>CM042851.1:40651738-41251738 GCA_023653725.1 Bungarus multicinctus | reverse complement strand
ATGCTGTTACAGATCTTTTGATCTATCTCTAGATATTATTCGTAAGTACTTTTTTAGCTTACTATAATCTCATTTTTGATAGTTCCCTGTTTTTTTATTGTTTTCTCATATTTTTAGTGGAATTTTGATTCCAATGTTACTGGCTTTTCCTTTTTTGTTATATTTTCACTTATACTGTACCTCTTTTATTTGTCAGAGAAGATACAAAAGAAGTTACAATTAAAGTATTGTCTTACTCATATTCCCTGTATAATGATTTACAAAACCCCAGGGCATTTAACAAGCATAAAGAACTCTGTATTCTAATGAGCTTATGTTTCCACAATGTCTACATATAATGAAAATGTTCAACTATCCAATATTAACAAATAAAGGACATGATGCCAAAAGAGGAAGTTACTTTGAAAATCCTAAAAAAATCATTTGAAAAAACCCAAAGCACAAGTTCAAATCAGATAGAAATGAAACACCCCAAGGAACAATGGAGTAAATCAACACTTTAACAACACTAAAAGTGTTTGCCCAGCCTGCATGGATAATATCTCCAGGGACATTTCCAGCTTGGGAGAAATACAGAAAACAATAGGAAAGATTATTCAGAAGGATACATCAAAACTTATTTTTGCAGCTAATGTAGCTGATTTACTGCTGGATGAAGAAAACCTTCAGCCTGATGAAAGATAAATAACATTAGGGCAGCCATTGTTCTTTACAAACAGTTGTGAAGATTGATAATAAAAAAGTCATCTCAACATGTGGTATTTAAAAGTGTACATGCATGTACAGAGAATATATGAGCAAATTAGAGCTTACTAAATTCATACATAGGCTGCCCCAAAAGTCTGATCAAATCATGTATTAAACTGAATTCTGAAGAAGACTGGAGGTTTTTTAAGAAGAGACTGGACAACCATTTGTGTAAAATGGGATAGGGTCTCCTGCTTTAGCAGGGGGTTGGACTAGAAGACCTCCAAGGTCCCTTCCAGCTCTATTCTGATTGATTGATTGAAGAAAAGCAAAACAGTCTCAATTACTGTACAGATCAGTGGTCGCCAACTGGTGGTTCGCGAGAAAATGTTGGTGGTCATAAGTTTGGTGGTCCCTGAGGTCCAAAAGGTTGGCGACCCGATACGGATAGTCCTTGACTTACAATCATTATTTAGCGATCATTCAAAGGGACCACAGCACTAAAAAAGTGAATTACGACTATTTTTCACTATTATGACGGTTGCAGCATCAATGTCATGGTCATATGACCAAAATTTGGATGCTTGGCAACTGGCTCATATTTATGACTGTTGCAGTGTCCCACGGTCATGTGATCACCTCTTGAGACCTTGACATGCGAAGTCAACGGGGAAACCAAATTCATTCAACAATCGTGTTACTATTTTAACAACTGCCATGATTCAATTAACAATTGTAGCAAAAAAGGTAGTAAAATAAGGCAAAACTCACTTAATATCTTTACACAGATGTATGTTTCCTAGTCATATAGAAATAAATATCTACAGGTGGTTTCTTCAGTATATTTGTCATTGATTGCTTTTATGAGGCTGGTGAAGTTACCAGAGAGCCAGTAACTCTGCAGGATCTACCAAAATAAAAGAACACTAGGAAAGCCAACTGAAAAAGCAAAACATGCTGATTGACATTTGTTTTATCTCGAACTATTTCCTTATTATCACAAGGGCAACTAAAACCAAAAAGAATGACATATGTGCTTCCCTCCTGGATCATCTAAGTGGCAAAAGCAGGCTTGGTCAAAGGAATTTATTGCTATTTATTGTTACTTCAAAGATTATTTCTATGTACTTGTAGCAACATGGATATTTGCAAACTAACAAGTGTCACAATTGAGAAGCAGCAAAAACCTAGTTGTAATGGAAATCAAGCAGGATCATGGTGTCAAAACTATAGAACATTGGGTAATCACATGCTTTGAAATAGCAATAAATGGTATTATTCCTTTGACCAAGCCTGCTTCTACACTTAGGTGATCCAGGAGTAAAGCAACTGGTTCATCTAAATGTCAGCAGGTCAAAGGAATTATATCATTTATTGCTGTTTCAAAGCAATTACCCAATGTTTTCTATAGTTTTGATACCATGGTCCTCCTTGATTTCCATTACAACTAGATTTTTGCTGCTTCTCAGTTGTGAAAATGTGTTAGTTTGCAAAGATCCATGTTGCTACAAGTACATAAAAATAATCTTTGAAATAGCAATAAATGCAATAAATAGCAATAAATTCCTTTGACCAAGCCTGCTTCTGCCACTTAGATGATCCAGGAGGGAAGCACCTGGGTCACCCTTTTTGGTTTAGGTGGCACTGTGGTAATAAGGAAATAGTTTGAAATAAAACATAAGTCAATCTGCATGTTTTGCTCTCTTTTTTTCACCTGGTTTTCCTAATGTTCCTTCTATTCTATTTTGGTGTATCCTGTGGAGTAACTTTGGAGCCTTGTAACACCACTCCATGAAAAACATACTGAAGTACCAGCTGTAAAGATTTCTTACATAATTCCAATCCATTCATTAATCTGCAGTTTACTTTTGACATAAGATGGTAAATTTTTTGAATGAGCTGAACAGTGTTGTCACAGTTGATTGGTGGGATTATCGAAAACCTTCTTCCATACATCACCCTTCCCACCCCTTTACACATACGCATCCACATGAAACATGGTCTCGAAGAGATTGGGAAAGAGGGGAGAATTACATATCATCATGTTTGAATACAAATCCTGTACGTGAAGGAGAAGGGAACTTCCTTAGAATGAATTAGAATAGAGCTGGAATTAGAATAGAGCTTGGAGATCTTCTACTCTAGCCCTTCTCAAGCAGGAGACCCTATACCATTTCAGACAAGTGGCTGTCCTGTCTCTTCTTAAAGACATCCAGTGATGAAGCACCCACAACTTCTGAAGGCAAGCCATTCCACTGATTGATTGTCCTCACTGTTAGGAAGTTTCTCCTTAATTCCAGGTTGCTTCTCTCCTTGATCAGTTTCCATAGTCTCTTGTCTTGCCTTCTGGTGTTTTGGAAAATAAATTGAGGCCCTCCTCTTTGCTAGCAGCCTCTCAAATATTGGAATACTGCTGTCCTGTCCCCCTACTCCTTTTCCCTAGACTAGTCTTTTCTCTACACTAATCCCTTAGTCCTTTTTTTTCCTAGACTAGTTTTTTCTCTAGATCTTTCTCTACACTAATCCCTCCTAGTTTTTCTTTTTCCTAGACTAGTCTTTTCTTTAGACTAGTCCCTAGTCCTTTCCCCTAATCTTTCCTCTAAACTGGTCTCCCCTAGTCCTTTTTTTCTACATGTCTTTTCTCTAGATCTTTCTCTACACTAATCCCTCCTAGTCCTTCTTTTCCCTAGTCTTTTATCTAGACTAGTCCTTAGTCGTTTTCCTTAGTCTTTTCTCTAGACTGGTTTTCCCTAGTCCTTCTTTTCCCTAGACTAGCCAAACCCAAATCCTGCAACCTTTCTTCATATGTTTTAGTCTCCAGGCCTTTCATCACCCTCAACTGGATAGCAGGGGTCATTGAGTTCTCCCAGGGGCAGATCCCAGCCTACCTTTCCAGGGATGCATGTACGCACCATACAGACCCACACACACACACGTGTACGGGTGCGCCCACGCGGGGCCCTTTATAAGGGGGCTCAAATGGGGTGGGTGGAGCAGCTTGGCTGGGTTTACTCACATGGGCTCCAAGGTTTTGCTGAGCCAGGATTTCAGCGCCTCGAAGTTTTCTATGATCATTTTAACCACCATCCAGAGCGGCCCCAGCCCCGCCTCCCCGAGCAGCAATGGCAGCAGAGATGGCGGCCGCGAGGGGCCCGGGGCCCCAGCCAAGAAAGGGGGCGGGACCGCAGCAGCGACAGTTGACGCGACACTCCTCGCCAACAAGCGGGCCGGCCGCAGGGTCGGCAGCTGCCGGACGCCTAACCACCTTGGCCGGGTTTGTGTGTGTGTTTGAGAGCGAGAGAGCGAAACTCCGCTCCGTAGCAGCGCCTCGCGATCCTCGGCTTTTGCCAAGGCCGCCACTTACGCGCTTTTTTCCCTCTCTCTCTCTCCCCCCCACAAACTGCTCGTCGGCCGCAGCGACTACGGAGATCACCGCGCCAGAATAACTTAAGATGGCGACACGGCGCTGTCGCGAGAGTTGGGGAAGCCTCGCGAGAAAGAGGCGGGTGGGGGGGGAGGAGGAGAGGCCGGCGGGCGGAGTCAGCGGGGAAGTCGCGAAGGGCGGGCTGAGGAGAGGCCTGAGAGCCGTTGCTAAGCGACGGTCGCTCTCGTAGGGAAGGTGTAACCTCATAAAGGGTCCCCCACTCCGGGCTGCTCCGGAAGAGCGACCAGTGGCCTTTTAGAAATCGCACTAATGGAATAAAACTATTAAATGCGCGCTAATCGGCATCCATTAAAATGAAATTTCGTTGCATTCAGCTTTCGAAAGAATATTATGCATATAGCCACATATTGTCTGACAAAGAAAGAGCGAGGGGGGAACTGAAGGCCTGAAAAGTCCTATGTTTGCTTTAAAAAAAATATCCCCCCTTGAGTGTAATTCTTAACGCATAAATAAATAAGGCACTGGCTTCACGGATCTGCTGAAACCAGCACTAACTAGTCCATTTCCTGAATTTCAATTGTTTGGAATTCACAACTACTTTTAGAAGGTAGAAAGAGTGGGGAGGGAGGAAGAGAAAGAGAAAGGAAGGAAAGAGAAGAGAAAGAAAGAAAAGAAAGAAAGAGAAAAGAAAGTGTTTTATTGGCCAAGTGTGATTGGATACACAAAAGGAATTTGTCTGGGATGCATAACATGCAAGCAACATATAAATACGAGCACAAATCATAGATAAAACACTCAGTGATAGTCATAGGATACTAAAGCAATCAACATGAATCATGAGATATCTAATATATCTTATAAGTATAAGGAAATACAGGTAGTCCTCAACATACAACAGTTCATTTAGTGACCACATTTAGTAACTTACATTTAGTGAAAGTTATGGCACTGAAAAAATGTGACTTGTGACTCTTTCAGAGTTAGGACTTTTGTAGCATCCAATGGTTACATGATCAAAATTCAGATGCTCAGCAAGTGGCATGTATTTTTGACAGTTGCTTGTCCCGGGGTAATGGGATCCCCTTTTGTGACCTTCTGACAAGCAAAGTCAATGAGGAAGCCAGATTCTCTTAACAACCAGGTGACTAACTTATCAACTGCAGTGATTAATTTAACAATTATGGCAAAAAAAGTTGTAAAATGGGACAAAACTCACTTAACAAATGTCTCACTTAACAACAGAAATTCTGGGCTCAATTGTGATCTTAAGTCGAGAAATACTTGTACATCTAATATTTAAAAGGTTATTTCTGATCCTGGGGGTTCTCTACAATACAAATACTAATATCCTCTGTATTTATCCTGTATTTAAATCATATAAAAATGTAACATATTTCAAGATAATGGAAAAATCCACTCAAACTCTAATTTTTGTCTATCCCATAACTAGTTGTAATGGATTGTAAAGAGTTCGATAACTCATTTCTACTTTGTTTTTAAATATTTTAATGACTGCAAGTGGTCCAGAGCTGCTGAGAGGTGGGCAGCATATAAATGCAATAAATTATTATTATTAATAGTCATTCTGTTAAGCTTCAAGAAAAAAATGGAGTTCTGTTTTGTAACAAAATGTTTCTAGCTGTTTTTTAATCATCATCTTTTAGCAGTATCGCTATCCAACTGTGGTATAGATGAAACAAGTCTATTCACTTGCTCCTACTGTGTGAAGATCAGCTACTTTTGATTGCACCATTCTCATGTCACAGGGCATATCCATTCTACAGTTAGTCCTCAATTTACCATCACCATTGAGCCTAAAATTTCTGTTGCTAAGTGAGACTTTTGTTAAGTGCATTTCCCTCCTTTTATGACCTTTCTTGCCACAGTTGTGAAATGAATCTGACTGCTCCATTGACTTTGCTTGTCAGAAGGTCACAAAAGTTGATCCATGATCCTGGAACATTGCAACCATCATAAATATGAGTCAGTTACCAAGCATCTGAATTTAGATCACATGACCACCAGGATGCTGCAACGGTTGTAAGTGTGAAAAATGGTTATGTCACTTCTTTCAATGCCATTGTCACATTGAACAGCCATTAAATGAACTATTGTAAATTGAGGACTACCTGTATTGAATTATCCACATTTTTCTTCCTTTACCTGTTAAAACAGTTGAGACTTTAAGAGCTAGTATCTGAGCTGGCTTTTCTGTTGCTTTCCCTCCACTTCCTTTTTTGTGATGCAATTTTAAATTAGAAAATAGGTTTATAAAAACAGCTTGGAAGTCTTTTAATCCTGATGAGTGGGATAATAAACTACTAAACGTAATTATGTTAAGTGGTAGTGAATATTCTAAAAAGCCCTGCTAAATAACACTCATCAGAATTATAGGAAGAATTATTAACTTCCCTGATAGTGACACTAAAAGGAGGCAAGTAAAATATTTGTCATTCTAGCAAGTAGCATGGTTATTCATGATGGGTACAGTACTAAAAACTATAGCTTCTCAGTGGTTGTGCATTCATACCTGTTTACAAGCTGTGATTTGTGCTTTTTGCAAAATATATAATATGGAGACTTCTTGAGTTTATTAGTCTTTGTGTGGTGTGTCATTAAATCTTTGTTCTTATTTAAAAACAACAACAGCTCTCTCTGGAGGGAGGTATTTAAGGAGAGAACTGTTGGTGGTGCTTGATCATTTGCAATTTGGCTCTTGTCTGCTTTCTATATGCCAACTTCTCCATGGCTTTCTAGACACATTTATGAGGCATTATTACTATAATCAATACAATAAATGTGTCAAGTGACATAAAAAGAATCCCATTGGGTAGTATGTGCAGCTAATAAAATCATATGAAGCAAGACTTCAGAGAGTTAAAGACGTACCGGGGATGGACCTGACCTGAAGATCTTGGGCTGAAATTCTCCATGTTTCTGGAATGCATCAATATCCTTGACAACAAAGAGCTGCTAGACAATTGTTAAGAATATAGTGACAGAACTTAGAATTTAATGACATCAGGCTCCAGATATGGATCTGATGGGATGGCTGGGGTTAAAGACTAAGATTTAACACACTCTATTAGCCAGATATTTTTATGTCCATGAAGCATGGAAATGGAGACAGGAACATCAACATCTGGCAGAACATACAGGCGAAGTGAATGGCAGGTAAGGCATATCCCATAACTCCCAAAATTGTAAGAAAAGTGGGGGGGGGAGATCCTGTAAAAGCTGCAGGTTTTAGGAGAAAATGCTGGTCAAAAGATTTCAGGTTTTAATAGAAATTTGTAATCCTAGCAACAATGTAAGAATACGCACACACACACACACACACACACACACACTTATTCAATAAAGTTTAATGATTTTTTTGGGGGGGAAAGTACTTCAGTTTTTAAATTTCAAAGTGAAAACGCTTCTGGTTTTTTAAAATTGGAAATCAGGTTAATAATATGTTTGAAATCCAGATATTGGAAATAGCTCTTCATGGCACTATTTATATATTAGCATGAAATTGCCTTACCTTCAAATTCTGAATGTTAATTTGTTTTTTTTTATAAGTTAGCAAGTTTACTCTTTGACAAAATTCATTTTATTACAGCACTTCTAGACTGAATGTTTGTTTGTAAAAAGAGAAAACTGACGTTTACTGTCCTAGCATTTTTGCAGGCTATTTCTGATTCACTTCTGTTTCCATCTTATGGCACAGTAACATTTTTAACTAGATCTGTGAATGTGAGGTTTGAATTGGGTGAATCACTGCTCATAAGCAAAGAAGGCATCAGAAAAGTAATTGCAGTGGTCTGCAATGAAATACTGTTGTATACATTTAGCAGCAAAAAAACTTTGAATATTTAAATCTTTATTTATTTATTTAAATATTCAAAGTATCCACTTAGACATGTTAAGTATAATTCAGTACAAGAACATCCAGTAACAAAATATTGCAGCAGATCATAATCTATGAGAACAAAAGTCAGAGGCTAATTCAGAATTGCGTTTTTAATTTTAATGTATAACAAGATTACAAAAAAAAAAAATTGCAAAAGAGTAACAAACAGTGAATGCATAAAACTAATACAATCTAAACAGAACAAACAAAAGTAATACTAAACTAAACATATTGTATTGTGTGTTAAACATTAGACAGAAATCAATGGTTTACAAAAAATGTCTTATGGTTATTCAGCAGGAAAAAAATTATCATACTGCTCTGTTTGTGAGTAAAATATGTCATCTCTATCGGAGAGAAATTTAATTGCTTCATTTTATTCAGTGTCCTGTTTTTGATTGTGAAGAAGCCCTATACAGGTAGTCCTTGACTTACAACAGTACATTTAATTACTGTTTGAAGTTACAATAGGACTGGAAATGTAATCATGTTATTAAATTGATTGCAGTGATTCACTTAACAAACGTGGCAAGAAAAGTCATAAAATGGGGCAAAACTCACTTAACAAATTTCTCACTTAGCATCATAACTGTTGGGTTCAGTTGTGGCAGGTAGGTGGGGGTTGATTTTATTATATTATACTTTATATGATTCTTTTTATTAGTTTTATTGTTTTAAATGTGGTTTTATATTCTGTAAGCTGCCATGGGCGAAGAGGCGACAATATAAATTCAATAAATAAATAAATAATCAGTGATGGTCTGCACTCGGTTGATGTATCCTTTAGCACTTGTCAAACACCATGCCTCATCTGATTTATTTATTTATTTTTGAGGATACTATCAATTAAAAATGACTAGTTAAGCAAGCTTTTATTTCGAAGATTGAATCTGGGCTCTGCATATAGCCAGGAAGCATTCTTAGGAAATAAACATCATAGAAAGTTGCACTGCAGAACTTTTGAACTGTGTCTGTAGTTGACTAGGAAAGAAAAATTGAAATACTAGAATTCATCTTAGGTGGAGGGAGATGGGTAGCAACCTCATTCATTTGCTTTCTTATAAACAATTGTTTTATCATTTAGTGACTGTTCAAAGTTACAACATCACTGTAAGTGACTTATGACCATTTTTCACAGTGACATGTGATTTTTGTAGCATCTCCACATTGGTGTGATCAAAGTTCAGAAGCTTGGCAACTGGTTCATACTTATGACCATTGCTGCGTTCCCAGGTCACGTGAACACCTTTTGACAAGCAAAATCAATGCAAAAGTCAGATTCATTGAACAACTTGGTCAAGAAAGGTCGTAAAATGGGACAAAATTCACTTAACAAGAGACATTTCTGGGTCAATTGTGATTGTAAGTTGAGGACTACCTGTACATGGTATGCTTTTGAGGGAATCCTCAGGATTTATACCCTTCAGCCATCCTCAGTTTCAGTGTTTGCATAGGGTAATAATCTTAATGCCTGAAACTTTGATTATGAAAGGGAAAAATATCTATACATCTATATACATAAATTTACTTTTGGATTGAACCAGTTAAGGCACTAGGCTAGAAACCAGGAGAGTGTGAGTTCTAGTCCTATTTAAGGCATGAAAACCAGCTGGGTGACTTTGGGCCAGTCATTTCCTCTCAGCCCAACCCATTACAAAGTGGTTGTTATGGGGAAAATAGGAGGACGAAGGAATGTTAGATATTAGATATGTTTGCTGCTTAGCAGAATAAAAAAAAATCTAAACAAAAAAATCCCTTCAGAAATAGTTTGTAGAAACTGAGGTTGTTTTTACCTTACATTCTTATACGCCCACAAGAGGGAGCTCAAATATTGTTTCTATGGTTATGTTTTGACTATGATTGGCCTACATTTTTTGATAGGTTCATAATAATATAGCTTGAAGTGACTGAGCAACAAGGAAATAGTGCAACTTCTCAGAAGATGCAGTAACATCATACTTGCCTTAGTCATTAAACATAACCAAGAAAGAGGCCTAGATTGGATATGTAAGTAATTCTTTCCCTGTCTTTACAGGAACATAATGAATACTAGGTTACAGGAAGAGAGGTGAAGAGCAGGATGCCAAAGGGCATTTCAGATAATAAAATGCTGAAAACAAGTCAAGAAAATTAAGGCTTCTTAATTTTAAAATAAGAAAAATTGGCATGTGGTGGTCATGACTAATGGCTTCTGTATGAAGAATGTACCACAGCCAGTTCATCTTAATTCTTTCAAGAATCTGTGAGGAAATACTAATTCTGAAATCCTACCATTATGACGATGGCTGTAAAGCAATAGCAATAACAAATCAAAATGTTGTATCTTTGGGGGAGGGGAGGAATCTTCCACCTTCTCTTTTTTTCTTTTCTTTTTTAAATAAAGATTTGGGACTGGAACGTTGCTGTGCAGCCTGTGATCACATTATTTTCATCAATTTTTTAAAAAAATCAAGCAGGGAATTGATTTTCTTGTGTCAAAAGAACCGTTAGGAGATAATTTGGTATCCATAGGTTGATGCCTTGGGGACTAAGTTTTAAGGATTTCACCACAACATCTTTGAATAATGCAAATATACAATACAAAGACCAGAAAATATGTATTATATCTACATTGCTTTTGTTCATCATTATGAACACTTAATTCTAATTTCAGGTCTCCCTTTTTTGTTTGTTTGTTCATCCCAACCAATGGTATGCAGGAACTTGTGAGAGCCAATTGTTAGATATTTTGGATTTTTTTACAAGCTGGTTGGGGAGAACTGATTCACTATGCCAGTGCACTGATACAGAAACAGAACTGGTTCTTAAACATTTGCCAGCACACCTCTGATCTCAATCCTTTGTTTCATATTCAGATGTGCCCAGTTTCTCACCAGGCAATCATCTGATTAAAAGATTAGGTGGAAATCTTCTATTTATAGTTATGAAAAAAAACAACCCAATTCCAATTCTGTTGCTTAGGATATTTTAACTTTTCATCCAGAAGTCTATGGAGATTACAGGTCATGGTTGTCCCAAAGGTGCTTTTTAAGAGGCAACTGGACTTTCTGATTTTTCTTTCTGGTTTGCGTTTGAAGATGCTTCATAGATGAGAAGCGAAATGTCTTCATCTTCCATCTTCATCAAGAAAAGCCACAGTTGCCTCTTGAAAAAGCACCTTTGGGATTTTCATCCAGAATCTACATGAGGCTTCCCTTGAAGAGCACCCAGAGGCTCCAGCTGGTGCAGAATGCGGCTGCGCGGGTGGTCCCATGTTACGCCACTCTTGCATGAGCTGCATTGGCTCCCGGTGGCCCTCCAGGTGCGCTTCAAGGTTCTAGTTACCATCTTTAAAACGCTCCATGGCTTGGGACCAGGATATTTGCGGGACCGCCCTTTTGCCATTATCGGCCTCCCGTCGGCCAATACGTTCCCATAGGGTCGGCCTCCTCGGGGTGCCGCCGGCTGGATGGCTGGCGACCCCAAGGATGCAGGCCTTCTCATTGGGGGCACCCTCCCTCTGGAACGAATTACCCCCGGAGATGAGGACCATCCCTGATCTCTTGACCTTCCGGCACGCATTGAAAACCTATTTATTTCATCAAGCCTGTCTGGCCTAGGGTGTTTAGGGGATTTTTAATTCGGTCTCGTCTGGTTTTAGCTTTTAGCCATTTTATTTTTAGCTTTTCAGCCTTTTATATTTGGTTTTTTTAATTATTTTTAATTTTGCACTGTTTTTTGTATTTTAATTCGGCTGTGCACCGCCCTGAGTCCTGTTAGGGAAATAGGACGGTATATAAGTTCAATAAATAAATAAATTTATCAGATTCTGAAACATCAGCAAGGTCCATCTCCATATCCGTCACCTGTCCCATGTCCCCCCTCCCCTACCACCCCTACCATAGCTATCCTACCACCTTTCCTTTTTAACTACCAGTGTTAACATCTCTGGATATTCTGTGATATTCAGTTTTTCAACAACCTTTTTGATTTGCAAACTAAATATTGTTTCAGTGCCTGCACAATTCAAGGTTGACCTGTATCTGTTAGCTTCGTTTTCCTTCTGGTTGTATCCTGTGTTTATATTTAGATGAGACAAGCATGAAGACAGGATGATTATCACAAGAAGCCGATGATTGTCTGTTTCAATAGTTAATGCTTATTGAAAATAATTTTCTGTGCTGCGTATCTGAAACAAGAACTCTGGGCTTACGGTGAACTAAATATGAAGTTCAGCTAATTATAGAACTGTATTTAGTTTCTACGAGGAGATAATGTTACATTTAGAGGTAGTCCATGATTCCAAGACAAGTAAACCTATCAAAAGTTTCACAAAGTGGATAGTCAAATCATACTGCTACTTTTTAGATTAAATGAATTCAATATTCCTTTGCTAGATGAAAGTGGTCATGAATTTAGGTATATATTTACATCTTTTTTTTAGCTTTCATAGTATCTTGAAAGATACTGTGTGTCTCATGCTGGTATATGCAACAGAGCCCAACATTTTTGTTGCCAAGTGAGACGTTTGTGTTAAATGAAATTTGTCCCATTTGACGACCGTTCCTGCCACAGTTATTAAGTGAATCATTGTAGTCGTTAGTGACATGGTTGTTAAGGGAATATGGCTTTCCCATCGACTTTGCTTGTCAAAAATTTGCAAAAGGTGATCCCATGACCCCAGGACACTGCAACCATCATAAATATGAGTTAGTTGCCAAGCGTCTGAATTTTGATCATGGGGATGCTGCAACAGTTTTTAGTGCCATGGTAACTTTGAATGGTCACTAAACAAACTGTTTTAAGTTGAGGACTACCTGTATACTCCTATCAGAGAAGGGAATTATCCAACTGTAATACATAGGTAGAGCTGCTAAGATTGCAGTTCTTCTTTGGTTTATTAAACTACAGCCCTGCCCAATTACTGCTTGCATTAGCTTCCTTATACGTGTCATAAACACAAAGATTTTAAATAGAACTATCCAAAGTTACCTCTTCAGCAAAGATCATTGCTACTTCATTTTCCTGTTAATCCAGTTCAAAGTGAAGGGCATAGTTAATGATTCACATTTGGAAGGTTTTTAGAACTGTGTGGCAAAAGAAAACAGTCTAACGAAAGTTTCCTTCTTCTCCCAGTTATGATCTTAGTGAATTTTTGATCAAAAGTTGTGGGGGGCGGATGGGGGAAGGGAAGAACTGGAATGTGAATGTCCTTCAGCTCCTCCCCTCATTCTTGTATTTTCAAGTGATATTCTTTTATTGATCCTCCTCTGGTTTAGGAAAAGCTCTCAAGGCAATATAAAATAGAAGAAGTCATAGTTTAAAGAATAAAAACATGAAATCCCAGTCAAACCAATTCACTACAGAATAATAATGTAGTTTTATACAGGTACTTCATTGTACAGTGTGAGGCGTAAATGTGTGTGTGTGTATGTATGTGTGTATGTATATGTGTATGTATATATACAAATTTGTTTTCTGAAGATCCACATACATACAAAGATCCACATACATACAAATACATATACATATACATACATACATACATACATATATATAATCTTTGTAAATATAACGATAGGTGTGCTTTTGAGGCAATGTTCTATCTATCCACTACTAATTTATTCCTCTGCTAATACCAGCTCTATGTACCTGAGGTTTGTTTAAATGCTAAAGGGTAAGGTTTATGAAAATCTTTATTGCACTGATTTTAATCCCGAAGGAAATTACGTGAACAGAATTGGATACTTAGAATTACATTTTGGAGATAATTAGGCATTAGTTTCCAACATAGCTTGGAATAATTTATTGATGTATTAATTCAGTCCATTTATATAAGTTTACAAATGCAAACTTGGATGGCTAAAATCAATTAAAAAAACAACACACAAAAATATTAAAACAAAATGTGCAAAATGTATCACCCACCCAAGGCTATTCACATACTTATGGAAGCCCCTAAGGGCCATCCTAATGTCCAAGGAACCAACCAAATCATCAATGCTTTGTGAAAGGCCAGAGGGACATATAGCATATGTTCTTGGTTACAGCTTGTTTCATATAATTTCCTTCTCTAGAAAAACGATAAAATGTCATCCACTGCGCATAGTGTTTCTTTCTCCTATTTCCTCTGGCTTTCAAGATTATTCCTGAATAATCTGAAGCCATGCTGAAATTTCTTATAATCAAGACTCTTATAGTGTTGGAGCCTGCTGCTACTCAAGACCTCATTGCTTCAATAGATCATAATGGCTCATTTAGAGTTCAGTGTTTCAAAGGATAGACCATTTTCTCAGATATCCTGGAATTCACCAATAACAGTAATTCTCAACATCATTTTTGACATGTCCATGTCATTTTCAATAAGTATTTTTATAGCAGATGTTCGTTACCAAGGCAATAACAATGAGTGATAAAAATGGTAGACATAGACCCAATTTATTCAGTTTTACAATGTATTGGAATTATCAAAGTACAAACTGATTTCTATCTCAGATAGGATTAAAATAAAGGAAGAAAAATGCAACGATGACAATAAGAATTGATATGTTTAGGACTCTTGTAATCAGAATATGAGCAAGATAAAACAGCATACACTAGCAGCTCTCAACCTGTGGTCTGTGGAGGCCAGCAAAATCATCATACAGGGTCCTTGAAGGCTTGAAGAAATGTTATAATTTAAATATTGAGTTAAGTCTTGGGAGTCCATGGCTACAAAAGGTATTTAAAGGGGGATCGGTGGTGAAGAAAAGGTTGAAAACCACTGGCATACATCATATACCACATTGAAGGCTGGCTGCGCTCTTTATACAAACTGATATCAATCAAATGAAACAAAATGTTAAAAAGTTATGATATTTATGTAATTACTTACCAAGCACATCTAAATTATATTAAACCCTCAAGGCATGTCACCACTTTTGAGCATCCCTTATGTTTGGAAATTGAAAGTTGAAAAAATTGGCATTCCCTACAATAAATATGTCTTCATTACAACTGGCCTTTTTATTTTGCTTTAAGATTTGGGAATGAATGTCACCTGTTTTCTTCAGAGGTGAGAGAATTCATTCCAGCATCGATCTGTGACACTTTTCAACAGGAGAACCTGTTCTACAATATCCCAAGAAACCTTAAGCACAACTTGTGAAATAGCTCTTTGATTTGTCTGGAACTTTTTATAATTTAGGAATCAGAAAGAAGAAATAGGAATTCACTTTATGCCTGTACTGGCTTGTCCAATTTCATAATTCTTATTTGCACACAGTTCCAAGAATTATAGATAAGGGATTTCCCAGCTGCCCTTGGAAATGTCAGAAATGGAATTTGTTTGGAAAATGTACTCTATGTAAATGCATGTTGTTACAGAGATGCAGTTCTCCAGTTAGTAAATTGATTTACCATCTAATAGAATGCCCTGCTATAACTGACAGTTTGATGCCTTTTTTCTTTTGCAGTGGGCAAAATATATCCCACAAAAAGATCAACTTTTTTTTAATGCCAAGAAAACTAGATTTCAAAATTTCTCTCTCATTGCCTGTTTTATCACTTTCCCCCCTTTTTAACCTGATATTTTTTAGATATGTGTGAATTCTAAAATTTTCAGAGGACTGCTGCATTTTTCTGTATTTTAATATTTTGATGTATTCATTTTTCGGCGGAATATAAATTTCTAGTGTTTTTTTCCATTAACAGTGCTGCTGATGTAATGCAGCTTGTTTCAGAAACAAAATTAGACTGCCTTCAGTACTACAAGAGAAAGAACTTTGAACTTTGTACTGCAAACAAGGCAGAAGAAATAAAAAATATTTGATCCTCTTGGGGATGTTGCTGAGCATTAACAAACAAAATATCAATGTTTGCAAGGGAACTACACCCTAGCTAGAAAAAAAGCCCACATAAATTATTTTCAATAGTGCTGTGAAAACCTATTTTCTGTTTATATGAAAACAGATGTACAGACTTCAAGGACAGAGCTGCTTGGTAATCAGATTCCTATCCAGCTGTCCACTGTCAACCAGAAAGTTTTGCTACATCCAAGGATGCCTGATTTATCCTATCCTGTATTCCTACTGTGTGTATGCTTCAAAACAAATATTCTTGAAGTGTTTGGTTCAAGTACTGTACTAAAGTGCCTCTATGAAATCCATATTATTTTAAAATCATTTAAAATCATAAAATACACAAATTGCTGAAATAATATAAACGTGCAGCAAGAGATTCTCATTTAAACCAATGTAATATAGCTGTTCATTTACTATCATCAGCAAAATGTAACCTTACTTGGGTAACATCTGTGGCAGTTACGGTGTTAGTGGCAAAGGAGGTATATATACTTTCATCTTGCAAAATGGGTTAGTACTATTATCTAAGGCAGAAAGTAATGAAGTAGTTAAAATATATACTAAAATTTAAGCGGGTGAACTCATAAGTATTTAAATTTTAAAAATTGTTTTTTTAAAAAAGAACCTTTGCGAGTATGCTAGAAACACTTACCTATACACTACCAAAATTTCTTGTTTGGTAGCCTTAAACTGAATAACAAAATAACAGAGTTGGAAGGGATTTTAAGTGTCTTCTAGTCCAATCCCCCTGCTGAAGCAGGAGGCCCTATACTGTTTTCAACAAATAGTTGTCCAGGCACTTAAAAGCCTCCAGTGTTGGAGCACCCACAACTTCTAAAAGCAAGTTGTTCCTCTGGTTGATTATTCTTAACTGTCAGGAAGTTTCTCCTTAGTTCTGGGTTGCTTCTCTTTTTGTTCTGTTTCCATCCATTGCTTCTTGCCTTGCCTTCTGGTGCTTTGGAAAATAGGTTGACACCCTCTTCTTTGTGGCAGCTTCTCAAATATTGGAACACTGCAATTATGTCACTGCCTAGGACTTCTTTTCACTAGACTAGACATACCAATTTCTGCAAATATTCTTCAGCCCCCTAAACATCTTTGTTGTTCTTTTCTGCTCTTTTTCCAGAGTCTCAAGCTCTTCTTCTATATTGTGGTGGCCAAAATTGGATGCAGTCGGATGCCAAATTGAATCCTAAACTGGGCAAACTTAATTTTTGTACCACCCAGGGCAAAACCTTTTCAACTTTTTAATTATATATTAAGACACAATACAAAATGTCATAAAACATTTCCTGTGCTCAGCTCCTGATATTTGACTGCTCCTTTCAACGTGGGCTACCTTCAATGCAGCTACATCTCTGAATGGCTCCTTTAATTTTTATGAACGTTTCCAGTGACGCTGGTACTTCAGAAGCTCTGCTTTAATTTTTCTTACGTGTTTAGTGTATTCAGTCCTGTGGGAAGCTGGCAGGAAGATTTGGAGGAATCTGGTAAGGAAATATCTCTGAAATGATGACCCAGCAGGTCACCGGAGATCTACTTCATTATCTAGGAAAATGAGAATTGTAGGAAGACAAATCTCAAAACTTCCTTCCCTATCTGATTATGATGATGCTTCTTGTTACATTTCAGAATATGCTTTGGTTTCAGCTACCTCTACCTCATCTACCTCTACTTCCTCTATCAAAAAAATATCTACTCTTAAACACAGACACAAACTACAGCAATACCGATAACACCCCTTTTATCAGTTAATGCTCAGAAAACAAAATTCAGATTAATATCAGGGTCAATCATGCCTTTTTCTATTGTTCAAGAGTGTTTTACCCATTACTTAATGCCACACGGTGCATTGCTTTCCTGTGGGGGCTGGAGTGAGAAAAGTCTGTCAGAATGCAAGTTTCACTTCATGTGTAGGTGACACATGAACAACGGAGCTTGAATCATGCACCAATCATTACATGGATGTGTCACAATGTGGATTTCATTATTTTGGCATCACCATGGTTCAGAAGAGATGCTTCTCTCTTTCATGACCAATGGAACACACACACAAACAGGTGTATGTGTGTGTGAGAGACAGGGAGAGAACGAAAAAAAAAAAAAGAGAGAGAGAGACAGGAACAGGAAGTGGGCAGTAAAGCTTTTGCCATTGATATTTCTATACTTTTGAGTCAGAGATTCATCCATCTGACTTACTTCCTGGCTGTAAGGACTGACTGGTTCACCAACCTAGCCCCTATTGCTCAGCTACTCCTTGTAGGTCATTGAGATTGAGAAAGAGTAATTATGCAATAAGGCCGAGCTATGCACTCCACATCAAAGCCTGCATTGCTTTAGTAAATTTGCATTGGTTTCAGAGACACAGGAAGAACCTACATGAAAGATGTTATAGGGCAATGAACAAATGGTATGGTCATCTTTTTTTTTTCAATTCAGGTGCCTCAAATAAGTGGCCATATTGAAGTGCACTCTGCCCAGAATCTGTAGCCTCATGGTCATGTGATCAACATTCAGACACTTGGCAACTGGCTCGTATTAATGACAGTTAAAGTTTCTTTATGTAAAATGTATTTATGTTAAAAGTAAGATTTTTGTAAATCATGCGATCAACCTTTTGAGACCTTCTCACCAGCAAAGTCAACAGGGAAGGCAGGTTCACTTAACAACCATGTTATTAACTTAACAAGATCGGTGAGTTCCTCAACAACTGTGGCAAGGAAGGTCTAAAATTCACTCCTGTCGCCCTTAGCAACAGAAAATGTGGGGTTCTGTTGTGGTCGTAAATTGAAGACTAGATATATAAAGGACGTAGGATTATATAAATAGTTTGGAAATTGCAAGTCTGCCATGCAGGGGTGGGATTCTACCAGTTCGCACCTATTCGCTAGAACCGGTTGTTAACATTCTAAGCAGTTCAGAGAACCAGTTGTTAGAAGAAATTACTGGCCTAATCCTGTAAGGAAGGCAGGAAGGAAACATTCTGGTGTTGCTTACAGAACCTGCCTCTCCGTTAAACCTTATTACATTCTTGGTAGGACTAGACTTCCTGTCTCAGGAACTTCTCTGGAGTTGTTTTTCCTTCCTTTGCTGGTACTTTGCTTGTGTGGAGTGACCATTCAAAGTTACAATGGCACTGAAAAAAGTAAACTTATGACCATTTTTCAGACTTATGACTGTTGCAGCATCCCCACAGTCATGAGAGGCCAGGCGAGGAGATGCGTACCTCAATGTGAGTGATAGAGTTGGCCACGCCCAGCCAATAACATGACCACCAAGCCACGTCCACCCAGTTACATGACCACTAAGCCACGCCCACCAACTAAGCCACACCCACAGAACGGGTTGTTAAAAAATTTGAATCCCACCCCTGCTGCCATGGTAACCTTTGGGGAAAGACTGCAGATTACTGACTGAAGTTTATGACTTGCATCAGAAGAAAACCAGGTTTAATCCCTGACATTTCTAGGTAAGACTGTGAAAGTTTTTTTTAGCTGAGAACAGTTTTCCTCCTCCTTTTATAAGCAGAGACCTGTTCATGTAATATATTATGTCACAATGACTGGAATACAGTGTAGTCCAGTCCTAGAACATAGGTAAAGTTTTTCAACTTTGTACCCATGATTTAAGTTAACTATTATCCAATTAGCCTCAGTGGCACAGTGGTTAGAGTGCTGTACTGCAGGCCACTTCTGCTAATTGCTGGCTGCCTGCAATTTGGCAGTTCAAATTTCACCAGGCTCAAGCTTGACTCAGCCTTCCGTCCTTCCAAGGTGGGTAAAACGAGGACCCAGATTGTTGGGGATAATAGGCTGACTCTGTAAACCGCTTAGAGAGGGCTGTAATAGCACTGTGAAGCGGTATATAAGTCTAAGTGCTATTGCTATCCAGCATGTTATCTGGATCTGGACTAATGGCTCTAATTCATAAAGAGAAAAGAGGAGAAATGCCAAAAATGGGACTGCAAAGCATTCATTCCTACAGTTGCATCTTATTTCCACTGACTTGGGATAAGAAGAACAAAACAGGTAACATTGACCAGCTCAGCAAAAATAGAAAAGTGAACATACGGCTTGGCGTGCAAACATTTTCTGTAATTAGAGGCATGCATCATACTAAGCGGTCATTTGATAACCATCATTTATTAAGGACCACATGCTAAGCCAAAACTAACAAAACACATGTCCCTCACCTTTCCCCACAGCCATCCGACATAGAGGTAGTCCTCAACTTATGACAAGTGAGCCCCAAATTTATGTGGCTAAGCAAAACGGTTGTTAAGTGAGTTTGGTCCCATTTTATGACCTTTCTTGCCACAGTTGTTAAGGGAATCACTGCAGTTGTTAAGTGAATCTGGCTTCCCCATTGACTTTGCTTGTCCAAAAGCCACAAAGGGTGATCATGTGACCCTGAGACACTGCAACCGTCATAAATATGAATCAGTTGCCAAGTGTCTAGATCAGTGGTGGCTAACCTTTTTGGACTTCTAGTGCCAAAAATTGTGCGTGCGCTTGTGCTTGCATGCCAGCATCCTGAAAGCAATGTGTGCCCCCATGCCCAATGCATGCGTGTGCAATCCCCCCCACCCCTTTTCGTGCAGTGCCTCCCAGCTGATTTTCAGCCCGTTTGAGGCTGAAAATCAGCTGGGAGGAAAGCTTCTGCAGGAAAGCTTCACAGAGGCTTGAGGAAAGCTTCTGCAGGCTTTGCAGGCCGAAAAATTGGCCCGTTTCGTCACTTCCGGTATATACAGGAAGTGATGAAATGGGCCTATTTTTCATCCTGCAAAGACTTTCCTCAAGCCTCTGAGAGGAAGAAAGTGCAAGTTTGAAAAACGTTCATAAGTTACTTTCTTCAGTGCCATTCTAATTTTGAATGGCCAGTAAACAAATGGCTCTAAGTTGAGGACTATCTGTATATGGCTGAAAATTTCATTTGTACCATAAAGGAACTGGAAACATAATTGAGAACCCCATACAGCTCTCTAATGAAAATAGCTCTCCCCTCTTTTTCAGCTCTGAACACCATTAATCCATTAAAAGGAGTGATGTATTTCTTGTGATAACAAACTTGTAATCAGTTCATTCTAGCAATAATTCAAATGTCACAAATAATAGAGGTAATGGCTATGCCTATATTACGAAGAAAGAACCTAATGTGCTTTGTGGCTTTGAACAAAGCAAATGTGTAGGATATTGGAGTGGGTTGTAAAAAAAAAAACACTCTTATTTGCGAGGTGACCTAATTATCACCTCCTACCTCAAGTCCTTACTTATAAGAGACTGAAAAGTAATGAGCATAGGCCTTTGCAACTATAATAAACAGGTGTTGCTAAGTGTTAAGTAAGGATTCTTGAAGTTAGATGGAGAAGAAAATCCGCTCCATTGGTCTCCTGGATATGAGAGAGCGAGAGCAGATAATATAAACAACTATTCACATCACAGCACAATAGCAACAATAAGAATAACTAATATTTGAACTTCCAGGAAAATAATAGTAGAATGAAGAAAACATTAAAGAAACCCGGCACAGTAAGAAGAGGAACCGAACTGGTGAAGGGTTCATTGAAAACCAGATCAAGGAGAGAGCTAGGATGACTCATAAATTTGCACCATAGAGAGCCTCCCCAAAAGAGTCTGTAAAATACCAATATCCAGGGAGTTTTAGAAATTTGAAAGCCAGTGAGATAAGCATCTTGCTCAAGCCACAATTCAGTTTCTTCAGTTGGGTGCTTGGTTCACCCACCTCTCCTCTTAATCATGTTAGGAAATTGTTTGTCATTGATTTCTTGGGATGTAAAAAAAATATCTGAAGGGCAAAGTTTACTGTGCTGGGAAAGTTTTCTTCCATTTTTGATGAAAAAAGCTCCGTATTTAAGGGTTATAAAAGAAAAAAAAATACTTTTGGAAATTAGAAATAGGGGGACTAGAACATTGACTTTGGAAAAATAAGGGGCCAGATAGATTTGAAATATATCTAATGCATTGTTTAATTTTTTATTATATGTATGTTTATATATACACACATCCTTCACATTCTATACATTGAATTGAAAACCTCTGATATTACATTAATATTGCACTGGGATAGAAGCTGTTTTTCAGCCTATTTGTCCTTGTTTTTATTATCCTGTACCGTCTGCCAGATGGTAATAGTTTAAAAAAAAGGGTGCCCAGGATGTAATGGATCTTTGAGAACAGTTTTGAACATTCTCTATAACTATCTCTAGATAACTGTCTCTATCTATCTATCTATCTATCTATCTATCTATCTATCTATCTATCTATCATGAAATTAATTGTAAGAAATCATCTCATGAGAAAATTTTATTGCTTGAAAATAAATATAAGGGAGGATTCTGAAGATTGACTAGGGGGAAATCAGGGAGCATAAAGATTATAATTCAAGTGACCATTAATGGAGCAATATTATTTGACTGTAGAAAAAAATCAAGGCTATTTAAGAAATAACGTACTCAGAAATTATTGCTACGATTGATTGCCACTGTAGCTAGACGGTAGACCTCACTTAATGACCATTCATTCAGTGACCATTAGAAATTACACAGGCGCCAAACAAAGGGACATAAGACCAGTACCTGAACTTGGAAGACATTGTGGTCATGATTGCAATCTGGATCCTTAGCAAACCATTTACATGACAGGTGTGGGCGGCAATTTGTGATGGCCATTTATGATGGCCAACATTAAGGTTAATGTTGTAAGCTTCCCAGAGTCACCTTGTGGCGAGATGGGCAGCAAATAAATTCAATAAACAAAGAAACAAATACATAAATAAAGGCAAGCCACTTGAATATAAGCTGAAAGCAAACTCCATTCCTTAGTGGCACTGAGGATGATGATATCCAAACGTCTGCAAGAAAACCAAGTTCACAGAGCACCAAGGACCCCTCACTGCTACATATGGAGACCTATTTAGGGCAGCATTCAAACCCCTTCCCTATTCCAGAGTCTGGAAATGGGGTCGCTCCCTCTGTGCTTCCCTCTTCCTCAGGATTGCTCAGGAGAAATACAGATAGTTTTTGACTTACAACAGTCTGCTTAGTGACCGTTCAAAGTTACAACGACATTGAACATTCTGACTATGGATCTTCTGCAGCAGCCTCCCAGTGTTCGCCTGATCAAAATTCAGATGCTGGGCAACTGCTTCATATCCTTAACTTACGACCACAACTGAGCCCAAAATTTAGGTTGTTAAGTCAGCGAAAAATGTGTCAAGGGAATTGGTCCCATTTTACGACTTTCCTTGCTACATTTGTTAAGCGAATCGCTACAGTTGTTAAATAAGTAACAAGCCTGTCAAACAAATTGACTTTGCTTGTCAGGTCACAAAATTTCTCCTGAACCCTGCAACCGTCATAAATGCGAGTCAGTTGTCAATGCATCTGAATGTAAATCACACTGGGATGTTGCAATGGTCATACATCGCCATCAGTCACTATTTCCAGGCGCTGTTGTCACTTTGAACAGCCACTAAATGAATTGTTGTAAATTGAGGACTACCTGCATTTGTGATGGTTGCAGTGTCCCTGGGTCACCTGATCCCCTTTTGTGACTTTCTGAGGAGCAAAGTCAATGGGAAAGATTCCAGATTCACTGTGTGACTAACTTCACCCCTGCAGTGATTCACTTAACAACGGTGGTCAGAAAAGTCATTAAATGGGGCAAAACTCACTTAACAACTGCCTTGCTTAACAACAATAACTTTGGCCTCAATTGTGGTCCTGTCAAGAATTATCTAGAACTACCTAGATAATTACTACTACCTGTATTTTATGACTGTAGCTGTGTCCAAGGTCCCACAATCCCCTTTGCAACCTTCTCGTAAGCAAAGTCCACGGGAAGCCAGATTCACTTTAGTAACCGGGTTACTAACTCATTGGCTGCAGGGATTCACTTAACAACCATAGCAAAAAAAAAGATCGTAAAAGGGGAGGGGGTTAACTCACTCAACCTATGTCTCGCTGAGCAACAGAAATGTTAGGCTCCAGGGCGGTTGTAAGTGGAGGACTCCCTGTTGGAGTGTGGAACATCAGCAGGGCTGTAAAGGAAGAGAACAGAATAACAGAAGAGTTGGAAGGGACCTTGTAGGTCATCTAGTTCAACCCCACGCAGTCGTGTGGACGGTAAAGGAAGAGGGGAAGAACAGAGTAACAACAGAAGAGTTGGAAAGGACCTTGTAGAGGTCATCTAGTCCAACCCCATGTAGTCATGTGGGTGGTAAAGGAAGAGAACAGAATAACAGGGGAGTTGGACCTTGTAGGCCATCTAGGCCATCCATGGTAGTTGTATGGGCTATAAAGGAAGAAGAGAACAGAATAACAACAGAAGAGATGAAAGGGACCTTCCCCCATGACCAAACAGGAGACTCTAACACCATTTCTGACAGCCCAGTCTTTTTTGAAAAGACCTCCCGGCTTTCCTTCCGCCCGCCGAGATCCTGGAGGCGACTCAACCCCTCTGAACCCTCCTCAGCCGTTTCTTCGCCTTTCAAGCGCGTTTCACTCCCGGCTTCCTCCTGAGACGAACGGCCGGGAAAGCGAACGGCCGGCTTCCCCGAGAAGGAGGAGGCGGCGGCGGAGGAGGAGGAAGGAGGCGGTCGTCAGAGGAGGAGCCAGCTGCACCGCCGGAGCGAAGCAGAGCCGGAGAAAGACGGAACCGGGAGGAGCGAAGAAGCAGCAGAAGGCCCGGAGCTGAAAAAAGGAGGAGAAGGCTGAGGCGACTAGGCCCGACGCGCCCCCACCCCTACCCCCGCTGCCGCCATCATGGAGCAGCAGCAGCAACAGCAGCAGCAGCCCGTCAGTCGGTACCAAGTGGTGAGCAGCGACTCCCTCCGGGGGTTAGGCGGCGGGTGGGGCCGGGGCTCGGGCCTTATCAAGCCGAATCCTGCCGGCCGAGCATCCCCAGAGGACCCTGGAAGGGGAAAAAAGAGCCGCGAGGAGAGCTTCTTCCTTCCTTCTCTCCCTCCCTCCCCCTCCCTCCCTTCCTTCACTCCTTCCTTCCTTCTCTCTTCCCACTCCCTCCTTCTCCCTTCCCTCCTTCTCTCCTTCCTCCCTTCCTTCTCCCCCTCCCTCCCTTTCTTCACTCCTTCCTTCCTTCACTCCTTCCTTCCTTCTCTCCTTCCTCTCTTTCCTCCTCCCTCCCTCCTTCCTTCTCTCCTCTCTCCTTCCTCCTTCTCTCCCTTCTCTCCTCCCTCCTTCTCCCTCCCTCCTTCTCTCCCTTCTGTCCTCCCTCCTTCTTTCTCTCCTCCCTCCCTGCCTCCTTCCTTCTGTCCTTCCCCCTCCCTCCTTTCCCTCCCTCCCTCCTTCCTTCCTTCCTTCCCAGCCTCCAAAGCTGTGGCCAGGCTGTAAAATTCCCCTCACCCATTCATCCTGCCTCTCTCTTACACCCGTGTTTTGCTTCCTCCCCTCTCAATTACACCACACGGTCGGTTTTTGTGAGTGATTTCCACCGAAGGGGATGAGATAGCCAAAGAGAATCTCCTCCAGGACTTTTACAGCTAGTCCTCGACCCTACAACCACAACGGGGAGCCCAACGTTATGTCTTGTTAAGGGAGAAACGTTTCTTCCGTGACTTTGGCCCCTATTTTACGACCTTTCTTGCCATGGTTGTTAAGGGAATCACCGGTGATGGATAATAAAATGAGTAAACTTGGTGGTTAAGTGAATCTGGCTTCCCCTGTTGACTTTGCTGGTCAGAAGGTTGCCATCGTGTGACCCCGGGACGCAGCAAATGGTTGTAGATAGTAGATATAGAAACAGTTGCCAAGTGTCGGAATTTTGATCGCCTGATGATGGAGAGGCTGCAAAGGTCATCACTGCGGGAAAAAAAACCGGTCATGAGTCTCATTCTTTTTGGTGATGTAACTTTGAATGGTCACTAAATGAGCTGTTGTATGGCGAGGACTACCTGTACCTGATCCTAGAGTTCCTTGGGCTCTCTAACCTTGGTGGTTTTCTTACAGACATTTCATTATCCAAATAGGTAACATCATCAGGGCTAGTTATTGGTTTTTTTTTTCCTATCACCTAGTTTGGGTAATGAAACTTATGCAGGAAAACAACCGAGCTCAGAGAACACCAAGGATCCTTTTCATGTCAACCCTGAGTTACAAATATTGCCCTTTATTAACCTGACCTGTTTGCATTCTCACTGCACCTGGGTGAACCTTCTGCGGGGGGGGGGGTGTTTTCGACTTATGACCACAACAGAACCCCAAGATTCAGCAAAACAGTAGTTAAATGAGTTTGGTCCCATTTTACGACCTTTCTTGCCACGGTTGTTAAGGGAATCGCTGCAGTTGTTAAGTTAGCAATCCGGTCGTTAAGTGAACCTGGATTCCCCACTGACTTTGCTTGTCAGAAGGTCACAAAAGGGTGATCACATGATCCCCAGGACACTGAAACTGTCATAAATATGAGTCAATTGTCAAGCGTCCGAGTTTTAATCATGTGACCATGGAGCTCAAAGGGGCAGATTGCACTTGAATATTTTAGGTTGCTAAGTGAGACATTGTTCCAATGACTTTTGCCCTATTACTTCTTGTCACCATTGTTAAGCAAGTCATGGTAATTGTGAAGCCGATTACATGGTTTTTAAGTGAATCTGTCTTCCCCACTGATTTTGCTGGTAGAAAAAGGGAATGATGTGGCCCCAGGACAGAGCAACCGTCATAAATATGAGTCAATTGCCAAGCGGCCAAATTCTGATCATGGGACCATGGGGAGGCTGCAATGGTTGTAAGTGTGAAAACTGGTCGTAAGTGCTGTTGTAACAGTGACTAAATGAACTGTTGTAAGTCGAGGACTATCAGTATTAACTATCTGGGTTTTCAGACTGGCGAGGTATTGTGCATATCTACTTGGTGTTGCTAATGGATGGGTCACTCTCATACAAATTAAAAAAACTTTTGCCACGCAAGCAGGCCTATTATCAGCTGGGCTGGGTTATCTTTGTATGATTACCGCTCGATGAATTGTGTCAGTTTTATGTAGCACTTGTGTTGCTGATTAAGAAAATAAGATTGCGCCAGAATAACTTGTGAGTTGAAGGAAAAAGAGAGAATTCAACAAGTTACTCTCTGAGATGGACCAATATCAATATTTTTTATTTCGATAGAATCACACCTAAATAGTTTTATGAGAAAAGTAGGAGAAAGTTCATTTTAATTTCAAAGTTTGGTTAATATTATTGATTTCAGCAATATATATTGGGTAGTGTTTCTGATATATTAACCATCAACTACAAGTTTAGCCTTGTGAATGTTTCAAGGAATCTTTTATTATTGTTCCAGAGTATCCTAAGCTTATATTATTTGGTAAAACAACACCACAGCTGTATTTATGTCCTCTTATAAGAATCCAAGTAGCCCAATAATAGTCAGGATTTCTATATTTTCATATTTGAAGGCATATTCTATAGCGGAGAAGAATGTCCATAAATATGTAAGATTCTGACTAAACTTCTTAAGGGACAAAAGTTTTTTTTTCTCTACACATTTTTTAAGAAAAATCTGTAAACTAGCGTAAATGCTTAATAGTATAAAAGTTATATGGGTTGTGTGTTTGAATTGCCCCCTTTCCTAAACAACTTAATGTTTTATTAGTCTCACTCTCTGAAATGATAAGCTGTAAGATCCTCTTTAATTGTTAGCAATGGGTATTTGCTGCCTCACTTTGCGGCTATGTTAGTATGTTAAGTATGGTTTGCTGTGCAAGTCATGGGAATTTTATGTTAAACCATAATTAACTTATTTTCCTAAGCCAAAATCAAACTAAATGATTTTTAGGACATAATTTGAATCCAATGATCTTGGTGATCTATCATGCTTAGCAATAAGCATAGAACAGACACCATTAAGTGCCTGCTGATGCTTTCCTGATAACTTCCATTCTTTTAAACTTTCACATATGTAACAAATACACGATCTGGGAAAATGAAAGTATATGATATAGATACATTTCAGTATAAGTGAAATATAAATATATTTGTTTATATACATTAAATTGTACCTGCATATAATGTAACATGCTTAAGATCATTTGTTTATATAGATTTGTAAATTGAACAACACTCACACATTTCTCTTTTATAAATAGAATCATTTCAGTGTTTGTTGAAATACATAATTTCCTGCCCAATGAACTGCTGCTTTGAATAGATAATACTTGTTTTTCCTGGAAAATGTAAGTGGTAATTTCCTGATTAAGCCAGGACCTTGTAATGCTTCCATAGGGACCCAAATCTGTCTCCTTGAAAGAGTTTATAATGCTGATTTTAAGAGGAAATAGAGAAAGGGAAATTTGAATGTTTCTTCACATCTGATTTTATGTATCATATTTGCATTTCAGTTGCTTATCTTGGGTTTGTAGTTCACTGAAAATAAAGAGGTTGGTAATATGCTGACATGGTTTAAAATCCTCTGGATGATGCACAGCACATGGAAAAGATCATCTGTATTTTCAAATAGAGAAAATGCTGTATTTGAAAAATCACGGCTCTTCATAGTTTGGAGGATGAAATTGTATCTGTTAATATTCCTTTTTTCAAATTTAAAATTTTCAACAAAATCTTGTAGGATCAGCTGATGCACAGCACTGATTGGACTGACTCTTACTTAATAAAGCTGTCAAGCTGTTTAAGTCCTAAACTTGCCTTCATTCGTGTTTAAGCCCTATTCAGCCTTACCTCTTTGAGGTAAAAGAATCCCAAACAGTATAACATTTTAATGCTACTTCCTGTTTTTAAGGTAACCAGATGAAAATTTCAGATGCATGACATTGTTAATGGAAAAACTTTCAGACGTTGTGATTGTGTTGGGTGGGGAAAGCTAATATAAGATTCAAAGTAATAAAGAAGTTGAGTGAATATGAATAAGACTTCCACTGGTTCCAACTTGTATTGGATAGAAGATATTGTGAAGGATCAGTCAATATTATGCTACCAACAAATTTAGTCTTACTGCACTGTTGTGATAAGAAAGCAACGTGATTAGCAGCTGGTTTCCTATGAAAGTTAAGTAAAGTATTTAATTCTGGCTTAAGACTGTTTGTACCAGGCAGACTGGATTTGTAACTTATAGTTTATATATCATTTAACAACATCATACCAACCGGAGC
The DNA here is from genome assembly GCA_023653725.1 of Bungarus multicinctus. Classification (NCBI taxonomy): domain Eukaryota; kingdom Metazoa; phylum Chordata; class Lepidosauria; order Squamata; family Elapidae; genus Bungarus; species Bungarus multicinctus. The sequence continues at coordinate 41,222,812 of CM042851.1, read as the reverse complement.
CAGGATGTTGATATCACATTGTTATAGTGTCTACAAGGCAGTCTTTATTATGGTTAGTGATTAGAGCCCCATCTACATAAACATTAAAAATGGCTAGCATCTGAAAGTGTTGATGTTTTTGTACAAGGCCGTATGATATTATGGTGTTCCATTAAATATCTTATGAGATTTCAGCTGCTATGGCGAGGAGGAAAACAGGCCAATGTGTAAATGCTTATCATCTTGACCTGCCCTTAATACAATAATAATAACGTGTAACTATCCAAGGTCTTCCAATAATTTTTTTGATCCCATACAACTGGCTGATGAAATGTCTTCTATTTATCTCAGTGTTGCAAAGTATTATGTCTTTTCTAGTGTGTTATCTTCTTGCATTATTTCGCTATTTACCACTTTAACTTCATTGTGACCCCCAAAATTCACCAAGTTTTGTAGGTTGACAGCTATCTCGGTATTCACTATTGTCTTGGCTTTTTTTCTTTTCCTTTCCCTTTTCCTAGCTCTTCTAAGTCGTCTTCAGCTAACAGTTCTCTGCCTGCTCATTGGACATTTCTCTCCACTTGTACGGCATTCTCCATAAGCAACCCTTTCTAATCTTCAAACTGATAAATCACAAGTTCATTTTTCTCTTTTTTTCCTAGCAAAAAGTTCATTAAGAGTTTCTGTAAGCAACCCTTTCTAATCTTCAAACCGATAAATCACAAGTTCGTTTTTTCTCCTTTTTCCCCAGCCAAAAAGTTCATTAAGTGTTTCCAGTCACTAATAAATGCAGTTAACTGATCTTTCTTTAATCAAGCAAGTAAATTTTGCCATCTCTGTGAGAATTCTGTTATCTTCAGCACCAATCCTCTGGTGTGAATATGGATGTCATCTATGATAACTATTCAGATTCTATCTAGTTGTGAACTGTGACATTGCTCTGACCTTATTTAAAATGTTTTTATTTTCTTCTCATTTTCTTCATCTGGTTATATTCCTGCATTTCAAAATACATGCAAATGAGATCTTTTCTGGTCCTTTTTTGCTTGATTAGTAGTTGTGTGTGTGCTTATCTCATGTCAGTGTTGCTTAAGGCTTTCATCCTTGCTCTTTCTCTCCATGTGATGATAATTTATTCTGAAAATCACTTAAATCTTTTCATCTTTGCCATTCTGATATCATGCTGGCTCTCCTGATTTCCTTAATTTTCTAAATTTAACCTGCATTTTTTGATTACGGCACTTCACTAACTTTCTGGAAGTGCAGTGTCTGATTAGAAAATAGGAAAACAAGGTTGGAAGGGATCTTTGGAGGTCTTCTTGTCCAACCTTCTGTTCAAGCAGGAGATCCTATACCATTTTGGACAAATGGGTTGTCCAATCTCTTTTTAAAGAACTTCCAGCAATGGATCTACCCCAGCTTCTGGAGGCAAACCATTCCATTAATTGTTCTCACCGTCAGGAAATTTCTCCTTAATTTTAAATTGAGTCTCTCTAATAATTTTCCACCCATTATACCTTATCCTGTCCTCACATGCTTTCTGTAGCAGCCCCTCAAGCATCTGAATTTTGATCATGTGACCACAGGGATATTGCAATGGTCATTAAGTGTGAAAATCACTTTTTCCAATGCTGTTGTAACTTTGAACGGTCACTAAATGAATGGTTGCACATCGAAGACTACCTGTATTTCAGGTATATTCTTCTCACTCCATTATAAAGTAGTTGTCATGCCCCTGTTGGACCCTGAATCTGTGGAAGCAGATGAACTGTAGGAGGGAGATCAAGGGAGGGGATGCTTCATTGGCTTTGGAGGAATGTGGGGAGGAACAGGCTGAGTCTGCCCAGGGCCCTTCAGGATTGGAATGGCTTATTAGCAGGGAGGAACGGGGGCAGGATGATCGAGAGAGGGCAAGCAGTGGACATAGGAGCAACAGAGCTGAAGCGATGAGCAAAGACCACCCCCTCCTGATCCTCGAGCAAGGAGAGTGGAGAGGAGGAGGGAACAGCGCAGGCCGGCCCAGTGACTCAGAAGGAGAGCGCCCTGCCCCTCTTCACAAGGCACATCTGGGGACTGAGATTTAAGGAGACGCCGTGGGGAGGGGCATTTGTCTGGAACAAACACTGAATTGGTAGAGTTTGGTGTGCCAATCCAGACATTTGGAGTTTGCAGGACTGCTTGCTTCTTCCTTACTGGTGAACTCATGGCCTTCTTCCTGACTTTGTGGACTCATTGTTTGTTCTTTGTTCCATGGGTTGATTTCCCTGTTCCTTTGTTTTGCTGGACTAGGCGCAGCTAGAGGCTGCCGTGTGTGTGTGTGTGTGTGTGTGTGTGTTTGAGAGGAAATTTGGAGCATTAAAGGGGAGTTTGAGCTCTCAGCTGGCTGTGTGACCTTCGTGCCTTTTCCCGGGTCATCACAGTTGTACTATCACTTCATGTGATCTTGACAGTATCCCTCTGTTGATGTAGCCCAAGACTGTATTGGCTTTTTGGGCAACAGCAGCATGCTGCTTGCTCACACTTAGTAGTCATCCATTAGGACACCTAGATCCATCTCATAGTTACTGCTGTTGAGCCAGGTACCTCCTATTCCATACTTGTCCATTTGGTTTTTCTTGCCTAAATGTAAGGCCTTAACTTTTCTCACCTACTATTATTAAATGGTGCTTTCCCATAATCTGTTTCCTGTTAGACAACATCAGAATAACATGATTTTGATGCAGTCTGTGTTTATGTGGGTTGAGTTAGGTTCTCATAAGAAACGAGAACTTTCTACATATGACTGTTTTAATATATCCTTGGCTTTACTAATCCAGATATTCCTGTCATTCTAAGATTTTCCATTTCTCTAACTTTTGTATTCCAGCTTTCTTTTTCTTTTTGTATATGTTGTCTGCTAAAATTTGCCACAGAAATAGTATCATTTTATTTTGGGTCCACCACTGGCAGTTATAGTTGTCTAATGTTGACATTTAATGTACATCCATTATTTCTGATAATTTAATCCTATTTATTGAATTTTAATCAAGTATGTATTTAACTATGGATTTTTAGCATCATTACAACTCCGTTCCCTTGTATTCTTTTATAGTTGGATAGTTTACTTTTATCATTAGAGATTTAGATTATGTGGTTTCTTCTTGTCCACTTAAATTTGTTCCTAAAACACCCAGTTTGGTACTCTTTATATCCATTTTGTTTAAAATTTTACTTCATTCATGCTTATTTACATTCTAACTGGATATATTGTAACTGGGCGAACTGTTTTTAAATGTAGTATCAGTGACCAGACTTCCTTAGGTCTGCTTTACTTAATGTTTGTTTAATCTTAATTATTAATATTGCTATGGGAAGGAAGCCAATTGTCAGCCAAAGATGACACAGTGAAATCTAATCGAGTCCAATTCTTCATTTGCTTACACCTCATGTACAAAATCTTGCTATAATAGTAAAACTATAATCTTGCAACCTGATATACTCTGAGAGATTATAGGGTATGGTTACCCAGAAGTTCTCCCTCCCTTATCCAGTTCAAGATTGCACAGACCCTTAATTTGAACTTTTCTCTGGAAAGTGCATCCTTGCAAAACCACAGTGTTCCTGCTGAGATCTCTCCCCTCCTTCTGCAGGTGCATATTCCATAACACAAATGCCCTGCTCTGCGTTTCCATCCTATCAGCTACATTTTTAAAGCTTTGATCTGTTTCTATGGCTACAGCAAAAGAATCCTCAAGTGGTGTAGAAAGCAGTCTTTGTTTGACTTTTCCTTTTATTATAACATTCTAGATACAATGTAGAATGTTGCTGCACAAAGTAAGGATGAGTTTGAGATAGCTAGATACATTGTACGATATAGTTGGACAAAGTAAGGGGAGTTTGACACAATTGGTTAATTATTCAAGCAGTGCTTTGTTTTTATTTACTTAATGACTATCAGATTTTGTGCAGAATTCAATTGCCAAGTGTAAAAAGACAAAGTGTTAAACTAAAGCTGTTGAAAAAACAAAACGTTTAGCAAAATCAGCAATAGAAGAAGATAGAAGCAGTTAAATAAAAACTTAAAAACCCATATGAGATATAAAGAATTACAAAATTATACCTTCAGGATCTCCGGCCATTGGTGAGGATTCTGGGAGTTGTAAATGATTCTAGAGAAATTGTAGTAATTTATCTTTGCTATATCAGCACATTAAAATGTATATCGAGGTAAATTAGCAGCCACTACAGAGACAAGATTGGTGTAACATCATGAGTCTTTAAAAAATACCAAAAACTCATCTGGATAGTCCATTCTCCCATCACTATCAACTAAAGGTTCCAAGCAATATTCAAAAATAACCTCATGCAAAGCAAATTAAAATATTCCAAATTTGAAAAACAGACATGATAAAATTTTGTCAACAATATAATCTAAATAGTGTTGTTTGAATTATCAAGCTTCTTCAAGTTTAGAATAATCCAAGCAGCTTTCTACTGTAGGTCTTTCACTGAAAAACTAATATTAATGTAACTGAAGGGAATGCTAGTGGAAATTCTTCAGAAGATTTTCCTTTTCATTTCATGGAAGAATATTTTCTTTTTTCTTTTTAATTCAATGTTACTTAGTAGATGACTCATTGTAAAGTATAAATCATTTTAAGTATTTGAGTTTATGGAAGATTATCATGCTGCAGGCTCTGACACAGAATACACTTGTCCTCATTTCAACTATAATTCATAACTTCAGGAGAGAAAAAATGGACTTCGGCATGCACACACAGAAAAATAATTGGGTCCTTTTGAAGCAAAAGGTTCTCTTTTAAGTTGCAGCCTGATTGGTAGAGCATTCATTTACCTGTACTAATTTAGTTTAGATTTCACTGTATGAAGTTAAAAAATAACATAATAATAGAGTTGGAAGGGACCATGGCAGTCTTCTAATCCAACTTCCTGCCTAGGAAACGCCCTGTTCAGGAAACCCAATACTATTTGAGATAAATAGTTGTCCAATCTCGTCTTAAAAACTTCCAGTGTTGGAGCATTCACAACTTCTGGAAGCAAGATACTTTGTGAATTTAAATTTAATAAGCCAGAGCCAGATTAATTGAAATTAAATTGATTCCCACTAATTTCAAATAGAATAAATTAGTTGTGACTTTATTGAAAAAAAAAGTCCATGGTAGACACACACAATTTCTGAAGGCAAATCTTTCCACTGGTTAATTGTCTTCACTCTCAGGAAATTTCTCCTTAGTTCTAGGTTGCTTCTCTCCTTGATTAGTTTCCACCCATTGCTTCTTGTCCTGCCTCCAGGTGCTTTGGTGAATAGCTTGACTCCCTCTTCTTTGGGGCAGCCACTGAGATATTGGAACACTGCTATCATGTCACCCCTGGTCCTTCTTTTCATCAGACTAGCCATACACAGTTCCAGCAACTGTTCTTCATATGTTTTAGCCTCCAGTCCCCTAATCATCTTGGTTGCTCTTCTCTGCACTCTTTCTAGAGCCCCAACCTCTTTTTTACATCATGGCAACCAAAACTGAATGTAGTATTCCAAGTTTGGCCTTACCAAAGCCTTATAAAGTGGTATTAACACTTCATGTGATCTTGATTCTATCCCTCTGCTAAGGAGGAGTTTATATTTTATTATTTTTTGTTAAAGTACTCCTTCATGAGTCAGTATATACCTTCCAAAACAGAGGTGAATGCTCTTGGCATATCCTATCCAGCTAGGAATCTGAATTATAGAAATATCCCCTCCCCCACTCACCTCAGTTTTAATTTTCCGAAAGGAATCTCAAGATATAAGAATCCTTTTCCTCTCAAACACTTTCAGTTTGGGGAAATTGCAGAGTCATAAAGAAAGGTGGTGGCAACAGGGATTTCCAAACAGCTGTCCCGATAGTGAAGACAGGACCAGAATATAACAACCCAGGTGGTTTTGAGCAGGGGTTCCAAACTTGATTTCATCAGGGTTGTGTTTGAACATTTGGGGGCTGGGGTGGACGTGGCCAGGGTGGGTGTGGCCAGCATGATGTTGCTTGTGTTGGGGGGGCCTGCCTATGCTGGCCCAAGCGGTCTGCCAGAAAAAATGGGCTCCTGATCTCTGTTTTCAGCTGGGATGGCCTCTTGCAACCCTCTGCCAGTGAAAATGGAGCCAGGGGACCACACACGGTCCTCGCAAGATTCATTTTCAGCTGCTATGGCCTCCTGCAACCCTCTGCCAGTGAAAACTGAGCTTGGGAGGGCTGCGTGCTGGCCGGCCCTTCGCTATTTCCAGGGCAGCTCTGTGGGCCACATCTGAGCACCCCACAGGCCAGATCCAGCCCCCAAGCCTTGAGTTTGACACCCCTAGTTTTGAGGAAAGGAGGTTTGAGACACCCCCACCCCCCACATACCTACTGTTCAATATATGGACTCAGCCACTCCATTACAAGCAGTTTTTGTTTTGTAAAGCAGGGGTGAAAGGTCTGGTGTCTCCCAAAATTGAACTTAAATACAGCAGGTTTGGGTTTTTCTAGCTGGGCTGGCAAGTCCTGTTCATAATAATCTTGTCTCTTAGTTGTTGCAGAATAAGGTGTCACGAAAAACCATCTTAGGCCTTATTAACAAGCTGGACAAAATGATTATGGTCGGAATAGTTTTAATTTCTGATGTTGAGGCAGAATCAAGTTCAGGGCTGATACAGTAACTCTTAGACTTCTGCTCTGCAATGTTTCCTGAGGACAATTTGGAATAACTTTTCAAGGATCCCAAATGATGGTTTGAGAATCTCTGACTGGAATATGAAATCCTTCTCTGTTTCTTAAATCTGTTTAATTGTAAGCTGTTGGAAAAATTGTTGACCCTGGCAAGTTACTACATCAGTTCATTACTTTGAATTTTATAATCTCTACGCTTTGTCTTACTAATCAACTTTTGCTGCATGTTAGCCTTATTCAATTGTGTTTAATGGCAAAGAACTCTTATTTAAATATCATTGTTTCATTTTGTTGCGTGTATTCTTCTTAAAAATGTGAATATTCCATTTCATTACAGTTTACCATAGTTGATAACCTGTAACCTTAACAGAAGGTTATAATTTGAGGTATTTTGCATTTTCTTGTGACATAGAGAATAACTAAGTAGAAAGGGTTACCCATCCCTCTAGTTCTTTTTTGTCCCAGCCCATTAGAATGTTGAAAAGAATCTTTTTCTTTTCTTTTTTTTCAGTCTTGAAAAGAATCCTTTTCAAGAGGTTTGAGAATCCATCGCTCTATCTGCCCTTGCCACATGAAAATAATGGAATGGACACAAATTTGTGTGGAGAGACAATTTTGCAGAAGGAAAAAATAGAGTTTATAAGTGGTCGGATCAATTTGACAACTGGTAGTGGGGACATAGTAGAAGCAATTGAGCCACAGTTTATTGTGGTGCTGACTACTCCTTCTTAAGTTCTCCTCAGGGGTGGGATTCAATTTTTTTTTTACTACCAGTTCTGTGGGCGTGGCTTGGTGGGCATGGCAGGAGAACAATACTGTAAAATCTCCAGTCAGAGGTGGTATTTGCCAGTTCTCTGAACTACTCAAAATTTCCACTCCCAGTTCTCCAGAACTGGTCAAAACCTGCTTAATACCACCTCTGGTTCTTCTCCTTTCTCTCTCCTACTCAAATGATTCAGAATGCCAGGTTACTCTTGTGTAGCAAATTCACACACAAAAAGACATAATACATAATTTGTTGCACAGAGGAAAAGGTGGACCTGTTCCATGGTACTACTGATAAAAGTGATTGGCAAGAATTCTACAACACGTACTTTGCCTGCTGTTTGTATCTTGTTTGTTTTCATTCTGTGTGTTTGGAAGTTTCCCCAGATCCATTACCAGAATCTGATCTTATGTGCTGTGAGGACTTCCTAGGAAAAGAGGAGGCAAATATGTGAACTCAAAAACAGCTCCTTAGTTTTGTAACATGATCATTTGAATGGCAAAAATCATAAGTCTCCTGTGATGTGTATTACATTGCCCTGGTTGTATATTCAACTTGCTCATTTTGCCTTTCAAAAATATTTGATGAGGTCCCCAGCTGCCAAAAAAAGCTTGCCCACCCTAGCTGTTTAATCCTTGCCCTATTATCTCTTGCTGTCACATGAGATCTATTTTGTACTTAATTAAATTTGCCTTACGTATATCTAATTAGATTTTCCTTAAGCAAACATATTTTAGCAAGCTTTAGAGCCAAGTTTCTATTGTCTCTTAATCACCTCAGAAACCCTTGTAAGTTTTTTCTTGCCTATCATCGGACTTTTATTTGGGAAGTGTTAAAATATATCTTTCTATTTAATCGTGCAACTGTGGGCAATAACCTAGCTTTTGCGAGTGGAGAGAATTGGTGACTGTCTAATTATTAGCAGGGCTTATGAATTTTGTATGTTTGTGTCTGGTTTCAATCTAGTATAGTTTCCCTGAAAATACGACCTACCTCGAAAGTAAGTCCTAGCTTACCTGATTTTTACATTTATACCCAATATAAGCCCTACCTCCCCAAAATAAGCCCTAATTAAGACTCCCGCCCACACCAGGGTGCACAGGTAAAAATTAAGCTTGGGTGAGTGGAGCTTTCTCTACTACTTACCTTTGGACAGTTGCAGTCAGGACTTGCATACCCGACATCTGCTTTGCCAACTCATTTCTTCTGCAGCTGGCAAGGCTTTCCTGAAGTTCTGTTATCAGCTGCAGAGACCTTCAGGAAAGCCTTGCCGGACTTGCTAGCCACAGAAGAAGTTCCTGAAGGCCTCTGACAGCGAAAAGGAGGCCGGGGTGATGCGTGGCAAGTGGAGTCAGTGGAAGACATCCCCCCAAAAACTAAGACCTGATGCCTTTTTGGGTGGCAAAAAAAATATAAGACAGGGCCTTATTTTGGGGAAAACACGGGTGGATAACAATATGGTAAGTAAAAAATAAAGGTTCACTTATGTTACCTGTTTACTTTCCTAGATTTGCTGTCCCTTCAGGCAATCCCTCATGCCTTGGTCACCTCATGGCTTGATTTCTGCATGCTACAAAGGGTTGGCCTTGAATGCCACCTGGAAGCTTTAGCTGGATCAAAATGCAGTGACACAAGAGGTCATGGGCATTCTTCAATATGCCCATGTAAAACCTCTGCTTCATGTGCTGCACTGATTGCCATCTTTGTTTTGAGCGAATCATTTTTGTTCAGCATTATTTTATAATACATAAAAGCTTTAAATTGAATCCTTTTATCCGGAATGGTATAGGCTTTCTTGTTTGAGCAGTGGGTTGGACTAGAAGACCTCCAAGATCCCTTCCAACTCTGTTATTCTGTATCTGTTGAAAGAAAGGTCAGTAGTAAGGTCCTCGGATGTCTACACTGAAAGAAAATTTTTTGAGAGTAGATGTAGATGAAAATTGGCTTAAAATTCATACTCATTGGATGTCCACCACCAACATATATCCAGTCTATTAAAATCTTCTCTAGGATCTTCACCCTCATTCCCCTTTAGACTAAGTTCCAGGATGCATGGATGTGACTGTAGAAACAGTACTCTGCAAATTATTCTAATTTATGTTGGCAAATGTGCCGAATCAGTGAGTGTGATTTGAGCATTTTATATAAAATATAAAGGACAAAGCAAAATTAGGCACAGAGACATTTTTGGAAACAGCGGAACCTTCTAAGCAATGCAGGATAAAGTACCTGTTTTAAATGCTTTCCATATACCTAATATCAATCACCCAACTTTGAAAAGATAACAATTAAGCATTGTAAAACAAGCTTGCAGATAGTCCAAGTGGATAATAGATGGTAGTATTGTGATGTTTTAATTATCCAAAATCTGCCAAATCTGATTTCTTCAGTAAATTATTATCTGGCTGTCAGCTTTTCTTCATTAAAGCCTTAATTTCATATTTACCATTAGGAAAGTCTCACTTGGTAAAATGGAACTAGCAGCAATGCCAACATTGTTACCAAACCAGGAATGGAGAGAAAATATGTGTCTATATAAAATAAAATAACTTTTAGGCCTTTGCATAGAATAGATGGGGGAAGCGTTATGCAAAAAATGCAAACATGTAAAATAAACAAAGAAATCTTATAAATAGTTCTCAATGGTTGCTTTTATATGTGTGTGTGTGCGCGCGCGTGCGCGCGTGTGTGTGTGTGTATAATTGTGTCCTCTGCAATAAATTGCTTGTAAGAAGTTTCTGGATCCTTGTGTGCTTGCATAACTTCAGCTCATTGTGCTAAAAAGAAGCATGATGCTTGTCTTCAAAATCGTGGATGCTCCATTATTGGAGGTTTTTAAGAAGAAACTGGACAGCCACTTGTCTGAAATGGTATAGGGGGATAGACTAGAAGACCTCCAATGTCCCTTTCAGCTCTATTCTATTCTACTTACAACTGATTCTGTAAAATTTAGCAAGAATGGAAACATGGGGAATCTCCCCTCCCCTGCCCCAAAAAAGTCAGATGAACAAAATTATTTATCTTACAATTTTTAGGTAGATTTTGAATATATTTCCGTAACTTGTTCATCAAACAAGATTATTGCATGACACACAGCTTGACTTGACAATAGCCTATATTTACAGGTTAATTAAAGCATACCAGTGCTACCTAAATAGAAGCATTGCTTGATTTCAGGAATATCTTTCCTAAGGGCCCAGCAGTAGTCAGCCAATATACTGGAGACTCCACCTGCAATGTCCTGGTGAAATTGCTCAATGTCTCATCAGTGACTGCACCAAGCTTTCAGGGTGAAAATCCAAGTGAGGGCCCAAGAGTAACACGTAGCTTGATAAAACTTTAGGAGATCACTCGTTATTTTGGAATAGTTTTCTTCTTGATGATTTTCCGGAAAGTTTTTGCAGACATTTTTGAATGTTTTCCATGCAGCCTCATTTAATGCTTTCCAGCTTCATTTAATGCTTCATCGAGTTAACTTCTTTACAAAACACCACTTCATCATCTTGGAAGAAAAATTCGTTAAACTAATGATCATTGTGCTTGTTAGGCAGAAACAATAACAATCTGATGTTGGAAGAAATATCCATCTGGTTCAGTTCCAAATAGGGAGAAAGACACTGGTAACCTGGAGACTGATTGGAAAGATGGTTTAATGAAGCAGAAACATCAAGAACATGGTCCTGCTGCAGCTGACGACATGGAGTGGAGCGGGAGGGTTATTTATACCCTCTTTTGGGCCTTGTCCTCGAGCTTCCTGTTCCTGTGGCAAGAGCATGTATTCTATTGGTTGCTGTAGGGGTCACAACCAACTTCGTAGGCTATCTGAGTCCCAGGCTTGGTTGAAGCTTGTTGGGTGATGCAATGAAGGGGCTTGTTGTACCATGTGGTGAGCTCTGCTGTTAGATGGTAAAGGGTTAATCCTATTACGTCCTGGAGAGTCATGTCTTAATCTCATCACCCTGCAGCTGAAGGTCTGTTGTTTTGTAGATAGGCTGGCCCAGTCCTTCTTAATGGGCATCAAATATCTGCTGCAAGCAGGGAGCTGGGGCTGAGTTTCTGTCTCCCTTAAGATTTCTATTTCTCTTTTAGGGGAAATATAATACTCTGCCTTTTTAATATTTCCTAAAAAAATTCATTCTTCTGGGAGGGGGTGACTTCCCTCACTGATGAATGGTCTTTTGGCTCCCTCCAAACAATAGGAATGGCAAACACCAAATAACGCTTGCAAACCCTTTAACCACCCTATTGGAAGTCCAACACAATGTCATACAGCAGATATGAGATCCTTATTTTCTCGTCTTGTTCATCCACTTCATAACCCACATAGACTTCATAGCGTTTTTTGACAAGTAGGATGAAGTTTTATTTCTGAGATTTTAAATGTCAACTCACCATGCAAATAACAGAATGCATCAGGATTATTTCCTGAATTTTATGGCCATGGTAGACATGATACTTTTACAATCAGTTGTGAGCTCTGACACCAAACTGAACAAGAACTGCTGTCCAGAAGGGACTGGGCTCATGTATAGACATGTTCAAACATGACTCAACATGTAGTGGGCTGTTCTGTTCTTGCTGTCATGCCTTTTGCCTTTGTCTTGATGTTATCTATGCCAGAGAACAATAATAAATTAGATTTTGCTCAGTGATTGTTACAATTACAAAGTACTAAAGTACGATACTAAAATTAAAATATACAACTGTAATATCACTAATTGAACAGAATAACGAAGGTGGAGTCATAAAAAAACTAAATCTGATAGAAATAGACCTGTTTTCATGCTTGAATTCCACACACACAAAAAACCTGCTTAGGACAGCTATTGTAATGCCTGATACAAAATTATTGTTGTCCAGTGAAATGAGACTAGACATTAAATCCTATGAAGAGAGATTGAGGTATCCGGTTATATTTAGCCTTGAGGGGAGAAAATCAAATGGAAATAAAGTTGGATTTTATGTCTAGCTGAAAAGTGGAACACAGAAAAAGGAAAATTCTTTTTTACTATTCTAGGGATAAAGGATAATATATTTAAGCTACAAGTCTGCAGAGTTTTCCAGATGGCAAGTGTAATTGCCGTTTTTAAAAATATCGAGTTTCTTATTATTCTAGATGCTATCATAGTGTTGACTGTGATGCCATCCTTTTCTCTGTCTAATTTCATGAACACACACACTTGAGGGAGCATTCAGACATACAAATATTTTGTTTACGTGTTGGAATTCTATATTGCCTACTTTGTGTTATGTCTTTATGTACTGATTGTATCATGGGGGCTCTAGATCAGACTCTGAAATTCTTTAAAAAAAAAAAAACTCCTTGGCAACCTACACTGTTGCCTATTCTTGGTTACCTATGATTGTTAGGGCACAGGTGAGATATTAGGGTACAGATAACGAAGTAGGTTTTTTTTTTGTTTTAATTTTCTCATCTCTTTTTACTTTGGATCTTTCTGACTGATATCTTAGGCAATTCTGAAGTTAAAAACAATTGTTAAAGGGTCCAATCTAGGTCAGTCAACTCGGAACAGAGGTTTAGCCTTCTGAGCTTTCGGACTTGTGTTGGAACCCATCATCAGAGAACTTCTCTTTACCCGAACATGGGCTTTGGGTTGTTCTATGCATCATATTTATGTGGTGCCTGCTTAGGTGTGGCTTCTTATTTATTTGTTTGAGGTTTTGATGGTCAGCTATTAAGTCATCGGCTGTTTCATTGTGCTGCTAAGTTAAAATTGATGGTTAAGATCATCAGGTTTGTATATATATTTTGCACTGCTTTGATAGCACCAGGAGTTATTTTTGAGACAATTTTAAGCCTGCTGTTCTTTTTCATAGCAACTGCTGCCATAATTACCGGAAGGAAGTATGTGAGCAATAGTATTTTCAAGGGAAACCATTTTTTTACCAGTGAGCTGTAATCAGATTCAAAGATCAGTTGCAAGAAGAGAGTTAGATGCTAAATAAGGAAATCATTTTTGAAATACTTCCTTCATTTCATTGTGCAACATCCCAGTATACAATTGCTGTAAGCTCTATTAATATCAGGAAGAAAACATACAATTTAATGAATATGGAAAGACTGGAAGAAAAACTGTCAGCCGTAATGCTTTTGATCTCCATCATAGTTGAGATGAAAGCAACACAGAACTCAAGAGGAAGAAACACCCCTCTAGCCCTGTTCTACCATATGTGCCTGAGTGCTTGAAAGATAAAGTATTACTCTCTTGTTTACTTCTAGCACAAGCACTTAAGTAGACCTTATCTAGTCCAATGTCACAGTGGAGTGCATAATATTTAATTCCCTTTATTTTTCTTTAAAGCTTCATAATGAAGATGATCCTGCAGAATCTACAGTCGAACAACCGTCCACCTCTACGGAAACTGCACCAGCCTGTCCAACAGAGGCACCTTTACCTGAGGTGGATACTTCCCCTCCACCTTATTGTACCATTGCTACAGAAGCAGCTGCACCAACAGGTACTGCCTTTTGTCATGGTTATATAACCACCTCAGGTATATTTTTAGCCATGCTGAAATAGTGCCACCAGCACTCCTGTGCCTGTTTCTGCTGACCTGCTTAAAGATGCTTTGCTCAGTTCTTTCGTGCAGAAGTCAAATGATTTTGTTTCACATATTACTGCCAAACAGGCTAAATTGGATGTTCACGCAATTAATTTGTCTAATCGTGTCTTTCTCTGTATGCATGATGAGAATAGCGTGTTTTGTGTAATTGACGTTGATTAAACATGGATTATATTCCCAATAGGATAAGCATTTGATTTTTTAAAAATAAGAATCTTTCATTTAATGGATTTAAATCAATAGAGCTACAGTGGCACAGTGGTTAGAATGCAGAACTGCAGGCTACTTCTGCTGACTGCCGGTTTCTCTAGAATCATGGAAAGTACCCAACAAACTTGGCCTGGTTGTAGAACATATTGTTGGCTAGTGTGCTTGAAACACTGAAATTTCACAACCATTTCTTCTGTCTTATAAAGAGCCATGGTGGCACAGTGGTTAGAATGCAGTTTTGCAGACCAACTCACTGCTCAGTGCCAGGAGTTTGATCTTGACTGGCTCAAAGTTGACTCAGCCTTCCATCTTTCCGAGGTTGGTAAAATGAGAACCCAGATTGTTGGGGGCAATATGCTGACTCTGTAAACCATTTACAGAGGGCTGTAAAAGCATTGTGAAGCAATATATAAGTCTAAGTGCTATTGCTATTTAATTAATTATTGCTATTTAATCAACACTAATTGCACAGAAAGGAAGTGTGTTTTCTTGCTTTTAAGTGGTGCAAATGGATACATACCATTTTTAAAAAGGTCATGAGTTTCTTGTAGGGTAGAAAATGGGAATTGCAACTTCTGAGATTAAACAGTAGAAAACATAGCACGCTACCCAGGATAAGTACAACTATTAAACAAACATAATTTGGCAAATAAAAGCAAATGTATCTAGATCATATGACTCACCAGCACAAAAACATGGATATAAATATTAAGCAATAAAGCCAGTTTTATAATAATAAAAAATGTAATACATACATTGAAATAATCGAAACTCTAATGGAACAACATGAAACATTCCTATGATAAAAGTTAAACTTTCCAAGTGAGATCCATTTTGACCTCCATCCAGCAAACCAACAGCGCGGGAGCAAATGTAGCTGTTCCATAATCTGGGCAGCATGATAATGCCTCCTCTCTCTGCCCTCCTCCTGCCTGTTTTATATTACCGGAGAATTACACACAATGTTTCCCAGATAGTCATATTGGATTGATTGATTCTAGTTGAAGGAGCTAGTTCTGAAGGTATCGCCACGCTCTGCTACATCGGACTTTAAACTGCACACACAAATCTATTGTCATCCACTGCAAGGCATACAGCATAGATCAGGGTTGTCAAACTGGCAGCCCGTGGGCTGGATGCGTCACGCACAGGCCACACCCACTCTAGCTCCACAAAGGGAAAAAACAATCATGATACGTCACGTGACATTAACATGCAAGTTTGACACTTGTGACATAGATGTATTGTGCCTATAGAATTTTGTGCCAGGTAACAGGTGGGCCACTCTACTGATTTAACATTTATTTCAAACTGGCTTTAAAGGGAAAGTGAAGCGCCTTATACAGTACTACAGCTGGTTATGATGAAAGAGTGAATTACCGTCACAAAACCTTCCTGGCTTTCCCAGGTAGGACTGTAACATGCATCAAGCGTAGCTAGGCAAGATTTCTTTAGGCGTAACCTCCAATTGTCCCATCGAGAACTAGTTGTTAATCCGGGACAACCCCAGGCCGTAGACTTGCTTCCATTAGAATTTGAAATGTATTTATTTATTCGGTTAATGGCCAGAAAAATCAAACAACAAAACAAGCTATTAACAAAACAGGAAACACAACCAGGATGGAGAAAGAAAAGCAGGTCCAGTCACATGCCAGCAGCTACAAAACAAATCAAGTATGGTACGCACTCCAAACACTCCCACCACAACAACACCCTGTCCACCCATCCAAGCTTCCTCTAGAGCAGGGGTGTCAAGCTCGATTTCATTGAGGGCCGCATCAGAGTTGTGTTTGACCTTGGGGAGGGGGGCATGGCCCGGGGGGCGTGGCCAGTTCGACATTATTCCTGTCGGGGCACCTATGGTGGTCCAGATGTTCTGCCAGCAAAAACAAGCTCCTGAGCTCCATTTTCAGCTGCCATGGCCTCCTGCAACCCTCTGCCAGTGAAAACAGAGCTCGGAGCCCATTTTCACTGGCAGAAGCACCGCAAGCCGGTCCTTCACTGTTTCCAAGGCAGCCCTGCGGGCCAGATCTAAGTACCTCATGGACTGAATCCAGTGGTGGGATTCAAAATTTTTTACTACCAGTTCTGTGGGCATTGCTTGGTGGGCATATCAGGAGAAGGATACTGCAAAATCTCATTCCCTCCCCACCCCACTAACCTGCTTTCTAGCTCCGTTCTCCTGTGCAGGGCAACCAAAGAAGACCCAGCCATTCAGCTGAGACTCGGGAGACAGAGAATAAATGGGGGCAGCGCCAGTTAGAGGTGGGATTTGCCGGTTCTCCAAACTACTCAAAATTTCCGCTACCAGTTCTCCAGAACTGGTCAGAACCTACTGAATACCACCTCTGCCTGGATCCGGCTCCCAGGCCTCGAGTTTGACACCCCTGCTCTAGAGTCAAGAACTGGCAGAGAACCATATTGAATTAACAGCAGCTTTGTCTTACAGTATCTGGATTTAGCCCCTGCTTGTTTGCTCCCACCCAGAAGAGTCTCTCTTCTTTTACAGAAGCGGAATCACCCAACGAATTTTACCCAGTGCCGCCTCCCTACAGCGTAGCTACCTCTCTTCCCACTTACGATGAGGCGGAGAAGGCCAAAGCTGCAGCAATGGCAGCTGTGGCAGCAGAAGCAGCAGCCCAAAGAGTGAGTAAGCAGTTTGCGCTACGTAATCGGCGTACTTTGGAACCTACACTGCATAGGTCTGCGTTTTGTATGCATTGTATTAAGTGCTTTTTCCCAGTTCTTCTATACGTTTTGCATAGTTTGTTTGTTTTTTAAAGGATACGTATTTCTTATTTAAGTGTGGAGATCTTTTAATCAGATAACAGATAATCAGAGTTTGAAGGGATCTTATAGGTCATCTAGTCCCACCCCCCCGCCCACTTCGAAACTTAATCCCTGAAAGTGGCACAATCACTTGTCTATAATGGTAACCACCCAAGCAAGAGCAGCATACAGGTAGTCCTCGGTTTACAACCCCAATTGAGCCCAAAACCTCTGGCTAAGCGAGACCATTATTCAGTGAGCTTTGCCCCTTTTTACGATCTTTCTCGCCACAGTGGTTAAGTGAATCACGGAAGTTGTTAAGCTACTAAGACGGTTGTTAAATGAATCAGGTTTTCCCCATTCTTTTTGCTTGCCGGAAGGTCTCAAAAAGGGATTGACCTTTGGACACTGCAACTGTCATAAGTACATGCCAGTTGCCAAGCATCTGAATTTTGACCACATGACAGTGGGGCTGTTGCAATGGTCCTAAGTGTCAAAAACAATCATAAAGTCCCTGTTTTTCAGTGCCGTTGTAACTTTGAACTTTCCCTAAACGAACTGTTGTAAGTCGGGGCTACCTTGTATTTAGAAATTCAGGTCAGTGCAGTGGCTTTTTTCAGACTTTGACAAGCAGCAGTGGCAACTTTTCCTCCCCCAATTCCTGATCGATGG
Source organism: Bungarus multicinctus (assembly GCA_023653725.1). NCBI lineage: Eukaryota > Metazoa > Chordata > Lepidosauria > Squamata > Elapidae > Bungarus > Bungarus multicinctus. The sequence goes on along the minus strand of CM042851.1, from coordinate 41,205,151 downwards.
GTTGTTTTTAATCTGATAATGTCACAAGTTAAAGTGCCACATAGTTATTATGCTACATCAGGAACTCAACTTCCTAGACAGAAGAAGTAACACAGAAGTAGCCCTTTTATTTAATCTGTGATGCAAGTTACAGGTTCTAATCTGTAAATGCTATGCAAGGAGCCTCTGTGACGCAGTGGTAGAGTGCAGTACTGCAGGCTACTTCTGCTGACTGCCGGCTGCCTATAATTTGGCAATTCAAATCCCACCAGGCTCAAGATTGACTCAGCCTTCCATGCTTCCAAGGTGGGTAAAATGAAAGCCCAAATTGTTGGGGGCATATATGCTGACTCTAAACCACTTAGAGAGGCTGTAAAGCAGTATATAAGTCTAACTGCTATTGCTATATTGTGTTAACAATAATATGTTTATGATATTGTATATTGTATACTGTCTAGGCAATCCAAGAAAGCATGTAATAATACAGTATAATCTTGTAGGGAGAGCAGTAAGAAGTTTTTTTTTAATATATTTCATGTAATGCTATTTGATTATATTTCATGCTCTTATACAAAAAAAAATATGCAATGAGTCAGCTACAAATGCTTGAGCAAAATTCACCATATGTGTTTAATAAGAATAATTTATCATTAATTCCCTCCCCCCCCCCACCAAACTTTGAATTACTGGATTTCTGTGTCCTTGGTTTTAACTTCATTGTATCTTAAATTTTATTTAAAAAGTAATTTGCGGAGATAGAATTTTAACATTTTGACTTGTACAGAATGATTTAACACACGTTTAGTTCTTCTGTCTTATTTTCTTTACATGCTTAGCACGGCCATTTTAGGGAGTCTAGGAGTCTGTTTGATGAAATATTCCTGAGTCCACCAGAGGTATGGTTCCATTCTGTGAAGTTTAGATTTTGCAGTGAAGTTTATTTATGGCAAACAGTCATTTTAAAAAACAGTCTTTTCCTTTTCTAAATAAAATTTCCCTCTCAAATTAATTATAATACTTTCATTTCTGTTTGGAAGTATCCTATTGCATGCAGTAAGAATATAGTTCCAATAAAATGAATACAGGACACTGAAGGATTATAATATCTCTTGGCTGCTATTTGCATTTGGTTTCTTTTTTGTATTGTGTTTTTTTGACTGTTTTAATTGTTTTTATGATTGATCGCCACCTAGACTCGCTGGTTAGAGATGGGCGGCTATGCAAACTGAATAAATCATAAAATCAAAAATAAATATCAAAGAGCAATCTTACATAGATTTATTTAGAGGTGAGCTGCACAGCGCAGGGTAGGGCATATTTCAACTCATTATGCATGGGTTAATTTTCGTTCATAAGGATATTTAGCTCTTTTTTTAAAAAAAATAGAATAAAATACAAAAATATGAAAGCAAATAAGAGGATATAATGAGGAGGAAAGGGGGAAAGAAAAGTGAGGAGGGGAGGAAGAAAAGGAAAAAAGAAAAAGCACTGACTTCTGACTCCCTCTGTTGCAATAGAATAAAGCATTAACATCGAACCTCGACTTTTTACTTTTCCAAAATTTTATAAACTAGACATTTCTGTAAAAAAAAACCCAAACCAGTCTAATCCGTAAAACCCAAAATCAAAGTTTCATTCCCCCCACCACCTTAAGCACAAAGTCCAGAAGTCTCCATGTAGCAACAAAAGTACTTATATTCTTTTCTTTGATCAAAACAGTCAATTTAGCCATCTCTGCCAACTCCATCAAATTATCTAGCCGTTTGCCCATGGTGGGAATTGGAAGTGTCCTTCCATTTGTTTGGGCATACGCTAGTTTTGCTGCCGTCAACATATATAAAACCAAAGTTCCAAAGTCTTTTTCCATTAAACCCAGAAGAAAAAAATCTCTGGCTTCATCTCCATCTTCATTTTAAGAATTTTTCTGTAAGGATATTTAGCTCTGATAATTATGGAGAATAATTATAGAGGCATTTTGCTTAAAAGGCCAAGCACCGTGAATGAGATAGTGTAGGTCATCCATACTCCAGGCTGCTCGGAGGCACTCGTGTATTTATTATATACGCTTCACTTTGAATTTGAGCCTCCCAAAAATATGGACACCGCAACCATCATAAATACACGCCAGTTGCCAAGCACCCAAAGTTTGAGCGGGTGACCATGGGGATGCTTGCAACGGTTGCAAGTGTGAAAAACGGTCATAAGTCACTTTTTTTCAGTGCCGTTGTAACTTCGAACAGTTCACTAAACGAACTATTGTAGGTCAATTCCCTGTACTCAGTGATTCTTGGAAAAGGACCCGGGTGCTTTAAGAAGTTTCCCACAAATGTTACATGATGCTTGAGCTGCCTCTTGGAGTTCTAACTGAAAGAACTAAATAGTCCTAGTATTCATTTGTGTTGCACCTAATACCGATTAGACAGCTTTTAAGTTTTAAGAGTTTAGACGCTGTTTCCAGTACAGGGAGCAACTGAGCTTTGGATGAAATTGTGTGGGGGGAAAAAACTATTTCTAAAAGCAAATAAGGTTTCCAATACAATTAATTTTCTGGTGGGAGGCAATTTGAAGAATGAATTGCACTCCTTTGTTTTGTTTTATAATAAATCAGTTTTTTTTGTGTGTGAATAACTTATTAGTTGTTTACCAGAATAAGGGATCAGATTCTACCATTCTGAAATATGTTAGCTTAATGTATCAAATATTTGTTTGTCTTGGATTCTGCTCACTGGAATATTCAAGGAAAAATAGTGTAATCCAATTAAACTACATATAAAAATAGTTAAAACTGTTGATAGCTTTCATGATGATGACTGGTTATTTAATTTTAGTCATAATATATCCTAGGATATCTGAGTTCAGATGTGTATTTCTCATTCTCTCATATCATCATCTTCATTTAATGACCCCCTAATCCCTTGAAGGGTGGAGTCTGGACAACTGAATAGAGCAAGCAGAGTGTTTTAATGGCCAGATGCCCTTCCTGTCGCCAATGCGGAGTTTTTTGTTCTGCAGATATGTTCTCAGTGTGCCCAGAGAGAGAAATAGCTGCCTCTACCTAGGATTGAACTCACAGTCTCCTGATTGTGAGGCGAGAGCTCCACCTTTAGGCCACTGCACCCACACCTTTCTCATTCTCTCATGTACCTGGAATAATACCTGTGAATTATTCATACATTTCTCATGTAATTAGAATCAGCAGATTTAAAAGGTTTAAAAGATTTAAACGATATGACTTGATACAATTATCAATAATCGGAGAATTCAGTGCTTTAACTTATTCTGTGACTACTATTAAAAATAATTAAAAACACACCTCAGCAAAATCATTCTATTTTTTTCTGTACAAGAATTAACATTTGTTGGCATATAATTTTGACTATCTCAACTTAAAGTTGTAGTACTCTAATCCAGATTTCATGAGCCCCTGTATGTTTACCTCATTCAAACATAATTTCAGGGATTCTAAGGTTATTGTTATTTAAAAAAGAAATAACCCATTTATTTGCTTATTTTGGCAAATAACTTTTAATGATGAGGTAGCAAGCTGAAATCTTTAAATCATTGCTTGTTTCAATATTTGGTGTGTGTAGAAAGTGATACTTGAATTAAATATACTTTAAAGTATCATTCTTCCACTTGTTGAAAGTCTTTTTTAAGAAATAAACCTGCCTTTTAAGAATAACTCCACTTAAAAAAATAGGCATACACTGACTGGGATTTTTTAAAAAAACTTAAAATAGCATAGCAGTTTACCTTGTTTCAAAGGATAAAGTGCATGCTTTCTAAATTAGCTTGCATAATTCTGCTGAGTTTACACCTGCATATTTGTATTTCAAAATGAAAAACAGATTATTTGGGAAGAATTGCAGCTTCTGTGTTGAGCTGTAAATTTTAGTTATTTGAAATTGCATGCAGATAAAGGGCTTTATACAATTTATACTGGAGGAGGGGGAGAGACAACAAATATAAGGGGGCCTGCCTAGACGACTTCATGTAATTTTTTTAAAGGATGTTAGCACCCTCTGGCGTTTGAATATCAGCAAAGCATTAATTTTAGAATGCTTTCAGTACTTTTGTGGATTGAACGTTGTGATAGTTTTACTGTTGTTGTTGCATGTTTGGATGGCCATGTGTTGCATGTGTCAGAACTGGGGGATGTAAAGTGTTAGTGAACTATCACTTGTATACTTACTGTATTTTGTAATTTATCAATGTTATGAAATTCTGAAGTATCACATCCTTCCCATATGGATCCTTTGCATGGCCCCACTGTGGCCAACATGTAAGATAAAAACATTTGGGCTTCATGGTTAGTTCATTATTGGTTTGCCTTATAAATCTATTTTCAGTAATCAATAATCTTGTGGGTCTTTTCCTTTGTATCCTTAAGAATGATCTTAGCCTATCATTGGATCCATTGTTTGGCCAATATATATACATCAAGTATTAAGTAATACAAACTTTCCCTCTGAATAAAAAGCATAGCTATTCTTACATTTTTACTTGCTTTCCATTAAACATTATGGAAAAATATTAATTGAATGTGTCTAGTGAAATATTCTGCCAGTGGACATACATTAGGGCAAAATCAAACAAAACAAAATAAAAACTAAGTGGCACATGTGCTATAAATGGCAGCCAGATATTGCACCTTTATAAAAATATACTTGCCTTTTTTGAATGGAGTAAACGAAACTCATGATTATACTATGGATTAGTCATTCCTTCCTGCTTTCACTTATAAAAGAAAAAAAAAGGTTTCAAGTCACAGAATGAGAACAGTTAAAGTGTGTAGTTTTTAAAAGTCTCGTGGCTGGCTTACCATTGGAAGAGGAAATCTAAAGAATCTTTTATTCCCTACAACATAATGTTCCTGAGGGGAGTATCCCAAGAAAACAAACTATATATTTAATGAAAGATACTCACTTGCAGAGAATCACACATCATTCTGGAAATAGAATGACTTTCTTAGCTATTAAGAGGCATTATCAAACATATAGTCCCAAACGTGCTTTTTTTCAAAAAGGCAACTGCACTTTGTTTTTCCTTGAAGATGTTTTGCTTCTCGTCCAAGAAGCATCTTTAGTTCTGACTGAATGGTGGAGAATGGAATGATTTATATTCCTTGCAGTCATCTGGTCATTAGCACTTACTGTGAGAGTCATTGAGGCTGGGATTAGAACGAGTAATAAAATAACATTGCATTTACCCTCCATATTTCTCATTTTGCAGTGCTTCAAAGGCTGCTGTCTATTACAAATGTGGTTAGCACAATAATTGACAATAAGTGTTGTGCACCATAGAAATTATCTTTAGCTAAGGACTGATTATGGAAACTCCTAAATCTTTTATTTATTTATTTTTAATAAGATAAAATCTCCTTTGAGTTCTACTCCTGAAGACTTCTGGTCATGGCAACGGTACAAAAATACTTTGCAATTGCCTTTTTTCCAAAGTTTTTAAAACCTGGAAAACTGGTATTTTTATCAATCTCCAATTCAATGACTACAGTACTATGATCCTATATATTATGTGCAGATGCTGCCAAAATAAGGTAAAATGTTCTAACAGGCAAGCACATGAATTCCACCTGCTGCTAATTTTAGGTTAGTCAAGGAGAGGTAGAGAAAGGCCATCTAAAGGCAATCTCATTAAAAATATATTAACAAATAAATAATTAAAAATATATAAATTAGAAAGAAAAAACCCTCAAAAGGTAGGCTCGATGGACTACTTGGTCTCTTTCTGTTGTCCATTTTCTATGTTTCTATCTATCATTTTTACTCTAGAATATAACTTAAAAACTGGAGCATATATGGCTGCTATTGATAAATGCAACATAAGATGCATCTTGAAGATGTATTGTTGAATTGATTTTAATGAAGGGTCATGATAAATTTACGTCTGATGTAACTGGATAACCAAAATACATCCCTTCGGTTATGCATCCTTGATTTTATACTTAGATTCCCGCTGCTGCAAAAAGTTGTGATTTACAAAATCTTAACTGATTATCGTTCTGTTAAAAGGTGTTTTTTGTCCTCTTAAAGGAAGAAGAATATCCCCCGAGAGATGACTTCAGCGATGCAGACCAACTCCGTGTGGGGAATGATGGAATTTTTATGTTGGCTTTTTTCAGTCAGTAATTTTTCTGTTATTGCTTTAAGTTACATTCATTTAAAGGAGAATATTTCTCTGTTGAGGGATACATGTATATCAGGGGTAGGTGTCAAACTCGATTTCATTGAGGGTCACATCAGGGTTGTGTTTAACCTGGAGGGGCTGGGGGGGCATGACCTGGGGGGGGGTGGCCAGCTTGATGTCACTCATGTTGGGGATACCTGCAGTGGCCTCTGAGTGCTTTGCCAGCAAAAACAGGCTTGTGAGCTCCATTTTTGGCTGGGTACGGCCTCCTGCAACCTTCTTGCCAGCAAAACCTGAGGCCATGGCCCTCCTGAGCTCCCTTTTCGCTGGCAGAGGCACCACAGGCTGGTCCTTTGCTGTTTCTAGGGCAGCCCCACGAACCAGAACTAACCACCCCGTGGCCCAAATGCGGCCCATGGGCCTTGAGTTTGACACCCCGATATATGTGCACTACTGATAGGAAGGCAGAAGTGCTGGTAGGATATGGCAGTGGGTTTGAGAAAATATGAAAGTCTTTCCTGCAAATGCTGAAAATGTATATTTTCAATTAATAATTTCAATTAAGTTTTTCCCTGTTGCAGAATAATTGAATACGATGTACTGACCAATTGTATATGTTTGTCACATAAGTTCCTTACATTATCTCTTGCTGATGGAGGAAAAAAAATGTTTATTTCTATATACATGCCTTTGAAATATAATTTGTAATGAAACTGGTTGCAGTCCATTTGTGGTATGTGACTGCCACCTTGTGACAAATGTGTTCCTTACAACTTCGAAGTTCTGAGACTTGTAGCACTTTTATCATAGGTAAGATAAAGTAATATGCAAAGAAAATTATATTCTTGCTGATTAAAATTTCTATAAATGGCAATTAACTGGGTACATATCCTGGAGAAATAATAAACATTATAAATAGATTAATAAGATAAAAATGGACTCTTAAAAGAAGGCCTGGTTTGTATAAAATTTGCATAATGCAGTTCATAAAATATGATCTCTGAAATATTTAAGATAACCTTTTTGAGTCTTTTTTAAAATACCTTTTTTGAACAATGTTCTACCGGGAATGAAAATACAGCAATTGCATTGTTCCACATAATTTATGTATACACAAACAATGAGTGACTTTAAAAAAATTGCTCTTATTTGAATTCAAATTTCCATAGTGACCTGCTAAAAGCATATTTTAAAAATTAACACCAACCATGGTAACTACAAAGCCGTTTCGAGACAGGCCTAAAATTACAGATTGAAATGCCAATATTAAGGCAGTAAACTCAGTAATAGAAAATTCCCTGAACCAAGAGAACCACGTACATTATAGGCTTCTCCAGTCACTACCTGCCTAACTCCCAAAGGAGGATGTCAAACATTGTTCTTAACACAAAGATAAACAAATGTCGCGTAGAAATCCTTGAGATACCTGTTTTCTACATTTTCCAATTCTGTAGATTTGGGTAAATACTAACACATTAGAAGACAATGAGATTGTTAAGCCATAGCAACAGATGTTCCAATAGTGGCGTAAGTAATAGAGATTTGATTTTTTTCTCAGCAGTGGTAAAATTCAGAAAGGATGAACAGAGATGGCATTCATCTCAAAAAAAGGGATAAAGTGCATCTTTTAATCTCCATCTTTCACATGGGAGAAGGTTGATAGAAATCAATATTTTCCACTGATTTCCACAGTATATTTCTATGATATACTGGCATCAGGCAGGATCCAAATGTAACTCATCCACTCATGATATTTCACCAGCCATTGAAGCCAGAAATCTGATTGTAATCAAACAATGGCTTCTTGGTCAGGTTTCCATGTCCTAATCAACGGATTCCACTCTCTCACCAGGATACACTTCATTAAGAAGCTTCAGTCTTGCAGTTCTCATCTAGATGAGATCTACAATTTCTTATCTGAAATATAATATCTCACAGAAGGACACCAAAGGACCATTTTCTAAAATAATTTTTGTGATTTCACGTTGGCTTTCCACTGGCAAAATCTAGAAAGGTTAATAATTTGCCTTTCCATCACTTGAATATCAATTCTCTATCCCAAGTAGCTTAACTGATAATAATTGCCTTCTATTTGGAAAAATATTTAAATTCTCAAATGCTCTCCCGTTTAAGTCAAGTTTTAACAAAAAATTGTGTGTGTTTTTTAGTGGCATTCATTTTCAACTGGATTGGATTTTGTTTATCATTCTGTATAACTAACACCATAGCCGGAAGATATGGTGCAATCTGTGGATTTGGATTGTCTTTGATCAAATGGATTCTTATTGTCCGGGTGAGTTTCAATATGGAAGCATATTAAATACTATTAAAGTCTTTAATTGTATATTTCTTAGTCTATTATAAAGTTGATAAATTATTCTCTGCTAGTAAAAAGTAAAAACTTTTTCGTATGGCTGTTGATAAAAATATAATCGCCAACATCCAATGACAGATATATCACAAGAAGAAGAAGTAAAACGTCAACATATGGAAACTTTAAATTCTATTGTATATTGCAACCAAATTCAAATGGCTATTTTGTGTGATGTTATTGGGACTTTTGCCTTTTAGAATTCCTGCTTTTACTTTTATTTACTATTGAAAGCCTTTTTTCCTTTCTGAAATATGAATATGATTTGGCTTGTTATGAATTAAATTAGTTTGAGTTATATGTTAAATGAGATCCAGTTTGGTGTAGTGGTTAAGGCACCAGGCTAGAATCTGGGAGACCATGAGTTCTAGTCCTGCCTTAGCCATGAACGCCAGCAGAGTGACTTTGGGCAAGTCGTTCACTCTTGCCCAACTTTCCTAATGGGGTTGTTATTGTGGGAAAAATAGGAAGAGGAAGGTAGATATTTTTGCTGCCTTGAGACATATATAAAAACAATTGATCCAAAAAATTCATTGATTTTCTGTGTTAGGTCTTCCAGAGTTCAAAGAAGAGCAACAAAGATGAATAGGGGTCTGGAAGCTAAAACACATGAAGAATGTTGGCAGGAATTGAGTATATCTAGTCTAGTGAAAAGAAGGACTAGGGGTTACATGATAATGGTAATGCTGGCTAGTCCTTTAAAAACGAGTATTTGTCCATTTTCCTACCGCATCTGTTTCACAAATGCATGTTAAAAACTATACTTATGGTTGTTTAGTAAGCAAACAACAAAAAGGATAGGGTGTAAACAAAAGATAACCCCATAATTTTTAAGCAAATAGAAAGAAAAATAAACTTGAAAATGTGTACTTGTATACATTTTAAGGAAAAATGCAAATGCAAATATATTATATTTTTTTCATTTAGCTAAAGTATAAAGTAAATATATTTGAATGAATTTCAAAGTTCTTTATTGCATTAATATTCATCCAAAAGTTGTTTTCCATATACTGAAAAAAACTATTAACATTAATTGATTTAAAGAAAGAAATATTTCTGTTTTCCTATGTTGTGGAATAATAGCGTTATTGACTAATGAGAGGAAATTAATCCATTCCGTACCCTGAATTGATTTATAACCCTTAGGAAAATGAACAAGTAAATCAACCACAGATTCCATTGTTGAAGACTGTTCTATTTTTCCCCACTATTTTCCTAATCTTTGACTTAAGTACCAAATTAAATGGGCATTGCTAGAAAATACAAAATACATTTGTTTGCCACTCACTAATACCACCTCAAAAGAACAGAAGCAACCATTTTTGTCTTATTTTAAATTCCTTTTGCAAAAAATGTTTTAAATTAATACAACCTTAAAAATAAAGCTTGGCTGAGGAATACCATTACTCCTTCCTTATACTCAAAAAGAAGAAGAACCGAATGCAGCTTGTGAAAAGGACTTTCTTTAATTGTTCACAGCACAGGAAGCAGACCACAGAAAGGAAAAACACTTTTATGAAGCTATATCTGTGGTCCTTAATCTCTAAATCAAATCATATTCAAATAGGTAGTCATCTAAATAGCCAAATTCCAAGCTTATTTATGACTTTAAAAGTTTAAACCAAGCCATTTAAAGTACATCTGGAGAACAGTTAAAATTGTTGACAGGGTTTTCAACGTTCGTCTAATGTTTGCCTTACATTGTACTCAGATTAGCATCTTGGGAACTTTTGGTTTTAATAATAAAAATATTATTTTATTATTTTGGATGGCAGGTACAGGGAGGGATTTTATGTACCAGTAGAACTATTATAGCTGTGAATTAACTTATAGTGGTAAAGAGACCCATTAATATTTTCTCCACAAATTGCTTAGATTTTTTTGTTAGCAACTACACGTAGCAAAATGCCTGTTTTCTCTACTGTTCTAATAATAGTATTAGAACTTTTCTTTTCCTAAATTCATTAACTGTACTTCCTTTTAGCATTTCTGTATATCCAAAATACATCTGTGTGGCATCAGTAATGTTCATATATCACAGTAATAACTTTAACTTACAGTATATCTTGCCTTTTTTTTTTTTCCTTATCAGTTCTCAGATTACTTTACTGGCTATTTCAATGGACAGTACTGGCTTTGGTGGATATTTCTTGTACTTGGTAAGTGCTGATCGAAAGGTTTAATTTTCTGATTTTAACTCCCTATAAAAATCCAAAGACAAATTTAAGAAATAGTGTATATATCATGAATGGGTGCATGTGTCCTTGTGAGAGTATTTATCTATGTCAAGAATGGATGTAGCGGTCTGTCACAGACCAATGCCATAAGCAGAATTTTCGTAGCATAGCAAGATGCTTGAGTATTCTAAAGTTATGACTTTTTGGTGATTTGATTTCCATACTGCAATTATTAGTGAAATTAAATATTTCATCGTAAAACAAAATACACATAGGGAAAAAAAAACCCAAAACAAAACAAACGCACAGGTATAGAATAGGTGGTACCTGGCTCAATATTAGCAACTGCAAAAGGGATCTCGTTCTTCTAGTACCATGATGGCGAACCTGTGCCACGCAGAGCCATTTGTGCAGGCACGTGAGCCCCAGCCAAACTTACCTGCACTGCGCATACGTGTGCCTCCCAGCTGATTTTCAGCCTCCCAGAGACTCGAGGGAAGCCTCTGCAGTCTTTGGAGGCTGAAAAACAGGCCCATTTCGTCACCTCCTGTATTTCCAGAAATATAGGAAGAGACGAAACGGGCCCATTTTTCACCCTCCAAAGGCTACAGAGGCTTCCCTCGAGCCTCTGGGAGGCCGGAAAAGCCTCAAACGGGCCAAAAGTCAGCTGGGAGGTGCACAGTGCAGGTAAGGGGGCGGAGGATCGTGCGCACATGCACAAGAGGCAGAGGGGGCGTGCGCATTGCCTTCTGGGTGCTGGCACGCAAGCGGGCGCATAATTTTTGGCAAAGGAGCCCAAAAAGTTTACCCAACACTGTTCTAGTAGATCACATTTAAGTATGAGCCAAAGGTGCACTACAGGTGCCAGGATAATTAATGTTTTTAAATATCTCATCTCTATTTCTGGTTTTAGGCCTCCTTCTATTTTTCCGAGGTTTTGTTAATTACCTGAAAGTTAGAAATATGTCTGAAAGTATGGCGGCAGCTCATAGAACAAGATTTTTCTTCTTGTATTAGAGGTAAGCCATGTTACTCTTCTTTATAAGTAAATACTTAAATTGCATCTGAAGGAAAAACATTAGCTAACAATGGATGGAAAGAAATGTTTTCATGCCAAACACCAGAAAATATGAACATTGTCTTATAAAGATTGGGAATCCTTAAACTTAAAAAAATTCTTATCTTTGATTTTTCAAGCTTAATTTGTCAATAACTTCCGCCTCCTCCCCCCCCGCCTCCCCCAAGATTTCTCTACAAATATTCAGCACAAGTAGTACTAAGTTTTGATATATATTTTTCTGTGATAGTCCTTTTTAGAGTATTACATCTGCCTATATTCTAGGCATGTTCTAATAAACTCATACAGTTTAATGTTTCATTATGGCTGTTGCGGACAATAAAATTGATATTATGTATAATTTGCATTTTTTCTGTTGGATTCACCCATAGATCTGCATTCAATCTCTTTCATATTTTCATAGTGAGGTTAGATCAGACTCCTAAAACACCCTTTTCATATCTGAAAAGTTTAAAGTGTATTCCACTTAAATCTCAAAGGAGGTGATGAGTTTTAATGGATGGATAGTTTTAAGGGTTTAATTTATTCATTATAAAAGCATTTACATATTCTTACAGATTTCACAGCATTTGACACATAAGGCCATGTATACAGTAAAACAAATCCAGTATTATTATTCACTTATTTCAATCTGTGATACATGCATTGTAAGTTGAAGACAGCTTTAATAAATGTCAACTAGAAATTGTGTGGCAAAGTGAGATTTGAAGCACAGTAATTCTCAGTTTATTATTAGTTCTCACAGTGACTGTGGCTCACTGTTTTTTATTTCACATTAAAATAGTCATTATGAATTATTTTATTTCTGCCCAAATGTGATCACAACTTAGGTGACATTTAAATGTATGCTGTTTTAACAAATTAAATAAGCAACTTAAATGAATTCTCCCAAAGAGTTTAAATCCTATAATAGAGCGAGAGAGAGGCAAAATGAAGGCAAATTAAGAAAGGTACAAATGCTTTTACACATCCTTAAGCCTTAGTTACAATTTGAGATTGAGAAGATAAACCAAATATTTTATGGAAAAGAGGAATGAAGGAAAGGCTGGAAGTTGTAATGATATAAGGAGCAGTTCGTTAAGGTCACAGAAAACCTTCAAATGGCTACAGTTATAAATATAAGATGGGACAGCGAAGAACTATGGACAAATTTCCCACATGTAACAGTTAACAATATTTAAAATCAATTTATTTTCCTATCAGTTATTAGCTAAGAAGACTTTGGTGATAAAAAGTTGTAGCCTTCCCATTTATTATGGCTTCATATTAATTAACTCCAGTGAATTTTTTTTTAAATATTGTAATAGCCGGCTCTGTGACAACAGCCTTCAAAGTACTTCACGGTATAAATCAAAATGAAAATTGCAGTATAAATGTATTACAAACAATTTAAAAGTAAGCATATAATTCTAGATGCCTAAAGAGAGAACATTTAGCATTTTGATACTAGACACTTGTTTAAACAGAGGGATTTTGTGGCAATTTGGAAAAGTTTTTTTTTAAAGAGGGCTGTGAAAATATTACAGACCCCTCACATCCCGGACATATACTGTTTCAACTCCTACCCTCAAAACAACGCTATAGAGCACTGCACACCGGAACAACCAGACACAAGGACAGTTTTTTCCTGAATGCCATCACTCTGCTAAACAAATAATTCTCTCAACACTGTCCAAGTATTTACAAAGTCTGCATTACTATTACTATTAATCTTCTTATCACTCCTTATCACCACCCCCTTCCACTTGTGACTGTATGACTGTAACTTTGTTACTTATATCCTTACAATTTATATAGACTGTTTCCTAGTATGATTTGATTGCTTATTGTATCCTATGACTATTATTAAGTGTTTTATGATTCTTGACGAATGTATCTTTTATGTACACTGACAGCATTTGCACCGAAGATAAATTCCTTGTGTGACGAATCACACTTGGCCAATAAAGAATTCAATTCAATTCAAATTCAAGTCTGCAAAATTCAGCGTGCCTGATAGGTGGATATTCCAGCTGAATTGCTGCTGAAATTTAACAGTGGTACCAACTGATCAAGCATTTCATAGTGTTGGTATTTCCAAAAGAGATTTAAATTTAAAAGAAAAAAAAAAACTATTTTGAGACTCACAGAAGAGGATGAAAAGAGGCCTATGATTTGTAGACTTAGTGAAGTAGTCTTGATTTCCCGAAGCTTCTTTGTACGTACTTGACCATTTGAGTAATCAAGTAGCATCTTTCATTGCAAGATATGACAAGATGAATGGATTCTTGTTCATCCGCTAAGCCCAGTTCACGTAGGCTGAAATGTAACTCTTGCTTTTTTTTTTTTCATTCACAGGCTGCAGCAACCAGACATTCCTTTCTCTTTATCAAATGTGAACTTCCAACCCATCAGTTACCTTCCGACGAATAGGGAAAGATGACTACTGTATCTGAAGCAGGATTCTTTTTGCCGCTTAGTGAATGACAGAATGGTTCAAGCTTTAAGTGCCGGTTCTGTTCATTCTAGTCAATATTTATATTAAGCATTGCCTTTTGTCTTGCACATATATACATATACAATATATATATGTGCTAATCAGCAAGAACTTTAAAAAAAAATAAAATCCATGCATATAGTCTGCTAAGCAGCTGAATACAGTAAGACTTAACTAAAATCATGTTTGAATCTGGAATATTTTTAAGGGGTAACCGTTCTTCACAGTATTATGTACTATCCATTATGTTGGTTTAATGATTTTTTTGAGGGGGGACATAGGCAACTTGTACCAACTTCTCGGGACTCTGCTGGGATGTATATTACATTCATCTGATTATGCACATTACAACATTTTTAATCATACAATTTGTAGCTCTATAAATATGTGTTGAAAAGCTTTTTTTTTTACTGAGGGCTGAACAAGGTTGTCCCAGTACACTTTTTTTTTTTTTGGTCGTGGTTTAATTGTGTAAAATTAGCCTCTTCATAGATGTTGGCAATATACTGGCGTAACGTATAATGGAGTTTTTAAATCACTGCCATTTTGAAATCCGGGAGGAGCTGATTTCATGAAGAAAGCATTAAGCTGCCGGTATCTTACAGCTTCCTACATTCGGTTGGCTATTCTTAGCTTAAGAGAATAAGAAGGATCGTTGCTGCCCTGCTACCATCTTACATAATTGCAGGAAACCAGAGAAGAAATACAACTAGAGTCACAAGAGGATCTGATTAGTTGTCAGTTTGAGAAGGAGTTGTGTTCTTTAGCTCTTCCCACATTATTTGTGCAATTTTGCTTTGACAGAGAAACATGGGCTGTAGCCCCATCGGACTAGTAGCTGTTCAGGTGACAGATCTTTGGGGGTGGGAAAAAAAGAGGAGCATGCAAATTAAAAGCATCTTCTCATCAATTGAACTGCACATGGCTAATTCAGCTGGATGATTTGATTAGCATAAGCCCCCACAAGAAAGCTTTACGCATACATCTATAATGCCAAAAGAATATGTGGATCTGAACAAGGGCATATTCTAAGTGTGTGACTGAAGGATGAATGAATTTGGATCCCATTTCCCATGGGGGTGGGAAAAAAAGAAAATCTTAAGTTCGCTCTTGAATTTATCATCTCATTAAGGTTTAGCATAAGGAAGTTGCTAACCTGATTCAGCCTTTTTCTTGCTAAGCATATCTCTTGCCTCACTATTCCCCCATCTGCCTATGGTCATAATGTGCAATTAAAGACTAGGAATGTATCTTCTCTATGCATTCCAGCCAGTGTTCTTTTGGCAAAGGGAAGATTCACAGTAAAGAAGATCTGCAACATGGCGCAGTTGAAAGGACAGTGTGGTTTTTCAACGTGGAATATCACTTTACATTATTGTTAGGCTACAAGAAGGCCTTCACATAAGGGATTTTAATAATAAGCCAGCTTTTAGAAAGGGTTCTGTTTTTCATGCCAACGAGTTAATTCCCAAGGTTTTTTTTCTTTCTTTTTTCCTGATTGCAGAAACGTAAGCAGTTTAGTGCTTGAGATATTCATATTCACAACAATGATGCTTATCTTGAGTTAACACATATATATCTAGGCAGCAGGAATAAACGTATTTATGCCTTTCTTAAGCATCTCTGGGACTAAGCACTCTGCTATGGAGAGAGGTGACCTCTCATATGGTTGTAATAAGCTTCATCTCTTGTTGCCTCCCTGTATCAACTTATATCCATTGTATGCATAAGGTTATTATTTAAGCAT
The DNA here is from genome assembly GCA_023653725.1 of Bungarus multicinctus. NCBI lineage: Eukaryota > Metazoa > Chordata > Lepidosauria > Squamata > Elapidae > Bungarus > Bungarus multicinctus. The sequence goes on along the minus strand of CM042851.1, from coordinate 41,189,179 downwards.
TATTTTTTTTTAAAAAAAATGCTAAGACTTGGAGAACAAATGCCCATTCCTGGTTTGAATGAAAACAAAATTATTTTTCTTTTTAAGAGTTCCTCTATATTTTTCCTTGAATTCTTTGGTATTTGTTCTTCCTTCCTTCCCACTTCCTCCTCTGCATAATTTGTTTTCTGATTTTTATTTTATTTTATTTGGATTTTTGAATAAAGGCTTCCAGTTTTTACATTTAAAAAACCTTTCTACACCTCTTTTGTAAACAAAATGAACTGAACACTTTTACCTGTGGACTTTTTTTTTTTTTTTTGCAATTTCATAGGTATAATTTTGCTTCAGTTTGAAGCATTTATTGGAGCAATGCATTGGCAAAGAATAATTAACGTTCTCTTCTATGATTTTATATTAAATTATGCATATACCCTGGTTAGCAAAAGATGCAGGTATTATATGAAAGAAGACTACAGTTATTGCCCATATGCAGAGAAAAATACATCATTTTGTGTTACTTTTAGGTTTATATGTGCAGCAGGATTAAAAGGAGCAACGAAAGCCACAACAGGAATGTGAACAGTGAGAAGAGACAATTTTGTATCTTCCTTTAAGCAATTAAAAGTGCAAATTTGCATTCATATCAACTTTGCACCCTGAAATTTTAAGCCTATGAATCATGCAGCACTGTAGTATTGTTGGATTTCTGAATCCTCAGTCTGGGAATGAATTTATTTTAAGAGAAATATATTCAATTTCTCAGAAAGCAAAGCAAACTATTAAGAAAACAAAAATGGCTAAGGCTAAGGCACTATGTTTTCTTTGCAAGAAGCAACATAAATAGTAATTTATCACAAGAATGCATGGTGTATGTTAAATTTATAATGATTGGATATTTCCAGCCATTATGCCTCTTTTGAACGTTAATAAAAGACAATGGACTTGGTTTTAGGATATTTTAAGGATAGATTTTAACATGTTTATTTAAACTAAATTTTACAGACTGGATTATTTAAAATGCATTTAATACGATAGTGACAATACACAAATATTTAAACCTGATCTTTAGTTTTCATGACTTTCATCCATTTCTACAAGTGAATGGACCAACATGCCTTTTAGATGCTTTATCATAACTACAGGCATAATGATTGATGCATAAATCTGAGTTCTTCATCCAGACTTCTCATCTGTATTGGAGATTGAAGCAGCACCCATCTTAAATAGCCCACTCGTAAAATTGTTCTTTGCAAATTAAAATTCAGTTTCAGTTCAATCCAGTCAAATGGAAAAACCAAATTGGTACCATAGTTAATTTGCAAACAGTTGGGGAAGAAAGTTAACCATGTTGGCATCAAACATTACAAATTTTTGAAGACTTCTGGCTATATAAAATTGTTCTGGCCATGATACAAAAAGTTATGCTTTTACTTACAGATTATCTGTTACAATAAACGTTTAATTCTGTCTTCACCTTTGTATTGATCTTACTTAAATTGAGGCTTGTGGACATGTAACTACATGTAAATTATAATTTCTATATTTGTGCTTTTCTGTATATTTTTGAAAACTTTAAAAAAATAATCACAATTTCTCAGAAATGACACGGAATTTTCAATTTCTTGATTTTTTAAGGGTATTTCCCCTCTTTTCTCTCTCTTCAGGTTGCTTCTTTTCTTTCTCTTTATTTTCCCTCTGGGTCTGGACTATGCAGTGGTTGAAAGGAAATGTAATAATTATTATTACTAAAGGAGAAAATTTTAAAGTGACTTATAGAGCAGAATATTGATGGAATAAGTAGAATTAAGGGCACATGACTTTCCAGGTATAAAATGTATAGCTACAAAATCAATAAATCCTAATGTGCCATTCATGTCAGAAGGTACAGCTTTGTAATGAAGTTTATAACAATCTTGAAAAATAAGTGAACATAAACAGCTAAGGAAAATCATGCACTTTCAGGACCTTCACACTAATAAATTTATGTTCAGTGCTTAGGTCTATATGCATTTTGGCTTCAGAGGCAAGCTTTTTCTGAGAAGTCTGGGTCTTTTCTTGATGACAATAGAAGTAAAACTGCGAAGGAGAGGAAATGAATAGATTTTTCCACTCCCACTATATTGCTGTGAAGTGGAACAAGTTGTAATTTTAACTTATCAGTGTGTACATGTCTATATCATTTTTGTACATATTAGTGATAACTATGCAAATATGGGTTCTGTTTTCCATGTAAGAAGTAATAATGGCCCCTTGTCTCTATAAGGAGAAGAAGATAAAGGGGCCAAATATTGATATTTTTGTGTAAGCAAGCATATATTCTGTTGTTCCCTCTCCTACCCCACCAACAGCTCCTCCTTTATCCATTTGAGATTAGGTTAGTTGGACCTGTGAAAATTTTTTTCTAGAACTTGGTTTTTATCATCTCCTTCTTGTTAAATCTTCAAAGTAGAGCAGATCAGAAAACAGATACGGCTTGATCTACTGGAGATCAGTCACTGTAACAGCAATTTTGAAAGCTTCCCAGAGATTCACTCTCCCCTCTCCTTTTATACTAATGAAAATCGAAACAGCACAACCTTAAATTTCTTAGTCTAGCCAGGCTAAGCTGACATTTGCTTCAAACATCATTGAAATCCTTCAAAGGCTGCTTGCATGCTCTTCTACATTTGCTTACCACTGCTAAACTTCGGCTGTAAAAGTTCAGTCCTCCAACCTAGATTAAGTGTTCTGGCAAAATGTAGGTTGCAATAGTTCTGAAAATCATTATCTCCTGGCAGTGTCAGTTTGCAAGAACAGGCAAGCAAATACAGAACAAAGAGGAAAACATCACTTAGGTTTTTTCACTCTTAACAATAGTTTCACTGTGGTTTTCATAAATCACAATTGGTTCAGTTCTAATCAAGCTGCCCAAAGATGAGCCATAACTATAACTTAAAAGCCACATAAGCAGGATAAGTCAAAAGCAATACATCGGATACCATAATGAACTCTTTGTCCAATGAGATTATTTCATTAATAACCAGACCATTATTTGAATGGCTGAAGTTCCTAGAAAGTCACTTTGGAGACTTTCACGCTTTTGTCTTCTTCCCTCAGTCCAAAACAATTCATTCACACTTCTTTGCAGAAGTGCTAATGGGGATAATAAGAAAAATAACTCCAGAGTTTATACAGGGAATCACTGTATAGCAGGAATGAGCAATTATGGCCTCATTACGACCTTTATGATCTGCGGAGTTCAACTCCCAGAATCCCTGAGTCAGCCAGCCATATTTATTGCCCACCCCTGCCATATATAAGAGGGCACACTCTACCAGACATCTTCAGTTTGCAGGTCCACCTACATTTCAAACGGTGTAGAAAGTGAAGGGAGATAAAAGGTGATGCAGGGACATAAGTAGAGAGGACAAAAGTCAGGAATCTTGTCAAAAAAAAAAAAAAGAATCCCTTTGGGGAGGTAAGATGAAAAGTATGTGTTTGTGTATGAGAAAGAGCAAATGTAACTTGTAACCAGTAAAGTTTTGCTGATAACTTTAAATTCCTTGGGTCTCTTGTGTATTCCAAAACAACTTGATGCCGCTTCAGTGTTTGGTTGGAAGTGATTTGTGTGTGTTTCTAATTATTTCCTAGTTGTTGATCACGTGTGTGTATGTGTCTTGCCTGCTCTAGCTGCATCTATCTGAAAAACTCAGGTAGAAAGCAGGAGGGGATTACAAGATATATTGGGGCGGGGGAGGGGAGAGACATTTACACAATGACCAATTGTTTTCTGACTATCCATGTAACAATCTAAAGAATAAGGAGTTATTAAATTTTAGTCAACTTATTTATAAAGGACAAGCCTTCATATAATCAGCTATATAAGCATTTAATGAATGACCTATTGGTGAAATAGCTTTCCTAATGAGTAACTGAAAATACGAACTTTTATTTCCCTTTTATAATCTATTTCTATTTCTCCGGATGGAAAGAACATGACTAAAGCAGAAATAGCATCAAGTTCATAGAACTGACACTGGTTAGTATTGCAAGTATCAGGTGGTCACAATAGAGAGAGGGAGGGAGGGAGGGAGGAGGAAGGAAGGAAGGAAGGAAGGGAGGGAGGGGTGTGGCACAAAGACAACACAGTCACATAAGTAAAAAAAGTCCCTTTAGTACCTCCAACTTTACCCCCAATGTCCAGTTACCTTTGGCTGTAGAAAAAACTAAGTGGAGGAAATTCAGTCCAAAAACAAACTACATATAAATTGTAAATAAAAATCCACACAAACCATGCTGCAGCAATTAACTGGACAGGGCAGGATAAGGAATTGCAGACTTCAAAGGCCAACAAAGCACACACAGTTGGGAAGATGCCAGGAACCCAAGATAAGCCTTGACAATCAAAGATAACTCACGATTTGCTTCCAACAAGTTGCTGTGCACAGTTTCCCTTTTTAAACATTGTTCCCAGCTGCAGCTAATGAAGGAAATCAGGGCCCTTTCCTCCCCTGTAAGCCATGCAATTCACGTTGCTCCCTTCTCTGTTCCTAGCTGTGTGCCCTAGGATGAAAAGGGGGTGGGCCTGCGTCTTCCTCTGAATTCCCCCTCCCTTGCTCTACCTCTCCCCTGCTCTGCCCAGCCAGACTTTGCCCTCCCCAGTTTCTTCCACAGCCACCGAAACCACACTCCCACTCCCTGTCAGCTGCTTGGCCTCCCTCTCAGAATCAAATTCCAACGGGCATGACGGAAGGGAGGGAGAGAGGGAGGGAGGGAGGAAGGAAGGAAGGAAAACTGTTGGATTTAGTATTAAAGCAAACTCCTGATTTCAATATGGTATATTTGTACTTAATAACTGTTTAACAGTCTAAAACTTATCTCAGGAAGCTATGCCTAAGTAACCTCTTGGGAACTTACTGACTTTCTAAGCTGTGAGCCAGAAGAATATTTAATTTTAACAACTTGATCTCTCCCAATTTTGAACTTTAAACAAGCTATATTTTGTTCCCTGCCTACAGAAAAACCAGATTATATTTAATTATTTGCTTCTCATTGATTTTCTGCAGTAATTTTTAACTGGATGCAGTAGGAGAGTGAGATATATTTCCTCAAGCAATTGTTACTCTGTGTGTCAATGATATATTCTCAGCCCTCAAAAAGTGTCTGAATGTCAAAACAGATGCCTCAAAAATCCACGTTTCTATTCCAATATGTCAACCGTTGCTTCAGTTATATTAATTAGCGTAATGCAGCATGTGGTTGAGTGGGTGTCATTTGCAACCATTTAATGGTGAAAATAACATTTTCCCCTCCTGTTCATACCAGTTCCATATGTGCATTTAATTTAACTACATTCTGGGGCAAACCACACAGTTATATTAACTGCATTATTGTGTCTCAAAAGTGTCTGGGTTTTATTAGGACTTTAACACAGGATGAAGGTGATTTTAGTTTTTATCATGCACGCTATACTGATGGAAATAACTTTTGACTGCAGTTGTTCCTATCTCCCCCTACCCCCCAAAATATGGTACTGGAAAATAGAAGAATTTTCCAGTGAGCCATAAAAAGGAAACAACATTTTTTTAAAAAAGAAAAAAGTATCATCTTCCATTTCCCATTTATTACGATCCAGATCTCAACATCCATGCTCACATCCATTCTATGTCACAGATAGAAATGCAAAAGGAATTTAATTGAACCACTTGCATTTCTAAATCTTTCCAGACGCAAATCTACAAACAAACAAAATACATTCTGTTCCAAAGAGCCTGTTTAATTAAGAAAAATCAGGACATGATCCTGCATTATTATACCTTAAAAATCTCACCAGGATTGGATTGAGTAGAATGGAAACAAAACTGAACAGATTTGAAAACTCACAAAATTAAGCAGATTCGATTTCTAGCTTCTATCGTGAGTGCATTAAAAGCACACTATATTTCTTAATAAAGAATATCATTGACTAATCATTCAAAAAACCACTACTATACTGTGCTGAGATATTTGACATATGAAAATCAATCTAATCTGCCTTCAATGTTGACCTGAGTGAGAGACAGAATTAGCTACATCATCAGCATGCAAGCGCGTGATTTATCATTTTCAGCGGTGAAATGCTTCAGTTTCCTCAGCTGCTGGGAAAGAGGCGATTTGACAAAGCTCCATTGACAAGCGGTCCCTATTTTCATTGAGATGATAAAATGAAAAGAAGCCTTGAAGAACATTCAGACTAATACAAAGCAATAGCAATAACATGTAGACTTATAGACTGCTTCATAGTGCTTTTTCAGCCCTCCCAGAGCTGTTTACTGAGTCACCATACAACCAGGGTCCTCATTTTACTGACTTCGGAAGGATGGAAGGCTGAGTCAATCTTGAGTCGGTCAGGATCGAACTGGAGTGAACAGTGAGATAGCATCTAGTACTGCATTCTAACGATGGCTCATGCCATGATGCCATTAATGTCTCTGGGTAGGTAAGAACAGTGGAGAAGCAAGGAGTTAGTATAAGAAAAGAAAAAAAACAATATGAGAAACAGCATGGAAATCATCCATCCATCCATCCACCCATCTATGGATCTACTCTCATGTTACATAAAAGGACAACCAATGAGAGCAGTTTCTTATGAGGCAAGACAAGGGAATGAAGAGCTTTTTTTAGTTTAGAAAGGAAACAAAAGAATACGATAAGTATTAGTTGAATGTATATAGCTAGATAGCTAGATGAGAAAGAGAGAGAGACAGAGACAGAGAGATGGATGATAGAGATGATAGATGGGTGTATGTGTGTGTGTATGTGTGTGTGTGTATGTATGGATAGATAGGTAGGTAGGTAGGCAGGCAGGCAGCAGGCAGGCAGACAGACAGACAGACAGATAGATAGACAGACAGATAGGGAAGGATGGATTTTGAGGAATATAGTAGATAATAATGTCAGATATGGTGTGGAAAATGGGGAAAGAGATTTCCTTCATTTTCACAATCCAAATCAGAATCTTCAACTGAAATTAAATACAGAAAAATTGGGATCCTTACAAGAAAATTAACTCGTTAGTTCTTAGCTTTATATTGCATCTTTCCTTCAATTCAAATGCTTTTAAAACTGGGCAAATTTAAGCAGGAAAGAGTCAGGGACAGGGTTTATGAACCAACATTCCTTAACTTTTAATGATTGAGGACTAGTCAGGATCATGAGTAATACAATGCTATTATCTTGGTGTGTTGAACCACTATGAGAACTAGCTCTGGGATGAGGCTCAAATGATTTCTATACAGTCTAAAAGGCTTTTCTTATCTGTTTTGTATGTTGAGTGAACATCCAAAGAGAGGGTCAGTGACAGCAAATGCTCAAAGTTCAGTATCTCAAAATCTACACCCACATGTGAAGGTATTTCTGAAAATTAACCATGAAATTGTTTGTCTCTTGCTCCTGCAGCAAGATGGCATATTGTGGAGAGGATTCCTGTAACAGTTATTAAATTTATATGCCACCCATTTCACCGTCGAAGCGACCCGAGATTATTTGAGTTCTTCAGAAAAATATAATATAAACACTGGATATTTCTAAACCAAGAACTGCAAATATAACTGTAGAAGATGAATCACTTAACTTTGGGTTTGCAAACTTAAAAGACTATTTTATCGAGCAAAATGTAATATAAATGCTGGTTATTTCTCAGCAAAGAACAGCAAATGTAACTGCAGCAGAAAAATCATTTTGGGTTTGCAAGCTTAAAGAAATAATATTTTATCAATTATAATTCTGTCTTAATTCTCCAATTCCTACATTGCAAGGAAGTTTTGGCCATAGACTTTTTTTTTAAATGAAAACTTTCTTCCCTGATACATCAGTGGTGGTATTCTACTGATTCGGCCTAGTTCTGCCAAGCCGGTAGCAGCAATGAGCAGTGGAGACCAAATCGGTTCTCTCTGTCACTCTGCTGTTGGGCCCGCCCGCCTGCCTGGGCTTCCATATTCACCTTTATCTTCTGCTTTTGAAGCATAGCTGCTTTGTGTGACACAAAAGTGTGTATACATGTGAAAAGCACACCCACCAAGCCACAGCCACCAAACTGGTGGCAAATGTTTTGAATCCCACCACTGTGATACGTTGTCTGAAGTATTAATTTCAACCTTGCCAGAGGAAATCTACTGAAGCCTGTGATTTATTTGTGTCTACTATTTATTTATCTGAAAACCACCATATAACCAGGCCACAGATACAAATGGCAAGCAGAGGTAACAGGTGAAGAATGAGGTAAATTGACAACATTTAGAAAGAAGCTCTCATTTCTGCTTATAGCTCTTCTTATGTTCCATCTCTTATCTTGGTGCCACTGTCAACCAAATAAAACATGGCATTAACCCAATTGACCATATAAATAAAAGCTTGGGAATGAGTTAATAATTATGAGGACTGCTGCAGCATGGGAGGAACTGAAGTTTAATCTTGTGTTCTTTACCAGAGTCCTGGAGAAACTCATTCCTTTCATGCTGCTATTTGCACTGGGAATAAATCATCCATTAATGCAAGCAGGGGAAATTCCACCCAACGCAACCTGACTTTTAACATTCTCTATTTCCATATTTCCTGAGGTTATATAGATTCTGACCTTGCTTAATACTTGCCAAAATAAGTTGAATTCTACAATCCGTATAGACTGTGCATAATAACACACGCACACACACACATACTCAGAGAGAGAGAGAGAGAGAGAGAGAGAGAGAGGGAATGAAAAAGGAGCTATATGGTTCCTCAATCTCCGTATGGAAGTCTTTTAATGCAGTAGTGGCATGTAGATTTAAGCTTGGATTTTTTATATATATGTATGTATGCATGTATGTATGCATGTATGTATGTTTAAGCTATATATGGCTATATAGGTATATATATATATAGTATATATATATATATATTCAATGTAGCTTATCTCAGTATTTCTGAACCTCATCGAGTTTAAGATGGGTGGATTTCAATTCCCAGAATTCCCCAGCCAGCAAGTCCACCCATCGTAAACTCAATGAGGTTTAGAAACACTGCCTTATCCTATAGCAAATTTGCAGTGGAGTACAACAATAATGAAAGACGTGGTGGCTCAGTGGCTAGGATGCCGAGCTTGTTGATCAGAAAGGTTGGCAGTTCAGCAGTTCGAATCTCTAGCGCCGCGTAACGGAGTGAGCTCCCGTTACTTGTCCCAGCTTCTGCCAACCTAGCAGTTTGAAAACATGTAAAAATGCAAATATAAAAATAGGGACCACTTTGGTGGGAAGGGAATAGTATTCCATTTAGTCACATGATCACGGAGACATCTTCAGACAGTGGTGGCTCTTCGGCTTTGTAACGAAGGTGAGCAGTGACCCCTACAGCCAGAAATTACTAGGATGTATGTGTGAGGGGAACCTTTACCTTTTACAACAATAATGAGGACTAGGTCCCACTTAAATCAACTAGGATCTGCACCCCAGTCTTATCCATACTTTAAGGAAGTCAAATTTCTATTTGTTGGTATTTTATGTTTTGCCACCTATATTTTTCTGTCACATATACATCCATAACACCTAGAAACCTGTTTTAAGCACACACAAGTTGCAACACAAGCACACAGGGGATTTTCCAAAAGTTGAAATGCGGTAGATTTCCCTGCAATTCTAAGGAACTATACCATCTGCAATTCATAATGCTTTCTGGTTTTCTGTTAACCTCACCTTTAATTCAAATCTAAGGATATCTTGAGATCTGAGGGAAACTGGCACCTTTTGTAAAACCATCCTAAAGAAATTTATTTTGAACTCCACTGATACTTAGATATTCCTTTTTTGGCCTTGAACATTCCTTGTTCATTTTTTTTGGCTATATCTCTGGGTTCATAACCACAAATTGCCAGATCCAGCAGTGAATTATTGCTCTTATCAAGTCCTCTGACAGCTCGGTTTCAACAAACAAGAAGCTTCCCTTCGATCCTGCAATTTTAAGCTGGCAGAATAGAAACCTCTACCTGCCAGTACAAAACTCTTGCACGTTCATTAGGAACAACATTTCATTACCTTTAGGATGAAATTGTGTCAATAAAAGGCCACAAAGAGCTGCTTGGAACTCCGTGATGTAAAGACTGCTGTTCAAACATAAGAACATTTACATCATCCTAGACAGGGTAGTGCTAGTGCAGAAAATAAATTAATATCAAGTGTCAGGGTTCAAAGTAACATACCCAACGGAACCAAAACTCAAAGGCAAGCATATTCCTCAAAGTATAGATTTATTAGGCATGCCACATTGGACATCTGGGGAAACCCAGTGTTGTGGTCTGCTGGCAGCCTATGGAGATGGCAGGAGAGTCGGACAGTGGGGAAGAACATGGGCCAGTCCGGGAGTCTGAGGAGAACTCGGACGAGGGTCCTGCAGTTTGATACAGAGATGGAACCAGGACCATCTGGGAGTATTGTGCTGTCTCCGGAGCTTCCAGAATTTGACAGCAGCAAGGCAAAGGAACAAGAGAAGTCTGTTCCCAGTGCACGCATGCGCAGAGGTGCCAGAAGACAAGAACAGTTAAGACAAAAGGGGCGACTTGGGAGTAAAGCTTGGAGGTGATTGGCCCTCCAGTAAGACATAAAGGAGGAGCAAAGGGACAGGAACCTTTGCAGGAAGCAACTTTGTTCGCTCTGCTTGGATTAAACCTTGAAGCTCTGTGTGGACTTTATACGCTGATTGGCTTTTTACAGTTAATTTGGCACTTTAGTTGTTGGCAGCAATTCAAAGGAGATAAAGGTGGGTGCTTATCTCGAGAGACTGTTTGGGACTCATTACGGGCTGGGAATGAACAGAATTCCCAGCCGCTGAAATAAAAGAGCATTGTTTGGACTAAGTGTGTGATTAATTACTGGTCTCAGGAAGCCTTGGTCAGAATATCTGACTCTAAACACCTCTCGAGTTCCCCCCCAATTAAAAGTAAACTTTTCCTTCCCCTGTCTTTCAATCCATCACATGGTCCAATCAGGTCACAGTCCAAGAGTCAGTTGGTCCCAGATCCCACCTCTCCTTGCACCTGGCGGGAAAATCCTTGGTTCTCAAAGGAAATAATTTTATTATGGCTACAATCTCCCAGCTATCTCTACCTCCTGTTCCCATAGCTCGACTCATCTCCATTGAGGCAGCCCTGAAGGTGCCAGGGGAAAATGGGTTCAGGGCTGACATCAACAACCTAATAGTAATTACATAAGTATAGCTCTGTCAGTGGTTTGCAAACCATCAATGTTTCTGAAATACGTTTTCACCACAGAGGTTCATAAGCATAGTATGAACAATTCCGAAGTAGGGAAAAGATGTAAACCTATAAGATGAACCAGCATGGACATGTAGCTGAAAGAGGTCCCTTCATCCAGACGTCCTATAAGCAGCAGTCAGAGACTGACTTATATAAAGAGATAGTACATTCTCCAGCAGCTACTTCTTTTTTTTTTTACTACAGCTCAGGTTAAATAATAGTTTAATGGTAATAGTAACAAGACTTATATAGTGCTTCCTAGTGTTTTTACAGTCCTCTCTAAGCAGTTTACAGAGTTAGCATATTGCCCCCAACAATCTGGATCCTCATTTTATTGACCAAAGAAGGATGGAAGGCTGAGTCAACCTTGAGCTGGTCAGGATCAAACTCCTGGCAGTGAACAGTGAGTTAGCCTGTAGTATTGCATTCTAACCACTGCACCACCATGGTTCCTTACAAGACAGAAGAAATGGCTGTGGGATTTCAGTGTTTCATGCACACTAGCCAATAGTTTGTTCTACAACTGGGCCAAGTTTGTCGGGTACTTTCCATGATTTCAGAGAAGGCCGATTAAAAGTGAGCAAACTTTCCTTGAAGACATTTGGTTGATCATCTCACTGAGGAACCCCCGAAGAGTTTCCAAGGAATCTTGTAATGCCTCTATAGTTCTAATGCCTGGAAGTTGAATCATGGCAACTGGACTTTTTTTCTTTTAGCAACTTGGACAAGTGACAAAACAAACAAACCAACAGAAAAGTCCACTTGCTACATCTCAACTTCAAGACAACTCTAATCTCAATGACTGAGAATCTTCATAGTCCTACTGTTGTAACATTTTTGCTTTTTTTAGTGTTCATACTGCTCAGCATAGCTTACTTTGGATTTTTATGATCAGAGCAGGGTGATTCCATAACCTTCCTTCTCACCTGATTCCATTTAGTTACTTGTGATCTTTCCAAAATCTATTCTGGGGGACGAATGGGAAACATATTGAGTCACAGAATGCTGACAGCGGATATATATATATATATATATATATATATATATATATATATATATATTATATATATATATATATATATATATATATATATATATAGTCATATATATTATATTATATAGTATTATAATATATACTGAGTCATATATATTCACCTTCATTCAACTTGGAGAAAAGCTTGTAGCCGATATCCTAGGATAAATAATAGGCTTTTCACACAGACAATATATATATATATATTCTCTGTGTGAAAAGCCTATTATTTATCCTAGGATATCGGCTACAAGCTTTTCTCCAAGTTGAATGAAGGTGAATATATATGACTCAGGATAATGTTGTGGGATCCAATCAGAGTTGGTCAATGGGGCCAGAGGTTTAAACTTCTGAGCCTTAGGACTCATGCAGTAGCCCATCTTCAGGGAACTTCTCTCTAGCAGAGTGTGTTAGAGAGGATAGGATAGGATAGGATAGGATAGGATAGGATAGGATAGGATAGAATAGACACAAAGTAAATTACGTGTCTCTGAGTTGGCTTCATACAGGTTAATGCTGGACATGTTGCTCCTAATAAATCTTTTGGTTTCTTTTGAAGCTTGGCTCAAAGCTCATGATTCAATTAGGGCAATTGCCAGAATCCTGACAAACAGAATAGCATAGCATAGCATAGCATAGCATAGCTTAGCATAGCATAACGTAGCATAGAAGTTGGAAGGGACCTTGGAGGTCTTCTAGTCCAACCTTCTGCTCAGGCTGGAAACCCTATACCATTTCAGACAAATGGTTGTCCAATCTCTTTTTTCAAACTTCCAGTGTTGGAGAATTCACAACTTCTGGAGGCAAGTTCCCCGAGGATGGGCTCCAGCATGAATTTGAAAGCTCAGAAGACTAAAGCTCTGGTCCTGGTGACCTAGTCAGATTGGATCCTTTTCTCTAAGTCCCATCTGACATTTCTCAGGCATTGCCAGGACAGAAGAAGCTGTAGAGGAGTGGCTGGGGGCAGGGAGAAGAAGCTTTCCTTCTCTTAACCTTATTAAATTAAGAAGGGGAAGTTATGGGAAGCTAAAACAAAAGCAAAAACAGAACAAGCAGTAGCAAAACTATTTCCATCAGTCTGCCAAAAAACCTGAAAGGAAGCACTTAATAAGAATCAAGTTCATCTACATCAATTTTATAATTCAGAGCCAAGCTGTTATCTCCAATACTTGTTATCACAGCTCTTTAACATGCTTGATTTTTCTCTTCTGCTGAAATATCTGAGGAATTCCTGTGCAAAGTTGAACAATTAAACAAAGCTAATAATATTTTTAGGTGGTCTAGAAGGAATTTCCCCAAATGATTTCCCCAAACCATCATCATTGAAGGTTCAAAGCAAAACAGAAGAGGCAGTTGGCCATAAAAATCCAGTGAATATAAATTTATCATGCAGCTGAAGTACAGTTTATTGAGAATCTTCAGCTGGAAGGCTAATAGTCAATACTAAAAATCAATCTAGATAGGGTTACCAGATCTGGGTGAAAAATTAGGAACAAGTCTCTAGATCAGGGATCACCAACCTTCTGGATCTCAGGGACCACCAAACTCATAATTTTAAATCCCACAGACCAAGAGACCCTGGGAAAATTTCTCAAAAAAGTCTGCAGGAAAATTCCCCACCCCGTTTTCCTACCGATCAATCATTTTTTATTTGGGATCGCAGGATACCATTTCCAGCTCCGTTCTCAGGGGGAGAGAGACTTTTGGCTTCATGCAAAGAAAGCAGCAGAAGTCTTTCTTTCTTTCTCTCCCCCAAACTCCATCAGAAATGAGTCTTTGTGAGACTTGTCACGCCGGTGAAGCCTCTTGGAGCAGGATGCCTTGCAGGGTCCCAAAGATTCAATTCTGGTGGAGTTTGGGGGAGAGAAAGGAAGACTTTTGCTGCTTTCCTTGTGTGCAGCCAAAAGCAGAAGAAGAAAGAAGTGGAAAGAAGCAGCCTGGTGGCCAGGTGAGGTGCGTGGGCGAGTGGGGCACGTTCCTCTCCCTCTGCCCTTTCCCTCCTCCTTGTGTTGTTCACAATGCAAGCAATGCAAGCCTTGTGTTCCCTTGGCCATGTGGGCGGTACAGCCTTGTGTTCCTGTGCAGCCTGGATTAATAGCTTTGGGGAGTGCTTTGGGGGTGACATTTCTCTGCGGCCATCAACATTTTCTCATGGACCACCAGTGGTCCCCAGCCCACTGGTTGGCAACTACTGCTCTAGATGGCAGCAGGGAGTTAAAGAATTTAAGACAACAACAAAAACAACAACAACTCTTTGATGCCATCTTGTGGTCACCTGGCTTTTTGTATGTGGCAACAACAACAAAAATATGCTAACAGCTCACTGTACCAACTTCCAGTATTCTGTAAATTATATGTCCTGAAAGAAATAGGAAGGGAAGATATTGACAGATTCCACCAAGGATTATACAACCAAATGCTTGAAATGGCTCTTTTCAAGGCATAACAAGTAGCGGCCCCTCCTACCATCCAATTGTAATAATGTCTAATTTCTAGACAAAAATTAGGTGGAAGGATAGCACAGCTGTGGGCAAAATGCATTTGAAGGCAAACATGGACAGTGGCCAGATTTTCAATTGACTTCGCCTGCCCAGTCCTGCAGGAAGGAATCACTGCTTGCCACCCCCCTGCCCCTTGGCCTTGGCCCCCAGGGCCTGATTGCTAACAAGGTATAATTACTCTGTTGAATCCAAGGCTGTAAATTGCCCAGCTCAGTAAATCTTCATTTGCACTGTTCATAAATGAAAGTGATTTGGAGTACTTCAAAGAAAAAATTTCATTCTCAGGGAAAGAATGTTGAAGTTATGCTGTGTCTTTTCCATTTTCCTAACTTCTCTGACTAGAGAAGTGAACTGCGTGTGTTGCAACACTCTTTTTGTTTCCTTACAGTGGTCGGTAATAATTTACAAGAATTGGTGCTCAACTGGAACTTCAGCATAAAATACACTCTTGACAGTCTAATTTCTGTTCCACGTTGATCTCCACTAGATCCCATCCTGATGTTCTAGAACTAAACTGCTTCTTTCTGCATCTGTTTATGGCCCCATGAAAGGCACCTTTACCCACTATCCCATTTTTCCAATTATTTTCCATATTAAGAACACTCCTTAACAGCTGGTATAGTTGTTGCTATGGACTACATACATCTGTCTCTTAGTTAGGGGAAGAGATGATGTGAACGTTATAGAGCAGAGGTCTCCAAACTTGGCAATTTTAAGACTTGTGGACTTCAACTTCCAGCCAGCTATGAGAATTCTGGAGAATTCTGGGAGTTAAAGTGCACAAGTCTTAAAGTTGCCAAGTTTGGGGAGCCCTGTTATAGAGATATGGCAAAAAACAGATGATGCCAGGATGTGTTTCGCTGTGCTTAGATACAATGAGAGAAAACTTTCTGACAAAGTGGTGCTTTAGAAGTCTTTGGGATTACAATTCTGGAAATTAAAAACCTCAGCCTCTGAAGGCCCAAAGTTGGGGAACACTACCATAAGCCATATCTATATTAAGAACCAGACTCTGAGAGTCATCTGAGCAAAGAACAATCTGGGTTAATCTATATGTTTTTACATTATTATCCATTATCTTCCTTATGCAGTAAGAACTCAAGGTAGCATACATAGCATTTCCCTCTTTTTCTCTCTCTCTCTACAGCCACAACGATTTGAGCAAAGAGAGGCTGAGAAAGGGTGAGTGGTCCCAAGTTACTCTGTCAGCTTCCATGGATGATGTTGGATTTGAAACTGGATCATGGTATACATACACATACACACAGAGTACATACATACATACACACACATACATACATACAAATAGCAAATAACAGATAATCAGTTGGAAGGGACCTTGTAGGTCATCTAGTCCAACCCCCCCACCCAAGTGGGAGACCCTACACCATTTCTGACAAATGGCAGTCCAATCTCTTCTTGAAACTCTCAAGCATTGACGCTCCCACAACTTCCGCATGGAAGCTGTTCCATAGGTTGATTGTTCTCACTGTCAGAAAGTTCCTCCTTATTTCCAGGTTAAATCTCTCCATGTTCAGTTTCCATCCATTATTCCTTGTCTGGCTTACAGGCGCTTTAGAAAATAGCTTGACCCCCTCCTCCTCTCTGTGGCAGCCCCTCAAATATTAGAAGACTGCTATCATGTCTCCCCTGGTCCTTCTCTTCACTAGACCAAGCCCAGTTCCTGTAACCGTTCTTCATAGTGTTTAGTCTCCAGTCTCCTAGTCATCCTGGTTGCTCTTAGATACATACATACATACATACATCTAGGGTAATAGATGATAACAGGTGGTCTAGATCAACGCCCCCCCTGCAACCTTTTGGGCAATAGGGACCATTTAAGTGGAGACAGGTTTTTCCACGAACCATAGGGGGAGGCACGTGGGTTCGTGTGCTGCCTGCATCTTGCGGATGGGGCTTTGCTTGTTTGCATGGCCCAATTTCTGGCATGCCACAGCCCGGTACCAGTCTCCGGACTAAGGGTTGGGCATTGGGAACCCCTGGTCCAGGTAGCATGTTGAACCCTGTGATTTGCATGAACTTGGGTGGAGAGAAAAGAATTGGCCCAAAGTCACCGAGTGAGCTTCAGTGACTGAGGGCTGCCTTGTATCAGATCTCCTGCCACATCTGCAAAATCAGATGCATAAAACACACCCTGACAAAGTCTTCCCAAGCTTTGTGTACTATTAAGAAGAATGTTCTTGCCTTATTTCATGTATTTATTTTTCCTCCACATGCTTGACCCTGATTTAGGTTAAAAACTGTCACTTTTTTTAAAAAAAAATATTATTTCTCTCCTATACCAAGGTAGGCTTGTTTTTGCAAGAACAATAGGTCTTTTGTTTATTAGAATACATTCCACCACACCTAACTTCCTGAGTTTTATTTCCCCTCAAGTGCATTTTCTATCACTCACAGCTTTACCTGTGTTCCTTGGGCTTCAAGACTGTTGGTTTGATTTGTTTTTAGAGAGGGAAAGGAAAAAGGCATGAAAATCAGAATGCTCCTTTACTTCCCTTATCCTAATAGTGTACACACTGTTGAATAGCATAACCAGAGTACAAATTGGCTGGGGGATGTTTTGCTCCATTTAATTTAAGTACCGACCCCTGCTTCTCTTCTTCCTTTTCTCTTACCCTCAACTCACCTGCCGATCCATCCCTTATTTATATCTTGCAGTTTATTACAGATCAAAGCAAAAGACCCTTCAACCATTTTTTGGGGATCTTTTTCCAGGTGCCTTCTCCAATTGGTATTTTTATGATGTGTTAGGCCAAATTTCTATCATTCCAGGCAGAATCTTGTATAGAGATAGCAATAGCACCTAGACTTATATGCAGGGGTGGGATTCAAAATTTTTAACAACTGGTTCTGTGGGCGTGGCTTAGGTGGTGGGCATGGCTTGGTGGGCATGTGACTGGGTAGACATGGCTTGGTGGCCATGTTATTAGCTGGATGTGGCCAACGCAATATCACTCACATCGAGGCACGCATCTCCTTGCCTGGCCTCTCATGATTGTGGGGATGCTGCTAAGTGGAAAATGGTTATAAGTCACTTTTTTCAGTGCCATTGTAACTTTGAATGCACACAAGCAAAATACCAGCAAGGGGAAGGGAAAAACACTCCAGAGAAGTTCCTGAGACAGGAAGTCTAGTCTTGCCAAGAATATAATAAGGGTTAACGGAGAGGCAATTTCTGTAAGCAACACCAGAACTGCCTTCCTTACAGGATTAGGCTAGTAATTTCTTCTAACAGCCGGTTCTCCAAACTGCTTACAATGTTAACAACCGGTTCTTGTGAATAGGTGCGAACCTGTAGAATCCCACCTCTGCCTTTAAGGACCAACCCGCTGCTCAAGCCATACCATCTCAGACAAGTGGCTATCCAGTCTCTTCTTTAAAGTATCCAGTGATGCAGCACCCACAACTTCTGAAGGCAAACTATTCCACTGCTTAATTGTTTTCACTGTTATGAAATTTCTCTTGCTTCTAGATTGGTTCTCTCCTTGATTAGGTTACATCCATTGTCTGTTGTCTTGTCTTCTGGTGTTTTGGAGAATAGGTTGATTCCCTGTTCTTTGTGACATCTTCATCTTGTGTACAGGTGCATCTTGTACCTTCATCATATGTGCAGATGGTATTTTGGCAATAGAAACAACACCAGTTATTTTTAAAGGTCAGTACTAGGTGATTATACATCTTTTAAAAAAGAACAGAATTCCTTATCCTTTTTAAATTTATTTGTTGTAGATAGATTTATGAAATGCTGTTGCATATGTTTGACAAAATTTTGACTGGTTTTATCTGGTTAAGTTTGTATATTCTGGTACCCAAATCTGCAGATTGCATTGCACAGGAGCTTTGTGAAGCATTCTATTGCATAAATATGGTTTAAGAATGGTAGATTTGTAATAATATGAGGCTTTTTGGAGTTCAGCTGATTGATGTGATTATTGGGAATGAATAGCCTGATTGCTAATGGATAATAGGTGACGATCATAGAAAGAGAGAGAGAGAGAAAAAAAAACCCTGTCCTCATAATATAGTTTAGACCAGGGGTCTTCAAACTTGACAGCTTTAAGACTTGTAGACTTCAATTCCCAGAATTGCTCCTCCAGTCATGTTAGCTCAGGAATTCTGGGAGTTGAAGTCCACAAGTTTTAAATTTGCCAAGTTTGAAGATTCTTGTTTTAGACAAACTGTAAAGTTCAGATTTTAGAAATTACAATAGTGTATATTTGGTTGTTTTTTTAATTGGTATCTGTTTATATCCATAAGTATTTTGAATGGAATCTCTTTTGCTTCATAAACTATTTCTAAGTCACATACGCAGAAGCCAGATTTATGTTAAACTCATGTATCCATCGAATCTACTTTTTGCAAGTTCTTCATTCCCTATCGAAAACCACAAACGTTTAAGATTTCAAATTTCAAATTTGCCAATCACAATCATTTCCTTTTGATCCACCATCTTAAGTTACAATGTAAATGTCTGATTAAAACAATAACAACAATTAGAGTAGCCATTGCTGCGATTTGTCCAGCCAACTAATTAGGAAAAGAAATTTGCTACACAACCACCTAGACATGAATTGGGATGATTCTGTTTCAACAGATCTATGGCAGGAGAAACGTTACAAGAAATGAATGTCTGGTGTTTGTCATTTCTTCGTTGGAAAAACTTCATAAAATGGAAGAAAGGCACTGCACCATAAACATGCTTCACCTGCTGAGCAACTTTGCAGAGGCTCGTTCATCTCTGTAGCATTTCTAAGACTTACAGATTAAGGTAATAAGCAATAGTTGTGACAATGTTCTATTGAACATAGATCAACAAAATAAATAATAGAATAACAAGAGTTAGAAGGGATCTTGGAAGTCTTCTAATCCAACCTCCTGCACAGGCAGGAAACCCTATAACAATAAATCTTTTTGGGCTCCTGTGCCAAAAATTGTGTGCATGCTTCCATTCTCGCGCTCGTGTGCCAGCACCAAGAGGGCAATGCATGCCCACCTATGCCCGCTATGCATGCGCATGCAATCCCCCCACCCCCACCCCTGCCACCCCCTTACCTGCACTGCACCTCACAGCTAATTTTTGGCCGGTTTGAGGCCTTTTTTGGCCTCCCAAAGGCTGGAGGAAGGCTTCTGCAGGCTTCAGCAAGCTTTATAGGCCAAAAACTACCCCCGTTTTGCCATTTCCTGTTTTTCCGGAAATACCAGAAGTGACAAAACGAGGCTAGTTTTCGGCCTACAAAGCTTGCTGAAGCCTGCAGAAGCCTTCTTCAAGCCTTTGGGAGGCCAAAAAAGTCCTCAAACCGGTCAAAAATCAGCTGTGAGGCACACACATGTGCAGTGAGGTAAGTTTGACTGCAGCTCACATGCCGGCACAAATGACTCATGCCACAGGTGGCATGCATGCCAAAGATTCGCCATCACGGCCCTATACCATTTCAGACAAATGGTTGTCCAATCTCCATTGCTTCTTGTCCTACCTTCAGGTGCTTTGGAGAATAGGTTGACCCCCTCCCCTTTTTTGTGATAGCCTCTCAAATATTGGGACAGTGCTATCATGTCACCTCTAGTCTTTCTTGTCATTAAACTAGACACACCCAATTTTTACAACTGTTTTTCTTATGTTTTAGCCTCCAGGGGTGGGATTCAAAATTTACTATCGGTTCTGTGGGTGTGGCTTGGTGGGCATGGCATGGTTTGGTGGGCATGGCAGGGGAAGGATAATGTAAAACCTCCATTCCCTCCCCACTCCTGGGGGAAGGTTCCTGCAAAATCCCATCCCTCCCCACCCCACTAACCTGATTTCCAGTTCTGTTCTCCTGTGCAGGGCAACCAAAGAAGACTCAGCCGATCAGCTGGGACTCAGGAGTCAGAGAACAGATGGGGGCAGGGCCAGTCAGAGGTGGTATTTGTGGTTCTCTGAACTTCTCAAAATTTCCATTACCGGTTCTCCAGAACTGGTCAAAACCTGCTGAATACCACCTCTGCTCCATGGCACTTCTGGCATCTTGTCCCTATTGCTGTCTTTCTTAGGACAAAGTCCCTGTTTTAGCCAAGGTGCCAGAATTATGCCAACAAAAACATAAACTACAAGTACGTATAAACCTTATCCTGGCTGAACTTCTGTATAAGAAACAGAACGAACCTGCTTTCTCCTTTGCTGTCTTCTCTGCATCTGTTTTTGCCCTACAGCTCTATTCATGTTTCGATTATGACATCCATGGAACCCTTTTTATGTTACCTCTCAGTGATATTATTTGATCTCTGCCATACCCTTTGTGCAAATAGCCTTTCTGGAAAGTTTTTTTTTTAAAAAATGTATCTGGAACAGCTCCTTCTTCTGAGATGTCTACCAACATTGTCAGTTTCCTCTAATCTCTGTTATGACAGGCTATTGCCTGAACCTCTTCCTACGTTCCAGCTGATTGTCTGAGATCTTCTCTCTGCAGCATGTTTCCTTCATCCATTTGTGTATCTGCCAGTCAGTGTCACAAGGCATTTCCTGTTTCATTGCTCTTTGACAAGGTTAAGCCAGACTGATGATCTGCAGTTGTGCTTCACTTCATTCCTCCCTCACTGTCTCCTCCAGTTTTGAAGGGTCGTCTCCCCCCGCAGCATATGTGAACTCTGAGTTATGTGTCAAGAGCTGAACTCAGGCCAAGTGTCATGAGTTAGCTTTTGGACAGTCACATTTACTAATTCATTCAGGAGAGAGAGGAAGAGGGAGGGGGAAGGAGAGAATGGAATGGAGTGTTTTAGGGGAAAAAAGGGATAGAGGATAGGAAAAGAAATCTACTTTCCTATTTCACCCTCTTCCCAATTGTCCTTGGCTGTTCTGGATTCAAAGCAGGTAGGAGAAGAGACAAAATTCCACCACTCACTTTACTTGCTGCACAAGTGCAGAATAGACAGAACCTGGCTCAATAGCAATAACTGTCCTAGTGGACAATCACTTAAAATATGAGATAGCGGTGTGCTGCTGCTTCCAAAAAAGCCAATGCAATCCCAGGCTTCATCAACAGAGGAAGAGTATCAAGATCACGCATAGTATTAACATTTAAATTTCCTGATAGCTTGAATCAGTGAAATGATTGGCCTCCAGAAGTTATGGGTGCTCCAACACTGAAAGCTTTTAAGAAGAAATTAGATGGCCATTTGTCTGAAATCATATAGCATTTCCTGCTTGAACAGGGGAGTAGATTAGAGCAGGGGGCTCCAACCTTGGCAACTTTAAGATTTGTCCACAAATCTTAAAGTTGCCAAGGTTGGAGATCCCTGGATTAGAGGATCTCCAAAATCACTTCCAATTTCATTATTCTGTTGTTAGTATTATGGTATGCTATCTTGGTAATATCACACTTGGAATACTGCATTCAAGTTTTGATCGCCACAACATAAAGAAGATTTTGAGACTCTAGAAAGAGTGCAGAGAAGAGCAACAAAGATAAAATATGTTATGTATATGTAAATAACGTAGTTGGGTTGACAATATAAAGTACGAATATATATGTTTGTAGCTTTAAGGAAAAATACTGTAATGTATTATGCTGTGTTCTGGTTGGTTAATTATGCTACAAGCTGCCATAAGAGGGAGCTATAGATCATGGTTTAACTCACTCTCTCTTTTTCACTGATGATCCCTCTTGATACTGATACTGACTGACTATGGACCGATACTGACTAACCCTGTTTATTTTGATATTCTGTTGATATCAAAGATTATCTGTTGTATTATGGGTTGATATTTGTCTGCTGTAAAAGACTTGAAACCGGTAAGAAGACTTTATAACTGGATATTTCTGGACTGATAAAAAACATGTATGACATGGACTGTTTATTGCCTGTGCTATTTCTTCAAGTAAACATTAATACAACTTGTTCAACTCTGTGTGGCTGTATATTTATTCATAACTGTTCTCATAAAACATTTCCATGTACATATACATTTTATACAAGGATAGAGGATATACAAGGATAAATGAAGAACAGGAATTGGGTATTTCTAGTCTAGTAAAAAGAAGGACACAGCATCCCAATATGAATCCAAGATCTTGGAAATGTAAACATAGCCTTCTTCCACATGTGGTGGCTATGCCCTGAAGCCAAAAAATAGTGGGTCAAAAATGAAATGTCAAATAGATTTCAAACCTGAACTGTTCCTTTTAGGAATAATTAAGGGGAAATGTAGTAAAAAGACCAAATACATGATATTACACATAGCAACAGAGGCGAGGATTGCATTCGCACAATGTTGGAAGCAAAACAGTATACCGCTGGAGGAATTAATAATCCAAAAGATATTAGAATGTGCTGAGATGGACAAACTCACTTTAGAGTTAAAAGGCAAAGAAGAGTCAGAGTATTATGCAGTATAGGATAATTGGTATGAATGGTTGAATAGTAGGAATAAGAAGAGAAGAGATAAGAAAAATGTATATAAATGAATATAAATGTATGGAGATTCGTATATGTAACAATGATGCCATAGTGATGTTAAAGTTGAGAATGAGATATGTAAACCTGAAAAAGCATAATAAAAACAAAGAAAAAAGAAAGAAAGAAAGAAAGAAAGAAAGAAAGAAAGAAAGAAAGAAAGAAAGAAAGAAAGAAAGAAAGAAAGAAAGAAAGAAAAGAAGGACACGATTAGAGTGTTCCAAAATTTGAGAGGCTGCCACGAAGAAGAAGGGGTCGGCCTATTTTCCAAAGTACCTGAAGGCAGGACAAGAAGCAATGCATGGAAATTAATCAAATAGAGAGCCAACCGAAAATTTCCTGATAGTGAGAACAATTAATCAGTGGAACGGCTTGCTGCCAGAAATTGTGGGTGTTGGAAAGATTGGACAGTCATTTGTCTGAAATAGCAGGGGGTTGGACTAGAAGACCTCCAAAGTCCCTTCCAACTTCCCCACCTTTATTAATGTTAAAAAGATAGGGATGGGCAGTGGAAATGCCACTATTTATGCCAGCATACTTTTCTGATGACCTGAAGACAGAAGGATAGCACTTCAGTGCACCAATCCTGAAGAGCCCAGTGTTGAGAAACTGGGCATAACTGTGTTTTTCTTGAACAAACGATTTTGAATGCTTAGGTCCACGTATAATCTTGGGATGTGTAATTCTATAGTAGCAGATATAAAATAGTTTTGTTTTTTGGGGGAGCGTTGCTGAGATTGACAAGCCACAGCTGCCTGTCTGAGGAATTTCATGCTATTGGTCTAAGCTCATCTCTGTCGTCTCCTTTTTCTCTCTCTCTTGCTTGTGCCTTCCTGTTGAAGTGGAACTCGCTCACATTGACTGTGATGGATCAAAAACTTGTCTCAATAGCTTGTTGAGAAGATCTGGAATGAGACTGGGAATTTCCAATCATGACAGGAACTCTTGGCTCCTAGATCTGAGAATAAACCATTCATCTCATTTACATCGTAGGGAAAACTGCCTTGCTCATCTTCCTCTTATCTTTTTCTTACCCAAATTTCAGGGCTGATTCAAATACTCCAAAATAGGATGGGGAATATTCTTACATTGTAGGTAGAAGGCTGCAGATGCAAATCCTATCCAAATGTATCTGGAAATAGAGTGCAATGAATTCAGCAGGGTTTACAGTGAGTAAAAACATATGAGTCATCTAAGATTCCCCAATAGTGAACCTAACTTTATGTAGAGTATTAAAATATTTGATGGTAGCAGCGGACAGCTAATGTGACTGATGGGTGGGACAAAGCCATTGTAAAGACCACCAAACTTGGTCAGTTGGATCTCAAATGGCAGCCATGGCTAGGAGGGCATTCATGTACCTTTAATTGGCCTCATTCTTGGACTGAGAGCCTGGTCACTGTCATTCATGACCTCATAACCTCCGATCAGGGCCACTGTCATGAATTCAGCATGGGGCTATCTTTGTAGAACATTTGGAAGTTTCAACTATAAATGATGCTGGCTTCTTGGAACCTGTCACACCACTGTTCCATGAATTGCATTGGTTGTCAGTGTGCTTCTAAGTGCAATTTAAAAGTGCTTGTTGTTACTTTTAAAGCTTTTCATGGGTTACTGAGAGACTGGGTTACTGAGGGACCGTATTTTCCTAATTGTTTCTACCCATTCAGTATGTCCCAAGAGGATGGATATGCTCTGAGTCACACTGGACAGAGAATGCTGACTGGTGGGACACAGAAGACATATCTTTTCTGTCATAGTACCCATCCTAAGGAACATTCTCCCTCTACAAAGGCTTAGGTTTACCCAGACTTCTGCTTAGACCTACCAATTCTTGAATAAGAACATTGATCTTTTTGTGGTGGGATGGACAAAGGTACAGCCAGACTATCTCTATCTCTATCTCTATCTCTATCTCTATCTCTATCTCTATCTCTATCTCTATCTCTATCTCTATCTCTATCTCTATCTCTATCTCTATCTCTATCTCTATCTCTATCTCTATCTCTATCTCTATCTCTATCTCTATCTCTATCTCTATCTCTCTTGTCATCGCCATCGCCATCCCTATCTCTATCATTTGCCTGCCTGCCTACCTACCTACCTATCCATCCATCCATCCATCCATCCATCCATCCATCCATCCATCCATCCATCCATCCATCCATCCATCCATCTATCATCTTCCACAGTATTTAGTCCTCCAGATTGCCCACTCTAATCTTCTTCCTCCTTCTCCTTTGTGCCTGTTCTTGTCTGAGTTGTTCCTGGACAGCTCAGAATACAAAGCACAGGCATAGGTCAGAATTTAAGAACCCCGTGAAAAATACTGCACAAAATGGTTTTGGAGCAAGCATTTCTGTTTTTATATCCTGCATACAAAGAATAAATAATAGCAGCCTGCCCATAAAAGCTGTTAAAATTTACTTTAGCTAGCCAAAATCAACATTATGAGAAGGCGGCTGAAGAACAGCAGCACAGCCCCTCCAGATAGAAAAGGGAGAGAGGAAGAAGGCCATAGCTAAAATTGATATCCTTCAGGAGAGGGGTAGTAGTTGAAGAAGCGGATCTTTGCATTTCTTTGCTTCCAAAATAAAGGGAGAAAAATCTTGCCACCCCAAACCAACAGTAACAGCACTGAATTTCATGATCTGATCTCAATATTCTGGACCTTCACCAATAGGACTAAGAATTGTCTTCTTAACTGACTATGGTACCTAAAGTAGCCTATAAATAAAATTTGGTTCTTGAAGGATACCTTTATGTTGTTTCTCAATCTTCTACTAAGAGGTATTTTGTTTTTGAAAAAATAATTCCAAATCCAGTTGTACTCTTCAGATTTTCTGGCTGGGTTGGGTCCCATCCAACAAACTACTTAATGTTTTTCTCCTTTTACTTGTGACAACATGGAGGCCATTGAATCCATTTTAACCATTCTCATCCATGAAGTTACGTAAGTACTGTGTTTCCCTGAAAATAAGACCATGTCTTATATTATTTTTTGTTTCCAAAACACATGTTAGGGCTTGTTTTTTTGGTTAAGGTTTATTTTCAGGGAAATACAGTACTAAATGCGTCCATCAGGCTGACAATCTAAACTGGGACTTATTTTGGAGGTACGGCTTATATTACTAACATCCTGAAAAATCATGTTAGGGCTTATTTTCTGGTTGGGTTTTATTTGGGGAAAACCAGGTAACCTACCTAGCCTAGTAACAAAATGTTTAGAAACCAACCCACAAGCTCAGAGAACAAACCTACACCCTCATCCTACACCCAAGCTACAGATATTTGCAAAGTGATCCCTAAGTTAAGGAGGGTATCTTTCCACAGAAATAGAGCTGTGATAAACTTTGAGGCTAGCAAATATCATGCAAATTAGACTAATACAGGCAAAAACATAATTTGACTGACAAATTATGCAATTTACATTCTTTGTGCAATAGTATGATGATGCATGCAATGTCATTATGGTTTTTGGTGGAAACCTAGGACTGAGGCATGTTACCAACTTCTCCAAATACTCTTCTTTATTTATATTTCAAATGTCTTAACCACCCATTTCCCTTGGAGAGGGACTCTGAGTGGTGTATGTCCTCAAGATAGCAGCCCATAGGCACAATAAGCATGGTTGCAAGATTTGGGTATGGCTAATCTAGAGGAAAGAAGGACTAGGGGTGACATGACAGCAGTGTTCCAATGTTTGAGGGGCTGCCACAAAGAAGGTGGGGGGGTCAATGTATTTTCTAAAGCACCAGCTGGCAACACAATAAACAATGGATGGAAACTAATCAAGGAGAAAAGCAATCTGGAACTAAGGATAAATTTTCTAACGGCGCAGACAATTAACCAATGGAACAGTTTGATTTCAGAAATTATGGGTGCCTTTTCACTGGAAGCTTTTAAGAAGAGTCACTTGTCTGGAATGGTATAGGACAGCTTTAACACTTGTGGACTTCAACTCCCAGAATTCCTCCTCCAGTCATGTTAGCTCAGGAATTCTGGGAATTGAAGTCCACAAGACTTAAAGTTGTTAAGTTTGAAGACCCTTGGTTTCCTGCTTGAGCAAGAAGTTTGACTAGAAGACCTCCAAGATCCCAGTTATATTCTGAATTATTAAATACTTATATATTTTACTAGTAATTTATTACAGTAATAGATCAAATATAACTATCCTAAAAAAAATAGATCATTACACCTCTGCAGCACAAACATGTTGCACTGGGCTGTAGACCAGGAATGAAGACCTTGACATATGCCCAATGATGCTATCAACAATGTTGCCACCACCACCAAGATCATTTGCTTATATTATAGCAGGCACCTCGGTATAAAAATAATAATTAGAATATGCCAACCTAGAAAAATGGCAAGTTGACAATAATTTTCTTTTGATGGGGAATAAAAGGTGGCTGCATTGGAGGGGAGGGGGCAGGATTGAAAACAGAAAAGGTATTTTGACTTACATCATAGCCTGCCAATTTGTCTTGTAAAGTCATGTTGCCTTCCTGCTTTTTTTGCTAAGACCAGACCGTTTCCAATGGCAGTTACCATTTGCGATGCAGGATTAGAATGCTGTGCATTTCAAATAAATTAATTATAATTTGTCCAATTGAAAAGTTTGTTTGCCAGATTGGGGGTGGAGTTTGGGGGGGTGGGGGTGGGGAGAAAAACGTGCCAAAACATAATGTGGTTTAAGTCATGCAATCATTCTGAGATGGTTCTTTCCACATTCCTCTCATTCTTAGCTTCTCTTTGGTCTCCGTACAAGCTATTTTAATTAACCAGTTGTTGCTCTCCATACACTACACTTATTGTAGACTCTTAATTGCCTTAATTTCCTCTTCCTCTACCATGGAGTTGGAAACAGAGAACACATTATTATTCATTTCAGCACATATGTATCTGAACAATTGCCCATCTAATACACTCCCATTTGACTTGGGGGAAAAAAAAAACCTTTTTAAGAAAACGGTTAGAGGAGAAAAAAGAAAGTCAATCACTCCAGAAAACCTTCTAAAATAGGGAGACTATCCTAACTATAATAACTGAAGTTCATATCAAATTATGAAACATAATTTGTTCACCTACTCCAAGTGAACAAAAAAAAAATCAGAAAATAAAATACAGGCTGAATAGTCAAGACCTTGTTGATGACACAAATTTTATCAAGGACCTTGGAGTACTCATCTCTAATGATCTAAGTGCTAGAGCCCACTGTAACTACATAGCCAAAAAGGCATTAAGAATTGTTAATTTAACCCTACGTAGCTTTTTCTCCGGTAATATCACTCTACTAACTAGAGCATATAAAACATTTGCTAGATCAATACTTGAATATAGCTCATCAGTTTGAAATCCGCATTACATATCTGATATTAATACAATTGAGAAAGTCCAGAAATATTTTACGAGAAGAGTTCTCCACTCCTCTACTCATAATAGAATACCTTATGCCATCAGACTTGAAATTTTAGACCTAGACAGCCTAGAACTACACCACCTTCGGTTTGATCTAAGTATAGTACATAAAATTATATATTGCAATGTCCTACCTATCAATGAATACTTCAGCTTTAACCAAAACAATACAAGAGCACAAAATAGATATAAACTAAAGATAAACCGCACCAAACTTGATTGCAGGAAATTCGACTTCAGCAACAGAGTAGTCAATGTCTGGAATACTCTGCCTGACTCTGTGGTTTCTTGCCCAAACCCCAAAATCTTCAACATTAGACTGTCTACTATTGACCTCACCCCTTTCCTAAGAGGTTTGTAGGGGGCGTGCATAAGCGCACCAAAACATGCCTACCGTCCCCTGTCCTATTGTTTCTTTTTTTTCTTATTCGTATCCATTTCATGTATTTATAACCATGTTTATACTTATACCTGTTATCTAATAATTGTTTGACAAAATAAATAAAATAAATAAATAAAAGCAACAATATAATGAATGAACCATGTTTCTGTAGAAGTGGGTGTTTATAAATTAGATGTTATAGATAGATAGATAGATAGATAGATAGATAGATAGATAGATAGATAGATAGATAGATAGGATAGATGGATAGGATGGATGGATGGATGGATGGATGGATGGATGGATGGATGGATGGATGGATGGAGGGATGGATGGATGGATGGATGGATAGATACACAGATGGATGGATGGATAGATGGATAGATAGATAGGGAGAGAGAGAGTTGATCTCAATAATTATATAGGCCAAAACATTTTCTTCAGCTAGCAGGAAGTTTGCCAAATGAATAAAAGTGAATACAAAGTTTCATTAAGCAATCAAACGCTCTCTCTCACACAAAAATGCAATTATGGATATAATGAATCACCCAACTGAAGAACATGTCAGTAAAAAGCAAAGTAGTTGGCCCTTCAACAACAAGGGAGATAAAAATTGTGTTAAAAGAGTGTAATTAAATCACAAAGAAGATTAATCATTTATTTCTGAGCTCATTGAAAAGCTGTAGAACCCAAGCATCATAACTCAATCAAAAGACACAAATCAACAATGGCAACAACAAAAACAGCAACAAAAACTTTCTTTGTAAATTAAAATTAACAAAGCATACCACTGTGATTCTCAAGCAGAGTTTTTAACTTATCTATTAAGTTTTCAGTAATTGAGACTTGAAAGTGGCCAGCATAATGCTATTTTGTTTTTAAAAAAGGGGAAATCTAGAGGAGATTTAGTTAGCTTACTATCGCTTTTAAACACACTAATGCAGGGGTAGGCTTCAATAATTTCAGCAACGGGTTCTCTGCCCGGTTGCTGGGCAGGCATGGCCATGGTGGGTGTGGCCTAGTCTGCCTCCTGCACCATGAAAACGGCTTTCCCCGGGCTCTGGAAGCCCTCCGGAAATGGGCCTATTTCTGGACTTCCGAGAGGCCTGTTTTTTCCCCTCTCTGAGCCTCTGCACGGGCCCTGAACTTACCTCATATCCAAAATGGGCCATGTGGAGACTCCTGGGAGGGGAGGGGTGGGGCCAGCCAGGGGTGGAATTTGGCAGTTTGCCAAACCAGCCATAACGTTAAGCAACGGGTCCGCCCGAATCCGGGTGAACCCATAGCAGCCCACCCCTGATGCAAAGTACTAACCAAGATGCAAATGTTACTTTATTTATTTTTCATATTTCTGAACCTCCCATCTCCCTCAACGTACTGCACGTGTTCCTGAATAATCTAAAAGGAATCCCATCTCTTGCCAATCATTCGAGGGCTGTGAAGTTTTAAGATTGTTTCTTTTTAATTGGGTCGTAAATTAAAAGGAAAACAAGGAATACGTTTGTCAATAACTGGAGATGGTACAAAATGGTACAAGGTAGGGAAAGCATGAAAAGCATGACTCTGAGCACTTTTTCCAAGTCTTTAATCAGAGGTCTGCTGTGGAACTTGGAAGTTGGAGAGAGAGGACTTAAGAATACAGATGTCAGCAGTATTCCAGATACCTTTGACCCAGAGATGCACTGAGGATTATTTTCAGGGTTTATTTTATCTCCTTAGAAGTGGATCTACTTGAATCTGACCAATTCTCAGACCTGAACATCTCCGGCCACACTAAATTTGACCTGATTCCATTATGGTTTTATTGAGTTACTTTGCTGATGGATAAGCAGTACGCAAAGTTCTGCACAATTTCTGTCCAGTATAATTTTTACTACCGGATCTGTGGGCTTGGCTTGGTGGGTGTGGAGTGGCTTGTTGGGTGTGGCTTGGTGGGTGTGGCGGGGGAAGAATACTGCAAAATCTCCATCCCCTCCCCACTCCAGGGGAAGGATACTGTAAAATCCCCATTCCCTCCCCATTTCTGGGGGAAGGTTACTGCAAAATTCCCATTCTCTCCTCACCCCACTAACCTGGTTGCCAGCTCTGTTCTCCTGTGCAGGGCAACAAAAGAAGACCCAGCCAATCAGCTGGGACTTGGGAGGCAGAGAATAGATAGGGCAGGGGCCAGTCAGAAGTGGCATTTGCCAGTTCTCTGAACTACTCAAATTTTCTGTTTCCAGTTCTCCAGAACTGGTCAGAACCTATTGAATACCACTTCTGGTTGGTTTCCAAAGAATAAAAAGAGCTGCTGAAAATATACACAGGATGCTACAATGTGTTTGTAGGCTATTTCCCATCAGAAAATATTCTCTTTCCTTCATTATATTAATTACATCTAAGCCCTGGGTAAACCTCATCTTCCTGAAGATTTTGACACCATGGTAGGGAAAAAATGGTTTTCATTAGCTCATTCCTGGTGATTTTGTAGACACATCACAGTGGTTTTCTTGACAATGAGGATGGTTCTTAATCCCCTGCCCCCAGCCTTATCTACAGCTTTATAATTCCCTGGTGGTTTTCCATCCAAATACATAACCAGATCCAACTCTGATGAGTTTTTCAAAATCAGTGAACATCGACCAGGGAATAATTGGCTCAAACAAGCAATAGTAACAATACTGTTCCACAATGCTAACATTCTCTGAGTTGGAAGCATGCCATACCATGCCTCCAATAATCTGGGTTCTCATTTTACCAACCTCAGAAGGATGGAAGGCTGAGTCAACCTTCAGGTGGTCAGGATCGAACTCCTAGCTCTGGGCCGAGTTACCTGGCAATACTGCATTCTAACTACTGTGCCACCACAGCTCCTTAGCATAGGTCCAAAGCACTGAT
The DNA here is from genome assembly GCA_023653725.1 of Bungarus multicinctus. NCBI lineage: Eukaryota > Metazoa > Chordata > Lepidosauria > Squamata > Elapidae > Bungarus > Bungarus multicinctus. Next base: position 41,157,293 of record CM042851.1, on the reverse strand, counting down.
GCATTCTGTTGCCATTTTAAAAATGATGACTTTCAGTTTTGATTTTTGAAGTTTATTTTCATTTTTCTTAAAAAACAAACACACAAACCCTGAAGTAGCCTATCGTTTAATATGAAAACGCAATAAAACCCCTCAACAACATTTTGACCAATAAATCACCAATCAGAATGATTGTGACAGTATTGGTAGTCCATTAAATTTCCTTGCAAAAAAAAAAAGGAGGTTTTAAATGTCAGTAGAAATATTTCCCTAATGGGAGCCCTCTAACCATCCGTTGATAAATAACTGGTTTGTTAGTGATAATTAGGGTTCACTGCTCATGTTCTATAGATTGTGATATAGCTACAGTTTGTGCACACATGGAATATAATCCATTCTGCTTGACACATCTCAAACAATGACTTCATCTCTCATATCTGATCAGAAACCAATAAACATTTTAAAAACTCATTTTTAAGAAGTGGGGACGAGATGTTGAAGAAAACAAGAATTGGTAGGGGAAAAGAGAATTTGGGGAAAGAAAGAAACATGTATGGTGGCCCTTTTCTGGAAACCACATGTTTACTTTCAAGTAACAAAAAGAAAGAGAAATAGATGTAGACAAGCTTTAATTTGACTAAAATGGACAAGAAAACTGATGCTATTAAAAAAAATCAATATCAAATAAATTCTTAGAATCCCTAATAAAGCAAGCTCAGTGCCAATATTTCTCTTATTCCCCAGTCAATACTAACCTCCCAGTCAATACCAACCTCTTTCTTCACATTCTTTAAAATAATGCTATAATGTATTTGTATATTTTTGGTCAGGTCTTGTATAAAAAATGTTTGCTGAAACAGTAGACAGTTGCCCAAAGCTTGGAAACTTGGACATTTCTTAGCAAGATATAAACTGTATAATGTAATCCAATGGTGCTACTTAAATTCTTTATGATTCTTTATACATCTGGTATCAATCAATGTGCACATTCATTTGCCATCAAGAAGAATCATGCTTATGTTACTTCCAGGTCCAGATTCCAGTGGAGAGATGACAAATTTCAACAGTGGTTTTCTAACAGTATAATCATACACCCTATTAGCCAGCAAGTTTGAAAGTTACATGGATTTAGGCTGATATCTTAAACCATCTTATTCAGAAGCTAAGTCTCATTAGACAAGCTGAATGAAAAAAACATGTTTAGGATTACTTATGGAGATGCTGGTTGTTTGGCCATTGATAAACTGGCTTTTAAAAACCCATGCTGGCTTCTAGTAATCATATTGTTTCTTTCTGTAAGTGCTTGCAAACCCACAACAGGCAGTCCTCAACTTACATCCACAATTGAGCTCAACATTTCTGTTGCTTAAGCAAGACAGCTTGTGAAGTGAATGTCAGCCATGGAAGCAGTGGTGGGATTCAATTTTTTTTACTACCAGTTCTGTGGGCGTGGCTTGGTGGGCATGGTGTGGCTTGGTGGGTGTGGCAGGGGAAGATTTACTGCAAAATCCCCATTCCAACCTGCTTTCCAGCTCTGTTTTCCTGTGCAAGGCAACGAAAGAAGACCCAGCTAATCAGCTGGGACTTGGGAGGCAGAGAATAGATGGGGGCGGGGCCAGTCAGAGGTGGTGTTTGCTGGTTCTCCGAACTACTCAAAATTTTCGCTACTGGTTCTCCAGAACTAGTCAGAACCTACTGAATATCACCTCTGCATAGAAGCCATGATTGTATTCGCCATATATTTTCATAGAAGCTTCAAGGCTGCTACAGTTAGTGCCTGGGGATTTGGGAGGGGGAATTTTAGTGAGTAGTAGTTTAGACTCAACAACATTCTTCTCAAAAGTGAAGGACATGTCATCATGCAATTGGATGGGAGTGGGTGAAGGTTTGGGTTGGGATAGAATGATGTTTGCTTGGGCCATGTGATGGACTGATGGGCACAGGGGATGGATCTTTGATTTTCACTTGGGGAAGGGAAAACCCGGAAGTTTCAGATTCAGGTTTTCCCACATGTGCCAACATGACTTCTTTAATAAATTCTTACTTGGATGGACTTTGTCTCTGAGTGCTGAATGGAATTGGACAGTTTCTTTGGAACGCTGACAGTGAATTTCCCTCATTTTACAACCTTTCTTGCCTAGGTCATTAAGTGAATTGCTGCAATTGTAACACGATTAGTAACACTATAATTCAGTGGTGGGATTCAATGTTTTTTTTACTACTGGTTCTGTAGGCGTGGCTAGGGGGCATGGCTTTTTTTTTTTTTTTTTGCTTTTTGCAGCAAACACCCCCCCCCCCAATTTTTGGGCCTTCAGGGCCTCAGGCAAGCCAAGGGCATTTTTGCTCCCAGAAGGCTTCCCTAGGGCTAAGGAAGGCAGAAAACTTAGCCTGGGGTGGGGCGCACAGCAGTCACTCACACTTCATTTTGGGGCCTTCTGCACTTCAGGGAAGCCTCCTGGGGGATATTTTTGTTCCCGGAAGGCTTCCCTGAAGCTCAGGAAGAAAAAATGGAAGGGGAGCAGTGGGGTTTTTTTTTGCCTTCCTGGGCCTCAGGAAAATCTCCTGGCTGAAGCGGTAAGTAAACGAGGGGAATCCCGGGCACAGCTGATCGTAGGAATAGCTAATTGTCAGGAGGGAAATAATTCCTTAAGAAGTGACTAGCTAGCTTCAGGCAGGCGGGGTGAGCGGGCATCGGGTGGGCAGGGAAAGCAAGTGAGCAGCGACCGGGTGACCGGGTCAGGAGCGTGGCCAGCCAGAAGTTACTACCGGGTCGGCGACTCACTCCAAATCCTTCCTACCAGTTCAGTCAAACCGGTGCAAACCGGCTGAATACCACCAATGCAATTATTAAACTATTCTGGCTTCTCCATTGACTTTGCTTGTCAGAAGGTTGCAAAAGGGGATTACACATGACCCCCGGGACACTGCAACCATCATAAGTATGAATCAGTTGCCAAGCATCCAAATTTTGATCATGTGACCACGATGGTGCTGCAAAGTGTGAAAAATGGTCATAATCATTTTTTTTCCTCATTGCCGTTGTAATTTCAAATGATCACTAAATGAACCATAACACAAGAGCACACAATAGATACAAACTCAAGGTTAATCGCACCAAACTTGATTGCAGGAAATACAACTTCAGCAACAGAATGGTCAATGTCTGGAATACTCTACCTGATTCTTTGATTTCTTCTCAAACCCCAAAAACTTTAACCTTAGACTGTCTACTATTGACCTCACCCCTTTCCTAAGAGGTCTGTAGCGGGTGTGCATAAGCGCCAACGTGCCTACCGTCCCTGTCCTATGGTTTCTTTTCTTTTTTTATTTTTCTTATATGTATCCATGTATTCATAACTATGTTTTTACTTATGCCTATTATATTGTAAGCAATTGACAAAATAAATAAATAAATAAATAAAATGAATTGCTGTAAGCCATGGTCCACTGTACTTGCTGATCTTTTCTGTGGTTTTCTTCAGGTATAGATGTCAAGCTCAGCCTGAGGGGGGGAGGGGGTCAAACACATCACAATTCATGAGTCCCTGCACACCCACAAGATATCTAAGTCCAGCCAACCTTCAATTCCTTTCTATTCTTAACTGCCGCTCATTTCCCTTCACTGCTAGTTGTTCAAATTCTTGTAGAGAGCTTAAGTCTGCAATAAATCTTTATACTCTTTTGAAGTGCTTGAATCTCCTGATTTCCCCGGCATTTGATAGATTGGTCTGTAGCTTCCTGGATCTGCCTTCTTCTCTTCTTTAAACATGGGAACAATGTTAACTCTCGGTGTATTCCAGAAACTATCAATGGTGCACCATGGAATGTAATTCATCCACCCTAGCAATTCAAATTCAACCAAGCAGCTAGATCAGGTGTCCTCAACTGTGGCATGCCAGAAACCGGGCCGTGCAAACAATGAAAATGAGAGAGAGAGAGAGAGAGAGAGAGAGAGAGAGAGAGGGAGGGAGGGAGGGAGGGAGGGAAGGACATTGAGAGGGAAAGAAGACATTTTTTAAAAAACTAATTTCTCCTGATTTTTTGTTGTTGTTAATTTTTGGTTTTAAATTCTTGCTATTAGTTTCAATGAGAAGAAATCACTGAGCCAATTCTTGACTAGTGTAGTTGAAGGACCCCAACTTCCATCTTTCCATGAGAATGAGGGGTAGAAAAACAGCAACTTAAAGAATTTTGGCAAAGGGGGAATTCATGATCATATTTTATGCGCAGGATATATGTCTTCAAGATTCATTGATACCAAATAGTCATGAATAACAACTGGCAACGACTCTATATCTTCGGCCTTCCCTTGCCAAGTGTAATCAGAAACATGCAACCCTTAATACAGTTAGGATTCCAAACAATGAAGGGCCACATTAAGAAATGCAGGCAGATGTCTTAAATTTTAGAAGCTCTGGGTTTTTCACTGCAGCTGTCTTCCTCCCCTCTCCATGGTATTAGTTGTAGCCATCTGTAGATTAAGCCAAACTGCCAGTTTCTTTCTGAAGTGAGACACTAAACAACACAGCCACATGCTCCTTGGTGCTCCATGCATTTGTAGGCAAGCCCAGATCCTTTTCACTCATTCCAGCTTTTAACATTTGTCCCTTTGAGGAATGGATTCAATTTTTTCACTGAGGGCTGTTCCCAAGTACATCAAAACAAAAAGGCCCGGGTTCCAAACATTACGCATTTTGTACACATCAATAGAGCTGCTACGTGGGAAATATTTAGCTCATATATTTTAGAAAGCGGTGCCATTTGGCATGATACACTGCAGCAGGGTATATGACTGAAATCGGTTGCAGCTGACTTATTCGCACATGTGTTCAAGAGCCAGAAAAGAACACACGGCTACAATCAATACAGGGTTTGTTGTAAACAGCCCAACTCTTGCATATTTACTCAAAAGTCTCATTGAATTCAATCAGAACTGCTCTCCAGAAAGGAGTACAGTACAGGCAGTCCTCTACACCGCTAAGCTAAAGTCCAAGAAAGTGCAGTGAGTTAATAGCTATCTTCAGGGTCTTTTTGAAGGAGGCAACATATTCAAAGCAGTTTTTAAAAAGAGTCCCTTGAAGATCCCCAAAAGATGCATACAGATTCCTTCAACATGTGGAGGTGGTGCAGATCTGAAAATTGGGTCACCTCTGAAACTCCAATAAGTTGTAAGTTGGTACATCAAATCAGAATCAGATTAGAGCTGGAAGGTCTTCTACTCCAGCTCAGCAGGAGACTCCATCCCATTTCAGACAAGTGACTGTTCAGTCTCACCTAAAAACTTCCAGTGATGAAGTACCCATAACGTCTGAAGGCAAGCTGTTCCATTGGTTAATTGTCCTCACTGTTATGAAGTTTTTCCTCAATTCCAGGTGGCTTCTCTCCTTGATTAGTTTCCATCCATCGTTTCTTGTCTTGCCTTCTGGTGCTTTGGAAAATAAATTGACTCCCTCTTCTTTGTGGCAGTCTCTCAAATACTATAATATAGAATAGAATACTTTATTGGCCAAGTGTGATTGGATACACAAGGAATTTGTCTTGGTGTAAATACTCTCAGTATACATAAAGAAGGAACATTCGTTAAGAATCAAGAATCAGAATGTACAACACTTAATGATAGTCATAGGGTACAATCAACATCAAATCATACTATGAAACAGAGGATACAAGCAATTAAAGTTATAGTCACAAGTGGGAGGGGATAGGTGACAAGAAGTGATGAGAAGATTAACAGTAATAGTAGTGTACACTTTGTAAATAGTTGAACAATGTTGAGGGAATTATTTGTTTAGCAGAGTGATGGCTTTCGGGAAAAAACTGTTCTTGTGTCTAGTTGTTCTGGTGTGCGGTGCTCTATAGCATCGTTTTGAGGGAAGGAGTTGAAACAGTTTATGTCCAGGATATGAGGGGTCTGTAAATATTTTCACAGCTCTCTTTTTGACTCGTGCAGTATACAGGTCCTCGATTGAAGGCAGGTGAGTGGTAATTGTTTTTTCTGTAGTCCTAATTATCCTCTGAAGTCTGTGTCTGTCCTGTTGGATTGCAGAACCAAACCAGACAGTTATAGAGGTGCAGATGATAGACTCAATAATTCCCCTGTAGAACTGGATCAGCAGCTCCTTGGGCACTTTGAGCTTTCTGAGTTGGCGCAGAAAGAACATTCTTTGTTGTGCTTTTTTGATGATGTTTTTGATGTTAAGTGTCCATTTTAGGTCATGTGATATAGTAGAACCTAGAAATTTGAAGCTCTCTACTGTTAATACTGTGTTGTCTAGTATTGTAAGAGGTGGTAGTATGGGAGGGTTTCTTCTAAAGTCTACCACCATTTCTACGGTTTTGAGTGTGTTCAGTTCCAGATTGTTCCGGTTACACCACGAGGCAAGTTGTATAACCTCCTGTCTGTATGCAGATTCATCATTGTCTCGAATGAGACCAATGACTGTTGCGTCATCAGTAAACTTCAGTATTTTAACAGATGGATCATTTGAGATGCAGTCATTGGTATATAGGGAGAAGAGAAGTGGAGATAGCACACAGCCTTGAGGAGCCCCTGTGCTGATTGTACAGATATCAGATGTGATTTCGTATAGCTTCACCTGCTGCTTCCTGTCTGTTAGGAAGCTTATGATCCACTTACAAGTGTGTTCAGGTACTGCTAGTTGGTTTAGTTTACTTAGAAGAGTGTCTGAAATGATGGTATTGAATGCTGAACTGAAGTCTACAAAGAGGACCCTTGTATAGGTATTTGGAGATTCGAGGTGTTGTAGGATATAGTGCAGAGCCATGTTAACAGCATCATCGGTCGATCTATTTGCTCGGTATGCAAACTGCATGGGATCTAACAGCGGATCCGTGATGGTTTTCAGGTGGGACAGCACAAGTCTTTCAAAGATTTTCATAATTACAGATGTTAGAGCAACTGGTCTGTAGTCATACAGTTCCTTGATGGAGGGCTTCTTTGGCACTGGGATGATGGTAGAACGTTTGAAGTAGGAAGGAACATAGCACATCTCTAGTGATCTATTGAAGATTCGGGTGAAGATAGGGGCCAATTGCTCAGCACAGACTTTTAAGCAAGAAGGAGTTATCTTGTCTGGCCCTGGTGCTTTTCCTGGCTTTTGTCTGTGTAATAGATCTTGCACTTCTTTTTCTGTGATCACCAGAGGTTGTGAGCCCAATGGATTGGAGCCAGTTGTAGGAGGCTTGTCTATTGTTGGTGTGTTTGAGATGTGTGTTGTGGAGATAGATGGCTGTGGTTTCTTTTCAAACCTGAAGTAGAACACATTCAGGTCATCTGCTAGTTGTTGATTTCCTTCTGCCTGATGATATTGCTATCATGTGCATGATATTGCTACCAGGTCCCCTTAGTGCTTTTTCCTCTAGACTTGCCATATCCAATTCCTGCAATTGTTGTTCATATGTTTTAGTCTCCAGGCCTTTAATCATCTTAGTTGCTCTTTGCACTTTTTTTTTCCAGTCTCAATATCTTTTTTTGCAATGTGATGATCAAGACTGGATGCAGTATTCCAGGTGTGATCTTACCAAGGCTTTACAAAGTGGCACTAATACTTCATGTGATTTTGATTCTGTGCCTCTGTTTATACAACCAAGCTCTTTTGGCAGCTGCTGCACACTGCTGACTCATGCTTAAGTGATCCAAAGTCCCTTTCACACCTATGGAACGATCAATTCAGCTCAGTATATATAAGCAAGAAATATGCTGCTGATGCTGCTGATAGTTTTAGTGATGAGGATGTTATCCATTCAGTTGAGTCTTGACACATGGTGATTCTATGGGTCAGGTCTCCTCACATCTTCTGATCTTACACTGCTTTTTTTGAGTTTTTCTATGCTTTGGCTGGTGCCAGCTTTGATGGTGTCCATCTACCATGTTCTTAAACTGCCTGATTTCTTTTCTACTGCTAACTCACCCAAACATAATTGCTTTCTCCAGATAATTTCCCCACATGACATGTGTTGTGGTTCGATGGCAGCCTGTGCAGACAGCAGCAGAATTGGACAGTGGGGAAGAACGGGGACCAGTCCTGGAGTCTGGGGAGGACTTGGATGAGGGTCCTGCTTCTGATGCAGAGATGGGGTGAGGGCCATCTGGGAGTTATGTGCTGACTCCAGAGTCTGGCAGCAGCAAGGCAGAAGAACAAGGGGAACCTGTTCCCAATGTGCGTGTGCACAGAGCTGCTAGAAGGCACGAGCAGCTGAGACAAAAGGGGTGAATTGGGAGTAAGACTTGGAGGTGATTGGCTCTCCCCTAAGGGATAAAGGAAGTGCAAAGGTAGAGAAATCTTTGCAGGAAGCAAAGTCGTTCGTCCTGTTTGGATTAATCCTTGAAGTTTTGTGTGGACTTTGTACTTCAGTTAGTTTTTTTATAATTCATTTGGCACTCTAGTTGTTGGCAGCAATTCAAAGGAGATAAAGGTGGGTGCTTATCTCAAGGGACTGTTTGGGACTCATTATGGGTTGGGAATGAACATAATTCCAAGTGTTGAATAAAACAAGAGTTATTTGGATTAAGTGTGTGCTTAATCATGGTCTCAGGAAGCCTTGGTCAGAACAACATGGTCAAAGTAAGTGAGTTGCAGTTTCATGATTTTTGCCTTCTAGCAATGTATCTGGTGTTATGTGCCCCAGTACTTGCTTGTCAGCCACCTTTTCTGTCCAAGGAATATACAGGAATCTCTTCCACAAAATATCTATGCCTCTTCGTTAGACAACATGGAAGCACACTTTCCCTGCTGGAGCTGAACCACAGCAGAATTCCAGGGACATCTTTTAATTGTGGTCCTTCCATCAGTAGTCCATCCTACTTTAGATTAAATCAAAACTTCCCAGATCTCTAGCTCCAGCACCTGTGTCATTTGAATTAATCACACTCCATTATTTATACCAATATGGCTTAGAGTGGGTGAGTGTTTGCCTCTTTTTCAACAACTTCTGCCTTCCCTTTTGTTCCCAGGGTATCAATGTTTCAAAAGACACCACAAAATAGTGCAAGAATTGCCACTGCAGTTAAGAATCGTTTAGCTGCTTGGGGTTTGGCAGGCCAAAAAAAAAAAAGAGTTTATATAACAATTTACCACAAATATCTGTGCAGTCATATATTTCTATGTTTGCTATCATAATATCTCCTCCAAGTGGAATGCATAATTCCAGAGGATTCCATGGGTTCCAACCACAGCATGTGTTATAATTTATCCAGGGAATGGGAAACATCACCAGCCAAATTTGGAAACCGTATCTCCTTCCCTGTCTCTCACTTGAGCCAGTAAGAAAAGGAAATGCAAAGCAGAAAAAACAGCTTCGTTTTAATACTGTGCGGTATGTCACTGAATTGGATATTTTGCACTGAGGAATGGAAGTGTGGTTATGTGGTTCACACCTAGAATGGAAGATTACAGCAGCATCCCCAAATTCACACAAAAGCAAAGAAGCGAACTCTCACATACAAGCCTTTTCCTAGACAAATCTCTTTGCAGGGCAGATGCTCTTAATAGGAAAAAGAGATTGTACATTTATCTGGACCACCCAGTAAAATTAACCAGGGTCTTCAAAGCCAGTTGAGCTCTAAATATGAAATATGAAATGCATAACTCTATATTGCTGTGCAACAGCAAGCAAATATGGATTGCATTCTTCTTTACCACACTAACTCTCCTCTACGTTCATTCCAGATCTGCTCTGAGTGGTGTTAGAGACATTTGAGTACATTTGGAGAGTGTGTGGGAGATGCAGGGAGAAAAAAAGAATAAGAGAAAGTGGCTAGTCCGTTCTTTTATTTATTTTGGATGGACTCTACAACTTCTATTAAGACTGTGTTTCCCTGAAAATACGACCTACCCCCAAAACAAGCCCTAACCCAATTTTCACACCTGCACCTAATATAAGCCCTGCCACAAAATAAACCCTAATTAAACCCTGCCCACCATCTGGTTGTACAAAGCTTGTAAAAATCAAGCTAGGGTTGGGGGAGGGTTGAGGTGCCCCATGCGCCCTGCCCCTGCTTACCTACCAGAATGCTGCAAGGCTCATTGCACTGGTTGAACCACTTGCACACGCAATGACACAATGCACCACGTGTCCTGTTGTGAGTGGCTCCACCAGTGCAATGGAGCCTCTTGGTGTCCTGCTGAGAGCAGCTCTACTGGCATGACAAGACCTGAGGTCCTGTGTCCCAGTAGCAGCAGGCCAGTAGGCAGGAAGGGCAAAGGGCGGGTGAACTGAAAGCTTGGCCCGTTGTTGCCGCAGGCAAGTAGATGGTGGGAGAGAGGGCGGGGCCAGTGGTAGCGGTGTCCCCACTTCCATCAGCTCTCACACTCGCTGCCTTCTGCATGTCAAAAAAATAAGACCTCCCCGTAAATAAGCCCAAGTGCTTCTTTTGGGAGCCCCAAAGAAAATAAGACTGGGTCTTATTTTCAGGGAAACATGGGTACCTAGCTTGCCTTAAATCCACTCTAATGCTCAATGCAGATGTAACGGGCGGCAGGAATAATCATGAGGAGACAACCAAGACAGTGGTCAGGTAAAAATAATTCGAGTCTGAATCAGAAATGTAATTCAGAAAAGAAACTCAGACATGACTTTCCCTAATGCTCATGAAGATAAAGAGAGGGAGGAAGCATATCAAAACATTGCAAGATTCTATACAGTTCATTTAGTGACCATTCAAACTTACAACAGCAGTGAAAAAAGCGATTTATGACCATTTTTCACACTTAGGACCATTGCGGCAACTCCACGGTTACTTTGACAGGGTTTCAGAAAACCCCAGCTCCAATTAAAAACTCCAAGACAGACATTTTCTCAAAGTTCCTTTTATTAGAGTAGGCATACTGACACATCTGGGAAATCCCAAATCTGAAAGTTCCGGGTTTCCCTCCAATAGGCAAAATGTTACAAATCTACCCCCTGCTCCCATCATTCTATCACATGCCCCAATCACCATCTGTCCCAACCTGAGACGTCCCTTCTACTACTCCTCAGCCAGGTGCAGGAACAACATGACCTTGACTCTAAAGAAGAATGATATTATGTATGCTTCATGCAATTCCCCCCTCCCCCCTTCCCAGGCTCAATAATGTGGCAGCGTGGAAGCTTCTGGTGCTAATATGGCTTCCAAAGCTGACACACATGATCAAAATTTGGACGCTTGGCCATTGACTCATATTTATGATGGTTGCAATGTCCCGGGGTCATCTGATCTCCCTTTGTGACCTTCAGACAAGCCAAGTCAATATGGAAGCCAGATTCCTTTAACAACCATCTTACTCATCTAACAATTGCAGTGACCTATTTAAACAACTTTGGCAAGAAAGGTCATAAGATGGGATGAAACCCACTCAACACATATCTCACTTAGCAACAGAAATTTTGGGCTCATTTTGTGGTTGTAAGTCAAGATCTACCTGTGTTTCTGAGCAAACTTTTTCTTTTTACATTTTAAGATTAAACGTGTATTTCTAAATTGTCTTTAAGATTAGAATACTGTATATACAGAAATGCAATCAAGCCATCCCAGGTAGCAAACTTTCCCTACTTGAACTTCTGTTCCCATAATGATTCAAAAAAATCTGTAGGGGGCTAAATTAAGAAAGCTGATATGTCATTTGCCTGGGGGGGTGGGGGGTGGAGATGGAAAACATTATTTATGAATAGACACATATACTGTATGAATGCAGTTATTTCAAAAGGTATGGATAAGGCTACTATGTTAAAAAGAGACAGAGTGGCAGGCATCTGTTCCTTCCTTATGCCACCTTATATATTTCTTCACCCTGCTACCCAGTTCGGTTTCACTACATCTTTTGAAATAAATAAAAGTCAATCTGCCAGTGTTACTTCAGCTACTTTTTAATGACTTCATTATTATTGAATGTATAAAGCTATCGTGGTATTGTCTTCTTTTCCATTAGTTGTCTCAGTGCTGTTATGTCTGGATTCTATTTTTAAAGTCTAAATTCATTCTTTAAAAAAAAGCTTTTGCATATTGCTCTGCTGTAAAATTAATGCATTCCCCCTCCCCAATAATTATTTTTTAAGGAATAAAGTATGTTTTCATTCATAGTCAGGCAGAAGACTAAATTAATCTGTCTGCCTTTTCCATTAGGTTCCTGAATAAAATCTACCAAAGACTTAGTCTTCCAAGAAAGTTTTAGACATATGAATTAAAAAGCATGGAATGAACTGTTGCCCAGCATTAAATATTTTTCCATTGTGACAGATGCATATTCCAGATTTCCGTTACTGGCATTTTTTTTCCATCTCCTTTTTCCAATTCTTTGCTTCCTGTTCTGGATCTAGTATTAAACCTATGCAATATCCCCACCTTTTGTCAAATATGACAGCAGTTGGTTTAGGAACATTTTGGATTCAGATATAAAAAAGAAGATTGCATTATCTTGGCAGTAAACTAATAGTATGGCTTGGCTACTTTCTAAAACTCAATTTGAACTGAAGATGATGAATTGAAATTTATGGAAAGCCCTTTCTAAATCCATGTTGAGATGTTGCAGGCCCACATGTGATTCAAAAAAAAAAAAAGGGGGGGGGAATCTGGGAAGATATAATTTTTAACCCCCCAAAAAAGTAGATTTTTGCAAAAGGGAAGAGGTGCAAAGCCAAATGATATACCTTTTAAGCTCCACATTAAGGTTCTTCAACTTCAGAGCATGGAAATATCAAGAAAGATATAAGTACTCTTGTCTGAAGGAGAGAGACTGCCACTTTAGTTTTATTTTCTATAGAGACATTCAGTAGGCATAAAGCTGATGGGATATAATGGCTAAAGAGAGAAGATTGGATCTAGATCAAGAGTGTCAAACTCAATTTCATTGAGGGCCTCATCAGGGCTGTGGTTGACCTCAGGGGGGCTGGGGGGCATGGCCAACTTGGTGGGTGTGGCTAATTGGATGGGCATGGCCAGCTTGACGCCACTTCCCAAACTGCTGGCATGTTTCCTCTTCGCATTCAGTAGACCGGGCTAAAACCATGCTGGCCTGACGTTTCTTGTTTTTATTGGGTAGACCAGGCCGAAGCCATGCGGGCTGGCCCCTTACATTTTCCAGGAGGGAAAGCCGGATCCAGCCCATGAACCTTATTTTGATACCCCTGATCTAGATGAAGAAACATGTTAATAATGGTCCCTATATACTTATTCTTTGACCCTCTAGTCAAAACTATCGTTTTCCCAGTAGTAATTCATGGTTGTGAGAGTTGGGCCATAAAGAAGGTTGAGTGCTGAAGAATTGATATTTTGGAGAAGTTTCTTGAAAATCCGTTGGAAAGCAAGGAAAGCAAATCAGTCAATCCTAAAAAAAAAAAAATCAACCCTGTTTCTTGGAAGGATTGATATTGAAACTGAAGCTCAAATACTTTGGCCAACAAATGAGAAGACACAGGACTGGTTGAAAAAGAACTTGATGTTGGGGAAAATTGAAGGCAAAAACAGAAAGGGATGACAGAGGATGAGAGGGTTAGATAGTGTCATTGATACACACTTCAGAGAATAATTAGGACTGCAGAAAAAACAATTATTACCCACCTGCCTTCCATCGAGGACCTGTATACTGCATGAGTCAAAAAGAGGGCTGTGAAAATATTTATAGACCCCTCATATCCCGGACATAAACTGTTTCAACTCCTTCCCTCAAAATGACGCTATAGAGCACTGTACACCAGAACAACCAGACACAAGAAGTTTTTTCCCGAAAGCCATCACTCTGCTAAACAAATAATTCCCTCAACACTGTTCAACTATTACAAAGTCTGCACTACTATTACTGCTAATCTTCTCATCACTCCTTATCACCCATCCCCTCCCACTTGTGACTGTATGATTGTAACTTTGTCGCATGTATCCTTACGATTTATAGTGACTGTTTCCTAGTAAAATTTGATTGTTGATTGTACCCTATGACTATCATTAAGCGTTGTATGTTATGTTTCTTGATTCTTAATGAATGTATCTTTTCTTTATGTATACTGAGAGTATTTACACCAAGACAAATTCCTTGTGTGTCCAACCACACTTGGCCAATAAAGAATTCTCTTCTCTTCTCTTCTCTTCTCTTCTCTTCTCTTCTCTTCTCTTCTCTTCTCTTCTCTTCTCTTCTCTTCTCTTCTCTTCTCTCTTCTCTTCTCTTCTCTCTTCTCTTCTAAAGTGAGCATGAATTTGGAAAAACTCTGGAACACAATGGAGGAAGTGGGTGGGCTGGTGTGCTATGGTCCATGGCTCCCAAGGAGTCAGGCACAAATTATTAAATGAACAACAACCTGGCTTCTTCATTAATGATGGGACACATCTTTGAAATATGCTTTGTAAAAACACAAATTTAAGCAAACTACTGTTCCCTTATATGTTTATCAGGCTTTTTGTCAGGCCCAGTTGTGAACTGCCACACATGCAGAAGACATTCATCTTAGCCAAGCTATTCTAGAGGGCTTGGTATCTTATGGGATTGAAAAATGCCACCAGTGTTGCACGAGTCTGCAAATCTTTGACAAACTTTGGTATAAAAAGAGCATGGCTTGCCAGCATTTCCAGGGATACCTTCCTCTAGTTTATAAAATACAAGAAAGGGTAATTTTAACTGGAATTGTATTTACAAATTTACCCTGTAATTTCTTCAATGAGCTTAGAAAAAACTTGACATCCCTCAAATGCTATTAGAAGCTTTGATAGAATTCCCCTGTTTATCCGTGTGAAGGAATGAAGGCAAAAATCAAGGAAAAATACCATGCACGAGTCTGATAAAGGCCCTTTCATACTAGTGTGGACCTTTCAAATAGGAAGAAACAATATAAATTGAGAAAAGAATATATTTCAATTTAGCATCTTCAAAGAGGACTGCTCTCAGAAATCTTGGCCAGCATGGCAAATGGTTGGGGATTCTGCAGTGGTGGCATTCAGTTTTTTTTTTTTACTACTGGTTCTGTGGGCGTGGCTTGGTGGGCATGACAAGGGAAGGATAATGTAAAATCTCCATTCCCTCCCCACTCATGAGGGAAGGTTACTGCAAAATCCCATTCCCTCCTCACCCCACTAACCTGCTTTCCAGCTTTGTTCCCCTGTGCAGGGCAACAAAAGAAGACCCAGACGATCAGCTTGGACTCCAGAACTGGTCAGAACCTGCTGGATATTACCTCTGGGATTCTAGGAACTATTTCTAGTAGGGGGAAAGTCCTATTTAAAGTTTCAGGTAGAAATTCTTAAAATTCTAAGCCCACCCGAACCTGATTTTCCCCACACATGACTAAAGGCTTGTAGGAATTGCCTAATACGATATGCACAGCAACCATTTAACGATTCCAAGGCAAAGCACTGGCAAATAACTTGTGAGTGTGTGTGTGTGTGTGTGTATGTGATGGAAGAAAGATCTCCATTGAGGTGTATGCATTGGTGTGGAAGGAATGGTGCGAGGAGAGAGCGAGACAGAGAGAGAGAGAGAGAGACAGAGAGAGGGAGGGAGGGAGGGAGAGAGAGAGCTTGGAATTTGAATGTACCATATGTGTCTGGATTCCTTTATGGTTTCTCAACACATAGCTAATTGTGAAGCTCTGTGTTAAACAATGAAATGAGTGTCATGGTTTAAATAAATAAATAAATAAATAAATAACAGCTTCAGTCTCTGGGTGCACCTGTTTATAACTTCTTGGCAGACTCAGTCAGGAGGTTATTTGTATGTTATGTATGCAAGACTGTGCCTGCTTCCGCAGCTGTTCCACTGCCATTAAAACACTATCGTTATTTAGCCTTTCTGAACTCCACAATTTGGCCGCTTAAGAAAGAAAAGGACTAGACAATTCTACAATGCTTTGCCCTGATTCGGAAAATAGTTTCAATAATACTTTTCTCATATACAGGTAGGCCTCAACTTACCCTTTAGGGACCGTTCCAGCATCTCACATGATCAAAATTCAGATGCATGGCAATGGGTTCACATTTATGACCGTTGCAAGGTCGTTTCAAGGTCACATGACCACTTTTTGCGAGTTTCTGACCAATAAAGTCAGTGGGTAAGCCAGTTTCATTCAACAACTGGGTTACTCACTGATCAACTGCAGTGATTCCCTTAACAACTGTGGAAAGACAGGTCGTGAAATGAGGCAAAACTCAGTTAACAAATAGTTGACTTAACTACAGAAATTTTGGGCTCAGTTGTGGTTGTACGTCAAGGACTATCTGTATGGTGGTACTAGGTAAGATACTAGTGAAGCTACATGTAAGTTGTCCCCAAAACCAAACTTTCTGAAAAAGCTTTGAATGGCACCCTAACTAAAAATTCTTAAGCAACCTGATCAGACATGGGACAAGAGAGTAATAATAATCGGCATTGACACATTTTCTACCAGTCAATTGCAAAAGGTGGCTTTACTTGGAACAGCTTATATTCCTGCAGCCAGAGGTGGTATTCAGCAGATTCTGACCAGTTCTGGAGAACCGGTAGTGGAAATTTTGAGTAGTTCAGAGAACCAACAAATACCACCTTTGACTGGAGATTTTACAGTATCTTTCCCCTGCTACACCCACCAAGCCACGCCCACAGAACCGATATTAAAAATTTTGAATCCCACCACTGTCTGCAGTGATACCTGTAACACCATCAAACATCCACGTTTGCCTTGGAAAGGACTCAATAGGTAAACAAAAGGGGCCGTGGTGGCTCATGTGGTAAGACACTGGACCTACGCACTGCTGAGATCAGCAGCTTGGCGGTTCAATTCACATGAGTGAATAAACTGTGGAAGGGACAAGAAAGATGCCTCCCCCGACTGCCTACTGACATTTAGGCATCCTGCAGGTAAACATAACACCGCCTAAAAAAATTTCTTTCACAGAGGCAGCCAGCCATCTTAGTGATCCCTAGCTAACATGTGCCATATGATAAATGAATGAATGAATGAATGAATGAATGAATGAATTAATTAATTAATTAGGTAGACAAAATTGTCAAATCCAGTCTGAACTTCTGACTGACAGTGCAACGAACAAAATAATAGCAATAATCATCCTTCTAATTCAGTGGTCACCAACTGTAGGCCAGGGACCACTGGTGGTCAGTGAGAAAATTTTGGTGGTCTGCAGAGAAATGTTCCCCCCAAATCACTCCCTCCAAGAGCACTTAATCAGGCTGAGTGGGAACATAAGGCCGCACCGCCCACATGGCCCGCTCACCCGCTGGCCCCCACCCTTAGACCCAGTGCAAACCTTACCTTGAGTAGAGTCATGTGAGCTGGAACTGGAAGGTAAGACCAACGGAAGGGGAGGGAAATCTGCCCCGGGGTGGCTTGCTGACATTGATGGGAAAGTTGGTCTCATATTTCAGAGCTGCAGTAGTCACAAGACTGGTCCCTTTGGTCATCCTGGAGCAGCTCCTCCAGTCCATAGCAGGGCGGTGCACCGGGGTGGAGGAGCAGCTGCTCTGGGAGGACCAAAGGGCCAGTCCTGTGACTACTGCAGCTCTGGAATGTGGGACCGACTTTCCCACCAACGTTGACACCATCAGTCAAAATTCGTATTAGTGGTCCGCGGGATTTAAAATTATGAGTTTGGTGGTCCCTGAGGTCCAAAAGGTTGGCAACCCCTGCTCTAATTTTAAGAAGTAATTATGGAGGGATGGAGGTTAAGACCCTGCCCTTTCCCACCCTCTGATGGACACCCAGCAAAATCTAAGAGCCAAAGGAGAGTCTTAACTTTGGATTAGGTTTGTATGAGGCATTTTCCGCTATGGCAACAATGCTGTTTGTCCAGTGTGAGTCAGAGATTAAACGATTTGTAGTTTGTGATGTTTCAGCAGATCTAGTGCCAAAGGAAGCAGAAGAACAGACAAACCAACCGCTCTGCAAAGCTTCTTTTCTAAGGAATGCTTCACTGGAAAATCAACAAGGCAAAGCATTCCTTCAAACCTTTGCATAGCCCTAATGGCTACAATAAACTATAACGTTTTAATTTTTTTCTTAAAATCTAGGTATATTTTGTGTTAGCAACACTCTTCAAATGATTGCCTTGGACTTTAAAAATCAGAATCGTCTAACACCTTCAGAGTTACAGCACATGACAAGACCTGATTAACCTTGGCCAGCTTTAGAAGACTAAGCAGGATCATATCTGATAGGTTAATACATGATGGGAGACTACCAGAAACATATCAGAGTCTTATATTAGTCCAGAAAGTGCAAAAAAGTTCCAAGTGGAATGACAAGTCACGTCTCTATTGTTGCCAGAAAACAATGCATGTTACAGGAACTGGGCTTGGCTAGTCTAGTGAAGACAAGGAGAGACATGATAGCAGTCTTCCAATATTTGAGGGGCTGCCACAGAGAGAAAGGGGTCAAGCTATTTTCTAAAGTGCCTGTAGGCCAGACAAGGAATAATGGATGGAAACTGAACAAGGAGAGATTTAACCTGGAAATAAGGAGAAACTTTCTGACAGTGAGAACAATCAACCAATGGAACAGCTTGCCTCAGAAGTTGTGGGAGCGCCATCACTTGAGACCTCCAAGAAGAGATTGGATTGCCATTTATCAGAAATGGTGTAGGGTCTCCCGCTTGGGCTGGCGGTTGGACTAGATGACCTATAAGGTCCCTTCCAACTCTGATTATCTGTTATCACTAGATGTTGATTTGACTCAAGAAGACTACTATAACATCCTTACAGATAAAGGGTAGAATGAAGCCATATATGATATCCCAGGAAGAAAATGAATGGTGTTTATTCTATAAATGACTAGCTTAATGGTGTTTGAATGTAGAATATTTTTATCCAGAGAGATCTGGCAGTTTGTAGATTATTATGCCAACCAAACTAAATAGATACTGTGTGGGGACTATTTCTGTGTCCTGGAATCACCCTAAAACCATTGAGAATTATCAACGCTTTGATTTGAATGAAAAGCGTCCATATGAAAGAATTATGTGTATATCTGAAAGGATTATTATTATTATTACCTTTATTGTCAGAGTACAACATGTGTACAATGAGATTGGCTGAGCCTCCCTTTGTGCACCCCCCCACACAACTCACACTGAGGACAGAAGTCCCTAACCCAGACCTTATTGCACAATGCGCTGGCCCCACAAATCTGTCATACTATGTTGACATGAAGTTATTTTCCTTTCAGAAGTCTGACAGCCCACAGCTAGAAACTGTTCTTCAGCCTGTTGGTGTAGCTGGCTATGCTTCTGTATCTCCTACCTGATGGTAGGACAGTGAAGAAGTGTTGGCCAGGATGTAAGTCACCCTGAGAATTTTCCTCACTCTTCTAAGGCAGCGAGCCCTAGCGAGGTCATCTAGTGGTATCAGGGAACAGCCCACGATGTTTTGTGCTGTGTCAAGCCAGCATACCACACTGTAATGTAATATGTGAGGACGCTTTCTATTGTGGACTGGTAAAAGGAGGTCATCAGTCATTGTTCCACTTTATTCTTTTGCAAGACCCTAAGGAAATGGAGTCTCTGTTGGGCCTTCCTGGCCACTTGGGTTGTGTTGATTTTCCAGGTGAGATCTTCGCTATGGTAGACTCCCAGGAATTTAAAGGAGGAAACTTTCCACACAGTCCCCCTCGATGTAAAGTGGGTACAGTATATATGGGGTTTTATTTTGCTGTTGTAAGCCACCCAGATTCCTCTTGCAGCAAGATGGGCAGAAACAATTTTAATAATAAAATAAAATACAAATACATAAATAAAACAAATCCATATTTAAAGAAATTATTTAAAAAGGATATCTAATAAGAGTACAGAAACCCCCCCCCCACTAAAGCCGAGGCCCTTTTTAACAAGTGAAATCTTTTTATTTTTGATATGAAAGATCAAATTCTAATAAATTTCACTTTATTTAAAGTGGAATCTGTATCTTTGAAGAGCAGTACTTAGATGGTAAACCAGCATGATCAGAGCATAAAATGATTATGTTGGAGCAAACAGAACGATCTAATAATCCTGTCCATATTGGCCAATCCAGGATTTTATAAAGGGGAAAGCTTCAAGGTTTC
The DNA here is from genome assembly GCA_023653725.1 of Bungarus multicinctus. Lineage (NCBI taxonomy): Eukaryota > Metazoa > Chordata > Lepidosauria > Squamata > Elapidae > Bungarus > Bungarus multicinctus. Next base: position 41,137,307 of record CM042851.1, on the reverse strand, counting down.
CTCCTTGGAATGATCTACAGTCTAGTGTTTCACAATCTTGGCAACTTGAAAATGTGTGGAGTTTGATTCCCAGAATTCCCCAATCAGTGTGACTGAGCTGGGGAATTCTGGAAGTTGAAGTCCCCACATCTTTAAGTTGTTAAGGTTGAGAAACACTGAGCTTTACTGTTCTTTTGCCCATTCAAGAGCTTGGTGCTGTGGTAGTGCAGTGGTTAGAATGCAGTACTGTAGGCTATTTCTGCTAACTGCCGGCTGCCTGCAATTTGGCAGTTCTAATCTCACCAGGCTCAAGGTTAACTCAGCCTTACATCCTTCCCAGTAAAATGAGGACCCAAATTGTTGGGGGGCAATATTCTGATTCTGTAAACCACTTAGGGAGGGCTATAAAGCACTGTGAAGCGATATGTAAGTCTAAGTGCTATTGCTATTACAGGGAAATTTGAAATAATAAAATAGTAAGTATTGGCATCCCATAATATTTAATACCAAGAATTATTTTAATTATTTCTGGTTTCCTGTTGGTTCTAAAGACATCAATGGAGAGCAAACAATGAAGAAAAAAATCAACTGGGGTAGGGATGTGACAAGAAGAAAATGGAAAATGGAGGCTGGTGTTTAAATGGGGATTTTGTTCCTGGGTTTCTCAAAGTTTTCAAATGACCTGAGTCAATCAGATGCCTAGGAGAAGCAATTGTTGGAAGAAATGTCCATCTGGGTTCAGTTCCAAGTAGGAAGAAAGACACTGGAAACATGGAGGCTGATTGGAAAGATGGTTTAAAGATCTACATGGTTTGAAGTCCTGGGTTGCTGATCCATGGAGTGAGAGTGAGATATATTTATACACTCTCTTGGGCTTTGAACTTGCTTCCTATTCCTGTGAAAGAAATGCATTCTGATTGGTTATCAGTCTCCCATGGGGCCATGCAGGGGTAACTTTGTAGGTTGTCTTGAGTCCCAGGCTTGGTTGATGTTGCTGGGTGATGTAATCTTCCCAGGTGCCATGTGGTGAGATGGGTAGAGGGCTAATCCTATTATGTCCTGAGGGTGAAGGTCTTTTGTGTTGTAGATAAGCTGGCCCAGTTTTTCTGGAGCTATTAACAAAGGTGACAACTGCTTTCCAAGAGCACTTATTTCCTTTTCTCATCCAGGGAGGTATAATATTTATAATATAAATATTATATTTTTAATATTTCCTAGAATATTTCATTCTTCTAGGAGAAGGGAGGGTGCTAACTTTCTACATTAGCAAGCAATAGAAGAATATAACAATACATCCCTGCTTATGCATCCCCACAGCTAGTAATCCAAGTATTTAAGGCAGTATACATTATACCTTCTATGAATTTGTCTAATGCTTATTTGAAGCCCTCCTTATATCTTGCAATGCCAAATTCAAACTTTAACTGTAAGACTAAAGCAACCTGGCACTGTACTACTGTCGGTGATAGATTCCAGGTAGGAATTTTTTGTAGGCCTGCCAGGAAATGCAATTGACCAAATCTGGAATTTTTGGTGTGCAAAGCATATGGTTTCCACTTGAATATCCGTTAGTTGAAAAAGTATTTCCCTCTGTCTGTTTTGAATTTTCTAGTGTTCAGCTGCTCCGGATGACCCTTAGCTCAGGATATATATATATATATATATATATATATATATATATATATGTGTAAGGTTTTTAAGCTGAAAATTTTTAAATAATAAATAAGGGAGACTAGTATAGATCTATTTCGAGCTAGTTAGCTCTCTTCAGCTAGCCATACCCTTACTGGGATTCGAACCAGGGAAGTATTACATGTGAGGCAGTTGTAATTGCCTCTACACCACTGGCTCTCTCCTTATCAGCTCAGGCAGGGGAATAAGTATATACTTTGTATTACAACACCCTGTTAAGCCCCAATTAAGGGAGAAAGCATACTGCTTTCTTTTCTGTCTTTCGGCTCATCACCAGAGACCATACCGACAGAAAGCTATTTGTTTCGTTGCCTTTTGTTTACATGTGTGTAAGGTTTTTAAGCTGAAAATTTTTTTTTTTTTTTTTTTTAAATAATAAATAAGGGAGACTAGTATAGATCTATTTCGAGCTAGTTAGCTCTCTTCAGCTAGCCATACCCTTACTGGGATTCGAACCAGGGAAGTATTACATGTGAGGCAGTTGTAATTGCCTCTACACCACTGGCTCTCTCCTTATCAGCTCAGGCAGGGGAATAAGTATATACTTTGTATTACAACACCCTGTTAAGCCCCAATTAAGGGAGAAAGCATACTGCTTTCTTTTCTGTCTTTCGGCTCATCACCAGAGACCATACCGACAGAAAGCTATTTGTTTCGTTGCCTTTTGTTTACATGTGTGTAAGGTTTTTAAGCTGAAAATTTTTTTAAATAATAAATAAGGGAGACTAGTATAGATCTATTTCGAGCTAGTTAGCTCTCTTCAGCTAGCCATACCCTTACTGGGATTCGAACCAGGGAAGTATTACATGTGAGGCAGTTGTAATTGCCTCTACACCACTGGCTCTCTCCTTATCAGCTCAGGCAGGGGAATAAGTATATACTTTGTATTACAACACCCTGTTAAGCCCCAATTAAGGGAGAAAGCATACTGCTTTCTTTTCTGTCTTTCGGCTCATCACCAGAGACCATACCGACAGAAAGCTATTTGTTTCGTTGCCTTTTGTTTACATGTGTGTAAGGTTTTTAAGCTGAAAATTTTTAAATAATAAATAAGGGAGACTAGTATAGATCTATTTCGAGCTAGTTAGCTCTCTTCAGCTAGCCATACCCTTACTGGGATTCGAACCAGGGAAGTATTACATGTGAGGCAGTTGTAATTGCCTCTACACCACTGGCTCTCTCCTTATCAGCTCAGGCAGGGGAATAAGTATATACTTTGTATTACAACACCCTGTTAAGCCCCAATTAAGGGAGAAAGCATACTGCTTTCTTTTCTGTCTTTCGGCTCATCACCAGAGACCATACCGACAGAAAGCTATTTGTTTCGTTGCCTTTTGTTTACATGTGTGTAAGGTTTTTAAGCTGAAAATTTTTAAATAATAAATAAGGGAGACTAGTATAGATCTATTTCGAGCTAGTTAGCTCTCTTCAGCTAGCCATACCCTTACTGGGATTCGAACCAGGGAAGTATTACATGTGAGGCAGTTGTAATTGCCTCTACACCACTGGCTCTCTCCTTATCAGCTCAGGCAGGGGAATAAGTATATACTTTGTATTACAACACCCTGTTAAGCCCCAATTAAGGGAGAAAGCATACTGCTTTCTTTTCTGTCTTTCGGCTCATCACCAGAGACCATACCGACAGAAAGCTATTTGTTTCGTTGCCTTTTGTTTACATGTGTGTAAGGTTTTTAAGCTGAAAATTTTTAAATAATAAATAAGGGAGACTAGTATAGATCTATTTCGAGCTAGTTAGCTCTCTTCAGCTAGCCATACCCTTACTGGGATTCGAACCAGGGAAGTATTACATGTGAGGCAGTTGTAATTGCCTCTACACCACTGGCTCTCTCCTTATCAGCTCAGGCAGGGGAATAAGTATATACTTTGTATTACAACACCCTGTTAAGCCCCAATTAAGGGAGAAAGCATACTGCTTTCTTTTCTGTCTTTCGGCTCATCACCAGAGACCATACCGACAGAAAGCTATTTGTTTCGTTGCCTTTTGTTTACATGTGTGTAAGGTTTTTAAGCTGAAAATTTTTAAATAATAAATAAGGGAGACTAGTATAGATCTATTTCGAGCTAGTTAGCTCTCTTCAGCTAGCCATACCCTTACTGGGATTCGAACCAGGGAAGTATTACATGTGAGGCAGTTGTAATTGCCTCTACACCACTGGCTCTCTCCTTATCAGCTCAGGCAGGGGAATAAGTATATACTTTGTATTACAACACCCTGTTAAGCCCCAATTAAGGGAGAAAGCATACTGCTAGCTGAAGAGAGCTAACTAGCTCGAAATAGATCTATACTAGTCTCCCTTATTTATTATTTAAAAATTTTCAGCTTAAAAACCTTACACACATGTAAACAAAAGGCAACGAAACAAATAGCTTTCTGTCGGTATGGTCTCTGGTGATGAGCCGAAAGACAGAAAAGAAAGCAGTATGCTTTCTCCCTTAATTGGGGCTTAACAGGGTGTTGTAATACAAAGTATATACTTATTCCCCTGCCTGAGCTGATAAGGAGAGAGCCAGTGGTGTAGAGGCAATTACAACTGCCTCACATGTAATACTTCCCTGGTTCGAATCCCAGTAAGGGTATGGCTAGCTGAAGAGAGCTAACTAGCTCGAAATAGATCTATACTAGTCTCCCTTATTTATTATTTAAAAAAAAAAAAAAAAAAAAAATTTTCAGCTTAAAAACCTTACACACATGTAAACAAAAGGCAACGAAACAAATAGCTTTCTGTCGGTATGGTCTCTGGTGATGAGCCGAAAGACAGAAAAGAAAGCAGTATGCTTTCTCCCTTAATTGGGGCTTAACAGGGTGTTGTAATACAAAGTATATACTTATTCCCCTGCCTGAGCTGATAAGGAGAGAGCCAGTGGTGTAGAGGCAATTACAACTGCCTCACATGTAATACTTCCCTGGTTCGAATCCCAGTAAGGGTATGGCTAGCTGAAGAGAGCTAACTAGCTCGAAATAGATCTATACTAGTCTCCCTTATTTATTATTTAAAAATTTTCAGCTTAAAAACCTTACACACATGTAAACAAAAGGCAACGAAACAAATAGCTTTCTGTCGGTATGGTCTCTGGTGATGAGCCGAAAGACAGAAAAGAAAGCAGTATGCTTTCTCCCTTAATTGGGGCTTAACAGGGTGTTGTAATACAAAGTATATACTTATTCCCCTGCCTGAGCTGATAAGGAGAGAGCCAGTGGTGTAGAGGCAATTACAACTGCCTCACATGTAATACTTCCCTGGTTCGAATCCCAGTAAGGGTATGGCTAGCTGAAGAGAGCTAACTAGCTCGAAATAGATCTATACTAGTCTCCCTTATTTATTATTTAAAAATTTTCAGCTTAAAAACCTTACACACATGTAAACAAAAGGCAACGAAACAAATAGCTTTCTGTCGGTATGGTCTCTGGTGATGAGCCGAAAGACAGAAAAGAAAGCAGTATGCTTTCTCCCTTAATTGGGGCTTAACAGGGTGTTGTAATACAAAGTATATACTTATTCCCCTGCCTGAGCTGATAAGGAGAGAGCCAGTGGTGTAGAGGCAATTACAACTGCCTCACATGTAATACTTCCCTGGTTCGAATCCCAGTAAGGGTATGGCTAGCTGAAGAGAGCTAACTAGCTCGAAATAGATCTATACTAGTCTCCCTTATTTATTATTTAAAAATTTTCAGCTTAAAAACCTTACACACATGTAAACAAAAGGCAACGAAACAAATAGCTTTCTGTCGGTATGGTCTCTGGTGATGAGCCGAAAGACAGAAAAGAAAGCAGTATGCTTTCTCCCTTAATTGGGGCTTAACAGGGTGTTGTAATACAAAGTATATATATATATATATATATATTTTCCCTATTTTCCTCATCTTACTGATTTTTACAACTCTTTTAAATTTTATCTCTTATATCCTAGCATCTCCTAATCTGCTACATCCCACTTATCGTAACCGTTTCTCACAAGGGTCTCTGTTTCTCTTATTATTGTTGGGTTGTCCTTCCTTGTGCCTGCCAGCTGTGCAGTATTCCTCTCAAGTTGCGGTAACCACATCTATATGCAGCACTCCTAGCCATCTTGGCTAATTATGTGCAGTGCTGATTGCTGTAATTTAGTAACATCTGGCGGCTGATGTACCCCACATCACTTATGTTTAGTGCTCCATATACATGTAGGCCTGAACTTACAACAGTTCATTTAGTGACTAGTCCAAGTTAATGACACTGAAAAAAAGTGACACGGCCGTTTTTCACACTTATGACGGTTGCAGAATCCCCTTGATCAAATGATCAAAATTCAGATGCTTGGCAACTGATTCATATTTACATAGTGACCAAAGGATTAAAAAGTGATGAAGATGACAATCCTTCCTCATTTGTATCCCCTTATTTCGCTAAGGAGTATTGTGAACTGAAGTTACTGTCCCATACCTGTATGCCAACCTTAAATGAAAGATGCTGCAAAACATCACATAGAATTTTGAGAGAAGGAGAGAAAATTTTTAAGAACATTCAACTTACTATTATATATCAGAAGTCTGAGGACTTCCTTCCTTCCTACAACAGCTTGACTCTTCCTGCCAGCCCAGTGGTATTCTTGAAATGGAAAAGCCATAGCAACTTGGCACAAAGGATTAAGAGAAGAAAATGACATTTTCCAAGCAATAAAACACATCATCAAAAACACATGTGCTAAGTTTGGGAAAGATATCTGGGTGACTGAATAGCAACTGCAACAACTGTTGTAAAGAGTTATTAAGTTTAATAGCCTACTTTAAAAAAATTCTGTGTCTCACCTGTATCAAGCACAATCCCGTTAATAAATCTCACTTATTTCTCATCTCTCTCTGAACGGATAGAAAGATAATATTTCAGTTTAGGGAGACATGAAAATGGACAACTAATTATGTTTATGTTTGAAAGTCACAGCTAAAATGATGGAAATTGTGGTGAGGATCAAATAAGAAAACTCTGAATGAATTTTGCACATTGCAAGGTAGTATTTTTACATATTCAGTGTTACTATTTCAGTTTCGAAGATTGCATTGAAGATAGAATCAAGGAATCATACAAACCTATTAGAGCATGGATAGAATAATCATGATTACTTTCCATTATTAAATCACACAATGGATAATGAATGGACCATGGTTACAAGTATTACATGGTTACAATGGATAATGAATGGACCATGGTTACAAGCCGGACCAAATACGTTGGTACCGCCCCAGGCGCCTGATGGATCCAGATAGGTTCCTGATGGAGCTTGGGCCATATCCCGACATTCGGACTCACGACTCGGTGGGGGACCTAGTCGCCACCTGGGAAAGGGTGGCGGCTGGGGCCCTGGACCGGGTCGTGCCCTTGCGGCCTCTGACCCGGCGCCGCTCTCGCTCAGCCCCCTGGTTTTCCGGGGAGCTGAGTGAGATGAAGCGCCGAAAAAGACGCCTGGAGAGTATTTGGAGGACTACTCGCTCCGGACCTGACCGAACACTTTTACGGTCTTTTATTAAGACCTATTTAGTGGCGATAAGGGTGGCAAGGCGTCTTTACTTTTCCACCCTTATTGCGTCCGCAGGAAACCGCCTGGCTGCCCTGTTTAGAGTGACCCGCTCCCTCTTAGAAGGGGGAGCGCGGGAGGACCCCTTGCAGGGACAGGCTGAGGATTTTTCACAGTTCCTGGTGGATAAAATCACTCAGATCCGGGATGGCTTGGACTCCGAATGGGCAGCTCTGGGTGGGGAATCGGGGGGCGGAATTTGGAACAGTCATTTGGGACGAGTTTGATCCTGTGACCCCCGAGGACGTGGACAGGTTACTGCGGGGACTGAATGCGACCACATGTTTATTGGACCCGTGTCCCTCCTGGCTGGTGTTGGCCACCCGGGAGGTGACACGAGGTTGGTTCCAGGGCATTATTAACGCTTCCTTGAGTGAGGGATATCTACCCGCCGCCTTGAAAGAGGCGGTGGTGAGACCCCTCCTCAAGAAACCGTCCCTGGACCCAACTTTGTTATCTAATTATCGTCCTGTCTCCAACCTTCGTTTTATGGCGAAGGTTGTTGAGAGTGTGGTGGCACAACAGTTTCCCCAGCACCTGGATGAAGCTGTCTATTTGGATCCACGCCAATCGGGCTTCAGGCCCGGGCACAGCACAGAGACGGCGCTGGTCGCATTGGTGGATGATCTCTGGAGGGCCCGTGACAGGGGTTATTCCTCTGTCCTGGTCCTCCTAGATCTTTCGGCGGCTTTTGATACTGTCGACCACAGTATCCTATTGCAGCGGCTAGGGGGGTTGGGGGTGGGAGGCACCGTTATGCGGTGGTTCTCCTCCTTCCTCTCTGACCGCTCGCAATTTGTGTTGGCAGGGGGGCAGAGGTCGGCCCCGAGGCCCCTGGTTTGCGGGGTGCCTCAGGGGTCGGTGCTCTCGCCCCTCCTGTTCAACATATATATGAAGCCACTAGGTGAGATCATCCGTGGCTTTGGGGTAGAGTTCCATCAGTACGCTGATGACACCCAGCTGTACATCTCTACCCCGGGCCACCCCGATGAAGCCGTCGAAGTGATGGCCCGATGCCTGGAGGCCGTGCGGTGTTGGATGGGGCAGAACAGGCTTCAGCTCAACCCATCTAAGACTGAGTGGCTGTGCTTCCCGGCACCCCGATACAGCCGGCTGGTTCCATCGCTGGCTGTGGGGGGGGAAATTCTTGCCCCCACAGAGAGGGCCCGCAATCTGGGTGTCCTCCTGGATGTACGGCTGTCATTGGAAGATCATGTGGTGGCCGTCGCCAGGGGGGCTTTTGGACAGGTCCGTAGGATCTACCAGTTGCGGCCCTTTCTGGATCGGGATGCGCTTTGCACGGTCACTTCTGCCCTGGTGATCTCCCGCCTAGACTATGCCAATGCTCTCTACATGGGGCTGCCCTTGAAGAGCATCCGGAGGCTCCAGTTGGTGCAGAATGCAGCCGCGAGGGTGGTAATGGGGGCACCTAGGGGCTCCCATGTTATGCCACTTCTATGCGCGCTGCATTGGCTCCCGGTGGCCCTCCGGGTGCGCTTCAAGGTCTTGGTCACTATCTTTAAAGTGCTCCATGGCTCGGGACCAGGTTACTTGCGAGACCGCCTCCTGCCACCATCGGCTTCCCACCGACCGGTACGCTCCCATAGAGTGGGCCTCCTCGGGGTGCCGCCGGCTGGACGGCTGGCGACCCCAAGGGCGCGGGCCTTCTCATTGGGAGCACCCCCTCTCTGGAATGAATTACCCCCGGAGGTAAGGGCTGCCCCCGATCTCATGGCCTTCCGTCGGTTGCTTAAAACGCATTTATTTCGGCAGGCCGGACTGGCCTAGGGGTTTTTAAATTTTAATCGGGTTTTAATCTTTTTAATACTTGTTTATATTTTATTAGAGCCATATTATATTTCAGTTTTTAAATTTTAATATTCTATGTTGTCTCATATTTTGTACCTTGTTATATGTGTTTTTATTGGCTGTTCACCGCCCCGAGTCCCTTCGGGGAGAGGGGGCGGTATATAAATCAAATAAATAATAATAATAATAATAATTCAGTGTGCATAAAAACAGTATAGAAATTTCATGTAGAACTTATGAATATTGAATAACTGGCATAAGAGATTCAAGTACCACTTCAGAGATTAGCTTTAAATCCATGAAGTACCTTATTTTCTTTCAAAATATAAATGGATTCCTTCCTGCAAAGCTAGAAATTGTAGTGACACAACGAAAATCAACAAGCAGCAGTAATTAATATTGGATTAAATTTGCAAGAACCAATGTTTAGGTTAAAACCATGATGTGAATGAATATTCATAGTCACAACTATTCAAATACTGAATAAAAACCATAAATGTCAAATTTGGATCTTGAAAATTGTTCAGTTCCCCCTCCCCCACCCCAACAAAAACTAAGAGAGAATTAAAGGGGAATAAATTGAGATGCCTTAAGACAGGGGTGTCAAATTTGAGGCCTGTGGACCAGATGTGTCACGCGCTGGCCACACCCATCCCGGTTTAACAAAGGGGGAAAAAGTTACGATACCTCACTGTTGACAATGTGTCATTGCGAATTTCACACCCTTGCCTTAAGAGCTCTCTGCAGGGAAGTTACAGATTAAAACAATGATAAATACCTACCTTCAACATTCTAAATGTACTGTAAATGATAGAAAGCACTGAAATCAGACAACATAAGCATTTCCAGTTAAATTTCATTAAGAACCACATCAACAGCCTGCCAGGCTAAATATTAATATTATTAATATTGCATTTATAACATGACATGATAGCAGTGTTCCAGTATTTGAGGGGCTGCCACAAAGATGAGAGAGGGGGGTCAACCTATTCTCCAAAGCACCAGAAGGCAGGACAAGAAGCAATGAGTGGAAACTAATCAAGGAGAGAAACAACCTAGAACAAAGGAGGACTTTCCTAACAGTGAGAACAATTAACCAGTGGAACCACTTGCCTTCAGAAGTTGTGGGTGTTTCATTGCTGGAGGCTTTTAAGAAGAGTCTGGGCAGCCACTTGTCTGGAATGGTATAAGGTCTCCTGCTTGAACAAGGGGTTGGACTAGAAGACCTCCAAGGTCCCTTCCAACTCTGTTATTCTGTTAATAACACATGCTTTCAATTATTAGAATGTATTCTTCCAAGAATCTGATTTAGGTAAAAGAGAAATAGAAAAATAAAACCATGAATATTTCAAACAGAAACAAAAAAAAGCTCTTTGATTTTTTAAAAAATAGATCCTTTCTCCTTTCTCCTCCATTCAGGAGGCTGTGAGTTCAATCCTAGGTAGAGGCAGATATTTCTTTCTCTGGGCACAATGAGAATATATCTGTTGAACAAAACTCAACATTGGTGTCAGGAAGGGCATCCGGCCAGTAAACACTCTGCTAGCTCCATTCGGTTGCCCAATTTCTACCCAACAAGGGATTATGGGATCATTAAAATGATGATGGTGATTATTTCTCCTTTTTTCTTCAATATAGTTGCTGGGGGTGAGTTTGAGCAAGAACAGACGATCCTGCTTTTTTTCAGCTTGACGCTATATGAGACTTTAACAACTCCCTAATGACTTTTCCTTTGCTCACTCACTTGGACATCTTCAATTTATGAATAAAGATTCTTTCTTTTTAAAAATATATATATATAAATTTCTCACTCATCAGATGGACCATTCCAAACAGATAGTTACTCAACTCCTCCACTGGAATTAATTCATCTTGTATAAATCTAAATTTAAACATCTTTCAGTCACACTATTTCCTGAATAGTTTTGTTCCGCAAAAAATCACTCTAAGAAAGCTTTTCCAATTTGACCATTTCCGTTTCCAGCAAATTGCTCTTATAAAACTTTTATTTAGACAGATATTTGGAACCCAAATTAATCTTTTTGATGCAAGCCCTGGATTTCCAGGGAGGTTAATCCAAACCACATGTGAATAAGCTCCCTTGAGAACTGCATAGCGCTGGGAAAGATGGAAAGAAAGAAAAAAAGGACAATCAGCAGCCCTGGTGAATGGATCTGATTATAGTGAGTCACTTGGTGGAAGACAGTGAGAGACCTTGAGTAGATTTAGGTGATCCCTAAAAGTCTATTTCAACTCAAGAGATGTAGCCATTCCTAATCAACTGCAGTCAAACTTATGCAAGAACCTGGGGGTGGGGGGATTGCCTCTGCTTTAAGATGGGATAATTTTTAATATAAAGATTCATTAAAGCAGCCACATCTTTCTTTTCCTTTTCTTTAAAATTCCTGGCTTCCACTGAAACCTCAAAAAAATGTCAGGCTACATTAATGAATAGCGGAAAGTATGGTGCAGCACATTTGTTCCAAGCTATTTTGAAAATCGGCACATCCTAATCAGTAATTGGAAACCAGAGCAGATCTCTTGGTCCAAAAACCTTGTTTATGTACTTTCCCTCTTGTTCTAAGTGACAAGCCAATGGAAGCTGTTGAAATACCTAATTTGTCTTTTGGCAACGTGGGGCTTGATTGCATCCTTTTATGTTCCAGTTTGCTGGCTGTAGAAAGCTAGTGTGGTATAGTGGTTAAGGCAACAAGCTCGAAACTGGGACACAAGTCAGCTGGGTAATCTTGAGCCGTCAGTCACTTTCTCTCAGCCCTAAGAAGGAGGCAATGGCAAGCTACTTCTGAAAAACTTTGCCAAGAAAACTGCAGTGATTTGTCCAGGAATTCCCCGAGAATTTGACATGATTGAACCCAAAAAATTAAATAAATGCTGGCCTATGATGGTAACCACAACATTATTTCCTGGGAATAATAAACATTGAAACAGTAGGTTTTACTTTCAGTGAAGAGCTCTAATGTTAACAACCATGATTATTACTGTTGTTGGCCCGCCAGCTGCCAGCAGAACTGGAGGCAGACAGTGAGGAAGTTAGGGAGGAATGTGGGCCAGTCCTGGAATCTGAGGAAGGCTCTGATGAGTGCTCTGCATTGGAAGAAGAGATGAGGGGAAAAGAAGAACTGCTGGAGCCTGTTCCAGATGTGTGTATGCGTAGAGCTGTCAGAAGAGGAGAAAAACTAAGGAACAGGGGCTGACTCGGAAAGAAAGGTACATGTGGATGCTGAATGGCCCCTCCCTGGGGAATAAATAGAAGCAAAAGGGGAGTGGTGGTTGCAGAAGACAATTAGTTCACTTATTATTATGAAGATTTGCTTATCGGAGACTCCTTGCCAGGAATTAATTTACAACTTTGAGACTGGAATCTCTTGGCCTGGCAATTATCCAAGGACTGATAAGGTCTGTTCTCGCGCTTAACCCTTGGAAGGATTATTGCTGAAACTTTTCTCTGCATGAATGCCATGAATTCACAGTAACGAAATAAAGAGGGGTTTTTCGGGACAAGGAGTCTGTTTCTTGGTTCTGCTAAGCCTGGGTCAGAACATCTACAAACTCAAGGTTTGGGGTTGGCAACTGGTAGCAAACCTGTGAACAAATATTTATGTAAAAAGATTCTTGCTCTAGAACATTTTGTAAGACAAACTAGATTTAATCTGATGAAATGGAAATCTGACATTGTTCCAGTCACGACAGAAAAATTCAATATTGAAGGACAGTTCTAATTCCACATGAGGGTTTTTGTACCAGTGGTAGGATTCAATTTTTTTTTACTACCAATTCTGTGGGCATGACTTGTTAGGCATGGTATGGTTTGGTAGGTGTGACAGGGGAAGGATACTGCAAAATCTCCATTCCCATCCCCATTCCACTAACCTGCTTTCCAGCTCTGTTCTCCTGTGCAGGGCAACAAAAGAAGACCCAGCCAATCAGCTGGGACTCAGGAGGAAGAAAAGAGATGGCCACTCAGAAGTAGTATTTGCTCGTTCTCCAAACTACTCAAAATTTCTACTACCAGTTCTCCAGAACTGGTCAGAACCTGCTGAATACCACCTCTGTTTTGTACCTTTCATCATTTAAGGAACAGTGAGATAGAGTTTCTCTGAAACAAGAAGTATATAAAAATTCAAGAAAAGTTTGGTTGGCTCCAGTCTACCATCTAATTTCCCACAGTGGTCCATTAATTGGTTTTAGACAGCATATAAACAGTTTGTAAAGTCCATCGCCTCGATATTCACCCAAATCCCTTCTCCTTGCACAATGTCTCACTTGTTCCATAGTTGCATGGAAAGTTCGGTTTTATTACTGGATATACAACTTAACTTCTTTGATATGAAAGCTTTCTAAGTGCTGAAAAGATTCAGAAGGTTTGTTTCCTGCACCAGCAGCATGTCTTTATGTTTCTCTCTAGTACACCTCTATCCAGCTGCTAGATCTTGTTAACAAGCATTTGACTACCCCATCAAATGTGGGAGTGTTGACACTTGAAAGGCAGTAATTGGCATGCAGGCTGGCTGGCTCTCCTATGCAGCACCAGGACAGTGTGTGGAAATAGCACGGAGGCGTATGGTTGCTGGAGAAATGTGAGTTGCCGGAAAACCTAGAAGCAATGCTGAAGGGGTTTAAAAATTGCCCCCCTCCAACAGGCTGCTTTCAGAGTTTCCAATGGGAGGATGATAGATTCATGTACTGCAATGCAGGGATGTTTAAAATCACATGGAAACTTTCTTGCATGGTAGCATGGAAACTACCTTTGGCTAGAAAGGGATTATGGAGGACAGTATTAAGGAGTCACATAGAGGATAACACATGGGTGTGAAAGAGCAGCTCCCTACTGGAGTGGGAAATCAATGATTTGGAAGGCTCTTAATCGTCTTCACAACCAGTTCAGGAAGGGGAAATCACCATGGCTGTATTTGATCGGTACCCGAAGATCTGTTTGCAACCAGAAGCAACAATTTTCCCAAATTTTTGGTAGTCACCCAATTTGGTTGCGAACAGAAGAGTTCATGACCCGAGGTTTCACTCTATCTATCTATCTATCTATCTATCTATCTATCTATCTATCTATCTATCTATCTATCTATCTATCTATCTATCTATCTATCTATCTATCTATCTATCTATCTATCTATCTCTACCTATGGCTGTCTGTCTGTCTCTGTCTGTCTCTTTCTTCCTTCCTACCTACCTACCTTTCTCTACCTATGCCTGCCTGCCTACCTCCCTACTTTTCTCTCTCTCTCTATCTGTCTATCTATCTCTACCTATGTCTGTCTGTCTGTCTCTGTCTGTCTCTGTCTGTCTGTCTGTCTCTGTCTGTCTGTATCTTTCTTCCTACCAGCCTACCGGCCTACCTACCTACTTACCTACCTACCTACCTACCTACCTACCTACCTACCTATTTCTATCTATGCCTGCCTGCCTGCCTGCCTGCCTGCCTGCCTGCCTGCCTGCCTGCCTATCTATCTATCTATCTATCTATCTATCTATCTATCTATCTATCCATCCATCCATCCATCCATCCATCCATCCATCCACCCATCCACCCACCCACCCACCCACCCACCCGTCCATCCGTCCGTCCGTCCGTCCGTCCGTCCGTCCGTCCATCCATCCATCCATCCATCCATCCATCCATCCATCCATCCATCCATCCATCCATCCATCCATCCATCCATCCATCTATCTATCTATCTATCTATCTATCTATCTATCTATCTATTTACAGTATCTATCTCAAACCAAAATGAAAGGTGAGATGGTAGACAGCATTCTAAATGATTAGTGATGACAGCAGCATCTTCACCAGATGCAAAATTGTTAATGACTGGCTAACTCCTACCATAAGAATGAATCTGTGAAATTGTCTTTGATAATGATCTCAGCCAGTGGTGGGATTCATTTTTGTTTTTACTACCAGTTCTGTGGGCATTGCGTGGCAGGAGTGGCAGGGGAAGAATACTGTAAAATCTCCAGTCAGAGGTGGTATTTGCTGGTTCTCCGAATTACTCAAAATTTCTACTACCAGTTCTTCAGAACTGGTCAGAACCTGCTGAATACCACCTCTGATCTCAGCATTCGAAATATAACGCCTATCCTTACCATACACTTATATTACGGGCAGGTCCAAATATCTGTGAAGCAAAACAGGAAGAAAAATATACAGTACATTTGATCAGAATCCCAATTTTAGAACACATCCTTTGGAATCCTATTTTAAAAAATGCACACTTTTTCCCCTTTAGCACAATCTTCAAATAACATAGAAATTATATGAGATGAATTCTATTTTACCTGATATTTACAGGTGCAAGGTGTACCAAATACTATCATTACAGAAAATGGAAAATATTTTTTCCCAATACAAGAGTTGGAATAAAAATCAATTTTATAGTCTCTTGCTTACCCTTGATGCATTCTGTCAAGGAGAACCACAAACTTGAAATACCATCCCTCTCATTTGAAGTTTCCTTTCCTCAGAATTAAGTTTAGCTGAGTAATGTCTGCATTTGGCCACAGCTAACATCTGCTTCTAGCTTTTTCAACATGTGTTTGAGCTAATTTAAACATTGAGAAAATGGCGTTTGTTACTCTGTTAATACTGAGCTATGTGCTGCAGTTTTATTTACAGTTGCCATATTTACCTCCTCATCTCTTATCTTGAATCTCAGATGCTAATTTTAGATGTCCTGAAGCTGAAGTCAAATGTAGATCCTCCTGTGGCCACTTGTGCTAAGTTTCCACATTTCATGAGTAAGAGCCACACAAGGTAAATTTCTGAAAGCCCACTAAACCAGCAAATGCACATCCATATAGGCACCAGTCATGCTTCTCTAACTGGCTGCAGCAGTTTCACCTTATTAACAGATTAACAGAGCTGGAAGGAATCTTGTAGGTCATCTAGTCCAACCTCCTATACCATTTCTGACCAATGGGCAGTCCAATCTCTTCTTGAAAGCCTCCAGTAATGAAGCTCCCACAACCTCCAAAGGCAACTTCTGTTCCATTGGTTAATTGTTCTCACTATCAGAAAAATTCTCCTTATTTCCAGGTTAAATCACTCCTTGTTCAGTTTCCATCCATTATTCCTTGTCTGGCCTACAGGCGCTTCAAAAAATAGCTTGACCCCTTCCTCTCTGTGGCAGCCCCTCAAATATTGGAAGACTGCTATCATGTCTCTCCTGGTCCTTCTCTTCACTAGACTAGCCATGCCCAGTTCCTGTAACCGTTCTTCATATGTTTTAGTCAGGGGTGGGCTTCAAAAATTTTTAGCAAAGGGTTCTCTGCCCAGTTGCTGGGTGGGTGTGGCCATAGTGGGCGTGGCTTAGACAGCCTCCTGTACCACAGAGGGAGCATTTTTGCCTTTCCCGAGCTCTGGAGGCTTTTATTGAGCTTCCGAGAGGATGAAAATGGCCTTCCCGGGGTCTGGAGGCTCTCTGGAAGTGGGAAACAGGCTCATTTCCAGCCTTCCCCAATTTCTGGGAGGCCCATTTTTCACCCTCCCTGAACCTCTGCACCTGCCCTGCACTTACCCGCATCAAAAACGGGACGCATGGAGACTCCTGGGAGGGGTGGGGTGGGGAGGGGCCAGCCAGGAGTGGGGTTTGGTGTTTCTCCAAACTGCACAGAATCTTAGCTAGGGGCTCTCCCAAACCCCTGAGAACCCCCAGCAGACCACTCCTGATTTTAGTCTTTTGCACAAGTGTGCTTGCTGCTGAACTCCATGTTCTAACTTAGCCAGGTAGCCTCACTTAATTGGCTGATGTCAAAGAATGAAAAATTACATTGATCAATTGCTTCCTCAGTTCTTCTCTCGCTTTTCAAGATAAGGAAAACCAACAGGGAACAGTTGCAGGAACTGGGCATGGCTAGTCTAATCTAGTGAAGAGAAGGACCAGGGGAGACATGATATCAGTCTTCCAATATTTGAGGGGCTGCCACAGAGAGGAGAAGGGGGTCAAGCTATTTGGTAAAGCACTTGAAGGCCAGACAAGGAATAATGGAGGGAAACTGAACAAGGAGAGATTCAACCTGGAAATAAGGAGAAACTTTAAAGCTTCAGAAAAAAACCCTCAACAATTCTGCCTTCATTCTGTTAAGTATAAATTGAACTAGAGAAGGGGTCTGGTAGACTTTCAGCATTCTTTTGCAACATCCTAACTACATTAAAGCACAAAACAAGACTCCCAGTGACTCATCTTTCCTGACTTGTCTATCTCAAAGGAGTGACAGCTTATGAGATCTTAAAAATTAGGAGAATAATTGATCTACATAAAGCAGTGGCAGCTGAAATAAATTTTGTGTGCCTCCTGCAAATGCAAGAATTCCAGTCCAACAGTAAAAAGTAAATGAGTTCATCATCAAAATCTATTAGTAAGTGTTACAAGGAAGGTAGAGTTCATGAGGGCACTGAATGAAAATCCAGTCATATAAATTAGAAGTTGTGCAATAGTGCATACATACAGGTAGTCCTTGACTTGCAATCACAATTGAGCCCAAAGTTTCTGTTGCTAACCAAGACAGTTGTTAAATGAGTTTTGCCCCCATTTTACCACCTTTCTTGCCATACTTGTTAAGTGAATCACTGCAATTGTTAGATGAGTAAGACAATTGTTAAGTGAATCTGGCTTCTCCATTGACTTTGCTTGTCAGAAGCTTGCAAAATGGGACCACAATGACTTCGGGACACAGCAGCTTTCATAAATACATGCCAGTTGCCAAGCACCCAAATTTTGATCACTTGACTATGGGAAATGTTGCAATGGTTATAAAAACTGGTCATAAGTCAGGACAAGTGACGTTGTAACTTTAAATGGTCACTAGACAAAAAATAGTTGTAAGAGAAGGACTACCTGTATGTCTCAATTCAGAAAAGAATGAAACAAGATTGTATTCTGGCTTCTCCTATTTCCAATATCTAGGTGAATTCAATCACCACGTTAACCAAAAGAGAATCCCACCCTTCTGAATTTATTTTTATTTATTTTATTTTATTTTGTTAATTGCTTACAAGACAATAGGTGTAAGTAAAAACATAGTTATGAATACATGGATACATATAAGGAAAATAAAAAAAAGAAACAATAGGACAGGGACGGTAGGCAGGTTGGTGCGCTAATGCACTCCCCCTACAGATCTCTTAGGAAAGGTTTGAGGTCAATAGTAGACAGTCTAAGGTTAAAGTTTTGGGGGTTTGGGGAAGAAACCACAGAGTCAGGTAGAGTATTCCAGACATTGACCACTCTGTTGCTGAAGTCATCATAACAACATTGTGGGTTTTATGGCCATTCTCTCCAGGGGTGGGATTCAACCAGTGTTACTACCGTTTCGGTGACTATGTTTTGCCCTACGCTGTGCGTGCATGCAAAAAAACCTTAAGCTGTGCCACCGGGACAGCTGAAAAGCACTGCACGCAGGTGCGCAGCGATTGAAAAGCCACTTTTTTCCTGCCTTTTTAACCTCAGCTGTGCCACGCAAAGCAGCTGAGGTTGAAAAAGCAGGAAATAAAGGACAAATAAGAGCCTAGGCGGGAAGGTGAGCCAAACAGCAGCGAACTCAAAACCAGTTCGGAGTCTGCTGCACTTCAGAGCTACCAGTTCTATAGAGCCAGGAAGAACCGATAGCATCCCACCCCTGATTCTTTCCCCATCTCTCCTTCCCTAACTAGGTTGGCCTTAGAACAGGTGCTAAGGGATTACTGCAGGGAATAAAATTTAACAATACACTACCAAAGTGATAATTTTCTCAAAGAGAGTTAGATCTTCTTCCTAGCATATTCCTGCAGGTGCAGGGTTCAGATTTGGATCATTGAGCACCATTTTGCATGGTCAAATGCTGGTTTCTGGGGTGAAGGCCTACAACTTGCACACCTTTGTTGATGGTGTCGTGCCATCTCTATTTTGGACGCCTTCAAGGTTGTCGGCCATTGACTTCCAATTGGTAGATAGTCTTGGCCACGGTGGAAGGTGCTGCTCTCAGGACATATCCATACCAGCAGAGTCGGCCTTCTCTCATCTTCTCTATAATTGGTGCCACACCAAAATGCTGTCGAATGCAGGGGTGGGATTCTACCGGTTCTATTTGGCTCTGTAGAACCGGTTGCTCTGAAGAGCAGCAGACATAGAATCGGTTCTATGTCTGCTGCTGTTTTGGCCCACCTGCCCGCCTGCCCAGGCTCTTACCTGACCGTTATTTCCTGCTTTTTCAACTGCAGCTGCTTTGCGTGGCGCAGCTGTGGTTGAAAAAGCAGGAAAAAAGTATCTTTTCAAACACTGCGCACCCATGCGCAGTGCTGCTCAGCTGTCCAGGCAGCAAGCTGACAATGTTTCTTATCCGCGCGCAAAATGTAAATCACCGAACCAGTAGTTACAGTGGTTGGATCCCATCCCTGGTTGAATGGTGTCATTTGTGATGTGGTCAAGAAGGGAGATGCCCGATATCCAATGGAGCATTTGCATTTCCATGGCATGGAGAGAGGTTTTGGTCCCTGTTGTTGCTTCTCAGCATTCAGTGCCATAGGGAGCAACAGGGCAGATGGTTGTCTTGTCAAAGAGACTTAAATGCTACAAATATTTAGGGCAATCAAGGACTACCTGTACCAAGCTCAGAAAAGATCGATGAAGATGAAGAGGGATAAAAAAAGTAAGCCATCTGAAGAGAGACAATAGTTATCTCTGGCAAGAAAGATCATAAAATGGGCCAAAACTCACTGAACCAGAGGTGGTATTCAGCACCAGTTCTGGAGAACCAGTAGTGGACATTTTGAGTAATTTGGAGTACCAGTAAATACTACTTCTGACTGGCCCTGCCCCCATCTATTCTCCGCCTCCTGAGTCCCAGCTGATTGGCTGGGTCTTCTTTTGTTGCCCTACACAGGAGAACGGAGCTGGAAAGCAGATCAGTGGGGTGGGGAGAAAATGGAGATTTGGCAGTATCCTTTTCCTGCCACACCCACCAAACTACGCCAAACAAGCCATGCTATGCCTACAGAACCGGTAGTAAAAAAAAATTGAATCCCACCACTGCACTGAACAAATGTCTCAGTTAGTAAACAGAAATTTTGAGCTCAGTTGTGGTCATAAGTCAAGCACTACTTGTATTCTAAACCATAATGCATATTAAAAATTGGAATTGCGGTTGCCTTTTATATTATGACCTTAAGTCAAATGAAAGTTATGTTTTAAATCACTGCAATCAATGAGATCAGTTAGTTATTGCTGTCAACCTAAATGCCACAATTTTCAAGGAAATGAAATCAAGACTCTGATATCTATATACTGCATCTCTTCTTTTAACTCATAGTTTGGTGAAAGTACTTATCTATGACTATCTGTTCAGGTTAATTTAATTATACCTAGAACAGATAAATTAATCTCGCTAGAACTGTAGCACAGGATTGCTTATCTATCTCAATTATATATCTAGTTTCCCCCCTTATAATTAGATTAAAAGAAATTCCAATAGTCTTAAATTTCATTTCCTTAGTTCCTGGTAAAACAGATAGGAATTGTTTTGTGCCTGGAGAACCTCTTGTGAATCAAATGAAACATTAATTGTGCTTTCATGACTGATCAGGAAGTCTGTGAGCCTCAAGTCATGGATTGATGTTATAACGTTGGTTTCATGCCATATAGATGATTGTGATATATTCAAGGTAAGCTATAAATCACAAAAATAGGAAAATATTTCAGAGTGGATGTCTGTTCAGGCATTTTTATATATATTCTGTACTGTTTAGATCTTGAAATATTGGCCTCAGTTCTTTTTCGTTTTAGTACAATGATTCCCAACAGCATCCGCAACATGGCCTATCTTAAAGGATAGAATAACAGAGTTGTAAGGGACCTCGGAGGTCATCTAATCCCATACCATTTCAGACAAATGACTGTCCATTTTCTTTTTGAAAACCTCCAGTGTTGGAGCATTTGCAACTTCTGGAGGCAAGTCATTCCACCGGTTAATTGTTATCACTGTCAGGAAATTTCTCCTTAGGTCTAGGTCACTTCTCTCCTTGATTACTTTCCATCCATTGTTTCTTGTCATGCCTTGACAAGATTGGGTGGGATTCTACCAGTTTGCACCTATTCGCTAGAACCAGTTGTTGACATTCTAAGCAGTTCAGAGAACCGGTTGTTAGAAAAAATTACTGGCCTAATCCTGTAAGGAAGGCAGGGAGGAAACATTCTGGTGTTGCTTACAGAAACTGGCTCTCTGTTAACCCTTATTACATTCTTATTTATTTATTTTTATTTATTTATTATATTTATATACCGCCCTTCTCCCGAAGGACTCAGGGCGGTGTACAGCCAACCATAAAACTTTGTTACAATTATAAAAATTAAAAGAGAATTAAATATCTTAGGCTGTCTAAAATTATACCCTCCCCCAATAAATTATTAAAACCCAAATTTTAAAATCCCAGTTTAAAACTCAAATACTAAATTACATTAAAAATCCCATTTCAGCCTAGGCCGGCCTGCTCGAAGAGCCAGGTTTTTAATGCACGTCTGAAAGCTCTCAGGTCAATGTTATTGTGTAACTCCGAAGGCAGACTAGATTCTTTCTTGAGACTTTCTGTCTCAAGAACTTCTCTGGAGTTTTTTTCCCTTCCTTTGCTGGTACTTTGCTTGTGTGGAGTGACCATTTAAAGTTACAATGGCACTGAAAAAAGTGACTTATGACTGCTTTTCACACTTACGACTGTTGCAGCATTCCCACAGTCATGAGAGGCCAGATGAAGAGATGTGTGCCTCGATGTGAGTGATATTGAATTGGCCACACCCAGCCAATAACATGACCACCAAACCACACCCACCAACTTAGCCACGCCCACAGAACCGGTTGTTAAAAAATTTGAATCCCACCCCTGGTTGACCGCCTCATCTTTGTGGGAGCCCCTGAAAGTCTCCAAAGCACCTGAGAACAGAACAAAAAGCAATGGGTGGAAACTAATCCAGGAGAGAACCAACCTAGAACTAAGGAGAAATTTCCAGGCAGTTAGAACAATTAATCTGTGGAAAAACTTGCCTCCAGAAGTTGTGAATGCTCCAACACTAGAATTTTTTAAGAAGATGTTGGATAACCATTTTTCTGAAGTGGTGTAAGGTTTCCTGCCTAAGCAGGAGATTGGACTAGAAGACCTCCAAGGTCCCTTCCAACTCTGTTATTCTATTCTAAAATATTGGAACACTGTTATCATGTCTCCCCTGGTCAATTTTTAGACAAATTAGACAATTTTTCATCCTACAAATAACAAGCACTATTAAACAAGATAGAAAACATTTGCAAACACATTCCAATTAATTTGAACCCACAAGGCTTCTAAGATGCGTATGGTGGTAGACTTATCCAATCATGCATTATGCAGCACAGACCATGATGACAAACATGCCAATTGTCATCTCCTGCTACCTATGCAAATACGGAAATTCCCCCCTTTTTCCTCTGTTACTGCACAATAGACACAGGTCTTTTCAGCTAGTGAACTGTCCCCGGCTATTGCTGAGTTTATGAATGTATATCACAGGTCTTAGTCAAGTGACTCTACTTACAACTTTCACAGTGTGCACGCTGTCTGGATACTCAGAATTCCCACTGTTTTGTTCTGGTGAAGCCACACATGTATGAGATAAAGAACTGCTGACAAGAGGCGAATGATCACTTTTTCCTCTTAATCCTTTTATTCATTCTATGAGTTGGCTTATATTTTTCAGGATTACTAAAGACAGAGAGAAGATGAGAATTATCAAGATGTTGACAGAGAGAAGATGAGAATTATCAAGATGTTGGCATGTTAGCTGTCATTAACATCTCCAAACTGGGCAAAAGGTCTACAACATGAGGCACATTGTTTCTTTGAAACATATGATGTGCCTTATGTTGAACACAGACATTATTAGTTTTGAATAAGTGAGAAGGTACATCAGATACACCAGGTTGCTCCTGCTTTTCTGCTGTTGTAATAATAAACTTCCATTGTGGCTACCAATTCTTATTCTGTCCATTAGTTCTTAATTAATGCTCCTGACATGGAATATAAAAAGTAAACAACTGTTGCTTTGCTTTGTTGTTTAATTAAGCAGGAAAAAAAAAACTTTCCAGAATATAGACTCTGTATTTAGAGTCCAAAAGCTGCCAATAATAATATGAACAAATGTATTTGTCTTGCTAAGGTTGCTTTCTTCTCAGGTGAAGCTTCCTATACATTTTATCAAACCCTTTTTGCACACACAAGTTCTTTTTCCATCAACACAGCTTGAAAAAGACGGCTTTCCCCAAGGTCAAACATCTTCTATTTTTCCAGAATGTAAGCTTCTGATAGCCCTGAAGTCCAAGTTTTTTCTCATGTTTTTGAGTCTCCATTTTGCAGCATTTAAGAGTCAAAAACTGATGACACAGTTTCTGAACATTTTGAAATGGAAGAAGAGATGGAAACCGGAGCATAAGTTTAGAAATAGGCATATTGTATTTTATTTTATATAAAATAAAGGCTATATTGGCACTTGATAACTCGATACTCTCTAGGGGAAATGCTTAGCCCTGTATACAACAACATATAATCAGAGATACTCAGTCCAAACAAGAAATAGCCAAGCAGGAAAATAAGCGGTTTGTAAGAGGAAAAAGAAACCCTTCACCAACCTTAAGGAGGAATAGGCCATCTCATTGTGGCCAATTCACCACAAGACAACTTGCTATGGCCCATCGCTGTGGGACAATTTTATGTGGAACAATTCAACACGATAAATATAATCCACCACTAGTCTTTGACATTATTTCCATTGACAAAAGAGGAAATAATGTAGAAGAAATAGTGGCAGATAACATTTATTGCATTGAGTTACCCTATATGGATGTTGTGGCCCATTGGCTGCCAGCAGAGCTAGCTGCAGAGTCAGATGCGGAGGAGGTTGAGAGATAGCCTGGGCCAGCTTCGGAAGGCTGATAAGGAAGCAGCACCAGAGACAGAGGCAGAGCCGGGGCCTTCCATCCACCTCCAGGTGGAGAGGCAGGTGTCTTCAGGGTCTGAGCTAAGTGAGGGGGAGGAAAAGATGGGGCCCATCCCAGATGCAAGGAAAGGAGAGGAGAGCAAAGGAAAACAATAAGCCGGCTCTCAAGGAAAAGCAAACATGGATGCTAACCAGCCGTTCCCTGGCTGGGAAATAATAGAAGGGGCTTGAGAGTAGCCGGTTGTCACAGACAACTGTTTGCTTTTAGGATACAGCAAGCAATTTGGTTTTCTTGGCCAGGTCTGTTAGGACTAATTACATTTGATTTTTGTTTATCCACATGAATAAAAGACTGTTCCTACGCTGTTTGAAAAGGGATTTGTTTTTACTTGTGAATAAGCAGCTTATCATTACCTGCTAAAGCTGGGTCAGAACAAAGGATTGTTCCTTGGTGAGTTGTCCTCTGGTTGAGTTGGCTACAGCAAGATGGCCACAGTGTGTTGGCTGTGGTGAGCTGTCCTAAACCAGGGGTCTTCAAACTTGGAAAGTTTAAGACTTGTGGACTTCAACTCCCAGAATTCCTCCTCAAGTCATGTTAGCTCAGGAATTCTGGGAGTTGAAGACCACAAGTCTTAAACTTTCCAAGTTTGAAGACCCTTGTCCTAGACTCACCTGAGGAATAGATGGTGGTCCTGGACACGTTTGCAAAAGAGACAACTGCTGACTTCAGCTATTTGAAGGGCAGAATTGTTCACCACTGTTCCAGAAGATAGGAGAAGAAACTGTGCTTAAACTACAGGGAAACAGTTGGTGGGTCTTTGGGGAGATGGTAGACTCTCATTTTTTGAGATGCTTTAATAATCAGAGATGTTGAATGTCCAGTGGTACACAAGTTGAATGAATTATTTTGATTATGGTTCAGCCAGATGTTTAGACCAGGATTTGACATTTTTATCCACTTATCAAGTCCTTCCCAAGGACCTGGAGCAAATAGATGTTTGCTGGTGTTAAACGTATCATTTGCAGGGTATACAGTAAGTTGTTCCAAGCTTTAAGACAACTTTTTGCAATTGACTGATGGTGATTTTTGTCAAGGCCTATGGTATTCAAGTGGTGCTCCAATAGTTCTGGGATGGCACCAAAAGGACACCGATTACTATTGATGCTATCTTTGCTACTGTTACTGTTGTCATTGCAGTTATTAATTTACTGCTCTGGGCAGAGGATTGCATTAGATATTTTCCAACAGCCCTCACATACTATGATCTGGGACACTGTATTGCTTGTCAAACATTCAGTTCCATATATTTTTATTTTCCTTTGGTTTCACTGTAGTATTTCTATCTAATCTTGGATTATAATACATTTGGTCCTTGATCACATCATCTCAAGCTAGGGTGGATCAGTCTATTTTCATTGTGTCTTTTTTTCCTCCTTGTTTTATTTCTGTTCTAAAATGGAAATCAGAGGTGGTATTCAGCAGGTTCTGACCAGTTCTGGAGAACCGGTAGTGGAAATTTTAGGTAGCTCGGAGAACCGGCAAATACCACCTCTGACTGGCCCCACCCCATCTATTCTCTTCCACTTGAGTCCCAGCTGATCGGCTGGGTCTTCTTTTGTTGCCCTACACAGGAGAAAGGAGCTGGAAAGCAGGTTAGTGAGGTGGGGTGGGAATGGAGATTTTGCAGTAACCTTCCCCCAGGAGTGAAGAGGGAATGGAGATTTTACATTATCTTTCCTCTGCCATGCTCACCAAGCCATGCCCACAGAACCGGTAGTAAAAAAAGTTTGAATCCCACCACTGATGGAAATCATAACAAGAACTCTCAATATCCTTATTAAAATAGAATGTATTTTTTCCCCTCAGGAAATGGCACGTATCGGTTGTAATTAAACCTTCAGTTGGAAGAAAGGATCAGTGAATTAAATGGAAATTCACTTCAGAGGAGCAGTAGATTATACTGTCAAGAACTATATTGCAACACATAAACAATGACACAAGCTCGGAGCTGTGATCAGCCCCCACTGTAATACATTTGTTTTCCTGGCTTGCCATACCAGGAAATGTCTAAATCAGCTCTAATTCTTCCAGTTGTCATTTTGTACTTCAGGCAGACTTCAGCATGACCTCTCTCCATAAGAATCTTGTTAACTGTGCATTCTTTGCTTGGCCATTCTTCTTGGGGTCATGGCATGATTTTATGGCTCAAATACATTTGCACAGGAAGTTTGCAAAGATTCAGTTCCTAGTTTGAACTTGAGCAGTCTAGGGAAGAAAAAAATAACTTTGGGGTAAACATTTTCCTTCTCTTTTCCTTCTTCATTCCTTCAACTGTGTTACTTTGCCATAATTTAATCCAACCACCTCATTTCCCATTCATGGAATATTATGGAAATCTTGGCTATTTCCCAGTTGCTGAGATCTCACCACCTCCCAAAGTTTCAAACATTCAATGTAACAAAAAGAAGCATAAAATCAGAGGTGGTATTCAGCAAATCCTGACAGTTCTGGAGAACCGGTAGTGGAAATTTTGAGTAGTTCGGAAAACCAGCAAATACCACCTCTGACTGGCCCCGCCCCCATCCATTATCTGCCTCCCAAGTCCCAGCTGATCAGTTGGGTCTTCTTTTGTTGCCCTGCACAGGAGAACAGTGCTGGAAAGCAGGTTAGTGGAATGTGGAGGGAATGGGATATTGAAGTAACCTCCTCCCAGGAATGGGGAGGGGATGGAGATTTTGCAGTATCCTTCCCCTGCCATACCCACCAAACCATGTCCACAGAACCGGTAGTAAAATATTTTGAATCCCACCACTGCATAAAATAGTCTTCTATTTCTAAAGCAGTAATTTAACTAGCTATCTAGCAGATCCTGATACAACAGGAAAGATAGCAAAACTGAATTTAATGGAATGCAGAACTGCATTTAATGGAATCACAGAATGTTATTGCAGTTCTGGAACAACAGAATGTTATAACAGAACTGAATAACAGAATGTTATTCTGTTATTCCATTAAATGCAGTTTTATGGGATCTTAAGGGGTCTTCTAGTCTGACTCCTTGCTCAAGCAGAAGACCCTATATAATTCTGTACAAATGGCTCTTCATTCTCTTCTTAAAAACTACCTACATGACCCCTACATGACCCCCATAGGAATCCAGAAAGTATGTAAAAAAACCACCTACTCTAAACTCCATTTTGTCAGCTGTCCCTGAATCACATGTGGTTGTGGTTTTGCTTCATCAACAAAGGGAACCTTTCTTTCCAATCAGCCTCCAATCAGCCTTGCAGCAGCATCTTATTTTTTCAGCAACATCAGGAGATTATCCTTCATAATATCTAAAGGCAACTCAAGCTCTAGGACCATGATGGCGAATCTAGGGTATGTGTGCTGGAAGTGGCATGCAGAGCTGTCATCCCGGAGCAGGTCCACTGCACATGTGTGCGTGCGTGCTGCCTGCCCATCAGCTGATCATTGGGTAGCTGCTGTGCATGTGCAGGGGGCAGAGCGCATGGGGGCATGTGTGCATGCGCAGAAATGCACGGGATATGCAGAGGTCACACACACATGTGCAAAAATGCATGGGGTGCATGGGGTGGTGGTCATACGTGCATGTACAGAAACATGCAGGGTGCATGGAGGGTGTCACACGTGTATGTGCAGAGATGTGTGGTGCACATGGGGGTCATGTGCGCATGCGCATGAGGCATGGGGAGGCTCCACGTACATTGCCTTATGGGTGCAAGGATGGAAAGGCTAGCCATCACTGCTCTAGGAAAATTGACTCACCCAGGCCATTTCACCACTGATGACTCACCATGGTCAACTCGCCACAGGACAAATTGCTGTAGTACAATTCAACGAGGGATAACTGACTGCAAGCTTTCCTACTGCAATTTGGCAGATCGAATCCCACCAGGTTCAAGGTTGACTCAGCCTTCCATCCTTCCGAGGTGGGTAAAATGAGGATCCAAATTGTTGGGGGCAATATGCTGACTCTGTAAACCACTATAATGCACTATAAAGTGGTATAGAAGTCTAATAGCTATTGCTATTGCTATTAAAGCCAATCTTGAATGAAGTAGAATATACTATCTCCAATACAGTGGTGGTATTCATTTTTTTTTTTTACTACCAGTTCTGTGGGAATGGCTTGGTGGGTATGGTGTGGCTTGGTGAGTGTAGCAGGGGAAGGATACTATAAAATCCCCATTTCCACTCCACCCCAGGGGAAGGATATACTGCAAAATCCCTATTCTCTCCCCACCCCACTAACCTGCTTTCCAGCTCTGTTCTCCTGTGCAGGGCAACAAAAGAAGATCCAGCTGGGACTCGGGAGGCAGATAATAGATGGAGGCAGGGCCAGTCAGAGGTGGTATTGACCAGTTCTCTGAACTACTCAAAATTTCCACTACCGGTTCTGCAGAACCTGTCAGAACCGGCTGAATACTACCTCTGCTCCAATCCCATATAGGTTTTGTGATTACTGACCTGAAATACTAAAATACATAATGTTTAGTTCCCGTTAGTTTTGTTCTTTGGAGGGGTGAATAAAATGTTATTCATCTCTTAGTATATTTCTTTTTTTCTCTGAGTGTGCTTGAAAGTTGCAGATAACTAACATGTATCATATGGAAATTTTCTTTCTGATATTGTATTATTTTTCTTATCATTACTTGTTGCTGAGGCATAGTTGCTCATATTTATAAGTTGCCTTTATTTTCTTTATTAGTTAAGCTTGCATTATTGGTCCTACCAGAAACCTTAAGATGTAATCACTTCTTTATTCATCTGGGTATAAGCTTGCCAATTAATTTAATCAAATATTAACTTCTGACATCGGTACAGGTAAGATATTAGTTTAAATGGTTATACAAGAGGGTTTTTTAAATATAAAAAAAGCTCAACATTTTTAATTTTACTATTTAAAAAAACTCCACAGGAATGTTTGAATCGATTCATGTAATGTTTATTACTGTCTTAAAGTTAAGGCAAACATTTTTTTTTCCAGTGAGGTGAGTTTAGATTCTGATAAAAGTTGAACTGTGTGCAAAATTCATTAAGCGGTACAAAAGTTACAGACAAAGGACAGCAATTGTGTTTGGTTACAGCATTATGCAATGATTGTGTGAATTGGGTGTCCTTGAAAGACTGTGAAGTTAAACATGTGGATCTAAAATTGTGAAGAAGATGCTATTTTCCTCCCATGTGCATTGGAAAATTCGGTGATACCTCAGTAATTGGTTTCAGGAGGTGTGATGATTACTAAAAATGATGAGTACCAAACAATTTTTTCTCATAAGGAATAATATAATAAGTCACAAGGCAGCTGACACTGACAATTCTAGGTTGTGCATTGATTACTAAACAAATGATAAGTAGTGGGACAAAATGCTCACATCAAAATGCATTGAGTACCAAATTCAATGAGTTTCAGAGTAGTTGGGTACTCTGTATTTGGTAAATAGAATAGAATAACAGAGTTGGAAAGGACCTTGGAGGTTTTCTAGTCCAATCTTGAGCTCAGGCAGGAAACCCTACACCACTTCAGACCAATGGTTATCCAATCTCTTCTTACAAATTTTCAATGTTGGAGCATTTACAAGTCATTCCATTGGATAATTGTTCTATCTGGAAATTTCTCCTTAATTCTAAGTTGCTTCTGTCCCTGATTAGTTTCCACCCATTGCTTCTTGTCCTACCCTCAGATGCTTTGGAGAATAGCTTGACTTCCTCTTCTTTGGGGCAGCCCTTGAGATATTGGAACACTGTGATCCTGTCAACCCTAGTCCTTCTTTTCATCAAACTAGACATACCCAGTTCCAGCAAAATTGAGCAATAACTTACAGGTCTTAAATGTAGAAAAATTCTGAAGCTGCAGCCCAATGAATTTGCATTGCCCTACTCTGCTGGAAAAAAAAGTCACCAAACTTTATAGTTATAGTTATGCGTCCTCTGATGAGATATGTTTCTTGGACAGCCACAGACTTCAATAGGAAAACAGCTGCAGTGTTAATGAAAACAATTGCAGGAATATTTCCTAAGAATATTTGCTAAGAGAGGGGGAAATGTTCCCAACTGTTAGATCAGGTTCCTTTTGGGAGAACATCTGAACATGGATCTGGAGAGGTTGCATGCGGCTTCATTTCCCCGTGTTCAGCCTCGCTGATCTGGTTCCGTTCCAGCCCTCTGTATTTGCAGTTCAAACAACCGAAAGGTCTGTTAAGAAATCACTGCCACATTGTTCAGCCGGTCATAGCAAGTAAATAGATGGGCTCCTAATTAAAAACACATTAAGGGAAATAGCTCAATGGAGATTAGCCATTTAACTATATATATATTTCTGTGCAAAGGCATAGCTCCAACCTCCACCTTTTGTTGAAAAAAAATAAATAAAATTGGATGTTTGTTGCTGTTGCTTTTGAACTTCTGGAAGAACATGTGGTAGTGTATTAAACCCCCCCACCCCAATAAATTAAAAGCATCCTCAGATAAAAATAACCATGTTCTCCCAGACCTTTCAAATTGAAACCAATGGAAGGTTTGTTTATTTGTTTGGCCACTTTTTTACCAGCTTATCATGAATAAATGCATGGCTGAAGCACCAGCTGTTTTTCACATCTGGGCAGCAAAAGGTGTTGCACGTGGCTTTTACAACACATGCTGCTTTGTTGATACTGATGTTATTTTTCCAAGCCAATCGAAATGGGATGGAAGCACCAAATCAAAGAGCTTTCTGATATCAAGACTTTATTTTTCTTCCCCCACCTGGGAACATGGTAAACCAGTGGAAGAAAATGCCACTGTGACTGAAGTGAATATGGATTGGATGGTAGAAAAAAAAGGAAATAACTATAATAATAGGCCATGAACCCATTAAAAATTACTAATCCATCTACTCTTTGCTGCTTTGCCTTTTGAAAACACCTAACATTTGTTTCTATAGGTATTCCTTGACTTTCAGTCATTCATTTAGTAACTGTTTGAAGTTTTAAAAAGTGTCTTTTGATAGTTTTTCACACTAAACAACCATTGCAGCATCCCTATAACTGTCTGGTTTGGTTCTGCAACACAATAGGACAGACACAGACTTCAGAAGATTATTAGGACTGCAGAAAAAACCATTATTACCAACCTGTCTTCCATTGAGGACCTGTATACTGCACGAGTCAAAAAGAGGGCTGTGAAAATACTTACAGACTTCTCACATCCCGGACATAAACTGTTTCAACTCCTTCCCTCAAAATGATGCTACAGAGCACTGCACACCAGAACAACTAGACACAAGGACAGTTTTTTCCCGAAAGCCATCACTCTGCTAAACAAATAATTCCCTCAACACTGTTCAACAAAGTCTGCATTACTATTACTATTAATCTTCTCATCAATCCTTATCGCCCATCCCCGCCCACTTGTGACTGTATGCCTGTAACTTTGTTGCTTCTATCCAGGGGTGGGATTCAAATTTTTAACAACTGGTTCTGTGGGCATGGCTTAGGTGGTGGGCATGGCTTGGTGGTCATGTGTCTGGGTGAATATGGCTTGGTGGTCATGTTATTGGCTGGGTGTGGCCAGCTCAATATCACTCACATCGAAGCATGCATCTCCTCGCCTGGCCTCTCATGACTGTGGGGATGCTGTAACAGTCGTAAGTGGGAAAAATGGTCATAAGTCACTTTTTTTAGTGCCATTGTAACTTTAAATGGTCACTCTACACAAACAAAGTAACACCAAAGGAGGGGAAAAAAACTCCAGAGAAGTTCCTGAGACAGGAAGTCTAGTCCTACCAAGAATGTAATAAGGGTTAATGGAGAGGCAGTTTCTGTAAGCAATGCCAGAATGTTTCCTTCCTGCCTTCTTTACAGGATTAGGCCAGTAATTTCTTCTAACAACTGGTTCTCCAAACTGCTTAGAATGTTAACAACCGGTTCTAGCAAATAGGTGTGAACTGGTAGAATCCCACCCCTGCTTGTATCCTTACAATTTATATTGACTATTTCCTAGTATAATTTGATTGCTTATTGTACCCTATGACTATTATCAAGTGTTGGACCTTATTTATTATTTATTTATTTAAATTTCTATACCGCCCCCTCTCCCAAAAAGGGACTCGGGGCGGTGTACAGCCTACTAAAAATGGAATATATACAATTAAAAACAAATGACATGAATCCGGCCGAATCCCTTCAGATATAAAATTATAAAATTTAAAATTCCAGGATTAAATTCAAAAGTTAAAATTTAAAAATTTAAAAACCGAATTAAATTAAAACCCCATGAACCATTTACAGGGCCGTTTACTTATGATTCTTGACTCTTGATGAATGTCTTTTCTTTTATGGACACTGAGAGCATTTGCACCAAGACAAACTCCTTGTGTGTCCAATCACACTTGGCCAATAAAGAATTCTTCTTCTTCCATATGATCAAATATTAGAAGAAAATCATGATCTTTTTAAAATGATCCCATAATCACTAGCGGGGTGAAGTCTGGGCAACTGATTGGAGCTGAGTGTTTACTGGCTGGATGCCCTTCCTGTTGCTAATGCAGAGCTTCATTCAGCAGATATATTCTCAGTGTGCCCAGAGGGAGAAATATCTGTCTCTACCTAGGATCGAACTCACAGCCTACAGATTGTGAGGTAAGAGCTCTACCGTTAGGCCAGTGCACTAAAAATATTTAGAAGAGAATATTTGGAGGAGAAAGAAGACTAGAAGAAAGGAGGATAAAACATGGGTGGCTGAGAGATACTATAGGTGGACCAGAGGTATTTATACCTCACACTAATGTGGAAATCATTGATGGTGCACCAAAAATGTCATTCTGCCTTTTTTGCTCCACCACAATATCACAATTATTTCCTCCAATGATCTGCTAAATCCAAAGTTTGGGTTTGTCTGATAAATAAATAAAAACCTGGCTCAAAAACAGTAACTATGAGAGGCACCTTGGAGTCCTGGTGGATGATCACTTAAACAGCAATGTGTGGCAGCAGCCAAAAAAGCTAATACAACCCTTGGTTGTATAAACAGAGGCATAGAATCAAAATCATGTGAAGTATTAGTACTGCTTTATAAAGCCTTGGTAAGGCCACACCTGGAATACTGTATCAATTTTTGGTCCCCACATTACAAAAAAGATATTGAGACTTTGGGAAAAAATACAAAGAAGAGCAACTAAGATGATTAAAGGCCTAGAGACTAAAATGTATGAACAACGCTTGCAGGATTTGGGTTTGGCTAGTCTAGAGAACATCTCAACATCTTTTTTGTAATGTGGTGACCAAAACTGGATGCAGTACTCCAGGTGTGATCTTACCAAGGTTTTATAAAGTGGTACAATTACCTCATTTGATTCTATGCCTTTGTTTATACAGAAAGAAAGAAAGAAAGAAAGAAAGAAAGAAAGAAAGAAAGAAAGAAAGAAAGAAAGAAAGAAAGAAAGAAAGAAAGAAAGAAAGAAAAGAGCATACAACCAAATAACTTTGTGTGTGCATTTGTGTATGTGTATGTGTGTGTATTTGGGGGGGGGGGGGGCGGGAAGAGATTATGCAACAGTTTCTTCCAACAGGGGAACTGATCGACTGCATTTTCAATCACAGAAAGTATTAGTACCACTTTATAAAGCCTTAATAGGACCACACTTGGGATATTGCATTCACTGTTGGTCACCACATCAGAAAAAAAAATGTAGAGACTCTGGAAAAAGTACAGAGAAGAGCAACAAGGATGGTTAAGGGGTTGGAGGCTAAACCATATGAAGAACAGTTGCAGAATTGGGTAGGTAGTGAAAGAAGAACCAGAGGTGACATGATAGCAATATTCCAATATCTGAGGGGCTTCCACGAAGAAGAGGGAATCAAGCTATTCTCCAAAGCTCCAGAAGGCAAGAGAAGAAACAATGAATGGAAACTAATCAAGGACAGAAGCAACTTGGAACTAAGGAGAAATTTCGCAATGGTGAGAACAATAAACCAATGGAACAGCTTGCCTTCAGAAGTTGTGGGTGCTTCATCACTGGAGGTTTCGAAGAACTGGACAGTCACTTGTCTAGAATGGTTTAGGATCTTCTCTTTGAGTGGAGGGTTGGACTCAAAAGTCCCCTCCAATCTTCAATAAAGAAACCAAGCTTTGCCACAGGTTCAACTACGCTGCAGCTGTGCCTGAAATAAAATGAGCTCATTTCTTCAATATCGTGGAAACAACATAATCTGAGGCTGTTTGAATGTATGGAACTGCCTGATACGAGTTAGGAAAACAGCACTGAAAACCCCTTTTGGCTGCAGACCAGAAGAACAGGTTTTCTTGGATTTAATCCAGGATGAAAAATGCTCTATACTTGACCAAAATGGAGGAAATTGCTTTATTACTGAGAGAGAGAGAGAAAGAGAGAGAGAGAGAGACAGAGAGAGAGAGAGAGAGGCTGGCTGTTATGTGCTACTGTTATGAAAAATATTTTTAAAAAACAGAAATAACACTTATTTGAAAAGCATTTTTGAAACGCACGAACACACAATTTTCTTCTGTCTAAAGCACTGTAGTTTTATTCATTCCTGAAAAATCCAATATCATGATAGAAAGCAATATATTTTTTTGTACTCTGGTATTTGCAGTATGTATAACTTTATAGAATTGCCTCTTATGGAGAGAAATTGTTATTGGGATGATATAGAAAATAGGGAATGCCTTTATGAGACTAATAAAACAGTGAAACAGTTGGTTAATGTTACTATTCTAGTAGCTTCAAAAGGTCAAAACTTTCAGAGACGAGGCTCAAGATTCATTAAAAAGATCATTTTTTTGTAAAATATTATTTTGTGGTTAAATAACTTTTAAAGGCTGTTGCCTTTCCCACATACTTATTTTGGTTAAGTGCAGTGTAATATGGCCTAGTAAAAACTAATAAATAAGAATTAACAACATAATAACAATATTTGTTCCATGCGTGCTGCTTAAATTAGATTAACTAGGAACTAACATTAATCTGATAATTGTTAAAACTGGGATGCAACCACTAGCACATTGTAATTCTTGACAACACATTTACAGTATAAACTAGACCAGTTCTCATGTTACAGACAGAAAATGGCTTGTGGAAGGAGTGAAACATCAGGTAAATATATGCCTCATTGAGATAAATCCTTGTCTGTTGAAGCAAGGCACTCTGTGAATATTCTGATGTAGTTGTACTACATTTCCATCAACCCTTATCCCTGGCCATCCTAACTGTTGCTGATGGATACACGAACTACCAACCATTTGATTTCAGTTTCATACACTGAGTCATTTTGTGTAACTTGACAACCTTTTAAAATTCTCACTATTTCATTATAGTTTTTTTTTTTAAATTTAATGGACCTACAATCCCTTGCATCAGGGTGAAGTCAGGGCAATGGAAAGGAGGTGAGCATTTACTGGCCGGATGCCTTTCCTGATGCTTACTCAGAGCTCACAGTAGATATTTTCCCAGAGAGAGAAATATCTGCCATTACCTAGGATTGAATTCACAGCCTCCTGATTGTGAGGCAAGAGTTCACCACTTAAATATTTCTGTGAGCTTCAGGCATCTTTTATGTGTACAACAGACTTGCTGCTATCATGTCCCTGACTCCTATTTATTTAATCCAATTTAATCTACTTTGAGAAATAGAAGTCAGATGACAGAGGGTTTTTAATCTCCTGACTCTTTTATTCAAATTGTCACATTCTAAATTCAGAAGCAAATACTACACCATTGGTTAATGGCCCTTTTTTTCAAGTTTTAATTTCTCTAGCCACCAGTGAGACCTTTAAAAAAACAACAACTGAGATACACAGCTTTGAAAGCAATTTCTGCATACATTTCAACTCTGGGGAAAAGTTGTTCTAT
This sequence comes from Bungarus multicinctus, assembly GCA_023653725.1. Classification (NCBI taxonomy): domain Eukaryota; kingdom Metazoa; phylum Chordata; class Lepidosauria; order Squamata; family Elapidae; genus Bungarus; species Bungarus multicinctus. Next base: position 41,101,420 of record CM042851.1, on the reverse strand, counting down.
TCTTGACCACCTTTTCTCAGAATAGGTCCTATATCTACCCAGTCTGGAAGGGAGAAAGAAAGAAAGAAAGAAAGAAAGAAAGAAAGAAAGAAAGAAAGAAAGAAAGAAAGAAAGAAAGAAAGAAAGAAAGAAAGAAAGAAAGAAAGAAAGAAAGAAAGAAAGAAAGAAAGAAAGAGTCTGAAATCATTCTCTTTAGGAACACCTAAAAATTGTATCATTTATACACAGCCAAATTAGTACATTACAATCACACCTCTGAATGGTCAAAGCAGACACTATGAAAAATATTTTTATCACATGCTGTATCTATACCATTGCAATGATAGCCAGAGAACACCAGATAACCTTTTAACCAGCATAATGGTTAAAAGGTACTAGAGTAGAAACCAGGAAACTGTGAGTCCTATCTTAAGCACAAAGCCAGCTGGGTGAGTTTGGGTCATTCACTCTCTCAACCCTAAAAAAAGAGGGTAACAAAGCACTTTTAAAAATGTTCCATTGACCCAAAGATACAAAATCCATCCATCCATCTATCCAAAGAAAAACAGAGAGAGATAGCTGGGTGTCCAAGTAAATGAATGTGTATTAGTATGAAAAGTCAACAATTTATATACTTGCACCAGTTTTCTTGTTTGCAGTTTGTAAGTATCTAATCAGCTGTGATGGTGCAGTGGTTAGAATGCAGCATTGCAGGCTAACTCATTGCCTACTGTCAGGAGTTCAATCCTGACCAGCTCAAGGTTGACTCAGCCTTCCATCCTTCCAAGGTCAGTAAAATGAGGACCCAGATTGTTGGGGGCAATAGGCTGACTCTGTGAACTGCTTAGAGTGGGGCTGGGAAGCACTATGAAGCCGTATATAAGTCAAATGCTATCATGGCATTTGACATTAACGTGGATATATTATTTTAGTCTCACTGTGATTTGCTATAGACATTGTTTCCACCCACCTCTATTTTTCCTCAGTAAAGCCACTCTTCCTCTCCCATCTCCTCAAAGAAAAAACTCATTTTGAATCCAAAAATCCTCCCTAATGTAAGCAAATAGCAATTTGGGGTGTTGGGTTTTCACCGGAGAAAATGGAACAGCTGAGAATGATTCAAGGATGAGAAGAAAAAAAACTTCTAGTTGTCCTGCTGTGGTCTGATCCACAAAGCATTTATAAAGCAGATGATATATAATTTTGAATCAAAGTTACTGACATGCATTGATATATTCGTGTCTCTCATTTGACCCGAAGTCTTTAGCAAGAGGGCTGTAATTATTCAGAAGGAAGTTGGTAATAAACTTAATTGTTGCCAGCTTGTCTTCACACCAGCATATAGCTAGAGTTCTGAAAAAGAAGAAAAACGAGAAGTTGCTATTCATGGCACAATATCAGAATAATTTGTTGCATTTTATTGTATCTGGCATAAGCCAGGATCAGTTTGTTTTTCACAATTTAGGAAGCTCGGCTCGTTTGAATTGCCATGGAAACTATTTATGAAATTAGCTAACTCTCTGAGGAAAAGCCATAGGAATGATGCTTTCTCCAACTAGATGGGTCAGGAGCTGAATGGCAGCCATGAGATTTAGAACTATTTAATACACAACACTTCGTTCCAGAATTGGGCAGTGAACCACCCTGGTGTTCTGAAAGAAAGTTGTTCCCATAAAGAGAAGTGAAATACATAGAAAACTACACAATAAATACTCACAAGCACATAGTCATGGTTTGCATTGCACTCTTAGATGGATTATGAGAATATTCATGTATGATGCAAACTGCAAATCCAGTCCCAAAGAGGCAATAATGGTTGGAGGAAGGAGGCTAGCTATGCTAACTGCCTTCAATCAACCATGACATTAAAGGGTCTATGACAATTTGCTGTCATGACCATGGCCAGCTCACCACGGCCAACTCACCATGGCCAACTCACCATGGCCAATGCACTGCAGGACAACTCACCACGGCCATCTTGCCACAGGACAACTCACTGTGGGACAAGAGTTACACTAATATTAAGGAAATGGTGGAATAAAACCATTAAAGAAAGGATGCAAAAGGAAGGACAGAATGAAATGTGAATGGCCAAAATTAAAATAAATAATTTTTATTTATTGTAAATAATTAAATAGAATCATTCAATTATCCCGTAGCGAGTTGTCCTGCGGTGAGTTGGCCATGGCATGTTGGCCACAGCGAGTTGGCTGTGGCAAGTTGTCCCATGCCCATCGGACAAAAGGATTAACCCTCTTTTTATGCTGCCAGCAGAGAGATGAAAGTCTGACACCCCTCCCCCCACCAAAACACTTGCTGAAGAAAACATCTCCCTGTTAGACTCTTTCTTCACTGTTAAGACTATTTGGGGAGCAAACCCCTGGAAAATCACTGGGTTGGCAACAGACAGAGTTTGTCACACTTTTTCCTACTATCATGATGTCAACAATCTACAGTTGGTATAACTTAATCAAGTTTCTCAGCAAATGTCAAGGTTCCAAGTAACACATCCCATTCAATAAGAACTCTGAGGCAGGCAATTTCCTCAACGAACATTTTATTGGGACATATCAATTTGCTATATTCTTGGTGAAAAACTGGCTCAAAGTTCCTGCTGGTTTTACACCCAATTGCAAGTAAAACTTTGTCACTTCCTCCCAGAGTCTCCAGTCACATGGTCCAATCAGCGTGTAGTCCAGTTGCTAGGCGACTTCAGTCTCCACCTTTCGAACATCTGCTACAATGTCCTTGATTCCCAGGGAAAGAATTTTATTTAGGCTACAACACCCCAGATATCCCTGGCCCCTTCGCTCCAGTCTGTGTCAGCCCTGAAACAGTGAGAAGAGAAACCTCCCTAGATAAAAGCTACAAGAAGAAAATGTCCACAGTTAGGCTAACTTCAGGATTGACAGCAACTTTTTGTGTTAGTGTGAAAATATTTTTTTTTATTCAGGTCAGAAGCACCTACAAATTATACACATAACATTCAGCATTGAGCAGATAAAATAGGTACCAAAACAGGTCATAGAAATATAACACCTGTAAAAAATATATAAGATTAAAGCTAAATAACATTAGCCCAGTATCTGGCCATGTCATCAGTATTTTCTCTCACCAGCATGAGGTGTTCCTCCACACATGTTGAAGGACAATGTATGCACCATAACATATGTGAGATGGATTGTGTTTCTCTACATTCACACAAAGTATCTTCTATTAGGGAAGATCCAATTTCTTAGTTTGTCCTTTGATCTTCCCACCCTGCCACACAGTCTAATCAGCAATTTCCGTACAGGTCAAGGTTGTTCTTGGCCAGGCGACAAGAAGATGATGAGAAGATCACCTCTGTGAAGACTGGACAGCAGAGGTGGTATTCAGCAGGTTCTGACCAGTTCTGGAGAACAGGTAGTGGAAATTTTGAGTAGTTTGGAGAACCAGCAAATACCTGCCTCTGACTGGCCCCACCCCCCCATCTTTTCTCTGCATCCCAAGTCCTGTGCTGGGTCTTCTTTTGTTGCCCTGCACAGGAGAATGGAGCTGGAAAGCAGGTTAGTGGGGTGGGGAGCGAATGGGATTTTGCAGTATTCTTCCCCTGGAATGGGGTGGGAATGCAGATTTTACAGTGTCCTTCCCCTTCCATGCCCATCAAGCTATGCCCACCAAGCCATGCCACGCCTACCAAGCCACACCCACAGAACCGGTAAAAAAAATTGAATCCCATCACTGGTGAAGATGATTTATAAATATAAGAAGATGATTTATGAATGAAGCTGTCTGAAAAACAATAATTGGAACCACATGACCTCACTATTCATTGTAAGAAACTTCTTCCTAAAGAACGTGGAGGAACCCATTTGAGAGGTGTCTCAAAGATGCTTTTTCAAGAGGCAACTGGACTTTCTGATTTTTCTTGGAAGACGTTCCACTTCTCATCCAAGAAGCTTCTTCAGATCCTTTCTTGGATGAAAAGCGAAACATCTTCCAAGAAAAACCAAGGAAGTCCGGTTGCCTCTTGAAAAAAATACCTTTGAGACAACCATGACCTGGATGACTGAGAATCTCCATAGACAATTTGAGAGGTTTATTGTTGAACAAGTAGTGTACCAAATATAGCATTTGAGATGGTTGTTCAAGACAATGTCATTCAAAAAAAAAAAAAGGTGTGGCTATAGCACCGTGATTGCGAACCTACGGCACATGTGCCACAGGTGGCACGCAGAGCCATTTGTGCTGGCACGCGAGCTGCAGGCCAATTTACCTCACTGCGCATGTACATGCCTCACAGCTGATTGTGAGGCCTTTTTCAGCCTCCCAAAGGCTTGAGGAAGGCTTCTGCAGGCTTTGCAGGCAGAAAACTAGCCCCGTTTTGTCACTTCCTGTTTTTCTGAAAATACTGAAAATGATGAAACAGGGCTAGTTTTCAGCCTGCAAAGCCTGCAGAAGCCTTCCTCAAGCCTCTGGGAGGCCGAAAAAGGCCTTGAACCGGCCAAAAAATTAGATGTGAGGTGCAGTGCAGGTAAGGGGGTGGTGGGGTGGGTGGGTGGATGGGGATTGCATAGCGGGTGTGGGGGGCACACATTGCCTTCTGGGTGCAAGAGGGTTCAAGCGCACGCACATTTATTGTCACAGGACCCAAAAAAAGTTAGCTACCACTGATATAGCATCTGAAATTTAAACATAGATATCTTTGCAAAGATATATCCTGCTCCTTTAAATAATCCAAAATTCATATGTCAAACAATTAGTACTTGCCTTTAAAAAATAATAACAACTATGCAACAGTAGCCTTTTCAGGCAATGCTGATTTCTTTTAAATAAACACATATAAAAATGGTCATGGTAAGTATACAAATCTTGAAACTCAGCAGATAATGTTGCTGTCTATGGGGGCAAAATATTCCATGGTGTATGCAAGACATAGCGAATCAACCACAGATTAGTGGAGATGGCCCAGTAATCTGAAGTGACTTTTATACCTGAGGGAAAAGAAAAAGTATCAAGAAAGGAGAATATTTGTAGTTCAGTGTTGAAAAATGGTATCCCTGGTACTCTTGGAGCTTGGTTATTTCCCTTGCAGCACAGGTAATGTTACATGATTTGAGTAGTGAAATATCTACAAGAAAACAACCAGGTTTAGTGAGCACCAAAGTTCCTTCAAAAATAAATTACTTGTTGAAGTTTCTTTTTCTTTAAATTCCTTTGAAGTTATGCCATCTAAGATAGTGAAAAAATACCTTTTAGTAACACTCTTTAGATATCAGTATCCTCAACTCTCTCCTTGCTGTAAAAAAAAAGAATATCCACTTAAGGAAGGGAACATCTGGAGTTTTAAGAATGGCCTAGCAACTTTATGATTGATGAAAGTGGAAGAACAAGGATGTTATATTTTGCTCTACTAGATATGCATGATGTATGCATGTGTGGAAATACTATGTTGACACTTTTGGCCGCAGCCCCGCAAATCCTGTAATATTTCATACAATGTTTACAATAATATTCTAAAACGTTTCCTGAAGATATTTGTTCTGTTTTCCCCTGCATGCTGTTGAATATTCTATATTCTCAAATGCCTACATTGTAAGGAGCAAGTTGAAGGAGAACTACGCATGAATGAGTTCTCAACCTTGGCAATTCAAGATGCATGAACTCCAACTCCCAGATTTCCCCAGTCAGCATGGGAATAGGTAAGGAATTCTGGAGTTCACACACCTTAAATTGCCAGGGTTGAGAAACCCTCCATTAGAAATACAGTGATTTGAGAAGAGAGCGAGGACATACTGTACATTCAATTTTGCAACTACTAAAATTGTCAGCTGAGCAGGTACAAAAATAGCCAGGGAAATGATTGAAGCCTAGGAAATGGCCCCCTTGTCACTCAACAGGCATGCTGATTTACCACCAGCTTATCAAGGGTTTAGGAGGTAAGGGCTTGGCAGCATGGCCAATGACTTAATAGCTGGCCATCAACACCCCAATTAACAACTAAAAAAACCCATACACAATCAGGCACCATACAAATACCACACATAAAATAGCTCAAAGCACACATTCTGCTAGAGAGAAGTTCCCTGAGGATGGGCTCCAGCATGAGTCTGAAAGATCGGAAGACTAGTCCTGGTGACTGACACAAATTGGATCCTGCAACATTATATCCTGGGACACGTACATTTGCTTTCATTCACAGTTTTGTCCATTCTTCACTCTTATCTTAAGCTTTCCAAATATTTCTCTTGACTTCATCCCCATTTCAGGTCTGAGCATTCCTCTCCCCTATTACATTTGTTTTAATCTTTGGCTCGACTGGTTTCCTCCCTTTTTTGTTGTTGTCCACCTGATCCATCTGTGTTTCATTTCCCACTCATCCACTAGATCAGGGGTCCCCAAACTTGACAACTTTAAGACTTTTTGTTGTTGTCCACCTGATCCATCTGTGTTTCATTTCCCACTCATCCACTAGATCAGGGGTCCCCAAACTTGACAACTTTAAGACTTGTGGACTTCAACTCCCAGAATTCTCCAGCCAGCCGGCTGGAGAATTCTGGGAGTTGAAGTCCACAAGTCTCAAAGGTGCCAAGTTTGGAGACCTCTGCACTAGACTTTGGCCTGTTTGGAACCATTGGCAGAGCCTGGTTGGTTCCCTTTCTTCTGTACCACATCCTCCCCTGAAAAAAAACAACAACACGACCATCAGATCGGAGAACAGTGTGGGCTTTGTCCCCTAGCAGCCAAGATCTGGAAGTACTTTCAATCGTTTCCACTCTATACCCACTCAAACGCACACTGATGTGATCAACGCTGATCTGTGTGGGTAGTTTTTCCCTCCCTCTTTCTAGCAAATAGCTTGCTAACATTCCAGGCATGTACTTCCCTGAAAACACGGCTGAGACAGGGCCCTGAATATTTCAGTTTGGAAAATCACCAACAGCAAGAGCTTAGCTTGGCAGGGCTGGTGTTGACTCTTAATAAGTGACTTCCGAAAAGCTGAGCCATGGCCCTGATGGGCTTCAATGACTTGTTTGAGAAATATTTTCTAGGTGCCTCATACCACTTTATTTCCTGTGGCAGGCATCACATGGCAAGTTATTCCGAGCCAGACTGTTTAAAAGCACTAACATTTCCCTCCCTCCTACTTCTTCAAGATTGTGAGGTTTTAACGAAAAAATGTGCTTATACAAGATGAGCTCATAGCCATTAGAGCTGATACAGGTTTAACTGCTTGGATAAGAAAATCTCTGAGCTCCATGTTACTAAAAAATAAGGAAGAGGGGCAGTTTTTTATAATTTGGAATATATGGTACAAATGGTTGTATAAAAAGGAAGTAAAGATGTCTAGTGAAACTGATTAAACAAACAACAAGGGAAAATGGAAATAAGAATAAATGTATATATAGCTATGTATATATGTAAAGTAATATAATTAAATAAATATTGTATTATAATTGTAATGATAACATTACAAAAAATAAGGATTTAAGAAATAAGTTATAGATTTACTTGTAACAAATGACTTTCATTGACATGTTGGAAGAAATATCCTTCTGGGTTCAGTTCCAAGTGGGGAAAAAGACGCTGGAAACATGGAGGCTGCATGGAAGGTGTAATGGTGTACAGGACCACATGGCCTGGAGCTCCAGAGAGGGATGATCACATACTACAAGGTGAGAAGAGAAAGGAAGAAGGGAAGTCCAGATGCTGAGAGACCCTTATATAACCTCTGCTGGGCCCCACCTTAGTGTTTCCTGCTCCTGTGTAAAAATGTATCCCATTGGCTGTCAGACTCCCAGGGATGGGGGTCTTAACTTTGTAGGCTTGGTCTGGACCACATGACTTCACCTGAGTGCTGGCTAATGCAATCTTCCCAGAACATGTGATGAGATTGGCAATCTTATCATTTCCTGAGGGCCATCCTTAATCCCATCACCCTGGAGCTGAAGTGGGGGCAGGGAGCTGCAGGAAGCTGCTTTGTCTTTAAAACACGTTTCTCCTTTTCTCATCCAGGGAGATATAATATTCTGCCTTTTAAATATTTCCTAGGCTATTTCAATTTTTTCTAGGAGAGGGGTGGGTGCTAACTTCCTACAGACACTAATAGAAATGTACAGTACTATGAAAATGTTGCAAAAATGTGAGAACATGTTTCTTTTTTTAAAAAAAAATATATTCTTTTTTATTTTGAAACTTCCAATAAACATATTAAAAAAAAAGAAGAAAATCTCTGAACTCTGAAACCTGCTGGTGGTTGAGACGGATGATGGAAGGGAGAAGGAGGGAAACCTGACCACTAAAAGAGACCAAAAAACCAAAAAAACAACCAAACCCTAAAATAGACAAGTGTTTTTCAAAAAAGACATTATCCCTTCTGAATCTCTCCCAGAATAATTCAATCACACTGGGAGGGTGATTGTTAGGTATTCACTTCTTTATTTTGTAACCCAGTTCCAAGGGTTGTCTGCTGGGGAGCCCCTAGCTAAGATTCGGTGGAGTTTGGAGAACCGCCAAACCCTACTCCTTGCTGGCACCGCCCTGCCCATCCTTACTCTCCCAGGAGTCCCCACGTGGCCCATTTTGGATGCAGGTAAGTGAAGGCCCACATGGAGGCTCTGGGAGGGCGAAAAACGAGCCTCCTGGAAGTTTGGGAAGGCCGGAAATGAGCCTGTTTCCGGCTTCCAGAGAGTCCTCGGACCCAGAGAGGCCATTTTTGCCCTCCTGGAGATTTGAAGAAAGCCTCCGGAACCCAGGGAGGACAAACCCGTTCCCCCCCCCTCCCCAGTGCAGGAGTTGGACTAGGCCACACCCACCATGGCCACACCCACCCAGCAACTGGGCAGAGAACCCTTTGCAAAAAATGTTTGAAGCCCACACCTGCACAATTCCATTTTTTCCCTGATCTTGTTTAGAGAGCAATAATCACTTCAAGGAATTTTCACCTAAATGGCTCTTGATCGGATCCAATGAGAATATAAACTGGGCACAGACACGTTCTAACGTTTAATGGATTTCTTTGGGCCTTTTCCAGGGTTATTTAGAAAAAAACAACAACAAAAGATTTTTTGTTCTGAAGGGGTCCAGTTTGTGCTTGGAGAAAATGATTTTATTCAACAAGCTGCAGCTCACAATAGTGTTTTGCCACATCGGCTTCAAATTCTGAGTATTTGGATCTGGGGATTAAGATGATTTAGCTTTAGTTAAATTAGAATTGTGATTGTGTATGAAGTCCTCCAAACACTGCTATTATTCCCCAAGCACAATCTAACTTTAGCAAATGGAGCTTGATTCCCCAGCTGAGAGTTTATGGCCTCATAAAAGAAATCCATCATTTCTACTCTTGAATTTTTTGTACTGCTTATCTTCATAATTCTGATCGCCCTCCCCCATTTCACTACTTTTATGAGCCAATGGATTAGGAGAGCTGGGCATCATAATTTATCAAAATAGCAGACTCTACTTAAGGAATGCATTTTATTGCAATTCAAACATAGCCAAATTAAGATGGGTCACTGTCTTTGGAGGTAGTCACATGGAGAATGCTGTTGGGCCTTTACTAGATCTTTAGAGGTGGGGAGATAGTTTGCAGTTGTTATTTTTTTATTCTTCACTCTGTAGATAAAATGGACAGTGCACTTGATGTTCGGTATTTTTTCAATCAAATGAAAATAACAAGGGGTAAAGGTTAGGCTTAGGGGTTAGGGTTAGGGTTTAGGGTTTAGGGCTAGGGCTAGGGCTAGGGTTTAGGGTTAGGGATAAGGGCTAGGGTTAGGGTTTAGGGTTAGGGTCCAGGATTAGGGTTAGGGTTTAGGGTTACGGTTAGTGTTAGGGCTAGGGTTGGAGTTAGGGTTAGGGTTAGGGTTAGGGTTAGGGTTTAGGTTTAGGTTTAGGTTTAGGTTTAGGTTTAGGTTTAGGTTTAGGTTTAGGTTTAGGTTTAGGGCTAGGGTTTAGGGTTTAGGGTTTAGGGTTTAGGGTTAGGGTTAGGGTTAGGGGTTAGGTTTAGGGTTTAGGGTTTAGGGTTTAGGGTTTAGGGTTTAGGGTTTAGGGTTTAGGGTTTAGGGTTAGTGTTAAGGCTAGGGTTAGGGCTAGGGTTAGGGTTAGGGTTAGGGTTAGAGTTAGGGTTACGTTTAGGATTAGGGTTAGGGTTGATAAGAGGAAAAAGATCTCTTTACTCTAGCCTTGTAAAAGTTAGGGTTAGGGTTAGGGGTTAGGGTTAGGGGTTAGGGGTTAGGGGTTAGGGTTAGGGTTAGGGTTAGGAGTTAGGGTTCAGGATTAGGGTTAGGGTTTAGGGTTACAGTTAATGTTAGGGTTAGGGTTAGGATTTAGGGTTACAGTTAGTGTTAGGCTTAGGGTTAGGGGTTAGGCTTAGGGTTTAGGGTTAGGGTTAGGGTTAGGGTTTAGGGTTAGGGTTTAGGGTTAGGGTTAGGTTTTATGGTTAGGGTTAGGGTTAGGGTTAGGGTTAGGGTTAGGGTTTAGGGTTAGGGTTAGGGTTAGGGTTTAGAGTTAGAGTTAGGGTTAGGGTTAGGGTTAGGGTTTAGGGTTAGGGTTAGGTTTTAGGGTTAGGGTTAGGGTTTAGGGTTAGGGTTTAGAGTTAGAGTTAGGGTTAGGGTTAGGTTTTAGGGTTAGGGTTAGGGTTTAGGGTTACGGTTAGTGTTAATGTTAGGGTTAGGGTTTGGGTTAGAGTTCATAAGATAGGCGAAGTATCTCTTTACTCTGTTTAGCATTGTAAAAGTCTTGTATTCTTAACATAACTTTCTTGGCTCTTTTCTTAGGACTTTTTACCCTTAAGTTGCTCTTCCTGAACTAGCTATATTATCTGACCTTACATACTCTGTTCTGCTGTAAACATGCCAGCTTTTTAAGGGTGAAGGAAGCTCAGAGAGTGCTTTTGGTGACCTCGTACATTTTGAAAAAAGAGGAACTTCAGCCTGACCACATTTTCTTTGGATCAACCCTTCTTTGTTGCTACCATTTTACCTCATAAAAGATTCCTCTGGGGAACCTCTGCTCCAAAATAATTTTGTGGTAGAATTCTTTCATATTTCTTGCTTCTCTGAAAAACCATGATGGAGAAAAGGAACTGAATCTAATTCCCACTTTGAAGCAACTGATGTGCTTCACTGAGACTTGTTTGATAAGTGTATTTGTGTCCCTACTGCTGGATTGGGTTAAATAACATACGTGCAGCAGTGGAAGAATGAAAACACCCCGTTAAGAGTATGAGGCAATAAGGAAAATATTTGACCCGTGATGATGAACCTATGGCAAGCGTGCCAGAAGTAGCACGCAGAGCCATTTCTGCCGGCACATGAGCCATCGCCAACAACAGATCCAATGCGCATGCGTCTCCCACCAGTCAACTGATTGTCAGGTATTTGCCCCGCATGTGCAAGGGACGAGGCGCATGAGAGATATGTGTGCATGTGCAGGGGGGTGGGGTCTCACGGGCTCATGCACGCATGCGCAGAGGTGCGCAGTGCATGGGGGGGTCACATACCCATGTATAGGGGGCGGGGGTTGTCGTGCACACATTGCATTATGGACACAGCTGCGCAATTTCAGCATGCGACAATGAAAAGGTTAGCTATCACTGTACTAGATTGTGTGGAAATGGACAGGCTAACACTAAAAATAAAAGATAAAGGGGATACAGAATACTATTTAACATGGAATAGATTTTATCATTGGTTAGAGACATGAGATAGAAGTTGGAAGAGGAAAGAATCAGGTGAGGGAGACCTGGAAAGAGACACTGTTTATATTATTGACAGAAGAATGTAAGCATTAGAACAGGGATCCTCAAACTTGGCAAATTTAAGACTTGTGGACTTCAACTCCCAGAATTCCTCAGCCAGAAGGCTGAAGAATTCTGGAAGTTGAAGTCCACAAGTTTTAAAATTGCCAAGTTTGGAGACCTCTGCATTAGAATGATAGAGGAGTTGTCATATTATATGAAAGTCAGAAATTTTTGTACAAAAATTTGTATATATAAATTTGTATATATGTTATTTTGTTTTTCACTTCTGTTTTATGGCCATTGGAGTGCCATGTCCAAATACACTGTAGTTGATATATTTCTATGTAAGCAATACAAAATACATTTAAAAAAAAAAACTTAGCTCAGACAACCAAAAACAACAAAAACAATCCATTGGACAAGGGCTTCCAGCTGTAGAGAAATTCTGAGGGAAAGATTTATCTACTGGAGAAGAAATCCTTGATAATAAAGTGGCTTGATAACAGAGATGGAACAGCATACTGTAGGAAAAATGAGTTTGTCTTTCTATGTGTGTTTGCATGTGTGCGTGTCATTCTTGTCACACTTTGTAAGAAATATGTTAAGTAGCATGTTTACTGGTGGAATATAAATTTGTTACTGAGGGAAGCCACCCCCTCCCAGAAGAATGAAATATTTTAGGAAACATTAAAAAGGCAGAATATTCTATTTCCCTAAGGGAGAAATAGAGAAACATGCTCTTGGAGACAGAAAGCAGCCCCCAAGTCTTTCTTAATAGCCCCCAGCAGATATTTTGTGCCCACTGAGAAAGATTGGGCCAGCCTATCTACAAAACAAAAGACTCCAGCTCCAGGATGATGGGATTAAGACATGACTCCTAAGGACATAATAGGATTAACCAGTGGTGGTATTCTACCTTTTCAACTCGGTCCTGCCAAGCCAGTAGTGGTGATGAGCAACGGAGACCGAACCGGTTCTCTCTGCCACTCTGTGGTTGGGCCTACCCACCCGGGCTCTCATACTCACTTTTATCCTCTGCTTTTGAGGCACAGCTGCTTTGTGCGGCACAGCAGAGTGCTGCGCGGCAGCTGCTGAAGCAACCGGGATCATGCAGGCTTGGAGGAGGTGAGTTGGAACGCCTCTGCACCTACGCAAATACCTCTGCGCCTCGGCAAACGCAATCTGAGCCTACGCAAAGTGCCATTTGGCATGTATGTGCACGCAAAGTGCGTGCGTGCACACAAAGCATGCCCACCAATCCATGATGGTGAATCCCACCACTGGGATTAACCCTCTACCATCTAGCAGCAGAGCTCACCACATGGCGCAATCTCCTGGGCAGATTGATGGCCCTCCAGGCTTCAACCAAACTTAGCTCAGACAAACCTACAGAGCCAGCTATGACCCCTACAACAGCCAATAGAATACATGTTCTTGCACAGGAACAGGAAGTTCAAATGCAAAGCCCAAGAGAAGGTGTAAATACCCCTCACTCTCAACTCCATGTGGTCAGTTGCCCACAGCCCATGGGCTTGGTGGTTCTGCTTCACCATCAAACCATCTTTCCAATTAGCCTCCATGTTTCCAGTGTCTTTCTCCCAGATTGGAACTGAACCAGGGGTGGGATTCAATTTTTTTAAACAACCGGTTCTGTGGGCGTGGCTTAGGTGGTTGGTGTGGCTTGGTGATCATGTGACTGGGTGGTCAAGTTATTGGCTTGGTGTGGCCAACTCAATATCCCTCACATCGAGACATGCATCTCCTCACCTGGCCTCTCATAACTGTGGGGATGCTGCAACAGTCGTAAGTGTGAAAAATGGTCATAAGTCACTTTTTTCAGTGCCATTGTAACTTTGAATGGTCACTCCACACAAGCAAAGTACCAGCAAAGGAGGGGGAAAAAACTTCAGAGATGTTCCTGAGACAGGAAGTCTAGTCCTGCCAAGAATGTAATAAGGGTTAATGGAGAGGCAGTTTCTGTAAGCAATGCCAGAATGTTTCCTTCCTGCCTTCTTTACAGGATTAGCCCAGTAATTTCTTCTAACAATCGGTTCTCCGAACTGCTTAGAATGTTAACAACCGGTTCTAGCAAATAGATGCAAACCGGTAAAATCCCACTCCTGAACTGAACCGGATGTATATTTCTTCCAACTTTCCTTTCCTTTGCTTTTTGCACTGTTTCAAAGAGTGTGATTTTCAAAATTAACCTTTTTCTTTTCATTTTTTCCCCTACTGCCAAAGGAGAAGTGGAAACATAAAGACTCCTGATCAAATTGTTAAAGTCTGCTCAACTTTCTTGAAATTCATGGCAGAAGTTTAATACCTGCCTGTAGCCCCAGGCACTGACCTCTGTGAGACTGATCTCTAAATGCCCTATCATGTGCATTCGATCATACACATGCAGGCAGTTTCAGCCTGTAAAAATGAGATATAGATATCTGCTCACTGCTAAGTCAACAGTGTGAGGATTGGGGTTTTTTTTGGAGTTAGGTATTTTTCAGGAGCTAGAAATTTGTGATTGTGGATAGAATGGGGAGGGATTTGAAAGTTAGAAAGTGTTTTCCAGAATGATCGGACAGAATGATTTGATATCCTTAGGGGAAATAAAGTCATGGCCATAGCTGCATGAAGGGCTAGTTAGATTCTGTTGTTTTTTCCTCCATGCAATTTAACAGTTATATTCTGAAAGAGATCATCAATCAATTTGGGTGAGATATCAATCTGCTGTTGCTAATTAGTTAACTACTGATCTCTCCACTGGGATTGTGAGGTTGGGGAAAATCCTGTTCTGGTGTCTGAAGGCCATGAAGGCCATGAATCTAAAATGAAATCATATACCCATGTTTTCCTGAAAAGAGGACCAGGTCTTATATTTTGGGGGTTACCAAAATAAGCACTAGTGTTTACTTTCAATTGTAAGATGCTCCAGCCTTTTCGTTTCGTACTTTCTTACAGACGGGGACAGCAACTGAATTTGTAATATTAATTTTCTGATCATTTTATTTTATTTTTTCTACTACATGTGCTGCCTTGAGTTGTTTGAAGTATAACAAAATATGAATGCTGTAACTGAATATTTAAAGTCAAAGAGGCAGTGTGAACATTGTGCTGTCAATATGCAATTATTAGGAACTTTAAAATTAATATGCTATTTTTAAAAATGTATTTCTGCAGTGAAAATGTTGACTTTTTTTTTTCTCACAGCAAGGTGATTTAGAAAATAACAACTTTGTTAAATATCAGGAAGAAAAATCTAATATCCAAGATTCTAGTTTCTAAAGATATATTTTAAAGATAGTCTTAATGTGTCATTTATTAGCTTACAAAATATTAAAATAACATCTATATATACTGCAATTTCTATAAGGACACACGGACTTAATTTATAACACTTTACCTAATAAAATATCTGGAAAATGCTGATCTTTTTTTATTTGAAATTAGTTATCAGATCACTACAATTTATTTGAATGTTGCCAATTTTTGTTATGCTGTATGTAAAATTAGGCAAACTTTAATTGCCCACTGATGATCCACTACCAATTGCAATATGTTATTTTGTCTGCCTATTATTTTATTTATTTTTTATAATTTTTAATGCTTTTGTTTGAGGTGCTGGTCTGTGACCATAATAAAAACTGATTGAACAACATTTATATTTTTATTGTGTAATTATAAAGACTTCTGGATGACACCTTCTGTTTTTCATCTCTCAAGGAATTGATGTCATCTGTGCAATATGGAAACAGATTTCATTGTGACAGCTGTACGTTATATTTTTAGCAATGGAAAATAAACATTATTTCATTGTTTCATCTTCCCACACGTCTTAGCTTTGGTTTTGCACAATTAAATTCAATTTGCCCCCGTCTTCTTAGTTCCTTGAATTATGCATACTTCTGATCAAACGCCAAATGATATAGCCTAAATCTTAGACAAAATCTAATTTCACAACATATAGACAGATTTAACCATTGTTTCAATTGGGAAAATGTGACCATCCTAGACCAGGCCAAGTCCAAAAATGTGGGGGAATTTCAAGTCCAAAAATGTGGGGGAAGCCTGACATTCTGACAAATCAGTTACCAAGAGACAGATAGACATTAACAATATCTATAGATTGTGCAAAAGAGATAATCAACCAGCCCAAAAGAGAACAAAAAGACTCCAGCATCTCTCCACCAACAATCAGCCCCAAGATCAGCATAGATTAACTCCAAGATTAACTTCAGACCAACAATCAAGTTAGAAATACCCCAGTCAAGAAACTGCCAAAGAGCCATTAGTAAACAGCCCAACCAAAAAATCTCTAAGACTGCCCCCCAGTCATACAGACAAGCAAGTCACCAGAATATAAATTGAGAGCAAACAGCACTTATTACTAGCACTGATGATGTTACCTAGGTAGAGTAATGAAATGTCTGCAAGAAAACAAGCAAGCCCAGGGAGCATCAAGGACCCCTCATGTCAACCCTGAGCTACAAATATTCCCCTTTATTAGACAAAACCATAATGCAATAATTTGAAAATAAGGGGTGGATGTAATTATTCAATTTAGAAATAAATAATACTCTATACCAACGATATCTGCAGCATTAGTTAAGAAAATCAAGATGATAGTTGCCACTGTGCAACACCATATATAAAAAAGGGAAGGAACTACAATCGTTTGGAGAAAGTGTTATCTTGATCCCCTAAAAATGACTTGCTCCACAATTATCATTTTGATAGTTCATCTTTATGTATTCATTTAAATAACTCCAACATATCCAGCATACCTTCCTCCTCCTATTTTCCCCACAACAACAACCATTTGAGGTGGGTTGAGCTAAGAGGCAGAGATTGGTCCAAGGTCACTCACCTGGCTATAGATAAGGTAGGACTTGAACTCACAATCTCTTGCTTTCTAGTCTGGTGACTGAATCACTTTACCAAAGTAGATCTCATATTAATAATGCTTAAATGAACTGTTAAATATATGTAGCATCACAAAGAACCTGTTTAGCAATCTAAACGAGGACTACCTGCACAATAAAAACCCCATGTTTATTGAATACATAAAATTTACACATTTCTCTCTTTGCCCTATAGATAATTATTTTCCAAATCCTTTTCTACAGTATCCAGCAATATCTTGGCCATATAAAACGGAATAACATCTGCATTACTGGCATGATTCTGATTGCATTATATGTACTGTAGGTGCATTATATAATATAGTCATAAGCGTATTTTACAAGACTTACTTGAGAAAAGCGGAAAATATACTGTGTTTTATTTATTATAGAAAGTCTGACATTGAAAAAACTGACCAAGACTATAATTATAGCCATATGTTCCCAAATTGTAGGGTGCTTTTAATTTTCAAGTTTATGTAATTGAATTTTTAACTGCATAGCAAGACAAAAGATATTTTTATTGAAAAATGAACCCTAATTATAAAAAAGCGGAGTGGATAATTTAAATAAGCAAATAATGTTTTATTTTTAACATTTCTGCTTAAAAAAAATACCATTTTGAGGAATGAACTCAATATTTCACAAAGAAAACATTTCCTTTAATTAAAATTAGCTTGTTATTTGTTCAAGGTTTTGGGGTCAATTATGCTCATAAAGAGTTTAAATAAAACTACCATATGTTTAACATACTTCTGCTCATAATATCTTTTTGGTCCCTATATTACTAAAATTCTTGTGCCTTTAATCTTTAACTGGACAAAACAGTGCATCAGAGGGCAGCATTTTTTTTTTAAAAAAAAAATCAAAATTCTCTCAAATGGGCTAACTTAAGTTTTTTTTAGCTATGTATCCCTGACAACTAGACCTATAGTTTATTTTTTGCCAGAATGTCAACTGAACATTTAATATATGTTATTTTTTTGGCAGTCATCAGATATCAGTTCTAATTCTTTTAAAACTTATATATACAGTATATACAGTGGTGCAATTGAACCAGTGTAACAACGGTTCGGTGAGTGCGTGCTTTGCACGCACATGCACCAAATGTACACTCTGAGTGTGTACTTATGCGCGTGCTTCACATTTTAAAAAGCCAATTTTCAGCTCTAATACTTACCTTCAATTGCAGCCCCTGTGAATAAAACAGTTGAGCCAGGGCAAGTTGCTCTGCCACGCGAATCAGCTGTGCTCTAAAGCAATGAAATAAAGCACAGGAAAGAGCAGGGTTAAGTGGGCGGGGCCAAATGCTTACCAGAACTACCAGTTCAACCAAAGCTTTTAAATCTAAATCATATTTACCCATTGTTCTTTCTTAATACCTAGACATTGCCTTTGAAAAGGCAGCGAGTAGACCACAGAACCAGTGGTGGGATTCAAAGTTTTTTACTACCAGTTTTGTGGGTGTGGCTTGGTGGGCATGGCATGGCTTGGTGGATGTGGCTTGGTGGGCATTGCAGGGGAAAGATATTGTAAAATCTCCATTCCCTCCCCACCCCACTAATCTGCTTTCCAGCTCCGTTCTCCTGTACAGGGCAACCAAAGAAGACCTAGCCAATCAGCTGGGACTTAGGAGGCAGAGAATAGATGGGGCGGGGCCAGTCAGAGGTAATATTTGGCAGTTGTCCAAACTACTCAAAATTTCCGCTACCGGTTCTCCAGAACTGGTCAGAACCTGCTGAATAGCACCTCTGAGTTCACAACTTACAACCATTTGTTTAATGAGTGTTCAAAAGTTAGTTCACTGAAAAGTGACTTATGACTGTTTTTCACACGTACAACTGTTGCAACATCCCCATGGTCACATCATCAAATAGTATTTATGATGGTTGCAATGTCCTGGAATCATTGTGATCACCTTTTGTGACATTCTAATGAGCAAAATCAATGGAGAAGCCAGATTCACTGAAGAATTGTGTTACTAACTAAACAAAGGCAGTGATTCACTTCACACCTGTGGTAAGAAAGGACTCAAACCAGTGGCAAATCTCACAACAATTGTCTTGCTTAGCAAGGGAAATTTGTGATCATATATTGAGGGCCACCTATATAGATCAAGGCAATGAAGAAAGTTCTTTTGTGTAAAGGCAAAAAAAAAAAATTGGATGAAAATACATACATAGAAAAAATGTTAAAGCAACACATAGATTATGATCCAGAAATATTTTTGTTAGGCAGAAAAAATGTAATAAAATGAATATATATTTAATATTACATACCTTGACGGTAGCAAGAATTGTATATGCGCAGCATTGAAAACATGAGGAACTAACCATAGAAGAAGATGTAATTTAAAAAATACTAGATTGTGCAGAAATGGATAGGTTGACATTGAAGATAAAAGATAAAGAAGATACAGAATACTTTCAAACATGGGATTTATTTTTTCAATGGTTGGACTATAGAAGGAGAAATTAGAAATTGAAAAAATGCTATTATGTATGTTTTAAGTTTAATATGCTATTATATTATATACTATTATGTTAAGCAAATGAACCCAGACAATATTCTGTTCATAAAATATTAATGTATGTTATGGAAAATATATAAATAAACGAGTTCAATACCCGTGCTTCACTACAAAACTATGTGGTCGGGCTTAGTTTTTCGGGAGGAAAATAAGGGAGAGAGGAATTTTGCCTCTGTCTACCAGCATCCATCGGTATTTATCTGGCTAGTGTCCTGTCAGTGTGTGAGACAGTTGAGGGAAACTGAAACAGTATTTGCTGTGTGAACAAGAAGGAGACAGCAAGGAGCCTGGGTGTGGCTTAGCTCAACTGTTCTGTACTAAAGCTGCTTGCTGCTGTGAAACTAAAACTGGAATTCAAACTCCTCTGCTTGTGTTTTGCATTTGGAACAGATTTCTTTTCAGGTGGGGAGGGGGAGTAGAACTCCTTAGCATCAGAGCATATTAATAATAATATATGAAATAGTAATTCTCTGATGGTCATTTCGAAAAATCCTTTCTTAGTGAGCACCTAGAAGCCAAGAGAAACATACGGGCCAAATTTCAAGATTGTAGGCTTTACGGTTGTGGAGATTTTATGATGATGTGTGAGTGGTATTTCGCTTCTATATATTTAGAAGAAGAAGAAAAAGAAGAAGAAGCAAATTGACTCAGACAATGGTTCACCAAGCCACTTGTGTATGTAAATTGAAAATGTATAAACAAACTGATAATATTTTTTTACAATGGCACTGAAAAAAAGTGACTTAGAACTATTACTCTCATTCACAACTGCCCCAAAATCTCTGCCAAATTTAAGTTTGTAGGCTTTATGGTTCTGGAGATTTTGTGATGATGGATGAGTGATATTTCGCTTTTATATATACAGATTGTTAAAAAAAAAGAAAGTTCTTTCCTAGGTATGACTGGCTTTTGATTCCTGAAAGTTTTTGTTTAAACCTTTCTTTTGGTATTTTATTGCCTGTATCAGAAAACTGTGGGTTGATGAATCTGTGCTGAAGAGACAAACAGTCCAGAGCCCAGATTGTCAGCATGTGATATAAAACTCATTCTCCAAGCTATGGTGTCTCACCTCTTCCCTCGGTTAAATTGCCAGATGTGATACTTGGCATCTCACGAACACAATACGAATGCCTGCAGTTGAGAAACATACTGTATTCGTCAACAACTGATGTCATAGTATGACTTTTCATATGGGAGGGGTTGCTTATCCATGTTTGGTGGGTAAATGCCACGCTCAAATGCATTTCATGAATGGAACTAATATTAGCATGATTTCTTCGCCTGTGTTGATCTTCTCCTGACAGCCCAGGTTTCTGTGATTCACAATGAGGGGCCACTTATCTAGTCATTTTGAAGGATACGTCCTTTCCTACTGAGGATTAGTCACGAATGAGTAGGAAGAAATGCTTTCTCTAGAAGAATGAGGGTTCCTTGGCAAAGTAGGAGTTTTAGCTCTCTAGGACTGAAATCATGATTCTGCAATGTGGAATAGGACAGCTCATCTAATGCATATTGCAGCAAGTGGAAAAGAGAAACAGATTATTTTGGCTTTACTTTATATAGCATTGTTAAGGTGACTCTTGCTTCAAAGGGTAGGTGTGTGTGTATGTGTACAAATATGCATGCTTTATTCCCAGAAAGCCATGTTCAGTGGTCACCCACTTTTCATTTCCCTGACTTCTCCTCTTTGTGTTTATCAAATTTACATTTAAAACGAGATTGAGCATAGTTCATAATGTGCTTTGTCAACTTTGGGGATTCGGCTAGCTCTATTTCCCCGCCTGATTTCTGAAATGATAAAGAGTCTGTTACATATCTTTCTTGGGAGAATGTATCACAGAACTGGGATTCAATTTTTTTTTTTTACTACCAGTTCTGTGGGCATGGCTTGGTGGGCGTGGCAGGGGAAGGATACTGCAAAATCTCTATTCCTTCCCCACCCCACTAACCTGCTTTTCAGCTCCATTCTCGTGTGCAGGGCAACAAAAGAAGATCTAGCCAATCAGCTGGGACATGGGAGGCAGTGAATAGATGAGGGCAGGGCCAGTCAGATGTAGCATTTGCTGGTTCTCTGAAGTACTCAAAATTTCTGCTAACAGTTCTCCAGAACTGGTCAGAAGCTGCTGAAAACCAGTTCTGGTATCACAGGTTTCTTTTGCTTCCTTAGCTTTGCCTAATTTGCCAGGAATCACATCCTATTAGAACAATTATTATTAGAATTAGATTAGGGGGCTGGAACTAAAACGTACAAAGAATTATTACAGGAATTGGGTATAACTAGCCTATGAAAAGAAGGGCTGAGGGTGACATGATAGCACTGTTCCAATATTTGTGGGAGCTTCCCAGTGGTGGGATTCAAATCATTTAACAACCAGTTTCTGCCCTAATGATTTCTTCCAACAATCAGTTCATCAAACTGCTCAGAAAGTTAACAACCGTTTTCCCGAACTGGTACGAACTGGCTGAATCTCACCACTGGGGCTGCCAAAAAGAACAGGAAGAAAAGGCAAGCCAAGAAACAATGAATGGAAACTAATGAAGGAGTGAAGCAAAATAGAACTAAGGAGAAATTTCCTAATGGCAGGAGCAATCAACCAATGGGATGGCTTGCCTCTAGGAGTTGTGGATGCTTCATCACTGGAGGCTTTCAAAAAGAGACTGGACAACCATTTGTCTAAATGGTATAGGGTCTTTTATTCGAACATGGAGTTGGAGTAGAAGACCTCCAAGGTCCCTTCCAACTCTATTATTCTATGTTCTGTGATCTACTCTCTGCCTTTTCAAAGGCATGTCTAGGTATTAAGAAGGAACAATGGGTGAATATGATTTGGATTTATAAGGCAGGCAAGCAAGCATTATTGCTGAAGATTTTAAGCAAAACCCTTTCTCCTTGGGATTCTGTCAAGTGTGGATCCCGAGTTGCACACACAAACTGGACAATTTTGAATTTGAGCAATATTGTTGATATGTTTGATGATTTTATCTTGATCCATGGCAGATGTATAGTGTTTGGGCATTTGGCAGGTCCTACTGGGTTTCAGCCTAACTCAAAGGAAATTCCAAAGATACTGCTACATCCAAACAAAAACATTAGGGGTCATCTTATCTTCCAAAGCACCAGAAGACAAGACAAGAAACAGTGAATGGAAACTAATCAAGGAAAGAAGCAACCTAGAACTAAGGAGAAATGTTCCTAACAGTAAGAACAATTAACCAGTGGAATGACTTACCTCCAAAAGTTGTGGGTGCTTCATTACTGGAAATTTTAAGAAGAGACTGGACAGCAGAGGTGGTATTCAGCAGGTTCTGACTTGTTCTAGAGAACCGGTAGTGGAAATTTTGAGTAATTCGGAGAACCAGCAAATACCACCTCTGACTGGGCCCGCCCCTATCTATTCTCTGCTTCCCAAGTCCCAGCTAATCAGCTGGGTCTTCTTTTGTTGCCCTGCACAGGAGAACGGAGCTGGAAAGCAGGTTGGGGAGGGAATGGGATTTTGAAGTAATCTTCCCCCAGGAGTGGGGAGGGAAAGGAGATTTTGCAATAACCTTCCCCAGGAGTGGGGAGGGAATGGGGAACTTACAGTGTCCTTCATCTGCCGTGCCCACCAAACCACGCCCACCAAGCCACACCCACCAAGCCATGCCCACAGAACCGGTAGTAAAAAAAAAAATTTAATCCCACCACTGTGTGAACTGCTACCTGCAACTCAAGTGAAGGTCTGAAGAGAACACTGAAATGATTGGCAAGCATTTCCTTCCAGAATTCCAAAAGCTGTTGACCATATTATTTGATTTTGTTTGCTAATAACTAACCTGAGAGGTGGGCTAGATGAAAACAGAATGACTGGTCCAAAAGTAACAAGGAAAATTTTGAGGGCGGAGGGTGAAGTTCACCCAGTGCTTCTGCAATCCTAGTTAAATACTTCAACCATCTACATCTTTCTTTGAGGATTTGGGAAATTGGGACTTGATGGGAAAAAATCCTTCCTTCCTTCCTTCCTTCCTTCCTTCCTTCCTTCCTTCCTTCCTTCCTTCCTTCCTTCCTTCCTTCCTTCCGCTGTAAATTGTACTTGAAAGAGAGATGAATTAGAGATGAAAAGAAGTAAGCAACCAAAGAAACATGTATTCCCAAGTAAAAATCAAAGTCAGTCACATTCATCTCTTTTAGCTGGTTGACTGCACCAACTTATCTTCATTTTGTGCTCTTCAAAAATCTTTGAATGCATTTATACCTACGGGAATAATACATGTATTAAAAGTATCTCCATCAGTTCATTGTGTACCAAGTAGTATGAAATACGCCTGGTACTATTTAAAATCAACAGAGAGACCACTGAATGCTAGCAACACAACTGAAGCTTTGTGTAGCTGGCACATCTCAGTCAGGGAAGCTGCTCAAGCACAAACAAGGGAGATCATCATCATATCATCATCATCACCATAGTCATCGTCATCGTCATCATCATCATGTGCTTATGGAACTGAGAAGATTCTGGTCTGAATCATAGGCCATTTTCAATCTGCCTGCCTGGTGCCCAGCGAATTCTAAGAAATCTTTGATACTGAGTTACTGAAGGCTCTGCGAGCTTTTGGAATTTGACTGACCACAGGAAACAGCGGAGAGGTTTTCCAGCCTGACCAGATCGGCTGTCTGACCACAAGAACTTCCTATTTGGACTCAGTCTTTTCAGCTGACTCGGGGCTGTGGCTCCTCTGCTTATGAAGAAATTTCTTGCTCAGGACAAGCCAGCCTTTCTTACATCACAGCAGCTCCTATTTGCCTTGTTAAACCATGGCTAATTTTTTCCAAAGGCGTATGGACAACTGTTGTTACGCCCTAGAACACAACCACGTTTTGTTTCTACTTGGAAATCATTTTGTGCTGGGGAAGGAAAAAAACATGAAACTTTGACTTTGGGTTTTGCCAATTAGACAGGTTTGATGTTATAGAAATGGCTAGCATACAGGGGTGGGATTCAGCCGGTTCAGGATGGTTTGGGCAAACCACCCCACCCCACTCTTCCCAGGAGTCTCCATAGGGCCTGTTTTGGATACAAGTAAGTGCAGGATCCATGCGGACGCTTTAGGAGGGTGAAAATTGGCCCTCCCGGAAGTTCTGGAAATCCAGAAATGGGACTGTTTCCAGCTTTCAGGCGAAACCGGGGGAGACCGTTTTCACCTTTCAGAAGCCCAAGGGAAGCCTCTGGACCCTGGGGAAGGTGAAAAACAGCCCTCCCGGAAGTTTTGGTAGGCCATGCCCACCATGGCCACGCCCACCCAGCAATTGGGCAGAGAACCGGTTGTTGGGATTTTTTAACTCCACTCCTGCTAGTATATATTATCATACAAAAGTAAAAAGCTGAGATTTTATGTTACTACCAAAGGAGTCAGAAAAGTCAGTGCCTTTTTTTCCTTCTTCTCTCTGCCCTGCACGTCTTTCTCTTCCCTTCTCCCTTCCTCCTCCCCCATTGTCTTTATTTTTCTTCGTAGGCTTTGAGTTTTATATTTTGATAAACCAATAAAATGTATAAATCCCGAAAACCTTTGGCACACCCTAAAAGCTTTGGTACAAAATATGGCAGATCCACTTAAGTTAAATATGAAAAAAAAAAAACACACACAGAGCTGATTGAATGATAGAGCAGTGTTAGAGGCAGAGAATCAGAGCCCAATTTCTGCTTAGATTAACCCAGTTCAAAACCTCACCCAGCCAAGAATCACAGTTTTGCAGGAGAAGGAAACAGGCCTGCTAAACGGTCCTTCCCACGGGAGATGCAATGTTTAGTATGTGGGTGGGTGCAAGTTTCTCTTTGCAACAAAGCCCTTCAAGGGAGGTCAGTTTAGGAAATAGAGCAATTCTTTCAGGAATGCTAGTTTATTGTTCTACAGGTAGTCCTCATTCTACAATCCCAATTGAGCCGCACATTTCTGTTGCAAAGTGAAACATTGGTGAAGTGAATTTTGCCCCATTTATGACTTTTCTTGCCACCATTGTTAAGTGAATGATTGAAGTTCTTAGGCTGTTAAGTGAATCTAGCTTCTCCATTGACTTAGCTTGTCAGAAGGTCACAAAAGGGGATCGCATGACCCCTTGATCGAAACACTGCAACCGTCATAAATATGAGTCAGCTGCTAAGCTCCTTAATTTTGGTTACATGACTATGGAAAGACTGCAATGGTCGTAAGTATGAACAACAGTTATAAGTCCTTTTTTTCAGTGCCGTGATAATTTCGGTCACTAATTAAACTGTTGTAACTCAACGACTATCTGTAGTATCTGCTTTTGTCCATCAAGATCAAGCTTTGCAGAGAGTGCTGTAAAGCAGGGGTCACCAACCTTTTGGACCTCAGGGACCACCAAACTCATAATTTTAATTCTCGCGGACCAGAGACTCTGGGAAAATCCCCCCAAAAGTCCCCACCTTATTTTCCTACTTATTGATCATTCTTTATTTGGGATTGCAGGATATCGTCTCCAGCTCCATTCTCAGGAGAAAGAGAGTGAGTGTGTGTGTGTGTGTGTGTGTGTGTGTGTGTGTGAGAGAGAGAGAGAGAGAGAGAGAGTGTGTGTGTGAGAGAGACTTTTGGCTTCCTGCAAGGAAAGCAGCAGCCTCTTGGAGCAGGATGCCTTGCAGGGTCCCAAAGACTCACTTCTGGTGGAGTTTAGGGGAGAGAAAGAAAGACTTTTGCTGCTTTCCTTGTGTGCAGCCAAAAGCAGAAGAAGAAAGAAGTGGAAAAAAATATCCCAGTGGCCAGGCCAGGCACATGGGGCATGTGGGGCAAGTTCCCCCCCTCTGCCTTTTCCCTCCTCCCCTCACTACATCATATGGTTTGCAATGCAAGTAACACAAGCCTTATGTTTCCGTAGGCCATGTGGGTGGTACAGCCGTGTATTCCTGTGCAGCCTAGATTAATTGCTTTGGGGGGTGCTTTGGGGGTGACATTTCTCTGTGGACCACCAAAATTTTCTCGGGGACTACCAGTGTTCCCTGGTCCACTGGTTGGCAACCAATGCTGTAAAGCACTATGGGCCATTGTATACATTTAAATGCTATTGCTATCTGGATGTTCCACAGACTTTTATCCCTGTTATTCTCCATGACTTTTGTGGATTTTGCCATTTGGACTTGGGAGGGTAGAGTCCATAGATTGTTCAGATGTTCCTCTACACAATACCAGCTGCTTGCTAGTGCCACTCAGTGTATGCTGTTCCTGTATACGCTTGTTTGGCAGTGCAACCAAACAAGACAGATACAGACTCCAACGGATAGTTAGGACTGCAGAAAAAATAATTATATCTTTCGAGAGCAGAACTTAGATGGTAAACCAACATGATTAGAGCATAAAATGATTATGTTGGAACAAACAGAACTATCTAATAATCCTGCCGATATTGGCCAATAAAGAGCTTTTTAAGCTCGAAGGTTTCACCCTTGGAATGAGTTACAATCCAGGGTTTCACAATCTTGTCAACTTGAAAACGTGTGGAGTTCAATTCCCAGAATTCCCCAACCAGCATGACTGACTGGGGAATTCTGGGAGTTGAAGTCCCCATATCTTTAAGTTGTCAAGGTTGAGAAACACTGAGCTTCACTGTTCTCATGCCCATTGAAATCAAGAGCTTGGTGCTGTGGTAGTGCAGTGGTTAGAATGCAGTACTGTCAGTAGTTCGATCCTTATTGGCTCAAGGTTGACTCAGCCTTCCATCCTTCTGAGGCTGGTAAAATGAGGACCCAAATTGTTGGGGGCAATATGCTGACTCTGTAAACTGCTTAGAGAGGGCTGTAAAGCACTATAAAGCAGTATATAAGTCTATGTGCTATTGCTATATGCAAGGAACTAATTAAATGAATGCATAATATTGCATTTCTTCCAAGGAACTAATTAAATGAATGCATAATATTGGCTCTCTGGGTGTATATTTTGGACTTCCCCACAACTGGGTATGTTTGTGTGTATGTTGACATGGGAAACACAGGGTAAGCTGCACCTGGAGTAAGTGGGTATAGAAAGAAGCAGTTGGCAATCTTCTGAGCCACTGCCCAAATGCCTTTCCCGTAGGGAAGATTTTCTGAATGGCCCACACCTCCATTGCATCTGTCCTCAGTTGGCTTTAGGTCATTTTTTCAAAAACTTGGCATTCCTTCTGCTAGCTCCTTCTTCCCTTCTTGTAAAATTTAGCCCTGTTCTCTTTGGGTTTGGGGGAGTTATCCAGCTGATGGTACAGACAGATGCACATAATTTCTCTTTAACATTCCATTGAGTTGGAACAAATAAAAAGGAACTGAAATTGTAGCCCTGGGGGTGTCAGTTAAAAATGGATCTAAGCAAAGGAGCTTCGACCTTCCTTTTTGTTCTTTATTGTGAGCCTCAAAGTCTCCTTTGTGAGTATCATTTGCATATAAATGCAGCATGAATTTCCTTATGCAAATCGTATTAGCTAACAATTAACCTGTAGCCAGCTTGTACCTTACCCAGTGGGGGTGTTCAAATATTTTTGCTGCCAATTTTGTGGGTGTGTCTTGATGGGTATGGTGTGTCTTGGTGGGCGTGGCAGGGTGTGGCAGGAGAAGGATATACTGCAAAATCTCATTCCCTCCCCACCCCACTAACCTGCTTTCCAGCTCCATTCTCCTGTGCAGGGCAACCAAAGGAGACCCAGCCAATCAGCTGGGACTCGGGAGGCAGAGAATAGA
This sequence comes from Bungarus multicinctus, assembly GCA_023653725.1. NCBI lineage: Eukaryota > Metazoa > Chordata > Lepidosauria > Squamata > Elapidae > Bungarus > Bungarus multicinctus. The sequence goes on along the minus strand of CM042851.1, from coordinate 41,073,598 downwards.
TGGGGGTGGGGCCAGTCAGAGGTGGTATTTACCAATTCTCAGAACTACTCAAAGTTTCTGCTACCAGTTCTCCAGAACCTGTCAGAACTGGCCGAATACCACTACTGATCTTACCATTTATTTAGAAACAAAGAAAGAAAAACAAATAAGTGCTCGGTGTGTGAATAAAGACACATCTAGTTTGCCTTAATTTAATTATCAAAATACTACAGTATGATGTTGCCTCCTTTGAACCATGAATACTGCTGTTTCTAGAATACAAATATGGGTAGGTCTTGACTTACAATCAATGGTAAGTGAGTATTCAAAGTAACAATGTGTCATGGTCCCGTCAAACCCTGGTTCTGAGAAGGAAGAAGGAAGAAGCTTCTCTGGCTCAGGAGGAATGACCGGAGAAACAGGATGAAGCAGTCCTGGGTCCCTTGGACCTCAAATGGCTCCCTAGAGAGGAAGAGAGGGCGCAGGATGACCAACTTTGGGGAGGAGGAGATGGAAAGGGCAGGCAATGGAGCAGAAGAGCATCAGAGATCTGGAGTCAAGCAACTGCCTCCTTCACTCCATCCCCGAGCATGGAAAATGGAGAGGAAGTAGAGTTGGTGGAGGGCGACCAACTACTCAGGAGGAGGGCACCTTGCCCCTCTTGACAAGGCTCACATGGAGAATAGGATTTAAGGAGACTCTGGGGGAGGGGCTTTGTTGTATAGTACTTGCCAACAACATTTGCCACACTGGAAGAAGAGTTGTTGTTACCACCGAGTGGGGAGGCAATGGGGATTTTACAGTGTCCTTCCAGTGCCACGCCAACCAAACCACACCCACCAAGCCATGCCACACCCACCAAGCCACGCCCACAGAACCAGTAATAAAAAAATTTGAATCCCACCACTCACTTTTAAACACTGTGTGATTCACTTAACAATTTTGGGGGAAAATGGTAAAATAGGGCAAAATTTATTTAATAACTGTCTTGCTTAACAACCAACAGTTTTCAGCTTAATTGTGGTCATAAGTCAAGGGTTACATATAGTTTTTTTTATGATCCAAGGGCTAACAGTAGGTAACTGATAATAGAAGTAAGATACATGTGCACTGAGAGCTGAAATTATCAATCTTTTAAGGACTTTTAGATAAATCAAGCAATTACATAGTGCCTAGGTTCTTACTCAGCACTTATTAAACATTTGTTTGCTTTTTGTAAACATCATCATCTTAGTAGCATCTATAAAAACATTCAAAAAAGAATAGCCAGTATTCCCATGTCGCAAAAGAAGAAGGCAGAAAAATTTGTCAAGAGTCAAGAATCATTGGCTTCTGTAAGACTACTGTCACAGTTCACTCATGTAAGTAAGATTCAAGTTAAGTTTCTTTTTTAGCCACCAAGGTTAATTGGTTAAATTCAGCCCAATTTAACTTGAAAATTGATGGAAATATGAAGTACAGAATGGTAGCTAAGTAGTCTGTACAATATCTAAAAATGTTAAACCCTTGAAGAAAGGCAGACTATAAACAGTGTATGCATTACTGATTTTTAAAAGATTTCTATTCTGTCTTTTAAAAGAAGTTTTATTCCACATTTGTTATTTTTACAAATAACTCAAGGTGGTGAAGCTACCCAATACTCCTTCCTCATCCTATTTCCCATGCAATAACAACCCTCCGAGGATGATTTGGGGCTGAGACAGAGTGACTGGCTCAAAGTCACCCAGCCAGCTTTCAATCCCAAGGAAGGACTATAACTCACAGTTTTCTGGTTTCTAGTTTGATGCTTTAACCACTAGATAAAACTGCTCTCAAGTCACTGAAAGTTTGAATAATAAAAATGAGCCTATGCCCCAACTCTCAGGATTAAATGTGGATGGATGTGTGGATGGAATTAATTTTCTCAAAACTGGTGCAGTACCAAGTGAGAAAGTTTTGACAAGAAAAAAAAATCAAAAGCATCTTAACTGGATCAGATCACTGTATCCTATATTGTATTCCCCTTGCTTCCCTCCCCAAGTTTCTTTTAAAAATGCAATCAGCAAACAGAATTGTGTAACCCTCCTAATTCTGCCAAAGATTTCTCAATCTCATATTTACGGATACACAATCCTTTCTTTACTAATGAGAAAGAATGATTTGTTTGATAGGAGTGGATGGTATGTTTGGTCCTTAAGAAGAGAGAGAAATACTAGAAAGATAAGTTTCTGGTAATGATTAAAGTAAGAACGGATACACATCAAAATCTAAGCCATCTCACATAATTATTGTGAAGTTTCTGGAGACCTGAATTAACTCTGTTGTTTAATTCAGTGACACAAGGACAGGTTTAATTCAAGAAGTTCCAATGGGAGGGATTAATTGTGAAATCTTAAACATGTTAACCCAGAAATATTAGATAGACATAATAAATCAATTATTTATTGTGCATAGCGAGGATTGAAAAACTTCAGGCTTTTATATAAAAGTTTAAAAAAGGGGGTGGGGACAGGAATAGAATAGAATTCTTTATTGGCCAAGTATGATTGGACACACAAGGAATTTGTCTTGGTGCAAATACTCTCAGTATATATAAAAGAAAAAATACATTCGTCAAGAGTCAAGAATCATAAGGTACAACACTTAATAATAGTCATTGGGTACAATAAGAGTAGAGTGGAATAGAATAGAATAGAATAGAATAGAATTCTTTATTGGCCAAGTATGATTGGACACACAAGGAATTTGTCTTGGTGCAAATACTCTCAGTATATATAAAAGAAAAAATACATTCATCAAGAGTCAAGAATCATAAGGTACAACACTTAAATGATAGTCATAGGGTACAATAAGCGATCAAATCATACTAGGAAACAGCCAATAAAAATCATTAGGAAACAAGCGACAAAGTTACAGTCATACAGTCACAAGTGGGAGGGGATGGGTAATAAGGAGTGATGAGAAGGAAAGGTGCTTTTAGACAGATATAGAACAACAGAGTTGGAAGGGACATTAGAGGCCATCTAGTCCAACCCCATGCTCAACCAGGAGACTCTATACCATTCTGGACAAGTGGCTATCCAGCCTCTTCTGAAAAGCCTCCAATGGTGGAGCACTCATAACTTCTGGAGGGAAGCCATTTCATTGATGAATTGTTCTCCCTGTTAGGAAATTTCTCCTTGGTTCTAGGTTGCTTCTTTCCCTAATTAGTTTCCATCCATTTTTTTTTTTTTTGGGTCTTGCCTTCTGATGCTTTGGAGTCCAAATTTGGACATTTGGCAACTGGCATGTCTTTATGATGGTTCCAATGTAAAATGAGACCAAACTCGCTTAACAACTCTCTTGCTTAGTAATGGAAATCCTGGGCTCAATTGTGATTGTTAAGTCAAGGGCTATCCATAATGTGAGTAGGAGGCAGTTTGGCAATGCAACTAGGAATAGCACAAGCCACTTTAAAACAGAAGGAAATCCTATCGTGACATGGTTGTCGGCTGATAGTCTTTACAAATTTGGCTCAGGATTTAATCAAAATGGATTATTCCACCAGGGCAAAATAGCTAAAGGTAATCTTGTTGACTGACAGGAGGATCTTGAATCATTTCAGACAGATGTCTTCTAACATAAATCAACACACATTCACTTTTTCCAATGCGAGCTACAACTAGAAATACAGCTGATTCTCCATATTGTCAGGTGTACGGTAGGTACTTTTTCTAAATGTACATCCTATAATATTCCAGCGCTAGTAGACAAACCAGCTGTTGTCAAGTAGACAACAGATTGTAGTAGACCAGGAGTGTTAAACTCGATTTCATTGTGGGCCACATCAGGGTTGTACTTGAACTTGGGGAAAAGTCAGGGCATGGCAGGGGTGGATGTGGCCAGCTCAATGTTACTCCCCGGGCTGCAGGAGGCTGTCGTGGCCAAAAATGGAGCCCAGATGGGCCACTTATGGGCTGCATGTAGCCTCCTTGAGTGCTGTTTTCACTGGCAGAGGGCTGCAGGAGACAATTGCGTTTGACGTGTGGCCCTCCTGAGCTCCGTTTTCACTGGCAGAAGCACCATGGGCCAGTCCTTTGCTGTTTCCAGGGTGGCCCCACCAGCCAGATCTAAGCATCCTTGGGCTGGATCTGGACCGCGGGCCTTGAATTTGACACTCCTGTAGTAGACAATCCAGCACCCAACCAAAAGCTTAATAAACAGGAAATAAAGTATGAAACAGAGGTGGTATTCAGCAGGTTCTGACCAGTTCTGGAGAACTGGTAGTGGAAATTTTGAGTAGTTTGGAGAACTGGCAAATATCACCTCTGACTGGAGATTTTACAGTATTCTTCCCCTGCCACATCCACCAAGCCACGCCCACTGAACTGGTAGTAAAAAAAATATCGAATGCCACCCTGTCAGCTTTGGAAGCCATATTGAGACCAGATGCTCCCACGCTTCCACATTTTGAGCCTGGGAAAATGGGAGGGGAAAATTTCTTGGAGTGTATGTAGTTAGACATAATAATATTCTTTTTCTAATTCAAGGTCATGTTATTTTGCGCATAAGTGAAGAGAAGTCTCAAGTTGGGAGGGATGGGGATTGGGGCATGTGATGTGATGATGGGTGCAGGGGATGGATTTGTAGTTTTTAGTTATTGCAAAGAACTTTCAGATTCGGGATTCCCCAGTTTGTGCCAATTTACTATCCAACTAAAAAGAACTTTTGAGAAGATGTCTGTCTCGGAATTATTGATTGGAGTGGAGGTTTTCTGGAACGCTGACAGCCGCCCTTTGCCAAACCAGAAAAGTGAAATTAATGGGTCTAAGAGAACTGGCTGTCTAACCTCCATCCAAACAGTTCCAATGAATAGAAGCCTACTGTATCTCCAAGTAATTGGTCCCATTATTGAGTTATTCTTATTAGGATGTCTTTTCCTGAAATTCAACCAGATTCTGCCTTCCTGTATCATAAGTGCTTTATTCAATGTCCTGTATTGTATTATGAGGAAAAGCAAGTCAACTTGATAGCTCCCTTTCAGGTATTTGAGGAATGCTATCAATTCTCCCATTAGCCATCTTTTCTGTAAAAGTAAACATTTCCAACAATTTCAATTTTTGGAAATTAATTTGTCATCATCCCCGATCTTCATTGTTTCCCTTCTCTGAGCTTGCTACAATTTCTCTGACTTTATCTTAAAGTGTGCCATTCACAACTGAGTCTGTCCAATAGACTGGAATGTTCTGATGGATTTTCAGGGTTTGGCCAGAGCAAAGTTCTTCAATTGCATTTGGATTAATTACACCTTAAATGTGGAGGATATAATTTTTTGGGGTAGGAGATGGGTTGGAAAGTAACTTCCTAGGCTTCCACCTGAACACCAGATTTGAGAATTCCCTTTCATAATATAATTCAGGGGTGAGATTCTACCAGTTCGCACCTATTCACTAGAACAGGTTGTTAACATTCTAAGCAGTTCAGAAAACTGGTTGTTAGAAGAAATTACTGGCCTAATCCTGTAAGGAAGGCAGGAAGGAAACATTCTGGTGTTGCTTACAGAAACTGCCTCTCTGTTAACCCTTATTACATTCTTGGCAGGACTAGACTTCCTGTCTCAGGAACGTCTCTGGAGTTCTTTTCCCCTCCTTTGCTGGTACTTTGCTTGTGTGGAGTGACCATTCAAAGTTACAGTGGCACTGAAAAAAGTGACTTATGACCATTTTTCACACTTACGACTGTTGCAGCATCCCCATAGTCATGAGAGGCCAGGCGAGGAGATGCGTGCCTTGATGTGAGTGATATTGAGTTGGCCACACCCAGCCAATAACCAAGCCATGTCCACCCAGTCACTTGACCACCAAGCCACACCCACCACCTAAGCCATGCCCACAGAACAGGTTGTTAAAAGTTTTGAATCCCACCCCGATATAATTACACTAATAAACTACAAATTCACTATGCTTGTGGTTCTTGAAAGAATGGTATAATACAAACATAATCATGGAATCCATAACAGTGCTGGAAAATGATAAGCTTCCAGGCCAACTAAATATGAAAAACACTGTAGGGAGATCTATGAGTCTAGCATTTGTTGTTTATATCTTATAAGCTGTAACAGATGGAAAGATGTGGAAATATAAGAAACATTGTCCTGACCGTTAAGTTGAAAAATGTCAGGCCCAGCTTCTTAAATGTCAGGGGTAGAAATTTACTGCAGCCTAGGAAAGAACACAGGATCCAGAATATGGTTCAGAGTGAAGCATCTGAAATTATTCGGCAAATATTTACATTTAGCTTCTTCACAATTACCTTATATTTTATGGATTTCAGAGGGGGCTGATTATAAGAAGAGCATTATGGCTTAATGCTCCAACACCAAACCAGCTACACATGCTGGCTTTGATCCAGAGGAAATCAGCACTGCTCTGCACAATTCAGAACCATGTGGAGAAATTTGTATTTTGCTTATATTTATTTATGTTTCAGAGTTCTAGGCTGCTCAGTTCTGACAATTACTAAAAGCAGATATTTTTTTTATAGGAAAAAAAAAATGAAATAAAGCTCAGTACACAGAGGTCATCCAGGAGACAGTAAATCATAGAGACAAAAACAGACAATTTCTCCTTTTTCCCTTCCCCCTCAATCTCCCAAGGTCAGGGGAAGAGCCATGCTTTCAATGTAGTCTTAAAGGTTGAAAGGTGGGACTGTGCAAATCTTCAGAGGGGGGAACTGCAGTTCGACAGTTCGAATCTCACCAGGCTCAAGGTTGACTCAGCCTTCCTTTCTTCCGAGGTCGGTAAAATGAGGTCGGTAAAATGTTGTAGGCAAGAGGCTGACTCTGTAAAGTACTTAGAGAGGGCTGTGAAGCAGCATATTAGTCCAAGTGCAATTGCTATTATTTATTTAATGTATGATGAGAACACGATAAAGAGACGTAAACATATGCACACAGTCCAAGTGCTGTTGCTATTTCTATGAAGAGAAGTGTATTTTTAGAAAGCATTTTAGGAAAAACTAAATGCAGGACCTCTCCCCCCTCCAAAAAGTCTGAAAAAATACAACAGCTATTTCATTTTGTATTTTTATGGCTTTGTAGCATTCTATTTATATAGTTTTATTTTTAGTAATATTTTAAACTTCCCAGAGTATCCTGCGGTTAAGATAAATGGTCAATAAAATTTGATAAAGAAAAAATAAATAAAGATTGATTAAATTCAGTGGTCAGACAATGGTAAACAGCCATTAGGAGAGGAATGGAATGAAGTGTATGGGAAGAGCGCAGCGGCCATTGCAACTAGTTGTTGTTACTCCCTCTTGTAATCTCTTTGTAAGGATTTCTGAGCCTGAAAAAAAAACCCAACAAATCTTCTTAGCTACTCCAGGTGTGCAGCAGCCTAAGAAATTCAGGTGTTCTCGTCTTCCAGAGAATGAAATTAAATACTTTGTGGGGACAATTGAATGGGAATGTATCTAACCCACCCCCTTTTTTTATGGCACCCAGCAAAGCTATTTTTTAAAGTTCTATAGAACATTAATCCTTTCACCATCGTTTGAATGAGTGCTGTAAAAATCCTTTCACCGAGGAAGGGTATCAGCATTTTTGTCTTTTGCACGTTGATTAAGGGGGAGAGAGGGGGAAATCCTTCATGGAGCATGGAGCAGCCGAAAAAAGACAAAGTCCTCTTTGTCTAAAGGGATATTGCACCTGTGCTAACTTTGCTGCTGACATCCTGAGTTGAAATTTGATTCCTCCCCCTCCATTCCTTCCCCTCGTCCTTTCATTATTTCTCATGCTGAGGAATGTCAGGCACGCAAGTCATCTTTCTTGTCACTTGACAAATTTCTTTCTTCAACGGGCGAAGGGGGAATTCTCCCCCACCCCCAAGGACAGCCCTGCTCTGCTTACACTATCATCAGCCGATCCTCTCAGCCATGCACCTGTGCCTTGTAACAATAACCTATCCTTGGCAGGAGCTTCATACCTGCCTGACAGATGTGGGAGATCAATTTCCTGCCCTTCAAAAAGCTCAAGAGTTGGGAGTCTGATTCCTTGGATGAGGAATTAACAAAAATAAAAATAAAGATATTTGAGGAAGTTCTACAGGGAATCAAGAGCCCTAGGAATTCCCCTTCAGAAATTGTAGTGGCCCTCAGAAAGAAACATGCTAGGAACACTTGTAGTACACAGTTGAGAAAGTCCAGAAATATTTCACAAGAAGAGTTCTCTACTCCTCTACCCGTTGCAGAATACTTTATGCCACCAGCCTTGAAATTCTAGACCTAGAAAACCTAGAACTATGCCTCCTTCAGTCCAATCTAAGTATAGTATATAAAATTATACATTGCAATGTCCTGTCAAAATACTTCAGCTTCAACCATAACAATACAAGAGCACACAATAGATACAAACTCAAGGTTAACCACACCAAACTTGATTGCAGGAAATACGACTTCAGCAACAGAGTGGTCAATGTCTGGAATACTCTTCCTGACTCTGTAGTTTCTTCCCCAAACCCCAAAAACTTTAACCTTAGACTGTCTACTATTGACCTCACCCCTTTCCTAAGAGGTCTGTAGGGGGCGTGTATAAGCGCACCAATGTGCCTACCATCCCTATCCTATTGTTTCTTTTATTTGTCTTATATGTATCAATTTCATGTATTCATAACTATGTTTATACTTATACCCATTATCTTATAATCGCTTGACAAAATAAATAAATAAATAAATAATTAAATAAATAAATAAATAAATAAATAAATAAAAGTATACCTAGGAAGGAAATGCACCTTCTATTTTATGTAAGCTAACACTTCTGAAGAACAATTTCAGGAACTGGGCAAGTCTAGTTTAGTGAAAAAAAGTATTAGGGGTGATATGATAGCAATAGCACTTAGACTTATATACTGTTTCATAGTGCTTTACAGCCCTCTCTAAGTGGTTTACAGAGTCAGCATATTGCCCCCAACAATTTGGGTCCTCAGTCAGACTGATAGCAGTCTTGTTAGCACACATGTTAGCCATATTTCAATATCTCAGGGGCTGCCACAAAGAAGAGGGGATCAACCTATTCTCCAAAGTACCTGAAGGCATGACAACAAGCAACGGATGGAAACTAGGAAAGAAGAAACCTAGAACTATGGAGAAATTTCCTGTCAGTGAGAACAATTAATCAATGGAACAGCTTGCCTTCAGATGTTGTGGGTACTCCATCACTAGAGGTTTTTAAGAAGAGTTTGGGCAACCACTTTTCTGAAATGGTATAGGGTCTTCTGCTTGAGTAGAAGGGGTTGGACTAGAACAGGGGTCGTCAACCTTTTGGACCTCAGGGACCATCAAACTCATAATTTTAAATCCCGCTGACCAAAGAGCCTGGGAAAATCCCCCCAAAAGTGTGCATTTTCCTACCAATTGATCATTCTTTATTTGGAATTGCAGGATACCATCTTCAGTTCCATTCTCAGGGGGAAAGAGAGAGTTTTGGCTTCATGCAAGGAAAGCAGCAGAAGTCTTTCTTTCTCTCCCCCAAACTCCGGCAGGAATGAGTCTTTGCCGGCGCAGTCTCTTGGAGCAGGATGCTTTGCAGGGTTCCAAAGACTCATTTCTGGAAGAGAAAGAAAGACTTTTGCTACTTTCCTTGCATTCAGCCAAAAGCAGAAGAAGAAAGAAGCGGAAAGAAGCAGCCCAGAGGCCAGGCCAGGTGCGTGGGATGCATGGGGCAAGTTCACCCCTCCACCCTTTCCCTCCTCCCCTCACTACCTTATGTTGTTCGCAATGCAAACGACGTAAGCCTTGTGTTCCTGTGCAGCCTGGATTAATTGCTTTGGGGGATGCTTTGGGGGTGACATTTTTCTGTGGACCAGCAAAATTTTCTCGTGGATCACCAGTGGTCTCCGGCCCACTAGTTAGCGATCCATTGGATTAGAAGACCTCCAAGATTTCTTCCAATTCTGTTATTATAATTTACATCTGGAGGTATATAACTACCTAGGACCATGTCTCCATCAGAGAATCTGCTAGTTGCTAGAATATTCCAGGTCTTTCCTTCCTATTGAATTGAAGCACTTGTCACATGTCTTGAATGGCTTGAACTGATGTAAAATAATTCATTCCTATTGCATTGAGAATGATAGAGAGAAGTGCAAATAGCAAAAGCTGAATAAAAGCCAGAATGGAAAATAGAGACTCTGGAAATTATAATCTGTGGATGGTTGGGAGTAGGAAAGAAAATTTACAAAGTAAATCAGTTCTGTATTCAGTTGAATTAAAGCCATTAATTTCAGGAGTATCAGTTAATTGCTTGGATTTATAAAACTTGCAAAAATAGAAGCTCAGGGAAAGACACAGACTGGCTAAAGTGAGAAGCAGACTTTCTTCTCTTGGTCTGGGTGTATGTGCATATGTGTGTGTGTATTCTCCTTCACATTTAAAGAGAATCCCCATTTGATCATGCCAGGAAAGATATGTTGCCAGGATGTTTGTTCCATGATGAGGAAAGATCCTATATTTTCATTTTTCCTTGCTCTGGTTGCCGTAGCAGCAGGCAACGATAGTTAAAAAAATTATGAGGAAAGGCTTTGGATGTAAACATCATTTCCCTTTCACAGTTTGAAAAAGCATTCTAATCACAATCTTTATTTCAGTCCTAAAGCAGCCCAGAATAAGGACAAGTTTAAAGAGTGGAAAAAAAACCAAAAACCCGGCTTTGAAGCAGGGGAGCTCCCCTCAATAGGAAACACTCAGATTTATTGTCGTTATTAATGCTGCTGCTGTTTTTAGAGAGCACCAGATAATTGCCGGAGTCAAACATGACTTTTTGTCACTTAATAAATTAAATCTTGGCATAATACAGAAGCGGATTGCCATTGTTGTGCTCCTAGACTTCCCAGATGGGCCGTCATTAAACCAGGGCCAAGCTTGGTTAACTTCCTACCTCAGCCGTTCCTTTCCATTTCACATAAAATGGGGCTGAGGTAATTTTTGTTAGTCTGAGCTCCATAGCTTGTTGAAGCAAGGCATTCAGCCAATGATGGTAGAGTCAGCTTTGATGGATTGTTCACTGTGATGATCTCTATCTGTTTTCAGCATTCCATATCTGGCAGAAGAGAAGATGTTCACAAGTTGATTTTGAGTTGTGCTGAAGGGATTAAGAATGGAAAAACAACACGAGAGTTCAGCGGGAATAGATTCTTTGTTTAGAACTGCAGTCTCTCTCTTCCACCCCCCCCCCCTCCTTTCCTGAAGCTTTAGCCCTCAGAAGACCTGGGCTCAAAGCCACCTTATCCCTTGCCAATCTGAGCAAAAATCATGATTTGGGTTTTGAAATTTTATTGAAACTCAAACAATGGAAAATACTTCTTTGCCACTTTGGCAAAGACCACAAAGATTCCTTAATGAAGCACTGCTGCTCTTAAATCCACACAATTTGTTTGCCAGTAAAGGATATATTATAAGGCAACTTGAGCCTTTATTCCCAAAAAGAAAGGAGAGAGAGAGAGAGAAAGAGAGAGAGAGAGAGAGAAACACATTTCCATTCAAAAGGCAGAGAAAGCATCTTTATTGTAATCTAAATCTATTGTTCTGTGTTTTCTAAGCCATGACCTGCCCTGGAGGTTCTGTCACTGTGCCAGCAATTGACTGGCAGAACATAAAACAAACATATTAAATTTGAGAGTTTGCCTGTAATGTTACTGTATCAAAATGGCAATTTCCGAAAGGATTTGAAATGGATCTTCCAGTTCCTCAAACATCAGGGAGGTCCATCCAGTTTTGCCAAGATGGTCTCCAGCTCAAGCTGGGCCTAATAGATGAACACAAAGACATTCCTTTTATTTAGATTTATTTTTAGGCCTAATCTCAAGCAGATTCGAAAGAATGTGTAGCATATTGGAATTGTAGCTAGAACAATTGAATTTACTTTACCACGGTTCAAATAGTCCATGGTGCATGACATATCCACAAATTGAATTTTTCCTCTCATGAAGGTAACTCTACTGAAGGAAACAAAATTAAAATGACAACCACAACCTATCACTACCATACCTTTTAGTATCAGTGAGGAATACACTGATGTCAGCATAACATACATGCACATTTCAAACCCAAGAATACACGAAGGCAAAAGCTTGTCTACCCCAAAGATAAAACACCCAGACAAAAATTGAGCAACGTGTTATATGCAGCACAATGCAGCAAGCCATGTGCAGATCTGGACACTGGGGAAACAAAACGACAACTCCATAAATGCTTGGCACAACATAGGACTAGAGTCAGCAGTCCACCTGCATTTAAAAGATACAGGGCATTCTTTTGAAGAAAACAAATCCACATTTTGGACAGAGAGGACCACTGGTTTGAAAGAGGGGTCAAAGCGGCCATCTATGTCAAAATTGAATAGCCTTCTCTTAACAGAGGGGGAGGGATATGACATCATCTACCTCCAGTATACAACACAGTCCTTTCAGCAGTTCCAAGAAGGCTCCACACCCATTTGCACCATTCAGATGACCCTGAGAACACAGACAAATCTCCAAATGGCCTTAACCACTCCCTTAAAGGATGCAAATGACCATCTGCCTGCAAGAAGTATATATCCTTCCATTCCCCACCACCCAGCCAGAACTGAAGAAGCTTCTTGGAGGAGAAGTGAAATGTCTTCAAAGAAAAACCAGAAAGTCCAGTTGCCTCTTGAAAAAAGCACCTTTGGGACAACCAAGACCTGGATGACTAAGAATCTCCATAGACATTCAGCAGTAATTTGAAGCCACAGCTAAAGACAAAGAGCAGTATTCTTACTTCCATCTGCAAGAAGATTGCCTGCGTATTGGAAATGACTTTCAGCCCTCAAAAATGCATCACATTTTCAAGATACCAATAGCTTTGTGACAATTTGTGAATTGATTGTGGCCCGATATCAACTTCATTCTGAAAGACAACAAATTGAAAGTTTTCCTGCTGGGGTTGTAACTTGGAACTAGATGATGCTATACTAGAACTTTCCGCCAAGCCAATCAACATGGCCAGTTATCCATGCTGGGAGTTGTCCTTCAACAAGCTTTGAAGGGCCATGTATGGTGTTCTCTTCTCCTATCTGTAAGCGTAAATCTGCTTAAACAGTTGAAGTTGAGGCTATCCATCCATACTGAGCACCTGGTAGTAGTTTGAGCAGGCATAAAGTCTACTCTCTTCCACTATGAAGTTATACAACATTACTCAAATCACAGGTATGGTGTGCACATTGGCATGCATTTTCATAAATTGCCAATGTTTCCAATTCTGCATTACTTTTTACGAAGTTATTCAACTTTATCTGTTCCCTATTTGGTGCATGCAACTACAGCAGGTTTACAAGATTTTAAAACTTGCCTTTGGTCACTTGCTTTAAAAAATAGCATTTTCTAGATCATAAAGAAGGCAACAAAACCAGGGGAAATTGTGTAATATTCACAAATGCTTGTAATTCTCCTGATGGAAGACTGCATGAAGAACAATTCTTTTAAAGAGTTAAAAAGCATTGTACGTTATAATCTATTTTTGCTTTGTGGTGTTTTGTCTTCTACTATAACATTGCAACATCATTTTTCTCCAACGTGCACATTTGAAATGCATTACAAGAATTGTGGGAATACTTGTGTTTTCCTTCTCCGTCAGATAAGAGGCCCTTGTTTCTTTCACCCATGGGGTGGGCTGGGGGAAGAGAAAACTCAATAGCAGCTGTTTTGGCAGCTGCAAAGGAGGGTAAACAACATACCATTTTTAAGTCTCCACATATTTATCATATTACAAGTACTCATGGACTAAATCAATAGAATAAAAATCCTCAAGAAGACACTTGGATCCACTGGCAATCAGATTGGTGGTGGTAGACTGAAGCAGCAAATTTTCAAAAAGCAGCCAATCTTGTGTAATAAAATAGCACTCCAGATGCTCATGGAAAAAATAGAGCAGCACATCATAAACAATTTGTATGCCATTTTATGAAGAGTAAATGCTTAATTGGACAGTCGTTTGTCTGGTGACTGGACAATCACTTGTCTGAAATGCTGTAGGCCAGGGGTGTAAAATTCAAGGCCTGGGGGCCAGATCCAGCCCTTGGGGTGCTTAAATCTGCCCTGCGGGGCTGCCCTAGAAACATTGAAGAACTGGCCTGTGGTGCCTCTGCCAGCAAAAATGAAGCTCAGGAGATCTGCATGCAGCCTGCCCAGGCTCCATTTTCAGCTGTGATGGCCTCCTGCCACCCTCTGCCAATGAAAAGAGAGTTTGGGGTGGTGCATGTGGTCCCCCAAGCTCCGTTTTCACTGGCAGAGGGTGGCAGGTGCCATCACAGCTGAAAATTGAGCTATGGAGTCTGTTTTCGCTGGCAAAGCACTTGGGCCACCACAGATATCCCAACACAATACGTCAAGCTGGCCATACAACCTGGCTATGCCCGCCCCACCCCCAAGGTTAAACACAACCCTGATGCAGTCCACAATGAAATTGAGTTTGACACCCCTGCCGTAGGGTCTCCTGATTGAGCACGGGACTAGAACAGTGGTTGCCAACTGGTGGGCCATGGGCCACTGGTGGTTCGCGAGAAAATTTTGGTGGTCTGCAGAGAAATGTCACATCCAGAGCACCCCCCAAAGCAATTAATCCAGGCTGTGCAGGAACTCAAGGCTGCACTGCCACATGGCCTGCAGGAACCCTCCCCACTCACTCACTCCTTACCTGGCAAACTTGCCTGATAAGTTGATATTTTTCCTTTTTTTTCTGGACCATCAGCTGTTCTGCTGTGCCGGGAGATTTAGATTAGCTAGGAAGCAGGAAATCATTGGATTTCTTGCTTTCTAGTTAATCTTTAGATCTTCGGCTCTGCTTAAAAGCAGCTTAAAAGCAGAGCTGAACCTTCCTTAGGACTGAAGCTTCTATTATTCAGTGCAGACTCAGGTAGCTGATGGCAGAAAGATAAATCTCTGAGTGAATCTGTGATTCTGTTAGCAACTCAATCTTCCTGCCTGTTTTGCCTGATTTTGGGTAAAAGTTGCTCTTTTTTAAATAAAAAAAATCAATATTTACATACATGATGTGTTGTGAGTTAATGTGTGAGTTTGCTTGCTAACAAATTTTATGAATTTGCTTGCAAGCAAATTTTATGTGATAGACTCAGGTAGCTGATGGCAAAAAGATAGATCTCTGAATGAATCTTTGATTCTGTGAGCAACTCAATCTGCCTTCCTGCTTTGCCTGATTTTGGGTAAAAGTTGCTCCTTTTTTATAAAAAAAATCAATATTTATATAAATATTTATAATATTTACATATAAGCCATGACCACAAAGCCATACCCACAAATTAGACCGTGCCTACAGAACCGGTTGCTAAGAAATTTGAATCCCACCCCTGCCTGTGTGTGTTTGTGTGTGTGTGTGTGTGTGTGCGTGATGAGAAGGGGGGAGGGAGAGGTTAGACCAAATCTCTCTCTTTCTCTCTTTCTCTCTTTCTCCCACCAATGTCAGCAAGCCATCATCATTCAAATTTCATATTAGTGGTCCCTGGAATTTAAAATTATGAGTTTGGTGATCCCTGAGGTCCAAAAGGTTGGCGACCCCTGGATTAGAAGATCTCCAAAATCTCTTCCAGCTCTATTCTGATCGACTTAATCATCTTAAAAAGACCCGGACAGTTTGTGTCCTTTACACTTAAGGCAGCCCAACTCAATAATTGATCACCTTCCCAACAGGATTTAATGTCTCCAAAGCAGTGGTGGTATGCTACCGGTTCAGACCGGTTCACCTGAACTGGTAGTAAAAAAAAAAGCCAAGATCAGCTGAGAGGAGTGAAAAAAATCATCCCAGAATCAGCTGAGAGGAAAAAGAAGAGAAATGCTCAGGATTGGCATTCCCACCCGTTCCTGTGCTTTTCTCTTCTTTATCCTCTCATCTGATTGGCCCTGCAGATCTCAGCTGGTTTGGGGAAAGCTGTGCACTGGCGTTAGGCAAAGCACACCCACCAAACTGGTGGTAAAACTATTTGAATCTCACCACTGCTCCAAATCTGCTTTCACCACTAGTCAAGATGATGCTGTAAGCCTTAATGAGCAAGTATTTAAATTCCATTAAATCAGGGGTAACCAACCTGTGAGCGGCGGCCTACTATCGGGATGCGTCCTATTTGGAACTGCAGGGTGGCTCATGCAAGCAGTGAGCTGGCAGGCATGTGTGTGCACCACTCAACATGCGGAAGTTGAGCTACCGGCCTGCTGCTTGTGCAAACTGAGCTCTGTGCACATGCACATACCAACCTGCCACTCATGAATCTCAGTTCCTTTCTCTCCCACCACAGCTGGACCATCAAGCTGCCAAGGTTGGGGACCACTGCATTAAAGGATAACACATTGGCAGCAGTTTTATTTAGTCAGTTATGATTATGATATGATTCATATAAATTATGCAAGTTTGCTCATGGGGTGGAGTGGGGGGAGTGATAAGATGACACCTTTGCAGGTGTCATAAAGGGTAGGGTTAGGTTAGAAATATTTTTCTTTTCTTTCTTTCTAAAGTAGAACTTTATGTTCTTAAAGCATTGCATTTTATTTGTATGCCACATCTTTTTTTCTTTCCTGTTTTCCTGCTTGCTGACAAATCTGTTTCTCATTACGGTCGGTTGCCAAAAAAAATCTGGGACTCGTGACAGAATGCCACTGTGACTGAACGAAGGATTAGAATGACATATTAATGAAATAATCCTGATCTTTATACCCATTCATGTACCATATTATGGCCCATGTGCAATTGCGGCACAGCGTTAGTCAGCTTCCAAAGTCACGTGATTATAAATTCAGTGGTCCTTGGCTTTAATTGGATTCAGTAATTTGTCATTCAACTGTGTTGAATTAAATGTTATTTGGAAGAAGGTTCCATTGAAAAGAAAAACACTTGCCCAGGGGGACTTTACATGTGCAAGATTTTGAATCCACATGGTCCAGATGCATTAGGCACTGAGTCACATTTGTTCACTTCCATGTATGTGCACTCCATATACATATTAACAGAACAGAAGAACAGAGTTATTGGCTATCCAATCTGTTCTTAAAAAGACTCCAGTGATGGAGCACCCACGACTTTTGAAGGCAAGCTGTTCCGTTGGTTAATTGTTTTAAATGTCAAGAAATTTCTCCTTAGTTCTAGGTTGGTCCTGTCCTTGATGGTTTCCATCCATTGTTTCTGGTCTTGCCTTCAGGTGCTTTGAAGAATAGGTTGACCCTCTCTTCTTTGTGGCAGCCCCTCAAATATTGAAATATGGCTAACATGTCACCCCTAGTCCTTGTTTTCACTGGACTAGACATACTCAATTCCTGCAACCCTTCACATGGTTTATCCTCCAGCCCTCTAATCATCTTTGTTGTTTTTCTCTGGACTTTTTCCAAAATCTCAATATCTTTTTTATATGGTGGTGACCAAAACTGGATGCACAAATATTCTATTTGTGCAGTCTCTTTCTTTGATTTTCTCTTACCCGCTGCTCCATTCTCTTTGTCATGAGCTTCTGGTGGACAGATTATAAAACCCATTCCTCACTGAAGCTATCTGACAAATCAGTTGTGAACATACAGTGAAATAATTCTGTATATGTTCTCCATGGCAATCCAGAAGAAGGATGTGATACAATTATGAAGTATTTTCTTCAAGTCCTTTCCTCCCTCCCCCTCCCTTTTTTTTAATGTAGTGGCACTAGCAAATGCCAATAATTTTCATAAGTTTTTGGTTTCCTTTAAAAGTGAGATTTCTAATCTGACTCATTCAGCATATTCACTGGCACACAAGAAGGTCTTTCCCAACCATCATGTCAACCCTGGTGACTGATCACAGCTTTAAGGAAACCAGAATCTATTTTTCCCTCATCCCTCTTATTATTCCATTCCCACTTCCTCCCTCCCACACCAGAATACTTAAAGGCTGGCTCTCGCATTGCCATTCCTTTGTGGCCACATCACACACTCTGCCATAATGTTTCTGCCAACACGTTCTAAAATTACATCATTTATGTCTGAATGGAATACTGGTTATGCTCTGTGTGCCTGGCCAGACTGTTCATACTTTCCTGTGAGCTGGACTGTTTTCTTGGTCATCACACCACTCTTGCCGAGCAAAAAAAAGGGCGCATCTTAGAAACACAGCATGTACATTTTTATTGGGCTAAGGGTGGTGGCGGTGAGAAAAATTAGCACTTTGCCATTTCAGATTTTCCCACTAATAGGTTTCCTCAAATTGTTACTAAGTGAGTCATGATGGGATTTTGCTAAAAGTGACTCAGATCCAACATATTATGATAAAATCCAATGAAGTTTTATTGTGGCAATATTGTGTGTCCTTCTGTAAAAAAAAAAAAAAAATCCCATCCTTGATCCCTCTCAAGAGATGGGTCATTTTGCAGTCATTCTTGTCCTTTCAAATGTCCTCTTCCTTTATCGCTTTTATTCTTCCCATCTCTCTTTTCTAATCCCCTGCTGGACTTTTTCCTTTTATTCCTTTTTCTACATTCCATTTTAGGAAGCTGTCAAAGAATTGCACAAACCTCACCTCTGGATCAAGGTGGGCTGTTTAAAGAAACCAGATGTTTGTGCAATGATGAATGATTAAACAAGTATCTTTCTAGTTATAAAATTATTGTTTGGGATGATCAATAACAAGGCATTTTTCTATTCGTCTCCTCAAATCCATTGCAGGATATCAATATATTTGGCTAGATAAATGAAATACCCAGGTTAGAAACATTCTGTAATCAGAAAAACATTGGGCTATCTTTTAAAACCCATGAATAAATTTTGATTGGTGAGGAAGATGATGTTTACAAGTTTTAGAATGTAGTAACTGGATGATTAAAAGATGAGGGAAGAATGGAAAAGAACAACATTCCTCAGCTCACAACATTTAGCCCAGAGGCAGGCAAATAATTTTTTCTTGGATATTTTGGAACAAAACAACTGAGAACACATGATTACCTGTCAATGACCTAACTTACTCAGGAAAAAAATAGAGGGAGAGGGAGGGAGAAGAAGAGGAAGGGAGGGAGGGAGAGACAAAAAAAATGGGGATAGGAGAAAAGACATAGAGAAGAGGAGAAATAGAGGGGAGATATGGTAGGAGATAAGACATAGAAGCTGACCTTTACTATATTTCTCTAATTAGCCCAACTCAGATCTCCAGATTTTTCATATGGTCTTCTATCTGCTATTATGTACAAAAGATTACATCAATGGAATGTATAGTGTACCACTAGAGCTCAACCTTAGCAACTTGAAGATGTGTGAACTTCAACTACCAGAATTCCCCAGCCAGGGGATAAAGCTTGGTCTTTTGTAGATACCATCCTGGTACTGCAGGCTCAATCCTCTTCAGTTACAAACAACAAAATGGAGGTACAAATTTGGATCCTGTGATTGATGGAAGCAAACAGCCTTTGGGTTGGCCAGAGTTCGTAGTAATATGAATCTGGCAGTTTTGATCAGGCTCAGCTTAAATAACCACCCTCAAAGAATACATCTGTTCTCTGGGGCAGCTTGTCATTCACTGGGTTTTCTTTGTTGGCAAGAATCTATTTTAGCACAGATGATTCTGTACTACCTGCTGAGATGTGGGGTATTATTATGCAGTAGAATAGCAGAAAAAATAATAAAGAATATAGAGTATAAGTGCAGTTTAAGCATACCTGGCAAATAATTTTCATAGAGGTTGCTCAGTAAGGTTGCCACGTGCTCAGAAGTTGCACACATTCTAATACTTGAATAAATTTGCAGCAGCTGTCGAATGTATTCATCACTGTGGACTGGGGTTTCAGTTAAAATTATGCTGAACACTCCAGGAAATCAACTCAGAAATAATCAAGTTCCCAATGTAAATAAAAATATTGTCTGTTCTATCTTTGAAAGAGCTTTTGCATATGTAACTTTACCATCTTTTTGTACATAAATTTTAATGGGATTATTAGGAGCAGGTGACTCACGTGGTTGGAACACAGGACAGGAGATTAGCAAGTCCATGTTCAAGACCCAAGAATTGCCTGGGGCAAGGTTGAACTCTCATCCTTCGCTCCATTGCTCAGCCCAGTTCTACCTTTTCACCACATTAGCTATTTCACCATCAAAACTAATAACTGTTAATAGAAGTGTTGCTTTCTGAATCAATGCCTGTAAATTGGGTTGAACTTCAGTTCCTATGATCTCAGAATAACATAACCAACAGCATTGCTAGCTGGAGGTTATAGAGATCAAAAATTCAACTCATTTGAAGGATGATGAGCAAAGAATGGTTGATACATCTTTTTAATCATGATAGATGGCTTATAGCACCCTACAAGTTGCTGTGCTTAATCTCTCATTAGTTTTAGCTCTCATTAGCCTGAACAACTGATTAGAATCTATACTCCAACAATACCTGAACATCCTAAGGTTTTTCTCCTTAAGGTTTGGGACTTGAATGGAAACTATCCATCACTTTGTCACAACAAGCCATATGTATTAATATAAGAAAGATACTCAATCCTAGAAAAACTGAGCCAAATAAATGAAGAAGTATACCCATTTTTGTTATCCTCTCAGCAAAAGACAAAAGCTTTGTTTCAACCTAACATGTGGAATTTCATATCTGACTATTCTGCTATGAAAATTAGGTACCTGTTCCTCTTAAAATCAATGCCAGGGTGTGCTTGAGTTAATGGTCTGAGACAAAAAAAAATTGGAGAAAAAAATATTAATCAGATCAAAGATTTAATTTAATTTACAATTAACTGAATGAAGTAAAAATATTCCTATCCAGGTGCAAATAATTTTACAGTTGAGTAAAATAGGACATTACATTTTGTTGATAATTTGTTGTCTCTGGGCACCAGTGGCATTCAAGACTTTTATGACTTGTCTTTTCAGGCTGTTTTGTTTCTGAAGGACACACACAAGCACAAAAGAGGGACCCTTGCAGAGGTGGTTGATACCAGTTTGCACCTGTTCTAGCGAAGCACCCATCCACAGAATCAGTAGTAAAATATTTTGAATTCCACCACTGGAGCCTTGTATTTAACATTTGAGAAAACATGGGTTTCCTAAAAATGGCTGACGAGAGGAGGCATTCAAAGTCCAGTGCCACAGTGTAAAAAGATTATTTTCGGAAAAATTTGTAAAGGTTTGGATTAACAATGAACCTCAGAGTCATAATGTTGACAGGAATTTATTAAATCAGTGTTTTTCAAACTTGACTGTTTTAAGATGCATGGATTTCAACTCCGGGAATTCCTCAGCCAACACACATAGACTAAAACCAAAAATTAGAAGACCCATTAAAACTTCCCATGCCTATCTGTCTTGCTACCAGCATTGTGCTTGGAGGATTTTTTTTTCATTTTTTAAGACCAATTCCACAGGAAATCTTACTTATCCACAAGACTTGCCTCAAAGAGCACTCAATTATTCTCTAGCAAATATGGAAAGGGCCTTTTTCCTAAACTAGCCATCAACATTTACTTTAGGAGAGAAAGAAGAACCATTCTCAAGGGTCTCTGTCCCGTTAAAAATAAAAATGAGTAAATATTATTAATGGGAAATAGTTTAACTGTACAACAACCATGTTTTTGTCAGAACAGTGTGAAACTTTAAAAAGTGTCTTTGGTAAATGGCCTTAGAATCTACAACTCAATGTCTGAGAGCACTGAAGCAAATGTTATTTAACTGTGCACGTAAATTTGATTCCTGGGAACTAATTGAAAACTATGTGGTTTTCTTCACAATAATCAGTCATGGTCTACTATTGTTCCCAGCCAAGAAGTTTATTTGATTTTTCAGTCTAGCTCTTCTCAGATCTAAGTATGAACCAGGTCTGACTCTGATTCACTTTTTTTTGAGATCATTCAAGTTCAGCAAGTCAAAGAAATATCCAGAAGGCAACAGCATGGCAAAAATTCCATATTCTTGCCAAGAAATTTCATGGAAACCCTTATGAAATCGTCAAGAGTTGAACTGGATTCCAGAGAGATTTGACAAGACTTAGACTTTTCATTGTGAAATGACCCTGTGTAGTGGAGGCATAAAAGTCCATGCCAATCTCACAATAGTAAAGCTACAGTTCCCAGCATTGTTACTTATAGATTTATTCATGGATCCAGACAAGTGACTTTTATACAACTTTGCAATTTTGCAGGTGATGGTCTTGAGGAGAACTGAATAAAACTCAAGGGTTTCCAAGTAGATTTACTAGAGGATACCAAGACAGACAAAAAATAATAAGTGCTTCTCATCCTACCATTCAGCTACCATAGGATGTGATGACAACTACTAGCTTTTAAAAGAGATTAAATACAATCAACGATAAGATTTTTGTGGTCATCATGTTACTTTACTATTTGTAGTAGATCAGATCAGAGGTAGAATATCTCTGCATACCAGTTGCTGTTGCTATCTTATTCTCATTTTGACCTTCCAGAGGAATCTGGTTGGCTCTGATAATTTTATTTAATCAGAGCTTTTCTGATCTTTTTTTTAAAAAATGATAGCTATTAATCTATTAAATTTTTATTCCATTATGATCTCCCAATTCTAAGTGGATAGACGCCATAGTAAGAACAACAGGATTAAATAACTTCAGCTTAAATCATAAAAGCATATCGTAAAGTTCAACTCTGTTATTTTATTCTATTTAAGTATGACTGTACAATATAAGAGTGACACTCATTGTTTAATCATTTTCTAAAATCTGCCAGGAAGGGGGCTAGTTTAATCTGGGGGGAGTTCCATAGCATTTGAGACCTAAGATGAAGCATAACCCTTTTTAACTTTAGCTCTTCTGACATCCCTGAAATGTGGGACAACAAGGAAGCCTGTCCCTGATCCAACAAGCTGGACCAAATCTAGTCAGATGTCTTTATGCACAATACCAGAGGTGGTATTCAGCAGGTTCTGACCAGTTCTGGAGAATCGGTAGCGGAAATTTTGAGTAGTTTGAAGAAACGGCAAATGCCACCTCTGACTGGCCATGCCTTCATCTATTCTCTGCCTCCAGAATCCCAGTTGATTGGCTGGGTCTTCTTTTGTTGCCCTGCACAGAAGAATGGAGCTGGAAAGTAGATTAGTGGGGTGGGGAGGGAATGGGATTTTGCAGTAACCAGGGGTGGGTTCAATTTTTTTAAACAACCAGTTTTGTGGGTATGGCTTAGTTGGTGGGCGTGACTGGCTGGGCATGGCCAACTTAAGATCACTCACATCAAGGCATGCATCTCCTCGCCTGGCTTCTTCTGACTGTGGGGATGCTGCAATAGTTGTAAGTGTGAAAAATGGTTATAAATCATTTTTTTCAGTGCCATTGTAACTTTGAATGGTCACTCCACACAAGCAAAGTACCAGCAAAGGAGAGGAAAAAAAACTCCAGAGAAGTTCCTGAGACAGGAATTCCAGTCCTGCCAAGAATGTAATAAGGGTTAATGGAGAGGCAGTTTTTATAAGCAACACCAGAATGTTTCCTTCCTGCCTTCTTTACAGGATTAGCCCAGTAATTTCTTCTAACAACCGGTTCTCTGAACTGCTTAGAATATTAACAACCATTTCTAGCAAATAGGTGTGAACCTGTAAAATCCCACCCCTGGCAGTAACCTTCCCCCAGGAATGGGGAGGGAATGGAGATTTTGCAATATCCTTCCCCTGCCATGCCCACCAAGCCATGCCACACCCACCAAGCCACGCCCACAGAACTGGAAGTAATTTTTTTTAATCCCACCACAGACCAATACTATTATTGATGCTAAAGATGAGAAGGGGTGTTGTAGATAGTATAACAATGATACAACAGAACTGTGTCAATATGAAAATAAGTAGATTCTATAGCACTTCCTCTTTTGGTTTAGCATCCAAACCATTAATTAGGTGGGCAGAAAACTACCCTCTCCAGATGGGACAATCTATTTATGCTGTCCCCAAAGCCTAAGGAGAAAGTCAAGTTTTTGCCACCTTTCTGAAGGTTATAATGATCCAGATGTGTTGACCAAGTTACACAATCAAAGATCTGAATTTTGTGCATAATGCTATGTTGGTGGCTTTTGTGCTAGCTTTTGATGCTATACTACATAGCTTTTGATGCTATGTTGGTAGCAACTACTAAATATATTGCATGATACAATGATATGTGAAAGAATATCTCTCCCACCCAACATTAATTCAAGATGTTGCACAGTATTTTCCTAAATGTCTTTATTTTTTTTTTCTTCTATCATCCATCATGTAATTATTACCTAGCTATCAGTTCCTCTTTTCATATACACCAACACCAATCTGGACACCGCTTCATACTTTCCAGAATTAAACCTACACCTTCCACCATACAATCTGTATCATCGAACCCCATACTAGTAGATCAGACCAGGGTTATTAAGATCTAGTCTAGCCTTCTCTTTTCTTTTAGTTTTACTTAAACACTAATTCTTAAACACACACAATCAATCTTCTTTCACTCTTAAGTTATGACCTTCCTTCCATATGTTGTGGTTACCATCAGCTTGGGCCAGGGGTGGGATTCAAAAATCCCAGCAACCGGTTCGCTGCCCAGTTGCTGGGTGGACATGGCCATGGTGGGTGGTCTTACTGGAACTTCTGGGAGGGCCATTTTCTCCCTCCCGGAGGCCCTCCGGAAGCCAGAAGCAGGCCCATTTTGCGACTTCTGGTATTTTTGGGAGGGCTGTTTTTCACCTTCCCAAGGGTCCAGAGGCTTCCCTTGGGCTTCTGGGAGTGCAAAAATGGCCTCCCCCAGGCTCTGGAGGCCCTCTGGAAGCTGGAAACAAGCCTGTTTCCTTCTCCCAGAGACTCCGCGGAGACCCTGTACTTACCTGCATTGAAAATGGGCTGCGTGGAGACTCCTGGGAGAGGCAGGGAGAGGTGGGCGGGGCCAGCCTGTCAATTCAAATACTGGTTCGGTGAACCAGATGCAAATTTAATATCTGGTTCACCCACACCGGTCTGAGCCTGTAGAATCCCATCCCTGGCTTGGGCCCATTGTGGTCAAAGGTTTCACAAAAATACCACTGGCAGAAAGAAATAATTAATTATTCTTAGTCATACCTGCAATCTCTCGCAATGCAACATTCCCTGCAAACAAAGACAGTTCAGTCAGCTGCTACACATTTTGGCCATTACCCCACAAGCCCAAAAAAAGTCAAACTTTACTTGCAAGTACCTTCACCATATTCTATGCAAGCTTGGATATCTCATACAGAAACTAACCTGCAAGCCAGCATTTGGTTATCCATATTCTTCCCAGATAGAACATATTATGCAATATATTGACAAACTCCAGATACCCTTTGTACTAGCATCAGTATTTTAAGAAATAGGCAAATTTTTCAGAGTCATAACCAGGGGTGGGTTTCAACTGGTTCTGTCCACCTCTGTAGAACCGGTAGCTCTGAAGAGAACTGGTTCTATGTCTGCTGATGTTTTTGCCCACCTACTGACCTGGGCTCTTACCTGACCTTTATTTCCTGATTTTTTCAACTTCAGCTGCTGTGCGAGGCCCAGCTGCAGTTAAAAAAGCAGGAAAAGAGGGCTTTTTGAAAGGCTGCTTCTCTGCATGCAGTATGCTGATGACGATTTACAGGCGCACGTGGTCCCAGCATGCAGGGAAGCACATCATCAATCACCAATCCTTGTAAACCCTGAACTGATAGTTAACCCTGTCGTATCTCACCCCTGGTCATAACACAAGTTCACATTTATTGAAGGTATTGCTTCAATATTGCTCTTTTTATGCATTCAAGTATTTGCCAAACCAATTTAATTTTTAATGGCCATTTAGCCACGTAGATACAGGGATGTGGTGGCTCAGTGGCTGAGATGCTGAGCTTGTCGATCAAAAAGGTCGGCAGTTCAGCGGTTCGAATCCTTAGCACTGCATAATGGAGTGAGCTCCCGTTACTTGTCCCAGCTTCTGCCAACCTAGCAGTTGGAATGCATGTAAAAATGCAAGTAGAAAAATAGGGACCACTTTGGTAGGAAGGTAACAGCTTTCCGTGCGCCTTCAGTATTTAATCATGCCGGCCACATGACCATAGAGACGTCTTCAGACAGTGCTGGCTCTTCGGCTTTGTAACGGAGATGAGCACTGCCCCCTAGGGCTGGAAATGACTAGCAGGTATGTACTTTTACCTTAGACATGTAAATAATTTCTTTAGCCTTACCATAGGACAGGTCAGAATATAGACACCTTCAAAGTCAACACTGCCGTTTGCCCTTGAAATCTAAACCATTTGTTGTTGTTGTTGTTGTTGTTGTAAATGTTATTTTCACAATCACCATTCTCTGTAGCTGCAGAAATATTTTCTTCCTGCAATTTTATCAGGCCCTTTTGCAGATTCGCCATGGCATATACCTGGACTGTACATTTGCATGCCTTTCCTTCTTCTTCTTTTTATTTGAGTTTGCAGTATGAACTGTTCAATTGCAGTTCTGCTCTATATCCGGAAACTTCTCTCTGTATCTGTGGCAGCATATGTTTTCATTTAACTACATTTGTTCCCAATTATTTTTGTTATGGCTGCAGGGAAAGGAAGAGGCCTTGCTATCTCTAAAACAAGATTTGAATATCCTGAATCCCCCACCCTTCTCTTCCTCCAGATTCAGGTTGAGGTTTTGATTCATTCATGTATAGTTTTGAGGGACAAAGAACCGTCTTCAGCAACCTTTCTTAAACTAAATTCCTATTCCATCATTCCAAGCAGGCAACATCACTAGCTGGGTTGGCTTGGCATGATGGGATGTGTCATCAAGCTTGCTTGGAGAACAACATATTGCAGAAGGGAGTCTATAGAAATAAAACTCTTCTAAAGTTGGTTTTATAGCCTTCATAATGCCAGTATCATATCCCATTCATATTATTGTATCAGAGGTGGTATTTAGCAGGTTCTGACCAGTTCTGGAGAACCGGTAGTGGAAATTTTCAGTAATTCAGAGAACTGGCAAATACCACCTCTAATTGGCCCCACCCCCATCTATTCTCTGCCTCCCAAGTCCCAAACTGATCGGCTGGGTCTTCTTTTGTTTCCCTGCACAGGAGAATGGAGTTGGAAAGCAGGTTAGTGGGGTGGGGAGGGAATGGGCTTTTGCAGTAACCTTCCCCCAGGAGTGGGGAGGGAATGGGGATTTTACAATATCCTTCCCCTGCCACACCCTCCAAGCCACAACCTGCCCACCAAGCCACACCCACAGAACTAGTAGTACATTTTTTTGAATCCCACCACTGTACTATATATTCAGAGGCATGAATCAGCTTCAGTAGAAAATCACATTCATGCCATTCACATCAGCCCTAAAATTAATTGTTGCCCTTGGGCCATCAACTATAAGGAAAGCTGAGCACCGAAGAATTGATGTTTTTGAATTGTGGTCTTGGAGAAGAATCTTGGAAGTCTCTTGGACTGCAAGAAGATCAAATCAGTCAATCCTAAAGGAAATAAACTAAATCCTAAAGGACAGATACTGAAGCTGAAGCTCAAACACTTTGGCCACCTAATAAGCACAGTGGACTCATTTGAAAAGACCCTGATGTTGGGAAAGATTGAAGGCCAAAGGAGAAGGGGACCACAGAGGATGAGATGGTTAAATAATGTCATTGATGCAATAGACATGAATTTGGGCAAACCCCAAGAGGACAGGGATATGTGGCATGCTATGGTCCTTGGGATTGCCAAGAGTCGGACATGACTTAGCAACTGAGTGAAAATTTGGACTGTCATTGATTTTGGCCCATATATTTCATAGTTACAAAATTAACAAGACCTTGATGACATCTACTTAATATTTGATCTTAGCCAAAAGTCAACCAATGTTGTAGGTGAAGTCAAAAAAGAGGACATGCATATCTTCATTACTGTGAAGGAAAATTACCAAAAAAACAAAAACAAAACCCTGATACTTTTCATGATTCCACATATCTGCCAAATCTTAAAAGATGGACATGCTTGTATATACAACATGGTGAACAAAAGTCATCCTTCCTTCAATAAATGTAAAAAATGCCTAATGTGGCATTTTGAAGATAATGTTAAATTCATCAATACAGCACTCTAGAGAACTGCAGATTTGAAGTAGAGAGCTTCTTAACTTGGAGTACTTCCCTGCATTTCAGGAAACTGTAGATTGTAATTGCCTTCCTGTATAATTTCACTGGACATATTTTTGTTATGAAAACAGAAAGAATGAAGACTGGAGTAGGAAGACTCAAAGAAAAAAATTACTCACAGGAAACACAGTAAAAAACTATTATTTATAGATCTCATTCCATAATTTCCACTTCCAATGGGATCTTCAACTTCTCATATTTTTCTCTTCGGTCTAGGCTAATTTTCTTTTTTTTTCATATTTTGCCGGCTGCTCAGAGGAACTTTTAGACAGAATGAAATAGAATGAATACAATCCCAGGTGGGATTCATTCACTGGTAGTTTTTACACAGATGCTGATGAGGAGAGAGGAAAAAAAGATAAATAAATGGATGAATAAAGAGCCTGCATTTCCAATCTTATTTTTTCTCCTTTCTCTTAGGGTGTGGAATGTGCATGGAGACGTGCAAGAAAAGGAAGACAGGGCATAGATTCATAAAAACTCACCAGTCTGACCATCCAGAATCATAACGATTCGGAAATAGAAAGGTTAGTCACTTGGAAACATTTTGAGTAATGAAATAATAGCTTGCTCATAGGTCAATGGTGGATTAGATACTCTACACTTCAGATAATCCCTGGTATTTCCAGCCAGGGATGGAATTTGGAAAAGGATAGCTAGCTAGCTAGCTAGATAGCTAGTGTCATTCCCCTGGTGGAGACTGATTCTGAGGGAAAGGAAGAATAGTCGACAGGGAGTGGAAGTGTGGCTCCAGAGGTGTGGAGGAGGCTGGGGAAGGGCAGAGGCCGGTTGAGCAGTCAGAGGAGGACCCAAGCCCATCCCCTATCCATCCTAGGGCACGCAGGGAGGAGAGAATAAGGGTGAGACATGGTTTCCTCGGGAGGAGAGGGCCTTGATCCTCTTCATGGGCTGCAGGTGTGACAACTGAATAAGAGTTTGGACCTGCTTACTGGAAACAAAGCGTGTTTTATTTTGGTCTGAAGTTATCTTGATTGGCGTCCTTCCAGCAGACTGTGCCTTGTTATCTCTTTGAATTTGTTAAATACTTCTCTGTTCCTTTGTGGAAATTTCATCATTGTAGTTTGTTTGGTTTGTTATTTCACCTCTATCTGCTCATTAAGTTCGGACTGTATTACTTTCTTTTGAAGACTATTTTTGAGTATGTTTTATCTCCAACTGAGTATTATTGAACAGTGGGGCCAAGTTGGAGGCATTAAAGGACATTTATTTACATTTTGGATTTTGTTACATTTGTGTTACACTCTGGGTCATCACAGCTAGAGAGAGAGAGAGAGAGATAGATAGATAGATAGATAGATAGATAGATAGATAGATAGATAGATAGATAGATAGATAGATAGATAATCTTTTATACAGATCATCCTCAACTTATGACCACAATTGACTCCAAAATTTATGTTGCTAAGTGAGAAATTGGTTAAGAGAGTCTTGCCTCATTTTACAATTTTGCTGCACGTATTAAGTAAATCACTGCAAATTAGTAAACTGGTTATTAAGTGAATCTGGCTTACCTATTGACTTTACTTGTCAGAAGATTGCAAAAGGTGATCATATGACCCTGGGATGTTGCAACAGTTATAAATGTGAGTCAGTCATCAAGCATCTGAATATAAATCATGTAACCATGGGGATGCTGCCATAATCATAAGTGTGGAAAATGGTCATAAGTCACTTTTTTCAGTGCTGTTGTAAGTTTGAACAGTCATGAAGTGAACTGTTGTAAGTTGAGTACTACCTGCATAAGAGAGCCAGTTTGGTCCAGTGGTCACCAGACTAGAGAACAGGAGACTGTGAGTTCAAGTCCTGCCTTAGCCATGAAAGCCAGTTGGGTGACCTTGGGCTTTTAGCCAGTGGTGGGATTCAAATTGTTTTACCACCGGTTTGGTGGGTGTGGCTTGGTGGGCATGCTTTGCCTAACAGCTTTCTCCACACCAGCTGAGACCTGCAGTGCCAACCAGCTGAGAGGATAAAGAAGAGAAATGCACAGGTAGGATTTTTTCCTCCTCTCAACTGATGGTTGCTTTTTTTTTTTACTACCAGTTCGACCAAACCGGTCTGAACCAGTAGCATACCACCACTACTTTTAGCCCAACTCCACCTCCCAGTGGGGAAAAGAGGAGGAGGAAGGTGTGCTGGTTACATTCACAGCCTTGAACGTTATTTATTTTGTAAATCAAACATGACATTATTGTAAAAATAATAATAAAAATGGGTTATAAAAAATAAGCTAGATCAGTGGTGGCTAAACTTTTTGGTCTCTTGTGCCAAAAATTGTGCGCGTGCTTGTATGCTCGTGCTCGTGTGCCAGCACCCAGAAGGCAATGCGCAGCCCCCCAATTCCCCTACACATGCACATGCATTCCCACCCTACCCCCCCCCCCACCCTTTTACCTGCACTGTGCCTCACAGCTGATTTTTGGCCGGTTTGAGGCCCTTTTTGGCCTCCCAAAGGCTTGAGGAAAGCTTCTTCAGGCTTCTACAAGCTTTGTAGGCTGAAATCGTGCCCTGTTTCATCACTTCTGGTATTTTCAGAAAAACAGGAAGTGACGAATCAGGTCTAGATTTTGGCCTACAAAGCTTGTAGAAGCCTGAAGAAGCCTTCCTCAAGCCTTTGGGAGGCCAAAAAAGGCCTCAAACTGGCCGAAAATCAGCTGTGAGGCATGGACTTGCGCAGTGAGGTAAATTTGCCTGCAGCTCGTGTGCCTGCAGAAATGGCTCTGCATGCCACCTGTGGCATGCATGTCATAGGTTCTTCATCATGGAGCAAAATCCACCAAGGATCTGAAAAAAAGAGGTTCCTCTTCTTGTATTTTAAAAAGGAAAACATAAAAAAATATTATTTTGGTTTCTCTTCCATAGCTACACATTATGGAGATAGAATATAGACACTCGAAAGATGCCTTTCAAACTGTCAACACATACTCCATGCCTAAACAATCCTAAAGTTTTCTATCTGCTTACACAACTGAGCAGGGTTTTAAAAGCATTAAATGGACACAGGTGGAACCATAAAACTAAGTGTCTCCACATGGAACATCTGCTGTGTGCCCCTGTTATCTTTATAAGGGAGTGGGTTGTTTTTAAAGCCTCTGTTTCTTTTAACCCCATTGCTTGCAGCTTCTTTCCATCAACTACAGTCACAAATCTTTTTTAGATCACAATGGAGCATTGTGATATCCCTCAAATGCAGAAAAGCTTTTTGCATGATAACGATGCAGCTGTAACAGGACACAGGCCGTTTCAGCAGAAATCAAAGGAGGTGGAATATTGTTATTATTATTATAGAAATAGCACTTAGACTTATATACAGCTTCACAGTGCTTTTTATAGACCTCTCTAAGCAGTTTACAGAGTCAGCTTATTGCCCCCAACAATCTGGGATTTTACCCACCTTGGAAGGATGGAAGGCTGAATCAACCTTGAGCCTGGTGAGATTTGAACTGCCAAATTGCAGGCAACCGGCAGGCAGCAGAAGTAACCTGCAATACTGCACTCTAACCACTGTGACACTGTGGCTCATTGTAACAGGGTTGTCCTACTAATAGCTTAGCTGTCAACATTCTGTACCATCAGCTTCTGACCTAGAGTAAGAACCATTAGTTGTTTAGTGATAATCAAGGATGATTGCCAAGGTGTAGTAAGTGTGACTTAATTCTGCTTCATCTTGTTGCAATACTGCATTCTAACCACTGCATCACCAAGGCTCTTAACTGGATCATAACCGCTTTGCTGAATATTTTTTTTTACAGTTTATCTATTGTTTCATTTGGTATTCTGGCAACAATCAACCCCCTAACCAATTGCAATAGGAAATAAATTTTAAATTGAATGAACAGCAATTAAAGTAAAGAAAATCCTTAATTTTAGTTGTCGGTTAAAATCAACAGTTAAATGGCATTGCAAAGGAATGTTTAACAACTAATAAAGAGAAGATCCGTGTATTTCAAAGAACAGAATCAGCAATGGAAATTGTACAGCTCTGAGTGAGGCTGGGCAACTTTTGAGCATGTCTTCTCAGAGGGTTTCAATAAATATTGAGGTTAATATAAGCAGAAGTGTCATGCCCCAGTATATAACTTTTATATACCGTTGTTGCTTGTTAGCCCCATCTAGTGGCCAGAGGGACAAATATGCCCCAATATATGATCTTTATATACTGTTGTTGCTCTCTAGCCCCATCCAGTGGCTGGAGAGACAAATACCAAGTATATTGTTTGAACTGACCCACCCCATTACCCATCAGCCCACACCCAAAACAAATGCATGCTATAGGAAGCCAGGCTCCATTTCCTTTAGCATTTGGGGAAGGCAGAAGCACAAAGAAGAAAGCATCTTAATCTGAGGCACCAAATTAAGGACAAACCAACATCCCACACCCAGAGCATTGCTGGTCAGATTTAAATTGCTTGTATTTATTAATTGTTATGTTCAGCAATAACTCAATACTGTCTACCTTGTATTTGGCTCTCATTGTATGTATCCCTGTTTTCCCCAGTTTCACCATATCTTCTTCTTTTAATAAAGCATTCAGATCTATGCACACAAGTCTATTTTATTGGAGGATAGGTGGGTTTAGCTGCATGTCAAGCTGAACACAGACTAACGTGTAGTGAGGACAGAACAAGAAGCATTCTCTCAGATAGTCTGGATTTGAAATGTTTTAAAGGGCATGATCAGCAGTTTGTATTTTGCCCAGAAATTGGCAGCCAATGTGGCTGTTTTAAGCTCAGATATACGATCCCTTTGCATTTTCCCCCAAGACCAGTTCTGCTGGTGGATTTTGTGCCATCTGAAGTTTCTGGATTAAAGCACAAAAGCAGACGTTATATGGAGCCCATACAAAACTGGAAGTTATTAGCGCTAAGTTTTAAAGTCATTGCCTTCCAGAAAATAGCAATAGCAAGGTAGACTTATATACTGCTCCATAATACATTACACCAGGGGTCCCCAATCCCCAGGGCCACAGCCTATTATTGGGCCATGGCTTATTTGGAACCGGATCGCATGGGAAGTGGGTTGGCACAACACACTGAGTTCAACTCGTGCGAGTGGCAGGCCAGCATGCATACGCATGTGTGCACAGCTCAATATGCAATCAAGCTGTGTGGCATGTCTGTGAGTGCTGGCCCTTCTGCTTGCATGAATTGAGCTGCAAGTGTGGGCACCAGTCCACCATTCACAGGGTCAGTTCCCCTCTCTTCCCCTCAGGGGACATATACAGTTTATCTATTATTTCATTTGGTACACCAGCAACACCACCCCAACCATTTGCAATAAGGAATAAATTTTAAATTGAGAGGGGAACAAGCATTTCAAACAAAGAAAATTCATAATTTTAAGTTGTCAGTTAAAATCAACAGTAAATTTCAGTTAACAGTTAACTCTGGGCAGTTTAAAATGTCAGCATATTGCCCCAACAATTGGGTTCCCATTTTACTGATTTGGAATCAACCTTGAGTCAGTCAGGATCAAATTCCTGGCTGTGGGTAGAGTTAGCCTGCAGTACTGTATTCCAACCACTGCACCACCAGAGCTCAGACAGACAGACAGATGATGGATGGATGGATGGATGGATGGATGGATGGATGGATAGATTAGATAGGTAGGTAGGTAGGTAGGTAGGTAGGTAGGTAGGTAGGTAGATAGATAGATAGATAGATAGATAGATAGATAGATAGATAGATAGATAGATAGATAGATAGATAGATAGATAGATAGATAGATAGATAGATAGATATCAGCCCAAATTGATAAATGACTTCCTAGCTTTTTCATGCATCTCTGAAAGCAGAGGAAGATTGGGATCCAGTAGCACCCTTAAATTAAATAATTCTATGTCTGCTTTTTCTAAAAGAGTAATTCCCTTCCAAGCAAGTCAGTCTACTAGCTATCTGGAAAAATGGATTCTCCAAAGACATTTAAACCCTTGATCTTATACCAACTTTAAACTGCTAAAAACCAGCCATTTCTTCCAGTTAATCAGTTGGTTAGCGACGGAGAGAAAGATAAAGACAGAGAGAATATATATCTTCCCCAAGTTACATATTTGTTACTCATTCAACCACAAAAGGAGAGTAAAACTCAGTATATCTCCAGTTTGTTCGTTTATATTATGCATATTGTAAATTGTTATGTGTATGGTCTATAGTTGTAAAATACAACTGAAACAATCTGCAAAGCTGAGTTATTAAAAAAACGCAAATACTTGTCTTTGTAATGATGATACACAGTGCAACCATTTAACCATTTAAGAAAAGTTTCTCCAAAGCTTAAGGCAATTACATAATTATAAGAGAGGCAGCATATGAAGTCCTCTTCTAAAGCAACGTACTATTGCTAATTTCAAGGACGTGCTTTCAATCAAATTTATTTTGTCAATTTCCCAGGAATGTTCCTCAGTATGATACAATGTATGGGTAGACACCA
Organism: Bungarus multicinctus; assembly: GCA_023653725.1. Classification (NCBI taxonomy): domain Eukaryota; kingdom Metazoa; phylum Chordata; class Lepidosauria; order Squamata; family Elapidae; genus Bungarus; species Bungarus multicinctus. The sequence goes on along the minus strand of CM042851.1, from coordinate 41,039,089 downwards.
TAGTTTAATGGTAAAGTACCTACTTTGCATGTAGAAAGCCTCAGTGTTAGTTCTCAACTTTTTCACAACCTGATAATTGGTGATAGGAGAAGGGAGGCAGGAGATATTTTTACCTCCTTGAGAAGTGAAAAATTCAAATGTAATGCTCTTAGCAATTATATATGGAAATGATTTCCTTTTGGTTTCCTCCTACATTGCTTGTTTTTTAAATACACACACAAAACACTCTTACTGATGAACTCTTTTGACACCTGTACTATTGCACAACAATTGTAATTGGGGAGACTGAAGACTAAAACATATGAAGAAGAAGATACAGGAACTGGGTATATCTAGTCTAGTGAAAAGAAGGACTAGGAGTGACATGATAGTACTGTTCCAATATCTCAGGGGCTGCCACAAAGAAGAGGGAGTCAAGCTATTCTCCAAAGCACCTGAGGGTAGGACAAGAAGCAATGGATGGAAACTAACCAAGGAGAGAAGCAACTTAGAACTAAGGAGAAATTTCCTGACAGTCAGAACAATCAACCAGTGGAAGAGTTTGCCTTCAGAAGTTGTGGGTGCTCCAACACTTTAGTTTTTTAAGAAGGACAACCCTTTGTCTAACATGGTATAGGGCAGTGGTGGCTAACCTTTTTGGGCTCCTGTGCCAAAAACTGCATGCGCACCAGCGTGCACGCACTTGCGTGCTAGCATCCAGAATGCAATGCACGCCCCCCTCCTCATGCCCGTGTGCATGCATGCATAATCCCCCCCCCTTACCTGCACTGTGCCTCACAGCTGATTTTTCGGCTGGTTTGAGGCCTTTTTCGGCCTCCCAGAGGTTTGGAAAAAGCCTCTGCAAGGCTTTTCAGGCCGAATTATAGGTCCATTTCGTCATTTCCTGTAATACCGGAAGTGATAAAATAGGCTTATAATTCAGCATGAAAAGCCTTGCAGAGGCTTATTCCAAGCCTTTGGGAGGCCGAAAAAGGCCTCAAACCATCTGAAAAAAATCAGCTGTGAGGCGCACGCATGCGCAGTGAGGCACTCATGCCATAGGTTTGCCATCACAAGTATAGGGTCTCCTGCTTGAGCAGGGGATTCCCTGAGCAGAGGGTTGGACTAGAAGACCCCCAAGAGTCCCTTCCAACTTTGTTATTCCATATTCTGTAACAATAGATGATGATTATGACAGTACATAATATTTTTTCTCTAGTTATAAACTGTTCATTTATTGAAATAATATAAAAGCTGATGTACAATGTACAATGCATTAATGATTTTATTTGAAGAACTAATCTCTTTTTAAAAGATCTATGTTTTTGTCTTTTCTGAGAAGCTAGTTGTAATATTTAACTGGCTTGAGTTGTATGAACAAAGATACCATGTCATGATTATAATATGGCATATGCTATTATTATAGTTTGAAAATAAAGCTGCAGAATGCAGAGAGATAATCAAAAGATTCCTTAAGCATGCTGGAGGGTTTTTTCCCCCCACAAATTAACGGGTTATCTAGCAGTCCTTTAGGTGGCGGGAAACTCTAATGTTTGTCATTCCCCTTGATAATAGTGACACATAGTACGATCCTAAATAATTATGTCCCCTCTGAGAAGAGGGATTCATGGATTTCTCCAGTTGTATTTTGCTCCCATGCCCCTTTCCTCCTATCACCACCGACAGAATCTATCAATCACTCTCCTTGATGTGGGTTGGGTTTGAGGAGGTGGTGAATTTGGCCAGCAGATTCAACTCAATCAATCCTTGAGTTTTGACCAATGAACCAGAAAGTCCATTTGGTGAAGTTTGTTCTGGTTTTGCACAAGCGTTTTGTGTAGGTGCATTGCGAGGGAGTCTATTTATCAGTTGGGAAACAATGTTGTTACAGCCTCAAGACCTCTCAAACTGTCTACTGTGGACCTCACCCTATTCTTAAGAGTCCTTAAAGGGGCCATGCATAAATACCAGCGTGCCTACCATTGCTGATTTACTGTCCCCATTTATCTGTATTTACTTCCTTTGTTCATGTTTATGTTCATAGCAGAGGTGGTATTCAGCAGGTTCTGACCAGTTCTGGAGAACCGGTAGCGAAAATTTTGAGTAGTTTGGAGAACCAGCGAATACCACCTCTGACTGGCCCCACCCCCATCTATTCTCGGCCTCCCGAGTCCCAGCTGATCGGCTGTGTCTTCTTTTGTTGCTCTGCACAGGAGAATGGAGCTGGAAAGCAGGTTAGTAGGGTGGGGAAGAATGGGATTTTGCAGTATCCTTCCCCTGCCACGCCCACCAAGCAATGCCCACCAAGCAACACCACACCCACCAAGCCACGCCCACAGAATCGGTAGTAAAAAAAATTGAATCCCACCACTGGTTCATACCCATACTTGTTATCTTGTACATGTTTGATGAACAAAAATAAAAATAAATAAATGAACAAACCGAGACACAAGGGAGAACAGAAAAGCTGTCATCTTGAAGCCAAAAATATTCCATTCCAAGTATTAGATTGTGGATTTAATGTTTCTCTAAACACCCATTCAATCCATGTTCCATAAAAGAGGCATTGGTACTCAGGAGCTGTTCAGACTGATGTAGGTTTTGAATTGTGTCACCAACAGGGTGGTTGAAGAATAAGGTCATATTGTTTCCACAGGACTCTTTGTGACAGGATAAGAAGGGAAACATTAACAGCTGGACTAGAGTCAAAGATGGTTTAAGGTATGAACTGAAGGTCAGATGGAAACTGCTATAGAACAGACAGAAAAAAAGAGAGGTTATTTAATAGGATATGCAAGGGAAGGATACTCCATCTGTCCATGCTATGCAATTGATTCTGGTTGGACCAGAAGACCGACAAAGGTCCCTTTCAACAGAATAATATTCTGTTATTTCTTTGAAATCTTGTGTTTAGATGAAATATCCTTTCTGATACAGGTTCAAGAGTGGAAAGTGGAGCTTTTTCTCCTTTTGCTGAACTTGTTGTGGGAGTTAATTATCTATTTACCACTTCAGAAATCTAGGAGACAGGTTGAGGCTCTTTTCAAAGTACATTATATGTCCTTGATTAACAGAGAAGCAAAAGAACTGTGATTACATTCCAGGCATAGTTCTCATTTTTGCAAATTATAAGTGGTCCTTATCTTTTGAGTTTTTGCAACAGTCTAAGTTCTGGATAGTTGATTATAAATGGGTAAAAGATTTTTTTTTATATAAAAGGAAGTTCAAAGTTCTATGTACTCATTTTGCACGCAGTTGTTGAAACATGAAAGCAATTACTAAAACTTACTTTTTTGCAAGTGGCGTTTCATGCCAAGAGCAGTGGTGCTCCTGTTCTTTTCATGGTTGGGTAGAAGAATGTCACATTCCTTCCTTTGAAAAATAAGATGGATTTGCCAAAATGTATCTCTTCCCCATAGCTGTGAAAGACCACCACTGTTGCACTTGCAACTGGTCATCTTCTAAATCTTCTGTCAACCAAGAAGCCTTTTCCAAGTACAAAATCAGTTAATATATATTCGACCTCAAGATTGTTACTAGATTGATTAGAATTCCCAAGTAGATTCCAGGATAATACGCCATTGATCTGAAGGATGTCAACTTTCAGTTGCACAGCATTTTCATCCACTTTGGTTTTGGCTGCTTAAAATATTTCATGGGGGAAAGCCAGATATTTAAAAAAGAGAAAACAGACATAGAACATAAAATAACAGATTTGGAAGGGACCTTGGAGGTCACCTAATCCAATCCCCCTGCTAAAGCAGCTACGATTTAAAAAAAATGGCTGTCCAATTTCCTTTTGAAAGCCTCCAGTGATGGACCACCTACAACTTCTGAAGGCAAGCTATTCCACTGGTTGATTGTTCTCACCATAAGGAATTTTCTCCTTAGTTCTATGTTACTCCTCTCCTTGATTAGTTTCCATCTATTATTTCTTGTCTTGCCTTCTGGTGCTTTGGAAAATAGGTTGACCCTTCATCTTTGTAGGAGCCCCTCAAATACTGGATGTCGTGCCCCTCGTGGAGACTGACTCTGAGGGAGAGGAGGAACAGAGGACAGGAAGTGGAAATGTGGCTCCAGAGTTTGTGGAGGAGGCTGGGGAAGGGCAGAGGCCAGCTGAGCAGTCAGAGGAGGACTCAGGCCCATCTCCTATCCATCCTAGGGCATGCAGGGAGGAGAGGATAAGGGAGAGACATGGTCTCCTTGGGAGGAGAGGGCCTTGATCCTCTTCATGGACTGCAGGTGTGACAACTGAATAAGAGTTTGGACCTGTGTACTGGCAAACGCTGGAAACAAATTGGGTAAATATCTCTAGTTTATAGTTCCTCTCTGAGTTTGGCATTCTTCCCAGTGTGTGTTATCTGTGGACATCCTCCAGCCCTTATCTTGCCTGGTTTGTGTTGCTTTTTTCCTTCTTCATGTAACTGTGTGGGAGTTTTTTTTGTTGTCTTCCATCAAAGATATTCGGAGCTTGGAAGCAAACTGAAGGAATAAAAAGGGCTTCACCTGTTTTCTGTGACTGTATTTGTTTTGTATCCCACCCTGGGTCATCACACTGGAACACTGCTATCATGTCTTTTCTAGTCCTCCTTTTCATTAAGCTCAACATGCCCCATTCCTATGACCATTCTTCATATGTTTTAGCCTCCAGGCACTTATACTGAGTCTAATGAAAAGAAGGACTAGGAGTGACATGATAACAGTATTCCAGTATTTGAGAGGTTGCCACAAAAAAAAAAAAAGGGGGGGGGGAACCTCAACTTATTTACCAATAAATAAATGGCAAGACAAGATACAATGGATGGAAACTAATCAAGGAGAGAAGCAACCTAGAACTAAGAATAAACTTTCTAACAGTGAGGACAATTAATCAATGGAACAGTTTGCTGTCAAAAGTTGTAGGTGTTTCATCACTGGAGGTTTCTAAGAAGAGACTGGAGAACCATTTGTCTGAAATGGTATAGGATCTCCTGCTTGAGCAGGGAGTTGGACTAGAAGACCTCTAAGATCACCTCCAGCTCTGTTCTGATTGGTTGATTGATTGAAAACTGGATGCAGTTTTCCAAGTGTAGCTGTACTAACCCTTTATAAAGTGGTACTAATACTTCATGTGATCTTGATTCTACCCCTCTATTTATGCAGTATAGGATTGCATTGACTTTTGGGGCTGCTGCCACACTCTGTTGGCTCATATTTAAGCGATTGTTCATTTATGAACTGGGTACCATTTCTGACCCCAAACTATTGAATGAGTATCAATCCTTAACTCTTAGTCCGTATCCCCCTTGCTGTACCATTGCAAAATAATTAATATGGGCATAAATAAAGTAGATAATGACAGTTAATGCAGATTGCACGACTGAAACTTATGGAGCTGCTTATCCCACCTTAAAATAATTTCTTGTTTTCTGAGTGAGATGATCCCCTTAAGTTTCACTCATGTTGTTTATACAAAGAACACAGAAATTGTCTGGCAGCAGATGCCATCCTGCCAGTAAGTACAAGATAAGACCTGCAGACTCTAAAATTGCCTAGAGCTAAGGATAGTGCTGTTAAAAACTGTCACGCAGTGGGTTGCCCTAACTCACTCTGGATTTCCTCTGACTCACTATCATGCTTTAAAAATATGGGAGAGGTATTGCTGAAAAGACACAACTTGAACACCGAGAAATGTAGTTGAATGCATTATTGTTCTTCAGACAAACTCTCCAGGCCAATCTGTTGTGATCCCACATGAATTATGTTAAGCATTGTACAATCACATAATTCTCACCCTTCCCCAATCCTTGACGTGATGCTTCCATTTTTTTCATGGAAACTATTAAGATCTATTATTAGGATATACAGCCAGTTCGTTCCAATTGAGTTTGGGTCCTTATGACTTCATGGCTTTCTATGCAACCCTATTCAGAACTAAAGCTGGAAAGATGCCCTCACCCAGCAGCTTTATGTAGATCAGGGGTGGGCTGCTAGGGGTTTGCAGGGGTTCAGGAGATCCTCTAGCTAAGATTCTGCAGTTCGGAGAATCCCCAAATCCCACTCTTGGCTGGCCCAGCCCCACCCCACCCCTCCCCTCCCCTTCCAGGAGTCCCCATGTGACCTGTTTTGGATGCAGGTAAGTGCAGGGTTCACATAGAGGCTCAGGGAGGGTGAAAAATGGGTCTCCCAGAAATTCGGGAAGGCCAGAAATGGGTCCATTTCCAGTTTCCAGAGAGTCTTCGGTGTCAGCTTTGGAAGCCATATTGAGATCCAATGCTCCCACGCTGCCACAATTGAGCCTGGGAAAGTGGGAGGAGGGGGATTAATTGGAGTATATCTAGTTAGACATAATAACATTCTTTTTCTGATTCAAGGTCAGGTCGTGTTGCGCATAAGTGAGAGGAAGTCTTCATTTGGGACAGGTGGCGATTGGGCCATGTTATGTGATGATGGGTATAGGTTTATAGTTTTTACTTATTGCAAGGAAACTGGAACTTCAGATTCGGGATTCCACAGATGTGCCACTTACTTTTATCCAAATAAAAGGAACCTTTGAGAGATGTATGTCTTGGAGTTATTGGTTGGAATGGAGGTTTGCTGGAACACTGACATTTGGAGCCTGGGGAAGCTGTTTTCGCCTCCCTCTCCCCCCCGAAGCTCAAAGAAAGCCCTCTGGAGCCCGGGGAGGGCAACTCCCCCCCCCCCCGCCATGGTGCTGGAGGCTGACTAGACCATACCCACCATGGCCACATCCACCCAGCAACTGGGCAGAGAACCGTTGCTAAAATTTTTGAAGCCCACCCTCTGAGGTAGATGTTAAACAAAAGTGGAGAGAGTGCCCAGCCCTGTGGAACTCCACAAAGCAGGACCCATAGGCTACACCTTCCTCCCATCCCCTGATCAAAACTGACTGGAACCAGTCCTGAGAAAGGAAGAAAACCAGTGTATCATTGAATAGCCCATTCCCAGACAATCCACCAGGATACCATGACTGACGATATCATAAACTGCTGAGAGGTCAAGAAAAGCAAGGATGGATCCACACACCCCTATCCTGCCCCTACCAGGTCCTCTGTAAGAATCATCAATCTTGTTTTGGTCCCACATGTATGTCTGAATCCTAACTAAAAGGTGTGTAATTATCTAATCAAGGTAATCACATCGCCCATGGTGGTCTTGAAAACCTTGTTAGTCACAATGAGAAGGGCCAGCTGGAAAAGCTTATCCCAATATTCAGACCACCCCTCCACTATTACATTTTTAAACAGCCATGAAAATATTATTCTTCAAGAAAGGCATTTGGGAAACACTTGAAGATTCTTCTGCCATGGATGGTAACAATTCAAGCATTGCTAATTTACTATAGTTTGATTTTTGGGTTGTTAGTTATAAAGCAATCAATCTTAGGAACTTAAGCAGGCAAGGTAATAAATACATTTAATTAATCAAGAATCAGGAAATGCCAGTTCAACCTTTCTATATGTCTGGGGTCAATGGCATCTTTTGTCCTATTGGAAATTAACTCCATTTGGCTAATTGTTATAAAGCAACTTGAGTTTATAGTAGCGCCTAACCATCAGACATCATTCCTGAGGAACTAAAAAGCAGTCACTTTTATTGTGCATGTTTTATTGCATTATTCCCACTAAATATTGACCATTACCATTTAAAAAATACTGTGTAGTTTAGGCATATATGCATTTCATCTGATTTTCAGAAAATTCTTTAACTGCATTAAGGAAAGGTAAGAAGTAAATGTGCTAAGTATAAAAATAAATCACATGGTACCCGATTGTGCAAATAATGAGAACCTGATTGCAGAATTGTTTTGAACAGTGTGGGATGATTATTTGATATCACAAGGTTGTCTTTTTTTAGTCTACATGTCATATCAAAGTAAAAAACAAATAGGTTCTGAGTCTCCAACATGGCACACAAACTTTCATGAGAATACCATTTCAGACGGGTGGATTGTTCAGTCTTTTCTTAAAAACCTCCAGTAATGAAGGACCTACAACTTCTGATGGCAAGCTACTCCACTGATTAATAGTCCTCACCGTTAGGAAGTTTCTCCTTGATTCCAGATTGCTTCTCCCCTTGATTAGTCCCCATCCATTGTTTATTGTGTTGACCCTCTTCTCTTTGTGGCAGCCCCTCAAATACTGGAATACTGCTATCATGTCACCCCAAGTCCTTTTTTTTCTCTGGACAATCCATACCCAAATCCTGCAACTGTTCTTCATATGTTTTAGTTTCCAGGCCTTTAATCAACTTAGTTGCTTTCTCTGCATTTTTCCCAAAGTCTCAACCTCACCCCATGTGGACCAAAGTGCCTAAAAATCCTTTCTTTGTCACTCTCTGGACGCTTCTCCTCTCGATGCATGGTAATATATAAGGTGGCAGGTAATATTTTACTAAATAACAATAATAACAATAATAAAGGCAGAAAGGCAGGGCTAGATGAATCAAAGGTTGGAATTAAGATTGCTAGGAGAAATATCAACAACCTCAAATATGCAGATGATACCACTCTTAATGGCAGAAAGTGAAGAGGAACTAAAGAGCCTCTTGATGTGGGTGAAGAAGGAGAGTGCAAAAGTTGGTTTGAAACTCAACATTAACAAAACTAAGATCATGGCATCCGGTCCTCTCAATTTCTGGCAAATAGATGGGGAAGAAATGGAGGTAGTAACAGATTTTATTTTCCTAGGCTGCAAGATCACTGCAGATGGGGACCACAGCCAAGTAATTAAAAGACACTTGCTCCTGGGGAGGAAAGCTATGGCAAATCTAGACAGCATACTAAAAAGCAGAGGCATCACCTTGCCAATAAAAGGGCATATATTCAAGGTTTTGGTTTTCCCGGTTGCAATATATGGCTGTGAAAGTTGGACCATAAGAAAGGCTGAGAGCCAAAGAATTGAAGCCTTTGAACTATGGTGCTGGAGAAGACTCCTGTGAGTCCCTTGGACTGCAAGGTGATCAAACCGGTCAGTTCTAGAGAAGATCAACCCTGAGTGCTCTTTAGAAGGCCAAACTTTGAAGATGAAACTCAAATACTTTGGCCGCCTAATGAGAAGAAAGGGCTCACTGGAGGAAGTCTATAATGCTGGGAAAGATTGAGGGCAATAGACGACAGAGAATGAGGTGGATGGAATCACTGAAGCAGCAGGCATGAGCTTAAATGGACTCAGGAGGATGGTAGAGGACAGGAAGGTCTGGAAGAACGTTGTCCATGGGGTCGCGATGGGTCGGATACGATTTTGCAACTAACAACAACAACAAAGCATTTTATTAATCTGGGCTTTGGAACTGGGTAAGTCCCCCAGGACAACTATTTTGTGAGCGAGCCAGTCTTCCCGTGAGCTGCTTTGTAAGCATTCCCACTGAATTCCCAACCTGACATCTACTCTGAAAAGATTAGGCCCTCTGAATTAGATCATCTATATATGGATGGCCTTGAAAGCAACATTTGGTCCACCTACCAGGTTTTTTTTCTTTCTGGCAGAGCTTTTTCTGGCTTTATAAAAATATCCTTTTAAGAGTCACATCACACTCACATATCTGTGCTCTACCTTCCCTGTTTTGACTTCTTACTCTCTCTCTCTCTCTCTTTTTAAATAAAGCAAGTGCCAAGAGGACTCTGGGATACACTGGCCTTTGCCATGCAGAATGAGAAAGAGGAGAGAGAGAGAGAGGAGAAAGAAGGAGGACTGGAATGAGAGGGTGTGTTGTGTATGTGGGGAGGGGGGGGGGGAAGCAAAACTCCTGTTATGTTCCAAAGGATGAGTCACTTCCTAGCAGTAATCCTGAGATGCTTATTTATTGCTCTTTTGCTGATAGGGAGCCCAGCTTCACTTCTCAGCCAGAGTTCCAACGATTCTGCTTCCTCCTTTCCTCCACCCCCCACCATCTTGGCTGGCCATTAATCATTGTGGGTTCTGTTTCCAAGTGTACACAAGAGTGGGAGTCGTGCCTGCAAGTGGCCTTTCGTGGCCTCCAATTCAATGAAATCACCTTGTGCGGAGACTTCTATTTACGAGAGTCGGGTTTATTTGTAACCACACAACTTCCTCTGTTATTTGATAAGCTCAAACATTTGCTACTGATAATCAGAGAGTGTCACATTCATTGTTCAGGCAGGCATCCGCTGGGCTCCTCTTCTGAGTTTGGCCTGGTTAACCCCTTGTGTGGAAGCAGCTCAACCCGTTTGAAGGCCAAAGTCCTCCTGCTGAAGGAGGAAAGGGACAGCTGGGCTCAGGATACTGGAGAAAGATTTGTTGTGAAGCCACAGTGGGAGATCGCTTCCTTCCTTGACAAAAAAAAATCTCTTTTAATCTCTTTCCCTGCCCCTGGTTCTCTCACACTGTCCAATGAAACTAGATGCAATCATAAAAAGGAAGGAACGGCTGCATCTGTGGCTAGTTCTGCTAACATTTGTTGCCTTCCAGCAAAACTACATTCAAGGCGATATAGTTTCCAGCTAAAGCCAATAAAACATCAGAGCGGAACAATCAGACCTGCTTAGCAGATGCGAGCCACAAAAGGGCTTTTGTGTGTTGCTAACATTCCAAGAAAAAAAAAAAAGTTTCAAGTCCTGGGCAAAACAGAGATCCTGCTGTTAGAAATGGGTGCCACAGCAGAGAAGTCTTTACACTGCATCCACCCAGAAAGCACTGAGTTATCAATCAATAGAACAAAGTATAAAAAAGGGGGTCATTGACATTTTTGGATGGCAATATGGGTAGGCAGCCAACACAATCAAGTGTGCTATTTTAGCAAAGGTTGCATTTTTGCTCTCCACTGGTAAGTGAATATTATACTATACTTCTTTGTCAGAAGTGCTTCTTTGGTGAAAAGATTAGCTGGTGATATCTCCATTGCCTGGGAGAAGACCAACTGGGGATTTCTTTCATGTCCCCATTAAATTGTCCATTGAAGTAGTACCCATTTATCTACTTGGGGTCATCTGCTTTCGAACTGCTGGATCAACAGGAATTGGACTGAGTGACGACGGGAGGTCATCCCATCCCATGGCAGCAACCAGGTCTCGAACACGAGCCTGTTGATTGCCAGCCCAGCAGCCCAACCTTGTGAGCCACCATGCTCCAATAATTGAATGAAAGTTTCTGAGCAATCTGTCAGAAATGTTTGACCTATAACAATTTCAAGAATGTATTATTTGGGTTAATGCTAAGCAAGCAGGAATGGAGAAAGGTATTGATGGAGTGAGAAATAGAGAACAGGCAAGGCTCCAATGCTTAATAACAATTTTCACAATCTATGCTGTGGAGATATATAGATAGAGTATACATATCACTTTTACCAACTCCATAGCCAAACAATTAGATCGTATTACATTAGCAATAGCACTTAGACTTATATACCGCTTTACAGAGCTTTATAGGCCTCTCTAAGCAGTTTACAGAGTCAGCATCTTGCCCCCAACAATCTGGATCCTCATTTTACCCACCTCAGAAGGATGGAAGGCTGAGTCAACATTAAACCTGGTGAGATTTGAACTGCCAAATTATAGGCAGCCGGTAGTTAGCAGAAGTAGCCTGCAATACTGCACTCTGTGCCACTACGGCTCCAAAACATGGAAACTTAGAAGGGAGACCATGTAGGGAAGTACTTGGAGGGAGATAAATTTCCTTAAGGTTATTGTGACTTCTAGTGAATACAAAACTCACTACATACAGTACCGAATAAAACTAATAGGACTTGTATTTTCAAATGAATGAGTGAGTGAAATCTATAACAAGAAACAATCTCTTTTGCATGGTATCCATCTCCACATTGTCATCAAGAGTTGAACTGTCAATGCAGTGAGTTTTTTTCCTTCTGTGAAGGATGCACATGCTTTCAGTAGAGGTTAAAAAATCAAGAATGGGTCTAAAAGAGAGAGCTTTCCTAATGGTGATTCCATAGTTAAGGGATCGCTTCCCAAGTAATTGGCTTATGGTCATCGATAGCTTTTAACCCACCATTAAACATCCATTTATTTAAAGTTGCTCGCTAATGTGAAAGTGCTTTTCTTGTTCTAGCTTAATTTTATAACATTCTTTTTTTAATGAAGTGTTATGCTTTTTTGAGAATTTGCCCGAAAAGAATCTTAAAAATAAATAACTAAAAATAATTAATCCACCAAATGAAATTGGTTTGCCATGTGGAACATAAATGTCTATGGAGAAGTGTGGTATTTGGCCGGTTTGCACCAGGTCGGGCAAACCGGTAGCAAGGATTTGGTGTGAGTCGCTGAACTGGTAGTAAGTTCTGGCTGGCCATGCCTCTGACCTGGTCACCTGGTCACTGCTGGCTCGCTTGCCCTGCCCACCTGATGCTTGCTGTCTCTGCCCACCTGACGCTCGCCCCTTAAGATATTTCTTTTTTTCCCCTCCTGACAATCAGCTGTTTATACGATCAGCTATGCTGGAATTCCCCTTGCTGAGGCCCAGGAAGGCAAAAAATGGAGGGAGAGGGACAACCCCCCTCCATTTTTTGCCTTCCTGAGCCCCAGAGGAGCCTTCTGGGAGCAAAAATGCCTCCCCAGAGGCTCTTCTGAGGCCAGGAAGGTGTGGAGGGTTGCTGCATGCCCCTCCCATGCTCTGTTTTTTTTCCTTCCTGAGCCCCAGAGGAGCCTTCTGGAAGTAAAAATGCCTCCTCCAGAGGCTCCTTTGAGGCCCAGAAGGCAAAAAAACCAAAAAAAAACAATAAAAAATAAAAATGGTGGGCTGGTGGCTGAAAAGAAAAGCCATGCCCACCCAATCACATGGCCACACCCACCTAACCACGCCCACCTAACCATGCCCACAGAAGCAGTAGTAAAAAATTTTGAACCCCACCACTGCTATGGAGATTCTCAGCCATCCAGGTCATGGTTGCCCCAAAGGTGCTTTTTCAAGAGGCAACTAGACTTTCTGTTTTTCTTTGAAGACTTTTCTTTCACTTCTCAACCGACAAGCTTCGTCAGCTCTTCAGCTGAAGAAGCTTCTTGGATGAGAAGAAAAATGTCTTCAAAGAAAAACCAGAAAGTCCAGTTGCCTCTTGAAAAAACACCTTTGGGACATGTGGAACATAGGTTGTGTCAAAGGCTCCTGAGAAGTGAAAATAGCAATGGCAGCAAGCAATGCATCTCATGAGGTTTGCTGCTATAGAAACATCTCTGATATCATGGCATCTTAAAGGCTTAAAGCTAGATAGATTCTGGGGCTTTCATCCGATGAACTGGACTCTAATCCACAGTGTCCAAATGTACAGCAGAGGTTGTTAATCTAACAGCATCATAAGGGCTTTCTTTTCCTCTTTAAAATAAGCCTCATATATTTTTTTATCTACAGATTTTACCTTTCAAGCTATATTTTTTCTCGTTATCTTGACTTCTTTCCAATATTTCCTTCCCAACATTTCAACCACAATCTGGTGATCATTAATAGAATTGTAAAATATTTCTATTCCCAGATACAAATATTTGCCTGGATCTGCATAGAATCAGCTGTGTGGTCCATCTGCCTCTGCCTTCCTTCTCCACTCAGATCTTCCAGATATATCTGTTTTCGATAGACAGAAGATGATGTTTAGTGGTGGGTTGAGCTGTGGGCATTGAGCAAATGAAAAACAGTACAACTGGAATGGAAGTGTTGGAAGAAATATCCATCTGGTTCAGTTCTAAGCTGGGAGAAAGACACTGGAAACATGGAGGCTGATTGGAAAGATGGTTTAATGGTGAAGAGAACCACCAAGCACATGGGTTCTGGGCAGATGACCACATGGAGTTGGGAGTGAGGGGTATTTATATCATCTCTTGGGCTTTGAACTTAAACTTCCTGTTCCTGTGCAAGAACATGTATTCTATTGGCTGCTGTAGGGGTCATAACTGTCTCTGTAGGTTGTCTGAGGTAAGTTTGATTGAAGTTTGCTGGGGGGATGCAATGCAGAGGTGGTATTCAGCAGGTTCTGACCAGTTGTGGAGAACCGGTAGTGGAAATTTTGAGTAGTTCAGAGAACTAGCAAATATCACCTCTGACTGGAGATTTTACAGTATCCTTCCCCTGCCATGCCCACCAAGCAGGGGTGGGTTTCTACTGGTTCTGTCCACTCTGTAGAACAGGTAGCTCTGAAGAGCAGCAGACATAGAACCGGTTCTATGTCTGCTGATGTTTTGGCCCATACTCCCACCCGGGCTCTTACCTGATTTTTATTTCCTGATTTTTCAACTTCAGCTGCTGAACGAGGCACAGCTGCAGTTAAGAAAACAGGAAAAGAGGGGCTGTTTCAAAGGCTGCATCTCTGCACGCAGCTGCTGATGACGATTTACAGGTGCGCAGCTCACAGCAGTACAGGGAAGCTTGTAAATCCCAAACCGGTAGTTAACCCTGTCGTATCCCACCCCTGCCACCAAGCCATGCCCACAGAACCGGTAGTAAAAAAAAATTGAATCCCATCACTGGTGCAATATCCTTAGGATATTGTGCAATGTGGTGATCTCTGCTGCCAGATGGCAATGGGTTAACTCTACCTTTGTTCAGACCTTGCGCAGGGTGCAATGGATTACCAAATCTGCATTTAGAAAAGCTGGCCTCTCTTGTGGCTGGGAGCTGGAGGTCTGAGTTAGGATTGTCCTTTCTCTTCTAGGGGAAATATTTTATCCTGCCTTTTTAATATTTCTCAAAATATTTCATTCTTCTAGGAGAGGGGTGGATGCTAACTTTTTACAGAAGTATCCAATGTCCTTTAAAAAAAACATATCTAGAGCAATTTTTCCCAATCTGGGGCTTTCCAAATAAGTTGGAACCAATGAACACCAAATGAACACATGGCTGGAAATTCTGGGAGCTGTGATCCCAACACATCTGGAGCCCCAAAATTGGAAGAAACTGCTTTATATGTACTCAGAGGAATAAATATATCTGGGTTTATCACAGAGAACACTTGGAGGTATACTATTCTTCACCCCAAACAGTAGCTAGCAACTAGTTGGTTCATTGTCTTGTTTGACTCAGCAGGTGGCAGCATGTAGCCAACTCATGTCTGGATTTGGGACAATCAGGGTCAACTCTTCACCATAAGCCATTGCCTGACTGGAAGCCAGCTCTTGCTAGACATTTAATGGAAGATCTCCAGGTTATATCTGTTAAGAAGTAAAGGGATTAAAAATCCTTGACTGAGACTTTGGCAAGGCACTTCCATATTCCTGTCAAGGAAACTACATGGGTATGTCCATGAAGTCGCCAGGATTGAGATTTGATTTTAAGACTTGTGTTACCTCTGGTGGAACCAATGATACGTGTAAGAATAAAGAAGTACTAAACACAAGGAAGCAGCCGAATAAGTGGGAAAGGAATGAATATCCATCCTACTCGCCAAGGAAAGCTTTTGCAACAAGTTGATACAAGACAAAAAACCAAGGAACTTTTAAGAGTTCACTGAATTGTTCACTATAGCCAATAATCTATTTTTGGCTCCTTCACACCAATAGTTTGTCCTGGCTCTAGATGAGTCTTTGCTCCATCATCAGCTTCTGGCTTCTGTCAAGCCAAATTCAAGTTCCTGGGACTTGAAATACAAATAAAATGGGAATTGGATTTTAAAATGGTTATTTCAAGTTACTTGCATTTTGATCCTGGGTGGTTTCTTCCTGCATTTATTTCAATAGATACGTTGCCAAAAATGTTTTACACATACGAGAGAGAGAGAGAGAAAGAGAGAGAGAGAGACAGAGAGAGAGAGAAGGATAGAGAGAGACAGAGAGACAGAAAAAGACAGAGAGAAAGACAGAGAGAGAGAGCGAGGGAGACAAAGAGAGAGAGTCAGAGAGGGAGACAGATGAACACACGTGTGACAAAAACATAAATTATATCTCATTCATATACATGTGAAATTGTGCACACACACTGCATGCAAACAAAAAGACACTTGAAACAAAAGAGCATTATAGATATAGACGATGTATACACACACAGATATACAAATACTGTTTGCAGATTTCTTACCTAGAAATAGTACTTTTACTCCATTCCTTAATAACATATAGGGGACATAGATAATATCTTTTTCTTTTCCAAACTCAGAAGGGTTCATAACCAAGAGGACACATAGACTCTGGATTACTGAACTAGGAATTTGGGTTTGGGCTAAAGTCAATCAGTTTATTTTTCAAACTGGGATGAATACATTCTTGTTATCTTGTACACTTCTATTGTCTAAAGATGACTTTATATTATTTCTACAATATTTGCTCCTTAGAGAAATATTTTGAGTATGGTGTGTTCTTTAGTTAGGCAGTAGTGCCTAGGAGATGCACGTTTCAAAACTCAGTATTTGAGAGTTTAGGAGAGTTTTTTGGGGGGTGATCTTTAAGAGATGGCAAATATTTACACAACACGAATTCATAGGCTTTTGCTTAATTCCACTCCAGTGGTTGCATTTCTTTATTCCTGACTTCTTTATGACATGCACCTGTTTCAGCTATCGCTTCACCATTCCTAGACAACACAAAATAAGATCAGCCTGGAGTATGAATGGCTTCTTGTTCCCACAGTGAAAATGAACCAGACTCACCAATGGGCTTGTCTAGAAAACAGTGCTAATACACAATCCTCTTTTTCCGATGAGCCTTAACATGTGTATCTGTCGGTGTATGTGGGTGAGGGTAAGAGTGAGAGTGGGTGGGTAAAGAATTACTCCAACTGTTGTTTTTGTAAAAGGTTGGATCGTACTAGCCTCCGGGTCATATCAAGTTCAGAAAGGTTTTGTCTGGTTTTACATTACATTCTGATCCATTCATCATCCATACTGAAGTAATCCTGTTTGTCCACTTTCCTAGTAAAAATTATCAGATCCAATATCACCCAGAAACCAATGCATTATGCATGTGTTTATATGACAAGAGAATGGGAGTTATTGTTCTTTCTTTCTTTCTTTCTTTCTTTCTTTCTTTCTTTCTTTCTTTCTTCTTTCTTCTTTCTTTCTTTCTTTCTTTCTTTCTTTCTCTTTCTCTCTTTCTTCCTCTTCTCCCTTCTTCTTTCTTCTTTTTCTTCTCCTCCCTCCCTCTCTTCTCCCTTTTCTCTTCCCCTCCCCCTCTCTTCTTATTTCTTTCTTCTTTCTTTTTTCTTCTTTCTTTCTTTCTTTTTTCTTCTGTCTTCTTTCTTTCTTTCTTTCCTATTTGCCACAAGGGATCATTTGTGGTGGCTGAAAAAAATTAGAATTTCATAGGATGTTTTAGCATAAACACTTTCCTGAAATCTTTAAATTATTTTTCTAAAGATAATTATATTGTTCAGTTAGTTGTTGTGTGAGGGCAGCTGATTTTTCAGTTAGTTATAGTAGATCAGGGAATGAGTTTTAATTTACTTTCTATGTGCATATTCTGGTGATAGATACAGAAAGAAAAGAAATCAGATGGGAAAAGTCTACTCTAGAAAACAAAAAAACATTTGTCAGATCTGCTTAAGATTTTGAAATACAGGAATCAACTGAAGTTGATTGTATGACACTTCAGATCCTGAGATGGTAATCCTCTGCATCAGAGAGATGTCAAATTCAAGACCCGGGGGCCAGATGCAGCCCATGTGGTGCTTAGATCTGGCCCACAGGGCTGCTATGGAAACAGTGAAGGATGGTGCCTTTGCAAGAGAAAATGGAATGGCTCTCCTGAGCTCTGCATAGGGTTGCAGGAGGATGTTTATAGCTGAAAACGGAGCTCAGGAGGGCCTCAGGCAGCCCTCCTGAGCTCCATTTTTGCTGGAAGAGGGTTGCAGGAGGCCATCAAAACTGAAAATGGAGCCCGGGAGCCCATTTTCGCTGGCAGAGCACTTGGGCCACCAAAGCCGCCCCCAACATGAATGACATCGAGCTGGCCATACTCACCCCAGACCAATTAATGATGAATACCAAGATACTGCCTGCACATGATCCAGAAACAAAATACAGTGAGTAAGGCCAGGAACTTCACGTATCAATAAATTGAGTAAATGTGTTTGAATCACACTTGATTGAACTCATCCAAACCACAGATCAAAAGTGCCTGGCAGGGGAGTGGGGTGTTAGAAACTCAAACTGGCATGCGATTGAAGTCCCACTGCATATTTATCACTTCATTCTTGACCTAATGAAGATCTGCCTTACGAAGTCAGATATAACTTCTGCTTCACCAGCAATATCTACTTATAGATGTCAACAACCCTTTTGATATTTGATATTCAAATCTTTTTGCCCTGCTGAGGTTACGATAACCTCTCACTGATAAATTATTTCCAGGAAAGCAGTGTTGGCACCCCCCTCCCAAGATATAATCAGAAAAGAAACTGTATTATTTCAGATTATACACATTTTAGATACAGCCCTTCCTGAAAGGAAATACTCCTCTGTAATTATTGCTAAAAGAGCAAATCTTTCCCTTCCTGGAACATGGGCCTATTGGAAGGATGCCAGTGGAAAATAAGTGAGTCTTGCTGCAATAGGAACAGTTATGCTGGATGAACTTGTAGATATTATATACTGCACTTCTATGTAAAAATACATTCTGTGTATTTTTAAAAAGATATTTTATTGATTTACTGTTGTTTACGTTTTGTTAGTGCTTAATAAACATTGTATTGTCTGGGTTATTTAATTTGCTTAACAATACAGATTACATTCTTAATCTCCGCCTCGTTTTTACAACCACTGGTAAAATAAAGTCCATGTTTGATAATATTTGGTGTCTTCTTTCTGTTTAGTCTTCAGCATAAGTCTGTCCATTTCTGCACAATCTAGTATCTTCCTAATTATCTCTTCATCTCGTGGCATTTCTTCATTTTTCCGATATTGTGCAAATATAATTCTTGCTGCTATTGAGGCATGCAATATTAAATATATATTTTGCTTATCATGTTTGTCTGATGTTATACCTAATAAAAACAGTTCAGGTTTAAGGTTTATATGTTTTCCTATCATCTTTTCTAACAACTTATGTATGTTTGCCCACATTTTTTTTGCTTTAACACAAGACCACCACATAGGATAATATGTGCCCGTTTTTTGGTTACATTTCCAACATTTGCTAGACATATTTTTACACATTTTGGCTCACCTAGCAGGTGGTAAGTGCCATCTATAAAACATTTTAGACAAATTTTCTTTATAAAAAGTTGTTAATGTCAATTTATAGTTCCTTTTCCATAAGTTTTGCCATTTCTCTCATTCTATACTACATCTAAAGTTTTTTATCCACTGTGTCATTGTGTCTTAGATACTATATACTTCACTTCTATGCAAAAATACAGTCTGTGTATTTAAATTCTGTGGATCTCTATAAACAAATACCATTTATAATTGACCACTATCTTCTCTTAGTTATACATTTGCTTATTCCTCCTGCCCATTAGCTGTCTCTTGTCGATTTTTTAATCAATCAATTTTATTACGATTATGGAATCGCACCATAAACAGAAGCATTAAAAACAATGATAATAGTAAAAAATAAAATTAGAATAGAATAGAATAGAATAGAATTCTTTATTAGCCAAGTGTGATTGGACATACAAGGAATTTGTCTTTGGTGCATAAGCTCTCAGTGTACATAAAGGTATAAGTGATAAATCATGATCATTGTCATAAATACATTCATCATGAATCATAAGATACAACACTTAGTGATAGTCATAGGATACTAAATAAGCAATCAACATAAATCATACTAAGAAAATAAATTAAAAAATATAAATTGTAAAGATACAAGCAACAAAGTTATAGTCATAAGTAGAAAAGGAAAAAGGCAGACAGAATAATATATAGATAGCCCTTGTCTTACAACAGTTCATTTCGTCACCATTCAAAGTTAGAACAGCGCTGAAAAAAATGACTTATCACCATTTTTCACACTTGCAACCATTGTAGAATCCTCATGGTCATATGATCAAAATTCAGATGTTTGGCAACTGGCTCTTATTTATGACAGTTGCATAAATAGGACCACATGACCTCTTTTTGAGAAGTTTTGGCAAGCAAAGACAATGGGTATTCAATGGCTTCCAGTATTACAGGAAGTGACAAAACAGGCCTATAATTCATCCTGAAAAGCCTTGCAGAGGCTTTTTTCAAGCCTCTGGGAAAAGGCCTCAAACCAACCAAAAAAAAAAAAAAATAGCTGTGTGATGCGTGCATGTGCAGTGAGGTAAGTTTGCCTGTGGTTCGTGTGCCATAGGTTTACCATAACAGTTATAGAAGATGCAGTAGTGCAGGACATGAGCTATAGTTTCAATAGCCCCCATCTTTTTCTGCATAGGATGTAGAAGAAGATACATGTTTAAGCAAGTTTCACTCTAGCCTTCATGTTAGATATTATAGATAACTCTTAGGGAAGGTGTTTTTTTTTTCCCTCTCTCCCAAATTTCCACTTTCTTATTTTTCTGGTTGAATACTATCCCTAAAGGCATGCTAGGCCATTTAGTGGTGGTAGAATTTCTGACTGGAAAAGTGAGATTTAAGTTCCTTCCTCCGAGGGCTTGAAAATGCATGGTACAGAATTCACTCCATTTGATATCATTTCATAACCAGCCAGATGGTTAGGAAGGCTAAAGAAAGAATGATGGGGTGGGGAGGAAACTCAGATTGCATGGGGGTGAGATAATCTGAGAAGGAATCACCTTGGCAACCCATATAGGCATGCCATTGATTTCCAGAGTAAGATTGAACCTTATTGCCATGGAAGTCTAGTCTTCTTGAATCTGCTATAGCTAGGTTTCAGTTGTAAAAAGAGAGAGAACACAGAATAGAATTCAGAATAGAGTTGGAAGGGACCATAGAGGTCTTCTAGTCCAACCCCATGCTCAAGCAGGAGAGCCTCTACCATTTCAGACAAGTCCAGTCTCCTCTTAAAAGCCTCTAGTGATGGAGCACCCCCAACTTGTGAAGGCAAGCTGTTCTACTGGTTAATTGTAGAAGTAGTAGAATTCTTTATTGGCCAAGTGTGATTGGACACACAAGGAATTTATCTTGGTGCACATACTCTCAGTGTACATAAAAGAAAAGATACATTCATCAAGAGTCAAGAATCATCAGGTGCAACACTTAATGATAGTCATAGGGTACAATAAGCAATCAAATCATACTAGGAAACAGTCAATATAAATCGTAAGGATAGAAGCGACAAGGTTACAGTCATACAGTCACAAGTGGGAGGGGATGGGTGATAAGGAGTGATGAGAAGATTAACAGTAATAGTAGTGCAGACTTTGTAAATAGTTGAACAATTTTGAGGGAATTATTTGTTTAGCAGAGTGATGGCATTCGGGAAAAAACTGTCTTTGTGTCTAGTTGTTCTGGTGTGCAGTGCTCTATAGCGTCATTTTGAGGGTAGGAGTTGAAACAGTTTATGTCCAGGTTGTGAGGGGGTCTGTAAAAATTTTCACAGCCCTCTTTTTGACTCCTGCAGTATATTGTTCTCACTGTTAGGAAGTTTCTCCTTAATTCTAGGATGTTAATTAGTTCCCATCCCATTTCCACATAGAAGAAAAAAAATCCCATCTCCAGCTAAAAAGTTCTGAATACCATTTTCTTTCTACCCCATATCATATTTGTTCCGACATTTTTAGCTAAAAGGTTGCCAGAAAAAGGAAGCAAAACAGGATTTTTTTCTTCCTGGCAGGGAATTATTTTGGGGAGGAGGGATGTCTTGGCGACAGCAGTTTTCTTGGTAAGGTTCTTTTAGAAGTGATTTGCCATTACGTCCTTCATAGGGCTGAGGAGAGATTGACTGGCCAAAGGTCACCCAGCTGACTTTATGACTAAAATGGGATCAGAATTCATGGACTTCCAGTTTCTAGCCTGCTGGCTTAACCACTATGCCAAACTAACCCTTGGTATGGAATTACCATAGAAATGGACCAATCGATAGCAAATTGCTAGTTGGGAAAAATCTGTTCTCTTTCCTTAGAAAAAAACTCATGCCTTTATTACCACATGTTACACTACTGCAATCTCCTATATGTAAACACCAGCTGTAGTTGGTACAAATGCAGTGGCATGTGCTGGCAGAATCTAGGAACATATTGCACAGTTTTCATTTAGGCTCTGAGTCGAAATCATAATGCTGTTTTTGACTTATGAACCCTTTTATGGCTGAGCAGCAAAATATGCTGATGACTCTTTTCCCCATCTGGATCTGTTCCATCCAGCACGTTCTTCTTAGGATTTATTTATTTTTGATGAGGGGTCCTTGGTGTTCTTTGAGATTGGTTGTTTTCTTGCAGACGTTTCATTATTCAAACTAGCTAACACAACTAGCACTGATGATGTTACCTAGTTTGGGTAATGAAATGTCTGCAAGAAAATACCCAAGCTTAGAGACTACCAAGGACTCCTCTTTTCAACCCCAAGTTACAGAAATTATCTTCTTATGATCCTGCATTTTCCTGAGAGTAAGAACGTGCAGATGGGAGAGAGTTGAGTTTTTTTTATTTTGGGATGGCTCCAATATTGTGGAATGGCTTTCTTTTTGATTATCAAAATTGTCCCAACATAACCTGATAGCCAGAACAATTAACCAGTGGAACCCTTGCCTCCAGAAGTTGTGGGTGCTCCATCACTGGAGGTTTTTAAGAAGAGACTGGACAACCAGTCTGAAATGATATAAGATCTCTTGCTTGAGCAGGGGGCTGGACTAGAAGACCTCCAAGGTCTCTTCCAACTCTGTTATTTGGTTAATCTTCCAGAAAGCCTTAAAAACTAAATTGTTCTCAAGGACCTTTGACAATTGATGGAGACCCATTCTTGTAGACTGATTTCTAATTTTGGAAGCTAATGCTCATCTATGTGACAGATCTTATAATGTTGATCATAATTTAATTCTGAATTGCTATTATAGTTGATGTTTGTTCTTACCATGGCTGTTTCAACTATCATGCATGTTTTACGATTTGTATATTTAGGTTACACTCACGGCAGATGTTTTCATTTTGCTGCGATCCACCACGGCTGTCCATATAAAACCAATCAATCTTTCAATCAATCAATTAATGGTGAGCTATTTTTAGGGACTGAAATCCTACCAGACCAATGACCAAGTTGTTCCTTCATGGAAGCTGGCAGTAGAGAGAAACTAAGCTTATTTCCAACTGGGGCAGATGTTGACTTACAAACACACACAAAAACACATACAGAGACAAACAAAAGTATTCAATTCCTCTTGTGATTTTAGAATTCTGGATTTCTATTGCAGTTCCTATCTGGGGCAAAATCAAGCAATTTTAGAAATCAAATAACTTTAGTTCCCTTTCTAAAATGATGAGAGTACAGTATTACGTTGAGCCTTTTGGTCCTGCTGCATTTCCTGTAAACTACTTTAATTTTTTAAGAAAACCAAAGCTTGAGGCTCTGTGTTACTGTACTAATCAATCTTAAATACAATGCATATGTTGAAACATATGCTTTGTGACTTAATCTGCAAAGCAATCTATAGAAAACAAATACAAAAGGAAATGAGCTGTGCTTTCATTTTTTCCCCCTTACTCTCCCTCTTTTCTGGTTCAGCATTTCATATATACCCTTTTTATTTCCTGATTACTATTTTTATTGCTGTTACATTTTTTGCTGCTGAATTTCTTTCCAACAATGACTCTCAACAGGGAATTGCTCCCGGTTCCCCCTTAAGCCCTAGAAAGGGGGCAAGGATTTTTTGGCCATTTTATGCGATGGCGAGCAATTTCCTACAGATAGATGACAGTACAAGATTATGGTCCCTATCTCCATTTTAATTTTGGAGCAGCACATATTCTCTGGATTTTTCTAAAGATGCATTAAAAGCTTGGTGTAATAAGGACCACTAATCAGTAACAGAAGAATAGTACATTTTCCCAAAGAAAAGTATCTCCCAGGAGAGATATTGAACTGCAAAAGCAATGGGGGAAAATCTTTAACCCTTTCCCTGCCAGTTGCTCCATTCCAATGAGCATGCATAACACTGGTTTGGCTCCCCCTGAATTCAAACTGTACGCTGCAGATGTCCGTAGTGAACTTTTAGATCCTGGTTCAGAAGAAATGGGAGAGATGATAGACTGAGGAACAGCTCCATATTTGTAGAATAATAGATTGCTCGTGCTGGTCCCTTCAAAGAAAATGGTAAATATATTTAATAGATAGGGAGGCAGCATTCCTAACTCTTATACATTGAAAGAATGTGCGCATCAGGGTTTCCATCAGAACTGGAACTCAGAAAATGTAAACATTCAAAGGCCTTCAGGGAATGAGTATGAGAAAAGGCTAAAATTTGGTTACTTCTGGGAATCTGCTAAATCTGAAGCAGGAGGGTAATTCTGTAACATATTCAAACTGATTGACTCTGATGGTGGCCCTCCTTAGCATAGCACAGTTGGAAGGGACCTTCGAGGTCTTCTATCCAACCCCCTGCTTAGGCAGGAAAACTCTATACCATTTCAGACAGATGGTTATCCAATCTCTTCTTAAAAACTTCCAGTATTGGAACATTCACAACTTCTGGAGGCAAGTTGTTCCATTGATTAATTGTTCTCACTGTCAGGAAAATTCTTCTTAGTTCTAGGTTGCTTCTCTCCTTGATTAGTTTCCACCCATTGCTTCTTTCTCTGCCCTCAGGTGCTTTGGAGAATAGCTTGACTCCCTCTTCTTTGTGGCAACCCCTGAGATATCAGAGCACCACTATCATGTCAACCCTAGTCCTTCTTTTCATTAAACTAGACATACCCAATTCCAGCAACTGTTCTTTATATGTTTTCTCTTCGAGTCCCCTAATTATCATTGTTGCTCTTCTCTGCACTCTTTCTAGAGTCTCAACATCTTTTTTACACCATGGTGACCAAAACTGGATGGAGTATTCCAAGTGTGGCTTTACCAAGGCATTATAAAGTGGTATTAACACTTCACATGATTTTGATTCTGTCCCTCTGTTTATGCACTGTGTTGGCTTTTTTGGCAGCTGCAGCACACGGCTGGCTCATATTTAAATGATTGTCCACTAGGACTCCAACATCCTTCTCACAGTTACTATTATTGAGCAAAGTACCACATATACTGTACCTGTGCATTTTGTTTTTCTTGCCTAAATGTATATCCTTACTTTTTTCACAATTGAATTTTCATTTTGTTAGATAGTGCCCAATGTTCAAGTCTGTCAAGATCCTTCTGTATCTTAAGACTAATTTCTGGAGTACTGGCTATTTCTGCCAGCTTGGTTTCTTCTGCAAATTTGAAGAATTCCTCATCTATCCCCCTGTCCAAATAATTGATGAACAGGTTGAAGAATACTGGGCCTAAAATGGAGCCTTGGGGTAACCCACTGCATACTTCCCTCCATGTAGATACAGTTCCATTGAGGACTACACGTTGAGTGTGGTTGGTCAACGATGCATTGGAAACAACGAAGAGTGATTTTCTAGCTATGTTGCTCAAGTCTGTGGGGGAATAGCTTAAGTTGGACTTGCCCTTGATAAATCTAAGAGTACAAGAAATTTACAGGACTACAATTATAGGGGACTACAACTGAGCCCAACATTTCTGTTGCTAAATGAGACAATTGTTCAGGGAACTTTACCACATTTTACAACCTTTTTTGCCATAGTTGTTAAGCGAATCACTGCAGCTGTTAAGTTAGTAATACGGTTGTGCAGTGAAACTGGTTTCTCCATTGACTTTGCTCGTCATAAGGTTTCAAAAGAGGATCATATGACCCCCTGGACACTGCAACCATCATAAATATGAACCAAGTTGTCAAGCGTCTGAATTTTTCTCCAGGTGACCATGGGGATGCTGCAACAGTCATAAATGTGAAAAATGGTCATAAGTCACTTTTTCAGTGCCATTGTAACTTTGAAGAGAGGCTAAACAAATGCTTGTACTAGAAGTCCTAATGGAAACATCATAGATGTATCTATTAGCAATAATGGAAGAGAACTCCAATAAAGCTGATGCCTATTTAATCATACATGTAATCATGTAATCATGTAATCATGGCAGTTAGAATAGTATTCGCCCAAAATTGGAAAGCAAATGAAATGCCTAGTGAAGATGTTATAATTGATAAGATATTACAATGCGCCGAAATGGACAGATTGACACTAGAATTGAAGGAACAAGATAAATTAGAATATTATTAAGTATGGAATAAATTTTACAATTGGAGAGGTATGAAAGGGGGTTCGCAAAATTTGAAATAAGAACTCAAGATGAAATAGGGAAGAGGTGAGGCACCTCTTATCTGAAAATATGAAAAAGAACTGCAAAGCTTAAATGTGTGTATGTATATATATGTATAAAAATGTATATATCCTTTGAAAATCTCTAAATGCAAAATATCTTGACAGAAATGTATGTCAAAGATGACCACCACGTTCACTGTTTTTAATGTTTATACTCAATAAAAACTTTATAAAATAAAAAATAAAAAAATGCTTGTAAGTCAAGGACTAATAATTATTAAAAGCACTTATTTTGCTGATGTACCTGTGGATCATAAACATCAAGTCAATTGTCTGATCCAGACCAACCCAGATATGGAAACCACAACTCTCAATGTCAAAATTCAAAACCAAACCCACTTTTTTTAATTTCCCCCCCTCTCCTATTTCTCCACTATGAATTTGTACTTCTTCTATTTCCCATATTTCTGACAATTTTAATTATTACAAGACCCTGAGACTGGCAGGGTACATAATTAATAAATCCTTCCAATGCTTAGAAATAGTTTTCACCAGCCCAGTGATGTAAGCCTGATTGAAAATCAGGCTTGTAAGATGCTACATCTTTTTCTATCCTGCTCTACAGAGTAGAAAGCTGGTCTCTGACAGAAAGCCACTTGAAGAGACTAGAAGCATTTAAAATGTGGATTTACAGGCGACTGTTACGTATAAGTTGGGTTGACAAAATCAGAAACGAAGAGGTGATAAACCACCTGGGAAAGCCAAGGGAAATCATTAAAACCATAAAAAAACGAAAGTTAGAATAATTTGGACATGTGATGCGATACCTGGAACAATACGGCATCCTTCACTTAATGCTCCAGGGAAAGATTGAAGGCAAATGAGGTCCAGGTAGAAGAAGAACATCATGCACTGGTGGGATTCAAATTGTTTTACCACTGGTTTGGTGAGGGTGGCTTCGTGGCAGGGGTGGGATTCTACAAGTTTGCACCTATTTGCTAGAACCGGTTGTTAACATTCTAAGCAATTTGGAGAACCGGTTGTTAGAAGAAATTACTGGCCTAATTCTGTAAGGAAGGCAGTAAGAAAACATTCTGGTGTTGCTTACAGAAACTGCCTCTCCGTTAACCCTTATTGCATTCTTGATAGGACTAGACTTCTCGTCTCTGGAAGTTCTCTGGAGTTTTTCCCCTCCTTTGCTGGTAATTTGCTTGTGTGGAGTGACCATTCAAAGTTACAATGGCACTGAAAAAAGTGACTTATGACCCTTTTTTCACACTTACAACTGTTGCAGCATCCCCACAGTCATGAGAGGCCAGACAAGGAGATGCGTGCCTCGATGTGAGTGATATTGAATTAGCCATGCCCAGCCAATCACATGACCACCAAGCCATGTCCACCCAGTCACATGATCACCTAAGCCATGCTCACCACCTAAGCCACGCCCATGGAACCAGTTGTTAACATTTTTGAATCCCACCCCTGCTTGATGGGCGTGCTTTGCCTAATGTCAGCGCGTAGCTTTCCCCATACCAGCTGAGACTTGTAGCACCAATCATCTGAGAGGATAAAGAAGAGAAAAGCACAGGGGCAGGTGGGAAGGCCAATCCTATACTTTTCTCTTCTTTTTTCTCTCAGCTGATTGTCTGAGATTTTCTTCCTCCTCTCAGTTGAGCCTCGGCTTTTTTTTACTACCTGTTCAGCCGAACCAGTCCAAACCGGTAGCATACTACCACTGACATCATGGCTTCAAAATCTAAGGGACTGGTTTGGACAAAACTCAACAGCATTTTTTTTCATGCGGCTATTGATAAAAATAGGATCACCAACATGATCGCCAACATCCGATGATGAATATGGTACAAGAAGAAGTCTAAAGTGTACTATATATTGGTTATTGTTCCGTATTTGTCTGAAGTTGCCTTCAAGAACAATGACATAGGAAGCATCAGTTGTTTTTTTAAAAAATCATTTCATGCAGAGGTGGTATTTAGCTGGTTCGGACCAGTTCTGGCATACTGGTAGCAGAAATTTGGAGTAGTTCGGAGAACCAGCAAATACCACCTCTGGCTGGACCTGCCCACCTTCCTCTGTCTTTTCCTCTCCTATATTCCCTTGTTTTTTAGCTCAATTGATTCAGGCGGCAGAACGAAGCACGTGCATGCATAGAACTGCTAGGAAAAAATGTGGAAATCCACCACTGATTTCATATTTGGAAAAAAAAAAGAACTCTGCCAAACATCTCAACTTCCATCCCAGCCATCATGAGCCGCACCAGGAATTCTGACATGCCTTTGTGCATGAGGTTGGATTTGTGAATGCAGATCAGCCTTTCTACTGGACGGAGGATAGTTTTCCACTCGAAGAGTCTGACCTTGGTTCACCATCAAAGGGTTGCTTTGAATCTGCTTATTAGCATGCAAAACAAACTTAACCCACCTTGCAATTAAGCACAGAAAGAAAAGAAGAAAGACTTTCTGTCCTTAGCATCTTATTGCTGTTAGAAATTGAGCACTGTGCTCATCTACAAGGGAGAGAGAGAGAGAGAGATCTTCATAAGTCAACAATTACTATATTTGCTCTTACGCCAAACTTCCGCTTGCTTTCTTTTCTTTCTCTCCCTTTTTTCCTTGATCACAATTACATCAGCCAAAGCTGATTAAAAAAAGCCATAGGGGCATCTTGAGCTAGCCACAAAAAAAGGTTCCCTCAACTAATTATTTGCCAGTACAATTGTTCACTTCCTTTATGGATTTTTTTGCTAAATCCTATTATTAGTCTTGCTTTGCAGTTACTATTGTCTGTGACTGGAAGCACATCTCAAAGTCTACAGTCAGCCTTTTATTACAAAACATGTGAATGAAGGTTGGACCTACTGTTTGATTATTCCTCCTTTGAAGCTTTTGTGGAAACTACTGAGCTTTTCACTATAAATCACAGATGTTGAAATGAGCTCTCCCCACCCCCCCACCCCTCATAGTAATTGATAATTTGCAATGTGAAATATCTCACTCCTCTGGGTTTTAAATAGGATGCAGTTGGAAAATATTTCAATTATAAACATCATCCAGAATCCATCTTGGCTTGTAATTGCTGATATCAAAGAAAGAAAGAAAGAAAGAAAGAAAGAAAGAAAGAAAGAAAGAAAGAAAGAAAGAAAGAAAGAAAGAAAGAAAGAAAGAAAGAAATAAAAAGTAAGAAAGAAGGAAGGAAGGAAGGAGGGAAGGAAGGAAGGAAGGAAGGAAGGAAGGAAGGAAGGAAGGAAGGAAGGAAGGAAGGAAAGAGATAGAGAAAAAAGAAAGAAAGAAGTAGAAGAAGAAGGAAGAAAAGAGAGGGAGAGACTAAGAAAGAAAGAAATCTTATATTTAGAGTTCCACATACTCCCTCATAGTAATATCAAAAGAGAAATGATATAATTGTTTCTTATCTGTTATTCATAGCACTTTGGGCAATCCTACCAATGGGTTTATACCCCTACCTATAATATGTCTGGCCTAGCAAAACTTTTATAAATTATACACCGACTTCAAGAGTCATCTTTTCCTACCACAGGTACAATATCCATTCCGTAGCCATAAGACACACATTCCCTGAATCTATTTTGGAGGGCATTGAGTCTTTATTCCTTGAACAAACAAAGGAGGAAAAAAATAATTTTCAGAAAGAAACAACAGATAGTTCCTTTGGTTGTCAACTAGTTTGCTCATGGCTTGGATTTTACTTTCAGGCATGAGTGAATGCAAGGCCTTCCAGATCTGAACTTGAAAAAAATCAGGTCTTAGAGAGAATAAAAAAGATATCAAAAATATGCAAGAAACATTTGCTTAGGGAAATAGGTTGAAACATTCTTTACATCTTGGGAAGCAACATCATATCCAGAAGTAACTTAAGCAAGCACCTCCTTGATTCACTGGGATACAGGTAGTCCACGACTTACAACAATTCATTTAGTGACTGCTCCAAGTTACAAGAGCCCTGGAAAGTGTGACTTATCACCATTTTTCACACTTATGACTGTTGCAGCATCTTCATGGCCACGTGATCAAAATTCAGATGCTTGACAATTGATTCATATTTATGACAGTTTTGATGTCCCAGAGCCACTTGATCCCTTTTTGAGACCTTCTGACAAGCGAAGTCAATGGGGAAGCCAGATGGTAATTTTGCCAGTCCTACTAGATAGACTATATATATATAAAAAAACTAATAATTCCATCAACACTGACAGTTAGAACAATTAATCAGTGGAACGGGTTGCCTCCGGAAGTTGTAAATGCTCCAACACTGACCTAATGGATATCATTTCACCAGGACTGTCTGTCAGTAGTTCTTTCAATTTTTGGAAGCTCATGCTTGTGCCATCGGTATAGTATTTCATCATTTCTGGTTTTTCTTCCTTCCCTCCCAGTAACTGGATTTTCTCCAATGGCATTCACCTTTGTTACATGTCTAAAACTTGCAATTTAAATGGATCTGGATCTTAAACGGGTGTCGAGATAGAACAGAAAATGCAGCATCAACATCATTGTTAAGGGGTCACCTTGAGTAATACAAGCAATGCCAGGGGATGGTGTGTGGGGGGGGGGGGTGAAGAAGCATTTTGAATGCTGGTATAATTATAAAAGCCCTCGCCAAGGAAGCAAAATGAATTAGCCCATTTCAGAAGACATTATACTATAAAGATCTGAAGATGCTTTGAAGAATTTTAAAGGTTTAAACATGCATTAAAGAATTTTAAAGATGATTTCAAGATTTTTAAAGATAGAAGACGATTTCAAGAAATTAAAGATGATTCAAGATGATTAGGGGCTGACTGGAGGCTAACACATACAAAGAATACTTGCAGGAATTGGATATGTTTAGTTTAATTAAAAGAAGGACTAGGGGTGACATGATAGCAGTGTTCCAATATTTGAAGGGCTGCCATAAGAAGAGGGGATCAAACTATTCTCCAGAGCACCTGAAGGCAGGACATGAAGCGATGGGTGGAAGTTAATCAAGGAAAGAACCAACCTAGAACTAAGGAGAAATTTCCTGACAGAACAATTAATCAGTGGAACATCTTGCCTCCAAAAGTTGGGAATGCTCCAACACTGGAGGTTTTTAAGAAGAGATTGGACAACCATTTGTCTGAAATGGTGTAATGTTTCCTGCTTGAACAAGGGGGTTGGACTAGAAGACCTCAAGCTCCCTTCTAACTCCATTATACCCCAAGGTACAAAGGTACAGAAAAATCACCATGTCACATTTTGCCTCAGATATTATCAGAATCTGGAAGGAAGGCTCTGCCAATGTCACGAGCAATTTAAGATCATTTAGGAAAATTCTAAATAACCTCCTTTTCCTCCTCCTCCTCCTCCTCCTGCTCCTCCTCCTCCTGTTGGTAGGCAGTCTTGGCCACTGTGGAAGGTGCTGCTCTCAGGACATGTCCATACCAGCGGGGCCTGCCTTTTCTCATCTTCTCTACAATTGGTGCTAAACCAAAATGTTGTCGAATGGTGTCCTTTGTGATGTGGTCAAGAAGGGAGATGCCCGATATCCAACAGAGCATTTGCATTTCCATGGCATGGAGATATCTTTCGGTACCTATTGCTGCTGCCCAGCATTAGTATGTCCCATTAAATTCCATGAGTTGAAGCTGAGGAAATTGGTTTTAAAACTGCAAACTCAGTTAGGCATTTGTATCCTTTGACAATTGATCTGGTGACAAGGATGCTTTTTAAAATACGATGAGCAGATTCAAATTTAGAGCAGAGTAAAAGAGACTTACTGAAAACTAAGTAACACTGATTTTAATGGATCTATTCCCAGTCTGACGAAGTAATAATTAACCAGCATTTTCCTGTTCCCTTTCAGAGCAGTGATTAATGCCAGTGCAATAAATCTAAGTGTGTTCACAAAGATGCATTCATAGCAAAGTGACAGCCAATAATAAATGTGTTAACTTTTCAGTTATTGTACTAATGTCTGCTCCAAGTAAGACTTCCCATAAATGTAACTTTAAAGGAAATTTTCTATCCAACAAGGAAGATATCTTTTATGATTTGCAGTGCATGGTAAAACTTAACCAAACTTGAAAACTATAATTTAATAAATATTCTTTGAGATAAAATGAGACAGAGAAATGTTTGGTAAATTAGTTTGAGTACCTTCCTATCATCTAAGCTTGACTAATTACCACTTCTGTGGAATGCTGTTTCATTTCCTGTTTCTTAGCAGTCATGCAGATCATGAAAAAAACAGAACCAAACAAAATTTAGACCATCTAATATTCCATTTAGTATTTTGAGCTGGCTTAGCTCATCCAAGTAATACTGAAATAATATTATTGTGAATAATTAGAGTATTACTGATAAATCCTCGACATATGGCTTTCAGTTGAGTCCAAAATTTCTGTTGCTTTAAGCAAGACAGTTGTTAAGTGAGTTTTGCCCCATTTACTTGACATGGTTGTTAAGTGAAACACTGCAGTTATTAAGAGGTGGCATGATTGTTAAGTGAATCTGGCTTCCCCATTGATGTTGTTTGTTAAAAGTTCGCAAAAGATGACCCTGGGCATTGCAACTGTCATAACTATGAGCCATTTGCCAAGTGACCACGATGATGCTGTAATGGTCATCAGTGTGAAAAATGTTCATACGTCACTTCTTTCAGTGTCGCTGTAATTTCAAATGGTCACTATATGAATGTTGCAAGTTGAAGACTACCTGTATTGGATTTGTGTACAGGTCTCTGTGCTAAGATTGATTTGCTCGTATCAAACACTTAAATGTACCATTTGTACTGTTACCAATTTAATTCATTGTAAAAGACTGGTCAGTTTCTCAATACCACACATATGAAAATAGTTGACAAAGATCCAAAGACTCTTGTATATGCAACTATTTCTTTTTTCTCTTTCAAATGACCACTTCCTACCATGAAATTTTAATCCATTGGAGCAGGGGTGTCAAACTCTATTTCATTGAGGGCTGTACCAAGGTTGTGTCTGACCTAGGGGGCGTGGCCAGAGTGAGCATGGCCAGATTGACATCACTCATGTCAGGAGGCACCTGTGGTGGCCCGGGCAGGGCTGGGGTGGATCCTCCTGCAGCCCTCTGCTAATGAAAACAGAGCCAGGATGGCCGCACACAAGTTCTGTTTTCACTGTAAGATGTAAGGGCCCAGCCCTTTGCTATTTCCAGGGTGGCCCCATGGGCCAGATCTAAGCACCGAATCCAGCCCATGGGCCTTAATTTTGATACTTCTTGTCAACTTATAAAACATTTCCATGCCTGTATCCAAGTTGCCATAAGAAAAGAGGGGGGGTGGGGAATCTGAAGGAACATGATTTAATTAGGGTGATCTCTGGAATCCTGACACCCGTGCATTGGAGTATCTTCATCAGCAGCATGGGAAAGAACCATGGATTTAGTTTAAAAGAGTTCTATAAATTTCATTTCCAGAACTGCGTATTTTGTTTTGTTCCAAGATGTTATGGATCACCGAGAGCCATGAAAACATCTGACTGTCAATAAAACACAGGACAGTTGGTGGGGAAGAAAAACAAAAACAGAAATAGTTCATGTAAGGCCACTTCATTTATAAAACTTCTACATGTAAATTCAGTAAGCATTTCCAAGAACTTCCTGTGTAGGTGACAATGCGACTTCTTGTACATAATTCTCCTTGACCCTTGCTGCATATATCATTGTAATGCTTGGCTACCCAATGCATGGAGTATATGAAAATCAAAATGAAAGATCTGTATATTAACAGATAACCGATAATCAGAGTTGGAAGGGACCTTGTAGGTCATCTAGTCCAACCCCACACCCAAGCGGGAGACCCTACACCATTTCTGACCAATGGCAGTCCAATCTCTTCTTGAAAGTCTCAAGTGATGGCACTCCCACAACTTCCGAGGGCAACTTCTGTTCCATTGGTTGATTGTTCTCATTGTCAGAAAGTTTCTCCTTATTTCCAGGTTGAATCTCTCCTTGTTCAGTTTCCATCCATTATTCCTTGTCTGGCCTACAGGAGCTTTGGAAAATAGATTGACCCTTTCCTCTCTGTGGCAGCCCCTGAGATATTGGAACACTGCTATCATATCTCCCCTGGTCCTTCTCTTTACTAAACTAGCTAAGCCCAGATCCTGCAACCGTTCATTGTATTTTTTAGCCTCCAGTCCCCTAATCATACTGGTTGCTCTTCTCTGCACTCTTTCTGAACATCTCAACATCTTTTTTATAATGTGGTGAACAAAACTGGATGCAGTACTCTAGGTATGGTTTTACTAAGGCTTTATAGAGTGGTATTAGTACTTATTTATTTATTTATTTACACATTTATATACCGCCCTTCTCCTGAAGGACTCAGGGCGGTGTACAGCCAACTATAAAATATTCCACATTGTAAAGTTAAAAAAAGATTAAACATCCTAAGGCTGCCACTAAAATATAGCCCAACCCCAATAAATTAACAGTAAAAACCCCAAATTTAAAATCCTGAAACCTAAAACCCAAAATTCTAAAATTACTCTTTAAAACTCCCATTTCAGCCCAGGCCAGCCTGCTCAAAGAGCCAAGTTTTCAGTACACGTCTGAATGCTCTCAGGTCGGTGTTGTTATGTAGCTGAGGAGGCAGACCATTCCAGAGGGTGGATGCCCCCACAGAGAAGGCCCTATTCCTTGGGGTCACCAGGCGGCACATAGATGCCGTCGGGACCCGAAGGAGGCCCTTCCTGTGGGAGCGCACAGGTCGGTGGGAGACTACCGGCAGAACGCGATCTTGCAGATAGCCTGGTCCAATGCCATGGATCGCTTCCCTTGATCTTGATTGTATCCCTCTGTTAATACAACTTAGGATTGCATTAGCTTTTTTGGCTGCTGCTGCACAGTGTTGGCCCATATTTAGCTGATTGTCCACTAAGACTCCAAGATCCCTCTCACAGTTACTGATATTGAGCCTGGTTTCACCCAATCTATGTGTGTACTTTTGGTTTTTCTTGCTTAAGTGTAGAACTTTACTTTTCTCTACTTTGAATTTCATTTTGTTAGACACGGCCCAGTGTTCTAGTCTGTCAAGATCCATCTGGATCTTGAGCCTATCTTCTTGGGTGTTATCTATTCCTGCCAGCTTAGTATCATCTGCAAATTTGGTAAGTTCCCCTTCTATTCCCTCATCTAAGTCATTAATGAAGATATTGAAGAGTACTGGGTCTAAGACGGATCCTCGTGGCACCCTACTGCTTACTTCCCTCCATGTAGACTTAGACCCATTAAGGACTACTCATTGAGTACGGTTTGTCAGCCATTTGCGAGTCCATCTAGTGGTGGTGCTATCTATTCCACTTTTTTCTAGTTTATTAAGAAGTAGGTTGTGGTCTACATTAAATGCCATTTTCAAGCACATCTTAAGGATAGTGACTTAATTAATAGTGACAAGAATTAATTAAATGACACTGAAACAGGTACAATATCTCTAAGGCTGTAATGCTTGTAGGGAATTGATCAGTCCTATAATCCTCAAATAAGAATTTTTTATTAAAACCCTTAATTGATTACCATAGTTATGATTTACATGTTGGTTTTCCACAGATATCTTCAGGGTGGCACCATTTTATAGAGGACTTTTTCTTAGTACATTCAACCCCAGTTGAAAAAAATGTTTTACCTTCATAAAGGTAAAGGTAAAAGTTTCCCCTGTCCAGTCATGAACAGTGCACACCTCTGTTTCTTTGTCGAGGGAATGTGGCCACTATGACTATGTGCTGAAGTGCACAAAATGCTGTTAGCTTCCCACCAAAGTGGTACTTATTAATCTATTTGCATTTGCATGCTTTTGAATTGTTAGTTGGGCAGGAGCTGGAGCAAGGAATGGGAGTTGCCACGTTGATAGCTTCCAAGCACAATGCTGTACAAGAAGATATTTGGCAAGGAGTCTCTGAGAGTCATGAACAAATCTTCACACTAAGTAAACGAGCTAATTGTCTCCTGAAAACACCACTCCATTTTTGCTCCTTTTTATTCCCTATGTTTAGGGGTCATTCGTTGTCCACCTGTGCCTTCACTCCCAAGTCAACCCTTGTTCCTTAACTGTTCCCTTCTCCTGGCAGCTCTACACATGTGCACATTGGGAATAGGCTCCAGCTATTCTTCTGCCTCACTGATCTCCGATTCTGAAGGCAGCTGATAACTGTTGGATGGCCCTGGCCCCATCTCTTCCTCCAATGCACAACACTCATTGGAACCTTCCCCAGATTCCAGGACTCGCCCATGCTCCTTCCCAACCTCTTCACTGTCTGAGCTATTGTGTCCTCTGATTTACCTTCATAGTAGACTAAATGAGGCATGATAGAATATCCATGTCACAGAAGTGTCCCAGAATCTGATAATGAATTGTATTTAATGTATATATACTTAAATATCATAATAAGTTATAATCACAGCTCGGTTAAACTTCCCTCAGCCTAGTATGACCATAGTTCTGCCAAATCGGCTTCTTCATTTTGTGTCAGAATTTCTTCCTGTGAGGTGATAGGATTTTCCCGTGGTTCAGATGAGTGCAACACTGTTAATGAAAGGTTATATTGCAGCTGAACTAGTCATATATTCTTAAAAAATGAACTTGTGAGAAGTTCAGAAGTGCATAAGTGATGCCATTTTATACAGACCATGACAAATCTTGGCTTCAGGTTTTGAACTGAGCAATATAACCTCTTTTACAGTTTTCTAGCAGAAGAGAAGGTTGGGATTGTTCCCTTTTTCGTTGCCAATCAATGCCTTGTTATTAACATGCTTAACCCATTGTCTGATTAATATAAAGCATGGTCAAATTTAAATTAAAGAACAAATTGGCTGGTTTCTATTTTAAAATCATTGGAACCAGTGGTGGAATTCATTTTTTAAAACTATCGGTTCTGTGGGCGTGGCTTTGTGGACATGGCAGGGGAAGGATACTGTAAAATCTCCAGTCAGAGGTGGTGTTTGTTGGTTCTCTGAGCTACTCAAAATTTCCACTACCAGTTCTCCACAACTGGTCAGAACCTGCTGATTGGAAACCGTCATGAAGATTTAAACTAGAGAGGAAACCACTTCTCACAGATAAATGTGGTTCTTGTAATACAAGGTTCCCCGGGTTTGAATGTAGCTGCATTGATGGCCTTCAAAATGTGGTGGGTCAACATTATCAGCATGATGAGTGTATGTCTGAATGATTGAAAACACGAGTTGTACACCCATCCTATGCATGTAAAAATAAGTAGGACCACCTAATTATGCCAGCTATTTTGACACAATTCCCTCATGTCTGTCTCATATGTCCCTGCACAGGTATGTATCAGAATAAAATGGAATGGAATGGAATAGAACAACAGTACAGAACAGAACACTTTATTTGGACATGTGTGATTACACTTATGGATGTTCCAACACTGGAGATTTTAAAGAAGAGATTGGATAAACATTTGCCTGAAATGGTATAGGGTTTCCTGCCTGGGCAGGGGGTTTGACTAGAAGACTTCCAAGTCCCTTCCAACTCCATTATTTTTTAGTATTCTTAATAGACACCCAAGGAATTTGACTCCTGTGCATAAACTCTTATAATAATGATACCAATAAGAGAAGGTAGTAGAAAAAATGAGAAGGATAATAGTAATTACAGCCGTACTACATGGGTAAATGTACCTAGACATAAGACTGTACAGTATTGTCCTATGTCTAAGACAGTAGATAGTACAGGACTGATATCAATCAGATACATAGATGTTGGGAATCACACTGATGTAGAATGGCCAAATGTATTAATATAGTAGAATATACTTACACAAACCCAGTTTATCTTCGTTTTCAATTATTCATGCTTTGCATCCATATTGGTTTCCATAGAATCTTCAAGGTGTTTTCCCCCCTTGAAATCGATAGCAGGCATTTGGGGTTCTGTGTCACAAGATATAGTACCCATTTCCTTGCATGTTGTACCCACTTCATCAAGTGCAGTCACAAAAAGGGAATGCACAGAAATAAGATCAATGTATGGCAATGGTCCAGAAATACTGGAAAACTAGAATGATGAGTTTGCCGTGATAAATGTATCAGTTTGAAGTCAAGGTTGCCATCCATCTTTTACAAAGTTATTTCCAATCAGCAGATTCTAAGTTAAAGGGATTTTGCTTCTAAGTAGGCAAATCCAAAAGAATCTCACAATCCACTGACCATTTAGGGCACAGGTATCAAACTCGATCACATCAAGTGACATAACGTGATGTATCACAATGTTTTTTGCCTTTGTGGAGCTGGGGTGGGTGTGGTTTCCATGTGACCGTGAGCCCCCAGTTTGATACCCCTGATTTAGGGAAATCATTTCTGGTTTGCCTTCTGACCGGAGGCATCTGATGGGTTTGGCCAAGTCCATTAAACTACCCATTCTATTTTGGATATCTCCTTGTTTCTTTTCTTGTATCTTCTGACTTTCTCCTTTTTACAAAGCTAGGCTGATAGTGAAAGGACAGATTTTTCTTAATAAGGATAGTTTTACAATTAGGCTGATGACCACATTTGGCTAAGCCCCGATAACCAGGCAAAACCAAATGGACTTAAAAGAATATTTGCTTATCCAGTAATCTTATTTTAATTTAATATTATTATAAATGGGGAATGAAAAATACTTTAAAAGTGGACTTCCCTTTGGTATGAAAAAAAAAAAAAATCATGCACCTTCTTCAGAATTGAAAA
Source organism: Bungarus multicinctus (assembly GCA_023653725.1). NCBI lineage: Eukaryota > Metazoa > Chordata > Lepidosauria > Squamata > Elapidae > Bungarus > Bungarus multicinctus. Next base: position 41,000,268 of record CM042851.1, on the reverse strand, counting down.
GAAAAATATCAGACAATTCACTTTACTTGATAGCATGCTTAATTAATTATTTGGAAGCCAGATAATTCAATTTAAATCAATACAGTTGTAATATGTAAATCTCTAAACCAATATCCTAGGTGTAATAGTAGCCAGTGACTTTCTAGTGCTTCTCTATACACAGTATTAGCAAAATGAAGGATATTTGCTTGCATTCTTCATCTTAACAAAACAGCTGTTCTTTTAAAAGCAGATAGTGTATATTTCTGTTATTCTTATGAACATAAGTCTCACTTCTTTATCAGATGAGGGCCTCTTCATGTTAACATAGATTGAATATTGAGAGCATGATCGATACTGGAGTCTAAGTTACTGGTATGTAGCCAACATATTCCTAGAAACCCATTAATACAGGGCAAGACTGCAGCAACAGCAGCCCAGAAACCTAAGAGGGAGGCATATGAGGAGTTGAAATTCAACAACATTTAGAGAGTAACAAGTCCCCTTCTCTGCCTTAACATATTCACTATTACTTTCTTGAAGACAACTATATTAGCAAAGTTACCTAACATAGTCCAGACTAACTATGGCAGTGAGCTATTTCCCCCAAGTTTTACTTTATTTTATGATCTGACAGACGCTATGCAGATCAATCTAATTGTATTCCAAAATAAATCTCATTTTCTACCATTGCGTTTTATGGGTCCACCTAACTCAATATCTATTGGAATATGCTCTCACTTGCCATGACCAACTCTCTGCAGCCAACTCACCATGGGACAATGTCATAGCCAACTCAATGTGGGACAACTTCCATGGACAATTCAATGTTTTCTTAATTGTTTCATTCCATTACTTTTATTAGGAGTGACCACATTTTTGTCAAAATCATTGTAACTCTTGTATTTCTCAATTGACTTTCTTTATTTTGTTATTGTTAGCCATGGTTCCATTGAAATTAATGTAACTTTTGTATTTGTTGAATTGTCCTGTGGCAAGTTGGCCATGGTGAGTTGTCCCATTTTGCTCAGGCTGGCTCTTGGATAGGTGTGCCTCCTTTTTAACGAGACTGCAGTAACAAAACTTTCTATCACCTCTGAAGTTTAGATTTAGCAACATCTAAAGCAGAAATATTTGGTTTGGTGGTAGCTGTGCATCATTACTTGGTTTGGTGGCAGTAATGCAGTGGTGGGATTCAAATTTTTTTTACTACTGGTTCTGTGGGCGTGGCTTGGTGGGTGTGGCTAGGTGGGCATAGCCATGTGACTGAGTGGACGTAGCTTTTTTTTTGCAGAAACCCTCACCCATTTTTTGAGCCTCCTGGGCCTCAGAGGAGCCTCTAGGGGTGGCATTTTTGCTCCCAGAAGGCTCCTCTGGGGCTTAGGATGCCTCCCTCCATTTTTGCCTTCCTCAGCCTCAGCAAGGGGAATCCTGGTACAGCTGATCGAATGAACAGCTGATTGTCAGGAGGGAAAAGAAAGAAAGAAATACCTTAAGGGTGGGCATCAGGATTGGGCAGGTGGGGCAAGCAAGCCAGCGGCAACTGGGCAACCGGGTCAGGGGTGTGGCCAACAAGAACTTACTACCGGTTCAGTGACCCATGCCAAATCCTTGCTACCGGTTTGCCTGATGTGGTGCGAACTGGCAGAATACCACCACTGCAGCAGTGCCTCAGATAGAAAGTGCATACAGAGTGGGGTAAGGACAGCCGAGAAGATTATAGGAAGCTCGCTTCCTGTCATTCAGGATACTGCTTATAAGCACTATGTGTTTGGATCTCAAAGCATTGTTAGAGACCCTACACTCCCACTTTATAATCTGTTTCTGTTACTCCCTTCTGGAAGTATTTCTAGCAGGACTACCAGATTCTGGAACAGCTTTGTTCTCTATGCCATCCACCTGGTAAACAAGCAAGGTTCGTTTTTCTCACCACGTACATGTATACATCCGAACTAGATTGTTGTTTCTCCATGTCATGTAATATATGTGGGGATATGCACAATTTTGTATTTATTTATTTATTTTGTCATGGTTATGTAATGTACATCGGAGGTGGTGACCCTTGGAGAGCTGTATGCAATGAAATTTCATTTTAAGGTATGCCAATTAGTGTATGCCAATTCAAAGTGACAATAAAGTTATTCTAAGTTTAAGAGAGTCCACTTAATAAGCACCAGAAAAAGTATTTTTCCCTTTAAGAAAAATGGGGCTAGATGATCCCATTTCCAAAAAAAGAGGCAGCTTTAGTTCTTCTTTCAGTTCTGATCTCTTCTTTCTCATGTTTCTTTTTTGCTTCTACCGATGGATGTTCTGTGTTGAAACTGATGATGTAAACGAAGCCCCACTGTTGCTGTCTGGTTTTAGTTACAATGTCTGTTTGTTGACATCTCACGTGAAGCCTTGCTGTGTCTCTGTCTCTGTCTCCTCCGTTTCCCTTCTAATTAGGCTTTGCCCTCAATTAAGTTAATGATGCAACTTCTTTCCCCCTATAGATCATTTTGCCCCTTCGCTCAATTAGCAGAATACTGAAAGGCACATCCCTCTTTGGCCAGAAGTTGGTTGCCTCATGGGATTGTTGGCTGTTTGGCTCAGAGAAATTCTGGGCAGGGAGAGAAAATGTTTTACTGGCACTGCACAACCTGACATAATTGAGGCAGAGAGGAAATCTGATGTCAGTTGTGAGATTGATTGCAATTTAGCTCAAGATGAGAAAAAGACGTCTATGTGCTGGTTGACCTTAAGAGGCAACCTCCTGAAACCTCTTTATCTCCCCTCAGAATCTATAGACAAACCAAATCTTCCCATGTAGACATGGCTCTCTCTTTAAGAAGAGCTGGGACAATGGGACAACCATTTGTTTGAAGTGGTATAGCATTTCCTGCTTGAGCAGGGAGTTGGACTAGAAGACCTCCAAGGTCCCTTCCAACTCTATCATTCTGTTATTTTGTAGCCCAACCACAAGGCCCTGTGAACTGGGATCACATCCTGCTTCTGGAAAGTAAAGTATTAAAGATGATGTGAGACGATAATCCACTGTTCTGATATGAACTGGCACAACATTTATTTTATTTTTATTTATTTATTTAGTTTGTCAAGCATATATGAGTATAAGTATGAACATTACATATAAACATATAAGTATAAACGGGTATAAGTATATACATAATAAATGAATACGAATAAATGGGAACAGTAGGAGAGGGATGTTAGGCATGTCGGTGCACTTATGCACCGTGCCCAAGCGGGAGACCCTACACCATTTCTGACAAATGGTGGTCCAATCTCTTCTTGAAGGTCTCAAGTGGTGGCGCTCCCACAACTTCCGAGGGCAACTTCTGTTCCATGGATTGATTGTTCTCACTGTCAGAAAGTTTCTCCTTTTTTCCAGGTTGAATCTCTCCTTGTTCAGTTTCCATCCATTGTTCCTTGTCTGGCCTACAGGAGTGAGATCCATGGTAGACAGTTTAAAATTAAATGCATCTGGATGTGACATGGTTGAAAATACAGAAATCTGAGGAGTAGCAAATCCTGGAGAAAACTCCTTCTACCATTCTAGAGGAAAAACACCAGTCATTATTTGTTTAAGACTAGGCCAGGAATTTTTTTTTTTTAATTACATTTATATGCCGCCCTTCTCCGGAGACTTACAGTCTATGGAGCACCATGCTAGGTGCTCGGCAATAGCCTTCATTCCATTGTATATGCCTGTTTATTACTAGGGCTTTTTGGCCCCCCCAAGTGGCATATTTACAAAGTCAGCTTTTTGCCCCCAACAATTTTTGGGTCCTCAATTTACCTACCCCGAGAGGATGGAAGGCTGAGTCAACCTTGAGCCTGGTGGGATTCGAACCTGCACTAATTGCAGGCAGTTTGCACTAAGTGCTAGATGATTAACAGCCTGCACCATCCAAGGCCCTTTGAATTCTACAAACTGGAAAAATTATTTGAATACATATTAGGGTATCTACACTACAAATCAGGATGGATCTGTGTAGGACACAGACCCCTGTGTTGAGAGTTGGATTTTTGGAGTAATTTGAGTGTAAGCAACAGGAAGCAGGATGATCTATACCTTTGGTTGGCTCCAGCAATGATCTCCTGACATTTTTATATACTTATTTTTCACTGGATCCTGGAATTCACTGGATTCCAGAAGCAGTAGGAATTATGGTGCATTTGTTACTCTGGCATTCAAGTTTTCAATTCTCTGTTACTGACATAAAGAATAGTCTTTTGCAACAAAACATGATACTTTAAATGAAAACATAACATGTTTCAGTTGGTTATCTCAAGATACAGACATTGCTGATTTCCCAGTACCTAATTGAGATTGATTTATCTAAAAGGTTTAGTACTGGCAGTTAGGAAGACTACTAGGAAATGCCATAGTCTACATTAGACTTGGAAACAGACAAATAAATAAACAAATAAAGAGATGGATAAAATCCCAGAAGTCCTTAATTGCAAATGTTTAGGGAGATTTTTCAATCAACCAGGTCATGGTTGTCCCAAAGGTAATTTTCTGAAATGCATTTTTCTTGGGTTTTTTCTTTGAAAATATTTTTGCTTTTCCTCCAAGATAGTGATAGTGAAATGTTTTCAAAGAAAAACAACAAGAAAGCCAGTTGCCTTTTGGAAAAGTACCTTTGGTATGGCCTTAAAACCCTTCCCATACGTTGCCAAGAAAATTATATGGACACATCCATGATGCCATCAAAAATCAAGCTCAATATGTTATGTTGATATAAATGTTTGTAAAGTTGTTTCTGATTCACTGTAATAACAGTGACTATCTTGATTTCAAGTAGCATTTCTTTCCTCCATCTTGATAATACTACAAACAAGTGGGAAAAAACCTCTTATATCTCCCTACACAGCAGAAGATGGGCAATATATATATATTAAGCATGGATTTTCCTTAGAGTAGAGACTCTGAAGGGAATCTGAATAGAATCCGAATAGTTAAGCATGCTTATATCATTTTTTTAAAGGCAAAAAAAAAAGTATATAACAGCTCATTGTTCCTCCAGAACAAGTACAATGTAATCAGCCTTGGATGCAAGTCACATCAAACATCACAAAAAGCATTGTATAACAGCCAAAAAGTCTTTCCAAATAAATCTCCATATAAGCCTCGTTTTCTTATCATATTTGTTCCTGTTAGCAAGTGTTATGAATCAGCACAGGAACAAATAGCCGAAGGGAAGAGATAATTAAAACGAAAGTATGAAGCGTTTTATGTATAGATATCAGATGATTGCAGGATAACAAGTGCAGCTTTCCAAAATCAAAAACATGTTTTGCCAATGTAGCCTTTTGCATTTGTAATTAGAGATCTTTTGCACAACATCATTAATTGTTTGCAGTGCATTGCCTTTATGTAAAATAACACAGATAGAAATGGGATCCAAATGGATAGATCTTCTGCTGATGGATGTGAGTTTTGCCAATTTCCACCCCTTAAGGGTCTTCTTAGAACCTGTCCATACTCAAAGGACAGAGAAATCAAATGCAAAGGAGCATGTGAATTAGTTCAGGGACTTGCAGAGGTGGTATTCAGCAGGTTCTGACCAGTTCTGGAGAACCGGTAGTGGAAATTTTGAGTAGTTTGGAGAACTGGCAAATACCACCTCTGACTGGCCGTGCCCCCATCTCTTCTCTGCCTCCCGAGTCGCACCTGATCAGCTGGATCTTCTTTTGTTGCCTTGCATAGGAGAACGGAGCTGGAAAGCAGGTTAGTGGGGTGGGGAGGGAATGGGATTTTTCAGTATCCTTCCCCTGCCACATCCACCAAGCCATGCTCACCAAGCCATGCGACGCCCACCAAGCCGGTAATAAATTTTTTTGAATCTCACCACTGGCAGGGAGTGGCAGCAATGGAGAAGAAAATGATCATCCCTGTCTCATGTCCCCCTCCTTTCAGCAGACACAAACTAGTATTGAGATAATGGCATGTACATGTAGCTTGGGTGGAGGTTCATTCTCTGAATTTGTGGGTTGGTTTCTGAACATTTCGTTACCAGTCTAGGTAACATCTTGGAATTTAAGGGATGTCGGTGTCAGTGTTATTCTGTGTATAAAGGCTTCGGGTGGTCAGTAGGTCTTGTGATGGTGGGGTCAGGTCAGGTGAGGGCCATGGTCAAGCAACAAAGGAGGTTGTTCCTGATCATCCCAGGTCAAAGGGGTACTTGAACAGATCAGTCTTCAAGGCTTTGCAAAATCCAAGGACAAAGTCAAAAGCAACTCCAAGGAGGGGCTACCACCGAAAAGGCCCCTAGCTGGCCTACATTTGGTATACTTCTCAAGCATTCACTCAGCCAATAAATTTCCAATCTATCCCAGTGATGTGGCTTAATAGGTAAATCACCAGTACTTTGAACAGAAGCCTACTGGCAACCATGTCAAAATTGGTCAAAATTGGTGTTACTCATGTTGTAGCAATAGCTCTTAGACTTATATACTGCTTTATAGTGCTTTATAGTCCTCTCTCAGTGGTTTACAGAGTCAGCATATTGCCCCCAACAATCTGGTTTCTCATTTTATCCACCTCAGAAGAATGGAAGGCTGAGTCAACCTTGAGCCTGGTGAGATTTGACCTGCCAAATTGCAGGCAGCCGGCAGTCAGCAGAAGTGGCCTGCAGTACTGACCTAGAGTAAGGATCAGTAGTCATCTAGTGGTAATCAAGGATGATTACCAGAGTGTAGTAAGTAAGTGTGACTTAATTCTGCTTCATCTTGTTGCTTTCTTAGCTTGATATAAATCTCATTAAACTAACTGGACTAACATCTGAACAGGTTAATCCATGTTTGCACCATGCAAACATAATTTTATAGAGGCATGGAGGGAAATAAAAAGTTCTATAAAACGTACAGTTCCATTAGTTCTTAAGAAGCGGAATGTATGCTGAGAAAGCTACAGAAGAAGCAGAAAAAAGTTGCATAATCATGCTTATACACTATTGCTGATTCTACAATGATAGAAGTGATAGCTTCTAGGGATATCTAGGCATTAGAAGAGAGCTTTTTATGCTATATAATTTTCTCTCCTTCACCTGAACTAGCTCTTGTCCTTCTTTTTGCTTCTGTGTGTGGCATGGAGAAGAGACATAATCATACTCCCCAAAGCAAAATGTTTAGGATTGCTGCAGGAGTGGGATTCTACCAGTTTGCACCTATTCGTTAGAACTGGTTGTTAACTTTCTATGCAGTTTGGAGAACCGGTAGTTAGAAGAAATTACTGGCCTAATCCTGTAAGGAAGGCAGGAAGAAAACATTCTGGTGTTGCTTACAGAAACTGCCTCTCTGTTAACCCTTATTACATTCTTGGTTGGGACTAGACTTCCTGTCTCAGGAACCTCTCTGGAGTTTTTTTTCCCTCCTTTGCTGGTACTTTGCTTGTGTGGAGTGACCATTACAATGGCATTGAAAAAAGTGACTTATGACCATTTTTCACACTTACAACTGTTGCAGCATCCCCACAGTCACGAGAGGCAGGTGAGGAGATGCGTGCCTCGATGTGAGTGATATTGAGTTGGCCACACCCAGCCAATAACATGACCACCAATCATTCCCACCAACTAAGCCACATCCACAGAACCGGTTGTTAAAAAATTTGAATCCCACTCCTGAATTGCTGCATTGAGGAATGCCTGCATTTACAGCCTTAACATGTGCCTGCATATTCATCAGTCATGTGAGACTGCAGGCATAGCAATCCTATTCTTGTTTGAATACAAATGGATCCCTCACAAAGGGTAACAGTGTCCCAAAGGTGCTTTTTCAAGAGGCAACTGGACTTTCTGGTTTCTTTTTGAAGACATTTTGCTTCTCACCCAAGAAAGCTTCTTGGATGAGAAGCAAAATGTCTTCAAAGAAAAACCAGAAAGTCCAGTTATTTCCTGAAAAAGCACCTTTGGGACAACCATGACCTGGATGTCTGAGAATCTTCATAGAGAAGGGTAACAGTGGTTTAATCAACATGGGAGACATCTCCTCCGTGTTAATGTAGCTGGAATTTGGGTGTTTTCTTTCTTCCTCAGTAACGAAGGCATGTGCTTGTAACTTACATGTGCACTTTTGGGGTGGGGTCAAAACGTTGCAAATACCATCTGTCAAACAGAAAAAGGAAATGATGGATTACCACAGTGTGTTTCTAATACAGAGAGGGTGGATATACAAGGAAGTGTAAAATCGTGTTACACTATAAAGTATAAACAAGGCAGACTTCCAAAGTCAATAGGTGCTTCGTTGAATTCAAAGAGAGAGGCAGCTTTCATGAGTTCATTTAAATGCTCTGATGTTCAGTTCATTTGCCTCTTGGGTTTTACATAACTTCAGTTTCCAACAAGGCCTTGGCCTTGACTGGGACTTATACCTCTGAGCAAATTCAACATGCAGTAAAACACTATGAGACACTTTATCCCCTTCACTGCAAGGGACAACTTCTCTCTTGCATCTGTTCATACCACATGCATATCTGCTAAGCCAGAAGTCCCCAACCCCTGGGCCATGAAGATTGATTTATACTGTTATGACTGCTTACAAACTTCCTTTTTCACCAGAACACCATAAACACAGGCATATTTACTTGCTTGTAGATCTATATAGCTTGAAGGAAAAAACCAGCCAACTTGCCCTTGCCCTTTCTGGATAATAACCAACAGCTAGTATGAAAAATAATTGCTCCCTTAGTTTTGCTACCTGGTTGACCAACTTTAAATGCAACAAAATACTTCCTCTAATTAGTGATTAGTCTGTCACAGATCTGGGTGGAAATTATGGGCCCTTCCTTCAATTCTGTAGCATTCAAGGGTTTTCTAGAATGAATTGCTCTTTTCAAGTCTTATTTTTTCTATGGGGATTAGGAGTGCCTTTGATTTGGCTATTCAAAAATATTGAATCTGTCCTTTATTCCTTGTATGCTTGCTTATATATGTTTTTGATTATTGTCTTCCTCTGTGACACAGGGCAGAAAATATCCTGCAGCCAAGAAAGCTCCACACCTGTTTGCACTACTCAGGTGACCCTGAGGACAAAGATAAACCTCTAAGTGGCCTCAATGACTCTCTAAAAAGAATGCAAATGACCAGCTATCTGCAAGGAGTATAAATCCTTCTATTCCTCACCATCCAGTCATAGCTGAAGAAGCTTCTTGGATGAGAAGCAAAATGTCTTCAAAGAAAAAACAAGAAAGTCCAGTTGCCTCCTGAAAATGCACCTTTGGGACAACCATGATCTGGATGACTGAGAATCTCCATAGAAGTCTTCCTCTATGATTTATTTAAGTTCACTTGATGGATAAATATCTAATATTCTTCAGTGATGGCTAGGCACTCAGGTCCCGAGACACCAAAGTATCCCCAAATTATGGCAATACTTCACTGCTCTTCCATATTTGACTGTTTATATGTAGTTCTTATTGTGGAATGTAGTGTTTAGTAATCTAACAAATATAACCTTTGCTATGTAGTTTGAAAAATTCTACTTTTGACTCATCTGTCCATAGATCATTCTTTTGGAATTCTGAAATGTCACCCAGGTCCTTTTTTTGTAAAAAAAAAAAAAAATGAATTTGACATGTTCTTCTTGGTGAGATATGGCTTGCACCATTCTGTTCCCTATGAATCCAATTTTCAATCCTGAGCTACAAATATTCTCCTTTATTGAAGTGATTCTGCTAAACGTGTGATGACTGGCATATTGCATGTTAAAATGCTTTTTTTATGAAATCAGCGAATAAGCACCAAATTTTGGTCCAATTTATTTCTTTTGTATATCAAGGACATACCTGAAACTCTGACAACTGTATCAAAGCTATGTAAAAACATCATGCAACGTGAAAAGGAATCAATATTTATTTCACATATCTATATTTATTGCAGACACAATTTTCACATAGCTATTTGTGAATAGCTATGTGAATTATTTGTGTCTCACATTCATAATTTTCCATTGAAGCAACCAGAGGTGGTATTCAGCATGTTCTGACTAGTTCTGGAGAACCAGTAGCAGAAATTTTAAGTAGTTCGGAGAACTGGTAGTAACCTTCTCCAGGTGTGGGGAGGGAATGGAGATTTTGCAGTATCCTTCCCCTGCCATGCTTACCAAGCTATGCCCACCAAACCATGCCACGCCTACCAAGCCATGCCCACAGAACCGGTAGTAATTTTTTTTGAATCCCACCACTGCAAAGCAACTCTCTCTCTCCCTCATCTTTCTTTCTTTTTTCTTTCTTTCTTTCTTTCTTTCTTTCTTTCTTTCTTTCTTTCTTTCTTTCTTTCTTTCTTTCTTTCTTTCTTTCTTTCTTTCTTCCTTCCTTCCTTCCTTCCTTCCTTCCTTCCTTCCTTCCTTTCTTTCTTTCTTTCTTTCTTTCTTTCTTTCTTTCTTTCTTTCTTTCTTTCTTTCTTTCTTTCTTTCTTTCTTTCTTTCTTTCTTTCTTTCTACACACTGCTATCTATCCATCTATCATCTAGTGAACTTCCCTAACTGAGTGTAAACTGGAATTCTTCTTGGCTTTTACTTCAACAACTTAACCAAGATATCATGATGGTTATTTCTAGAAAAGGTTTACTTTCTTATATAGCAAATAAAGGAAACCTGTGGCTTTACAAACCTGTGGCTAAACTACAAATCCCAGATTTCCCTGCCACTGACTGAGAATGATACAACATGCATTTCCCACCTGTTGCATGACTAAAGATGAATGTGACAGCACTGTCAAACATGGATATTTGACAGCTGCTTCACCTCAGACTCAGTTCTGCTATATAAACTTTCCCCCACGACTTCAGTAAGCTATGACAAGAGGGATCTGCTTGTGCCATTGTATGCATCTGTCTCCCACTCTTCATATTGTACCCCAGGACTTTGCTTCTGTGTCCTGATATCTGACTGAAAAGATAATAATGGGACATTTACAGCTACCATATCCTGAAATCTACCACACCATCAGCTGTTGCTGGACTACACTCTGGTTTAGATAGATTGCTGTTCTCTTGCCAGCTCTTCAGAGCCTGGGAATAAATACTGGAGACAGTAATGGAAGGTCTAATGCTTTCATGTCACTTCAGAAAAAAAAAAAAGGTTCAGTAATTCAAAACATCTAAATTCAGAGAAAAAGAAAGTTGTCTAGTTTGTATCACAAAAGTTTAAAAGGAAAGGTAACTATTTGGGAAATTAAATAAACTTGTAGTGCAAAAATGCAGTTTGGGAAAAATCAGATTCTTTATTAAAATTTAATATGTGATTCATTAGTGAATTTCATGTCATCAAATCAAAATGTCTTTTCATTGAAAACATGAATTCCCACTGAAATTGAATTCCCAGTTCCCCTCCTTCTCAGTAATATTTATTTATAAAAGTTTTAAATACACTTTCAGTCTTATGGGATCTAACTTCTTTCTAATAACATGGAAGTGTGATGTGGATTCACAGTTCCCTGTTCCCCACCCTTTCATAAAGTAGTCAGAGGTGCAGAGTGATGGCAGGAAATGTTATAATCCAGTGAAATTAAGACCCATTTGCAGTATAACCTATAATACAGTACAAACAAGAGAGTGAGGAATTTGAGCTACTGTTTTTCAACAGCCGTCACTTATGGTACTTTTTAAACAAAACTACCTCTGTTTTTCTGTTTTGAATGAAGGATGAAATATGTCTCTTCACCCAGTTATCCAAGGGAAGTACCCTAAAATAGAAAGATGGGGTAGAGAATGAATGAATGAATGAATGAATGACCTTCTAAACAGAACCAGCTCTGTCTTGCTATTTTTAATGAAGGGTAAAACATGTCTCTCCACTCAATTAGCCAAAGGAAGGACACAAAGAAAAGAAAAATTGGGTAGAGAATGAATGAATGAATGAATGAATGAATGAATGAATGAATGAATGAATGAATGAATGAATGAATGAATAATTGATTGAACGAATGAATATAGAAACTGGTTAGACTATAGTTGAGAATATTGCTTATCAATACTGTAACTGGCCATCATCCTTTACCACATCTGAAACTGACAGGTGACTTAAAGGACACAAAATAGGATATATGTTACATTGAACAGTGTTGTCCTTTAACATGTTATTATCATTCCCACCACCTAGCATTTAATATATAGTAAGTCAATTGTGCTGACTTACTATATATCAGTTTCGTTATTCATGTCAGAAATGCCTACAAACTATCGACATAATGCATTCAACACAGAGCAAATACAATAGGTATAAAATAGGTCATTGAAGTATAATATGTGTAAAAAATATGTAGAATAAATGACATTTGCCCAGTATTGGACCATGTCAGCAGCATTTTTTGTCTCCGGCATAGAGTCTTCCTCCATACATGTGGAAGGACATTGTATGCATCACAGCATTTGTGAGATCGTTTGTTCTTCATGACATTCACAGAGTATCTTCTATAGGGAAGCCCTATTTTGTTAGATCTTCCTATCATGGTGCATAATATATTTAGCAATTTCCATACAGGCCAAGGTCATTCTTGAACAGGTGGCAGTACATACCTGTCTACAGGTATGATGTCTTGTTTTCTTTCCCTGTGGCAGCCAAAGAGCTGGATTGCTGACATTTTAGTCCAACACTTCTGTTTGTTTTTGTTAATCACCATCCACTGTATTCTTTTACAAGGGGAGCCTAGTATCTGTGCATTGCATTTTCTAAGCAAGGCCCAATGATTTCATGGACATAATACACCAGAAAGAACTGATCACCTATTCTGGTGTATGAGGGGAACAGATGGTAACAACACCAGTAAAAACTACTTCCCCCCCTTCTATGTATATATGGTAAATATTTGTTTGGCTCTTGTCCCTCTGATATCACCGCTGGGAGAGGAAGTCTCTTGTGAGAATTATTGACAGAAAGTTAGTCGTGGAAAGAATCCTTTAGAAGAGGAACAAAGTGCATATGGTTGCAAGGAGATGAAGGTCTCAGTTGACTCAAAACAGGTACATTAAGCAGACTTGTCTGCACAAAGAATGAACTTGAAAAGGCAAGTTCAGCAGAAATATCGAAGGAAAATCATATAACTTCATTTAACTCAGATCTGATATTCACTGCTAAATAAAAGGAAAAGCAAGATGCTCTCAGCATGGCTACCTTGAGAAATTTCACAAATAATTCTTTCCTGGTGCTCTATTCTATGAAATATCAGGTTTTCATCAAAATACATACAGACAACAGTAATATCTTTTGAGAGCCAAGGAGATTCAATTTAAATTCACACTTGAGTATACATCTTGAACCAGTCACTATGATGGAAGTCTGTTTAATAGAAGTCACCAGGGGTGTCTCACAGTACAATCCATATAATCAAGATGGAGCCATGTCAATATGATCAAAGGTCTATGATCCACCTAAAGATAATTTGGAACTCATTATTGTAGACATCTTGTTATCTTTTTGGACCATGTCCCATAGATACCATTGCAATTCTCCAATCAGTTTCCCTTGCATTTCCTTCCTTGTTGCCAGGGGTGGGAGACCAGAGGTGGTATTCAGCAGGTTCTGACCAGTTCTGGAGAACCTGTAGTGGAAATTTTGAGTAGTTCAGAGAACCAGCAAATACCACCTCTGACTGGCCTCACCCCCATCTATTCTCTATCTCATGAGTCCCAGCTGATTGCTGGGTCTTCTTTTGTTGCCCTGCACAGGAGAACAGAGCTGGAAAGCAGGTTAGTGGGGTGGGGAGGGAAAGGGATTTTGCAGTAATCTTCCCCCAGGAGTGGGGTGGGAGTGGAGGTTTTACAATATCCTTCCCCTACCATGCCCACCAAGCCACGCCAAACCACACCCACCAAGCCATGCCCGCAGAACCGGTAGTAAATTTTTTTGAATCCCACCACTGTTGAAGATTACAGGCTCAGGATATTTAACATGTTTCTCCACGTGTCCTAGCCATCTTGGTCATGTTTTTCTCTAAATATGAAATAACAGAAAGAAGACGGGATTATGGCAAAAAAAAAAAAAACCTGTGAAAAGATACAAGAAGTAGTGGGGGAAAATGTAATTTTTATTATTTGGTAGCTAAAACAGAAATCTAGATTCCCTAGTTCAAAATAAGGTCTTCCAAAATGTTTATGAGAGATCCTGAACCAATGAAGACAATTTTCCAAATTTAGAATTCTCAGACTGACTTTTATTTAGCCTATGGCAAATACATGGGCTTATAGTACTTCAAATGTTAATGTTCAGTCCACCCAGCCATTCAAGGACAGGGTGGTCTATGTTGAAAAAAATCAGGCATTGGGCCAGCATAAGCTCTTGATGGACATTCAGACACAATGTGGTATATATTTTGTCAAGGAGCACCACAGTCACACTGAGGGGTATAGACAAGACCCCACTTAAACAATATGTTCTGGCAGACACCATGTTGGGTACGGATCCTGTTCAGAGTTGACCAATGCTGGTGAGGAAGGTCAAAACCTGGCACCTTTTGTGTAGGGTCGTCTATGTAACTGCCTGTATCTGGGCATTCAGCAGCCCATTTGGCTTTCCACTGTGTGTTAACGTCAAAGTTGTTAGGCAGCTGTTGAGCAAGTGCCAGAGAGGGCTTCCTGGATTTAAGCCTGCCAATTGATAGCTGAGGAAGATCAGCATGCACCAGGAGAAGTGGGTAATATCAGAAATATTAGATTGACTGATATTCTCTGATGCATCATTGCAATGTTCATGGCAGGTTCTCTTCTCCTCTTTATACAACAGTGCAAACTTTCTGTAAGTTACGGGATCTCACCGTGTTTCCCTGAAAATAAGACCCTGTTTTATATTTTTTGCACCAGGTCTTATTTTGGGGGGATGTCATTCACTGACTAACTTCACTTGCGTATGTTGCCCCATCTTCCTTTTTGCTGTCAGAGATCTTCAGGAACTTCTTTTTCTGCAGCTGGCAAGGCTTTCCTGAAGGCCTCTGCAGCTGATAAACAGAGCTCTGGATTGATCCAGAGCTTTGTTATCAGTTACAAAGGCCTTCAGGAAAGCCTTGCCAGCCTTGCCGACTGCAGAAGAAATGGGCCGGCAAGGCAGGTGTTGGGGTGTATGAGGCCTGGCTAAAACTCTCCAAAGGTAAGTAGTAGGGCAGCTCCACCACCCCCATCCCCACTCTAGATTAATTTTTACTCGTGCACTCTGGAGTGGGCAAGATTTCACTTAGGGTTTATTTTGGGCATAGGGCTTATATTGGACACACATGTAAAAATCAAGCTAGGACTTACTTTTAGGGTAGGTCGTATTTCTTGGAGAAACAGGGTATTTAGAAATCTGAAGGGAGATAGAAGTTACACCCACCAACTATTTTCTTGTGAATACAATCTGTTGAAATCAGTGGCACGAATGGACCTGACTAGGCACCAACTGGAAGATTTGAGAACCTTCAATAATTAAAAATAAGTAAATATTGTTTACGATTGTTTGCTTGCTTTTACTGAAAAATTACCAGTGGAATATCAGATAATTTTTGTAGAGAATGACCAAGATTTTCTGCCCTTGAACTGGCACTTTCCAAGATCTGCTTGGCAGATGTCAACAAAAAAACAACAACAATAATCCAAGCTGGCATCAAGCTGGACATTGCGGCTGAAAGGAGGGGGAAAAAATCATTTGAGACTTTTATTGAGTTATAAATGACTTTTCAAGATTGGATTTCTCAAGCTGTTCCAGGCCATGTTAAATGACCATTCATTATTTAATGTTATGGGAAAAATGTAAGTTTCAGAAAAGTGTCCATTGATATGTGACAACCAACGCTGTCTGTGACTTAAAGCATGGACCATATGGAATTGGAAGTACAAGGCTGTTGTCTGTCACTTCTTCCCCCAATTTGCTATAATCCTGAGTGGCTTGTGGCTTTTTTGTTTTGTTTTGTGTTTTTGCATCCACCATTCAAATTTGAACTCAGAATTTGACACTGGAAATCAGAATTTACTTTATAAGGTGTCAGGCTATAAGTATAATTAACCATATACTTGTAGGAAGTTAGCACCCACCCCACTCCTAGAAAATTGAAATATCCTAGGAAAGACTCTATACCCTTTCAGACTAATGGTTGTCCAATCTCTTCTTAAAAACCTCCAGTGCTGGAGCACTCACAACTTCTGGAGGCAAGTTGTTTCACTGATTGATTGTTCTCATTGTTAGGAAATTTCTCCTTAGTTCTAGGTTGCTTCTCTCCAGGATTAGTTTCCATCCATTGCTTCTTGTCCTGCCCTCAGGTGCTTTGGAGAAAATGAACTTGATTTAAAAAACAACAACAAAACTCTCTGGGTGCTAGTGTTGAAAGAAATATCCTTCTGGGTTCAGTTCCAAGTGGGGAAAAAGACACTGGAAACATGGAGGCTACTTGGAAGATTTAATGGTTACATGGCCTGGAGGTCCAGAGAAGAATGATCACATGCTTCAAGGTGAGAAGAGAAGAAAAGGGCTGAGGTGCTGAGAGTGCTGGGTTTTATACCCTCTGTTGGTATTTGAATTGGAGCTTGTATTCTAATAGGTTGTCAGACTCCCAGGGGCAACTCTGTAGGCTGTCCTGAGTTCCAGGCTTGGTCTAGCCTTGCTGGGTGATTATGCCTTTAAAAGGGCTTTTGGTAATTGCTATAGCTTTTACATGGAGTTCCTTCTTATGTAAAGTATTCTGGCCCAGGCCTTAATGGCCCACCCATTAACAAAGGTGGGGGTGAGTTTCTGCTTCTTGAGTGACTATTCTTTTTAGGAGAAATATTCTGCCTTTTAATATTTCCTACGCTATTTCAATTTTTCTAGGAGAGGGGTGGATGCTAACTTCCTACACTAGAAACTGAGTAGGATGACCTGGAGGATAAATCGAGAACTTATCAAGAGTCTGCAAGTCACAATATGTGATTGGAAAGTTGCATAAAACCTTTGGGATCACACGGTCACTCTTCTAGGAAAGAATCCTGTCAAACTAGCTTTGGAAATCATTCCTCAATTTCATAAATGCTACCAAACTCTATAAAAACCTGAACTGGCCTGCATGAATAGAAATGAATTGAGGTAAGGACACAATTCATTCTCCCCTAAGGATTCTATCATCGTAAATTACAGATGTCTAAATTCAAGAATTAAACCTGATTTGCTTTCCACAGAAGAAACTACAGCTTTGACACATCTATTGCATAGTTGATAATGCTTTCTTCTTTAAAGCAAACTGTAGCCAAACTAATGACTCACTGCATGTATGTGTTTTAGTGTTCAAGAGTTTAGAATAGAATAAAATAACTGACCCTTTGCTCTTGACTTTTCAGTTTATTCTTAATCCCTCTGCTATGTACTTTTTCCTGTAAAATAACAAAACACCCTATTTTGGGGTTGCTAGTCATGATTTGAGAAATGGGAATCCAAATGCAGCAGGCTTTATGCAGTTAAAGCATTCAGAAATGTTTTGTCCAAGGAGAAATGGTGGGGATTGGGGAAGAGACAGAAAGAGGGAGGGAGGGAGGGGGAGAGAGAGAGGGGGGGGAGGGAGGGAGGGAGGGAGGGAGGGAGGGAGGGAGAGAGGGAGGGGGGAGAGAGAGAGATGTGAATCATCAGCAATAAAAGAAATTGTAGATACAGAAATGCATATCATGGAAGACAGACAAAAGAAGCTACAATCTGCTTTTCGCTTATGCATGCTAGTGGGAGAGCAATGTTAAGTTTGTTACTAAGTATCATGCATATTGCATACTAAGGACCACTGCTTAAATGAAAGCTCTTCTTCTCTAAATTGTGTATGTGTAGATGGGAACATTTCTGGCCTACTGTTGCCAAGTTCTTTTGTCTGCTCCACTTGGGAAATTAACTCTACTATGGCATGATGGAAAAGCAGCTCTCTGAAGCTCAACTGTTCTCTATTTTTCACTCGCTTTGTCAACCGGTCAGTAGTAAAAATGGATCTAATATAATTGACACCAGGGGTTGAAAAACAGATAATTTCCAGACTTTGCTACTTCAGCTTACATCCTTATACTCATAGCTTCATATCCCTCTAACCAAATTTTAATACGTATATCATGATCTACACAAAAACCAGAAAATGCCTTTATGTAAAAATTAGCTTATGAGTACTTCCAAAAGAAGTACTTTTAGTTTACAATTGTCCTGTTGCATTCCCCAAACTGTATGAATGGCCAAGTGGTGTCATTTTCCTGTATTTTCCCACCATTTCTTTTCTCTGTCAACCCAAAAGCCAGAGACAGCTGCACAATGTAGATGACAACTTAGGGCAATCATCTTTTGTCTACCAAACTGCAACATGTAGGCTATAAAAATCTGAGTGTCCACTAGACAACAGCAAAGAATCAAGATTTTTGCAGAACTAATGTATTAGCTTTATCCAGTGGTGGTCATTCTGAGTAGCAAAGGTTCACCAGTATCCTGATTGTTTTAACTACTGTAAACCTTCTGCATTGACTAAATAGCATTTCCATTTTGGCATACAAACTACTTCATAAAATGCTTACCTAAAGGGCCAATATTTTTGCTGTGAAAATTGGCAAATCTCTTTGATACAACAAGCATTATAGTGTTTCAATGGCAGAGCCAGTTCTGCCAAAGCTTAATTATTCTTAGATTTTGTTTTTTAATCTAAAGAAGGCATTAAAGATGTCTTAATCCTCTCAGTTGGAATAATAAGTTTACAAAAGAATTTTCCTTTGGCTAAATCTTACATGTAAATCATCTGATTCAGTATATGTCATGTGCTTTAAGGTAAAACTTCAGTACCTCTGTTTGCAATTGCAAAGTTGAGAATTTAAGTGAATCATCTTGCTTTAGATCTTATAAAATTTTTTCACAATCTAGAACTGGCTAGATATTACAATTTCTATCATCTAATTCTAATTAAACATACTGCCGGTAGTAGAATGCCTAATTGCTTTTGAATTATGGTGTTGGAGATTGTCGAGTTTTCCTTGGACTTCAAGGAGATTAAATCAGTCAGTCCTAAAAGAAATCAACCCTGATTGTTCTTTGAAACGACAAAGACTCAAATATTTTGGCCATCAAATGAGAAGAAAGGACTCATTGGAAAAGACCCTGATTGTTCTGGATTGGTTAATATTTGAAATACTTACTGTTCATTGGTCTACATTCCGGCGGGAGATCCTCGCGCCGTCATTGGTTGGCTTAGGCGCGGGAGCCCTTTAAAAGAAGGGCTGCCGCGCCGCCGAGCCAGTCGGTGTCCTGAGAATAAAACAAAAAGACTGAATCACTATACGTGTGTGCCTCTTCATTGCCGCTCCAAAACACTGGTGACGAAGGTGGGATCGAGGCAACACGTTTAGAGAGTGCATAGCGGCATCATGTCCGGAAGCAACGCACCGCCTGAAAAATTCAACCCGGCCAAGGAGGAATGGCAGACGTATGTGGACCGATTCCTCATGTTTTTGGAGAGTAGCGATCTGAGCGGAGTGTCGGATCACCGAAAGAGAGCGGTGTTTTTGACCCACTGCGGCCAAGCCGTTTTTCGGATGGCAAAGGCGCTAGCGTCTCCAATCGATGTCAAAACGCTAACTTGGCCCGAGCTAGAGAAGATCCTGAGGAAACACTACGCGCCCACCGTTTCCTGCCTGATAAAGCGCCATGAGTTTTACCTCCGGAACCAAAAAGAAGGTGAACCTATCGCCGATTTCGTGGCAGATTTAAGAGAAATAGGTGGAGAGTGCGAATTCTCGGATTTCAATGAGGCGCTAAGAGACCGGATCGTTTTAGGCTTAAAAGATCCAATATTGCAGAGTAAGTTGCTTAACCGACCCAAGATAACAGCCACAGAGGCCATCGAAGAAGCCACCGCAGCCGAAGCTGCTCACAAATCGGCGGCAAGAATGAAACAGATTAATCAAGCTGCACACCACAAATCCAAAGACGCCACCAAAGCTGATGATGAACAGGGAAAAACCTCAACACACTACGAGGATCTGGAAACTGAGATCAGTAGTGAAGAAGACGAGGTTTGCCACCTAAAAGCCGCGAGAGGGAAAAAAGAGCGGGCACCCAGGCGGTTTGATTTTGAATGCAACCGTTGTGGTGGAAACCACCCCAGATCAGAGTGCCGGTTCATAGACGCAATATGCCGAAAGTGTGAAAAGAAAGGGCACATTGCAAGGGTATGCAGAGCTCGATCAAGCTACAGCCACAGGCGAAGAGAAAGTCCTCCCCCAAGAGAGAGAGAAAAGAAAACAAACAACCGTTGGAGCCAGGAAGGAAGGAATAGAAAGTTTAAAGAGTCATCTTACAAGAAGGAAGAAACACATCAAACAATAATAATTGGTCACTCTAATACAAAAAACGTCAAAAAAGTCCACGTGCAAGTAAGAATTGAAGAAAAAAATTGTGAAATGGAAGTGGATTCGGGATCATTCCTTTCCATGGTTTCCTGGGACACTATTAAGAAATTGATCCCAGACATACGGCAAAGCGAACTAGACAAACAGAAATTAACGCTCAAAGACTACCAGGGAAACAGAATTCCGGTAGTAGGGATTGGACATTTCCAGGTAACATTCAACAACCATACTGAGATTCTGCCCCTAACAATCGTGGACCGGAACAGACCCAGCCTCTTAGGACTGGAATGGTTCGAACCGCTGGGAATAGGGATGACCGGTATCAACCATATCACAGACGCTGACTGGGAGGCAGATCTCATTCAAGAATTCCAGGACCTGTTCAGCGAAGGATTAGGCAAGTACCGGGGTAACCCGATCTCCTTTAACATAGACCCCAAGGTAGCCCCAATTAGACTAAAGGCTAGACGGGTACCTTTTGCCTTAAAGCCTAAAATAGAAGAACAACTGGATAAACTAGTAAAGCAAGGGGTCCTCGAGCCAGTTGACCACGCTAAATGGGAGACCCCTATAGTGACCCCTATAAAAGCAGACGGGTCGGTTCGTATTTGTGGGGACTATAAGGCGACCCTCAACCATGCACTACAACAGAGCGCATACCCCGTGCCTGTCGTGCAACACTTGTTACATTCTATCAAGGGCGGAAAGATTTTCGCTAAACTCGATTTGGCTCAGGCTTACCAGCAACTGCCCGTTGACAAAAAAACAGCGGAAGCCCAAACTATTGTAACACACCGGGGTGCATTTAAGTGTAATCGCCTCCAATTTGGCGTTAGCGTGGCACCAGGCATTTTTCAATCTCTTATGGAACGCCTCCTTCAAGGAATTCCTGGAGTCATTCCGTATTTCGATGACGTCCTAATTGCAGCTAAACACAAATTGCAACTGCGAGACCGTTTAAGAAAAGTACTGACCAAATTTACTGAGGCTGGGTTTAAAGTCAAAAAAGACAAATATACCCTTATCACAGACAAAATAGAGTTTTTAGGATACCTAATCGATGGCAATGGCATCCATCCAACAGCAGGAAAAACCCGTGCTATCAAAAATGCCCCCACACCAACTAACAAGGCTGACCTACAAGCTTTCCTAGGGTTGATAAATTTTTACCATGTCTTTTTGCCCCAGAAAGCCACGGTGGCGGAACCATTGCATAGACTTTTGGACAAAGACGCATCGTGGAAGTGGGGACATCGGGAAGAAACAGCATTTAACAAAATTAAAGACATGATCACTTCAGCTCAAGTGTTAATTCAATATAACGAGACTTTGCCATTGTTACTAACTTGTGATGCTTCCCCCTTTGGAGTCGGAGCTGTTCTGAGCCACCTTCTACCTAACGGCAGAGAGGCTCCGATTGCCTTCTATTCAAAAACCTTGTCCCACAGCCAAAGGAATTACAGTCAACTGGACAAGGAGGCACTAGCCATAATTTCGGGTATTAAACGTTTCCATGAATACCTGTATGGCCGATCATTTTCTATCATCACCGATCACAAACCCCTACTAGGTATCCTGGCGGGTGACAAACCCACTCCCCACATTCTATCACCCAGAATGACAAGATGGTCAGAATTCCTGGCCGCTTACAATTACACCCTGTCTTACCGCCCGGTAAGACACCCTGTCTTACCGCCCGACCATCACGCACGCCGATGCTTTAAGTCGTTGCCCGTTACCAGACTCTGATCCGGAACCAAACCCCAGCACTTCAACCTTTTTGATTGAGACCCTGCCCGACCTCCCGATGACAGCAGCAGACATCGCGCACGAAACCTCTAACGACCACCTACTGCATACCGTGAGTAGGTGGATCATAAAGGGTTGGCCTGACTCTGAGTTACAAGAACAGCACAGACCGTTTAAACAGAGACAAATGGAACTGTCCGTACTAAAAGGCTGTGTACTATGGGGGGATCGAGTGGTCATTCCACAAAAACTGCGAAATCCCATATTGAAACTATTGCATGAGGGACACCCCGGGGTGGTAAAAATGAAAAGTCTAGCTAGAAGTTATGTATGGTGGCCTGGGTTAGACAAGGATGTTACCGACTGGGTCGCGGGTTGCCAGCCCTGCCAGACTTCCCGGCCCTCACCCCCAAAGGCACCAGCTACTGAGTGGGATCTACCTAGGGGCCCTTGGTCTAGAGTCCACATAGATTTTGCAGGTCCGACTAAGGGACACACCTTCTTGATTCTGGTAGACGCTTATTCCAACTGGTTAGAAGTGAGCCTCATGAAATCAACCTCTTCTGAAGCTGTCATCCGACAGCTCAGTCACTGGTTTGCCACCCATGGTTTACCAGACGTCCTGGTATCTGACAACGGCCCTCAATTCACGGCTACAGAATTTGAGGGCTACCTAGCAAGTTTGGGCATACGCCATGCTTTAACCGCGCCGACACATCCGGCAGCGAATGGACGGGCCGAGCGCATGGTCCGGTTTACCAAGGAGTCCCTTCTTAAGTTAGACCAGGGCCCTATACAAACACGCATCGACAAGTTATTGTTCCTCCAACACACTACACCTAGTAGCACTACAAACAAAACTCCTGCTGAATTACTTATGGGGAGGAAACTACGTTCCCCTCTCGATAGACTACACCCCACCTACTCTACAGAGAAACCCCTAGATTCTTCAACCAAAGTCCGAACATTCCGAATTGGGGATTTAGTTTACGCTAAAAACCTGGTAGGGCACCCCTTATGGGTGCCAGCCACCATCACACATCTAACCGGACCCCGTTCTTACCGGCTTACCACCGCTGATGGCAAAAGCTGGAAGCGACACATAGACCAACTTCGAACTCGAACCCACCCCAGACCTGGCGATTTTCCTGGGGGGGAAGGGGAACAACCATCAAGCAGTCTGGATAAGGGAAGCCCATTAACAAACAATGACACCCTAACTCACACACACACACCCTCAACTCTAGCTCCGGTCGGGTCGCGCTGCTACGCACCTGATCCTGAAGAACGTCCCGCTGAAACATCTGACAGGGTCGTCGATAATCCAGGCCGAGCAGGGAGCGGCATGGCCACGTCAACTAGCCCAGTTAGGCCCGTTGGTAGTGACGCAGCCGGCTCGACCTGCTCGAAGTTTCCAGGGCCGGAGGCGAGAGGAGCAACAGGTCCTTCCGCACCAGCCGATGGTAACGACGCAACTGAGCCGCGCAGGTCCAGTCGGACTCACAGGAGCCCCGCCTATCTACGTGATTACGTAACATAGGCGCGGCTCCTGATTGGTCAGACTGGACCAAGGAGGGAGGGGTGTTCTGGATTGGTTAATATTTGAAATACTTACTGTTCATTGGTCTACATTCCGGCGGGAGATCCTCGCGCCGTCATTGGTTGGCTTAGGCGCGGGAGCCCTTTAAAAGAAGGGCTGCCGCGCCGCCGAGCCAGTCGGTGTCCTGAGAATAAAACAAAAAGACTGAATCACTATACGTGTGTGCCTCTTCATTGCCGCTCCAAAACACTGATATTGCAAAAAGTTGAAGGCCGAGGATGGCAGAGGTTGAGATAGTTAGATAGTGTCATTGACATAATGAACATGAATTTGAGCAGGAGACAGTGGAGAACAAGAGGAAGGAGGCTAGCATACCATAATCCCTGGGGTCACAAAGAGTTGGGCACGACTTAATGATTGAACAACAACGAAGGATGCCTAGTAGGATGTAAGGCAGAGATGCTTGTTTTAAGCAAAAGGGAAATTGCTATTTCCTACCATAGATACTGAATCTTCTTGTAGGTACTGTACCACACGAGCGTAAGACTTAGTCCTTACCTTTACCTCAGGGAAACAGCTGCTTCTGTTGTTTTCTTCCATCTTTTTAAGATGCTCTGCCTAAGGATAAAATTTGCTGTGATAAGAGGTAACAGATCTGAGGCATATTGATCCTAGGAATGTAAAGTTTAAGCCACCTATGTTGAATTAAGGTAGAGAAATATATTTCTAGAATGTTGGCTTCATTCTGCAAGAACATCCTTAGAACATTTCAAATACCTAACCACATGAAAATCCTGTGGTATTTCATTATGGATAAAAAAAAAATAGATTTCAAAGTTTCCCTTGTCAAAAACATCCTGGATTTTGATTGCAGAAGAGATAAACTGCCGTACTTCCTGTTGGTTGTTTTTATAAGAAACCAAAGGGAGTTGTGTATCTAGAAAAACATTCAATCATGTGATTACATGGTCCATGGTAGCAAACCCAGAAGTATAAATCCATTCTAGAACTATTCATCCCTGTAATCATAATATATTAGATTTTATTTGCTTAGTCAAAATCAACACTGGGGAATGTGTACATGAACACACATTGAAAACCTGTCCCCAATGTTAACACTCTAATTTCTACAACATCTATAGTTTTAGCTTTATCAGATGGAGCAGAAAAATTTTAGGGGGATTTCATCTCATCCTTGCTTTAATGTGAATTGAAATATTCATGCCTCAAGACACCTGGAAGCTTCTTGTAAAGCTTTATGGTAACTTCACATTTGCAAGCAAAAGGACACTGCTTGAAATAACTATTTCATCTGATCCAGTAGAGCAGTTTTTATCACTAAATTTTTAGGCTTTCTTTAACATTTTTGGTGGCTCAAGAAAACAGTTCAGATAAATCATGGCTAACTATGATATATTTGGTACAGCCTGCAAAAGTAATTGAATAGTCAGAAGGCAACCTGCTTAGAAAGGGTTACAGGTTTTATAAGAAGTGATTGGTCGCAAAATTTTTCACTAGGAAGACCATTACCAATTCGCAAACCACATGTAAATAATCTACTTGTAACGAAGTAAAAATATTACCTTCCTGGTATTTCTTATCTTACTACAAATAGATGCTTGCATGCGGTTTGCAAACTAATTCCCACTACCGATCTTTCGATAACTATTTGTAGATGACGGAACATATCAATCCAATGATCAAGTTCCATTAGTGGTATTTTCTTTGTGTCATTTAACAGTACCCTATACTTACAGTTTTTTTAGCCATAAAACCACATCCTAGTGGCTTTATTTCAAAATCCCCCCAAACTTAAATTGCACTTTAAAACCGAAGTTCATATTGGTTTAAAGGCAAGTATTATGTTAGCAAATCTGGAAGTAAGTTCTAAATAGGACTGTTTTTATAGCACCACAGATTCTCTGGGGTGGCAGTGGGGAAAATAATGGTG
The DNA here is from genome assembly GCA_023653725.1 of Bungarus multicinctus. Lineage (NCBI taxonomy): Eukaryota > Metazoa > Chordata > Lepidosauria > Squamata > Elapidae > Bungarus > Bungarus multicinctus. The sequence goes on along the minus strand of CM042851.1, from coordinate 40,974,752 downwards.
GTTTCTATTCTAAGAAAATATCCACGAACTGAAGAAAAAGAAAATTTTGATGTCTTCTTTCTCTCCTATTCTCTACTAAGATCTCTAATTGCCAGAGTTTCTAATTATTTTATTTAAAGTATGGCAAATACATGGACTTATAGTAGTTCAAATGTTAATGTCCAGTCCACCCAGCCATTCAAGGACAGGATGTTCTATGTTGAAAAACATCAGACATTGAGCTGGTGTAAGCTGTTGATGGACATTCAGACACAATGTGATGGATATTTTGTTGAGGAGTACCACACTGAGGGGTAGACCCCATTTAAACAATGAGTCCTGGCAGACACCATGTTGGGTACAGATCCTGTTCAGAGTTGACCAATGCTGGCAAGGAAGGTCAAAACCTGGCACCTTTTGTGTAAGATTGTCTACATAACTGCCTATCTCTGGGAGTTCAGCAGCCTATTTGACTTTCTGCTGTGAGTTAATGTCTAAGTTATTAGACAGCTGTTGAGCAAACGCCAGAGAAGGCTTCCTGGATTTAAGCTGCCAATTGACAGATGAGGAAAATCATCATACACCGGGAGAAGTGGGAAATATCAGAAATAACTATTTTGTTATTGGAAGGCACTTTCAGTAATGGCTACAAATTCTATCTTAGCATTTTATATACAGTATTTGTATATTTATATCTTTTCTGTTTGAACTTTGCTAGAAAGATGATAGTACCTCTGCAACATCAGCTACTGATCCACAAAACTAAGAAGGATTGAACTTGGTTAGTACATGGATGAAACATCATCAGACCTGTATCCGAGATTGCTATATTGAAGAATCTTTCTATTGAAGAAAGCAGCAGCAAGCTACCTCCTTACTATTGTCTAATAAGTCACTACAAGTTGAATTTTATTAATTATCTTTGGATCCAAGGGTAGTAATTTCAACTATATGAGACTCCATTTACTGCTGGAGCACATTCTAGAGACATGTTGCCATCGTTGATAAGGCTATTTTATTCATTTTTTTATGAGAGTAGGGCCCATAACTATGGTGCTGGAGAAGACCCCTGCGAGTCCCTTAGACTGCAAGGCAATCAAACCGGTCAGTCCTAGAGGAGATCAACCCTGACTGCTCTTTAGAAGGCCAGATCCTGAAGATGAAACTCAAATATTTTGGGCACCTAATGAGAAGGAAGGAATCATTGGAGAAGAGCCTAATGCTGGGAAAGATTGAGGACAAAAGAAGAAGAAGGAGACATCAGAGAATGAGGTGGCTGGATGGATTCACTGAAGCAGTCGGCGTGAGCTTAAATGGATTCCAGAAGATGGTAGAGGACAGGAAGGCATGGAGGAATGTTGTCCATGGAGTCGCAATGGGTCGGACACGACTTTGCAACTAACAACAACAACAGGGCCCATAAACTTTCAAACTTCAGACAGGTGCTTGTGCAAACAAGCTAACATTGAGTTTTGCAAATCCTAACCTGTAACTGATGAGAATCCATAATCAGCATCTTAAATGCCAGTTATGGATAATGTCCCCAATGAACTGAAACCTTACAAATATTTAATTTACTTTCTGTATTTTGTAATGCTGGTATAAATTTCAATTGTACAAGCTTCAATATTTTGCAGTCATCAAAAATGGCAAGCCAAACTATTTCTGGATAGGATGAGTCATAGTTAGTACATACACTGACGTGGGGGAGGGAGGGTAAAGGGAGAGGGCATTGCCAGGTATAAAATGCTTTATTGGGTCCAAAATATGGATTATACCAGAAGATCTGACTTCTGGAACCCCTTATTTAGACTGATGCTGCAAATCCCCTCTTCTGGGAGGTAAACGAAGACTAGAGTGGCACCCAAATATAACCTTACAGGAGTTTCACTGGGTACATGCAAAGGTGTGTGAAACGCATCATTCCAAATCACACATTCTCCCTCGGCTCTAGCTTTCAAAAATGCAGCTTTCTCTGAATGACAGCACAGGCTTTCTGCCCCCACCTTTACAAAGCACAGCTTTTAAAAAAAAAAAAATGTCGTGACATTTTTTTTACCCAGACTCGATCTGCCTTTTATTACCTTGGACTTCTGCCCCGCATCCCTCCTGGTTTAACACCTACATTTTCATAGATTCCCGGCCTTCTCTGAAAGAAGCATCCTGACGTGGTTCAAGTACGTTCTGTCTCCCCCATCCACCCCCATCCTTGCCTCTTTTGGGCAAAAAGAAAAAAAGAGCTTTTCAATCCAGAAAATGCAAGGGAGAGGGAGGGAGAGGGGGAGGAAGGCAACCTGAGGCTCAGAGCCATGAAAAAGATGCAGTTGGAGTGTATCAAAAAAACAAAGCAATGGCCCACTTCCCTCCTGCCTTCCTCCTCCCCCCATTCCCCCCCCCCCGCACCTTCTCCCTAACAGTGGCAGCCCAGCCGGCATTGCAAAAGAGGCTGCAGAGCTGTTTGATTGCTTAAGCCTGGTGGTCACACAATAGGACCAGAAAGAATGTCTGTTTCCTTCCTTCCTGTTGAGTGTTCTGCCCGAGTGAACAAACTGAATAGCCCTTCACTTCATAGCAACATCGGGCTCTAGCACAGGCAAAAACCAACAAAGAGCCATTCTAGGGCATTTCCAACTGTACCTAAGCCAAGCCGCTGAGCTATGGTATCATCCGGGCAGGGGGAGGACAACAGCCACAAAGGCAGACAAAGCTTGGGGGGAGGTGACAGCGACACAAAGGCACCGTAAACATCCAGGTTATTGTGCTTCTTTTTTTTCCCCTTCCTTTTTTTTTTTTTTTTAATGTCATAGGGGTGGCTTTCTTTCTTCCCTCCCCATCCCACCAGTCACATTTGGAGATCTGAAAAGAGAAAGCACACACACACAGACACACACACACGTCTTTGAAATGCAACACTTTCATACAATTAGCCCTTTAAAAAGAAAGAAGGAAGGAAGGAAGGAAGGAAGGAAGGAAGGAAGAAAGAAAGAAAGAAAGAAAGAAAGAAAGAAAGAAAGAAAGAAAGAAAGAAAGAAAGAAAGAAAGAAAGAAAGAAAGAAAGAAAGAAAGAAAGAGCGGGGGAGGAGGAGGAGGAGAAGGAGAAGGAGAAGAAGAAGAAGAAGAAGAAGAAGAAGAAGAAGAAGAAGAAGAAGAAGAAGAAGAAGAAGAAGAAGAAGAAGAAGAAGAAGAAGAAGAAGGAAGGAGGTGGAGCCGAAGGAAGGAAGAGAAAGAAAGAAGGAAGAAAGGAAGGAAAGAAGGAGGGAGAGAAGGAAGGAAGGAAGGAAGGAAGGAAGGAAGGAAGGAAGGAAGGAAGGAAGGAAGGAAGGAAGGAAGGACAATAACTCCCATTCTCTTGTCATATGAACACATGCATAATGCATTGGTTTCTGGGTGATATTGGATCTGATAATTTTTACTAGGAAAGTGGACAAACAGGATTACTTCAGTATGGATGATGAATGGATCAGAATGAAATGTAAAACCAGACAAAACTGTTCTGGACTTGATATGACCTGGAGGTCATATCAGGAAGGAAGAGAAAGAAGAAAAAAGGAAAGAAAGAAAGAAAGAAAGAAAGAGAGAGAGAGAGAGAGAGAGAGAGAAAGAAAGAAAGAAAGAAAGAAAGAAAGAAAGAAAGAAAGAAAGAAAGAAAGAAAGAAAGAAAGAAAGAAAGAAAGAAAGAAAGAAAGGATTTTGGATTCTTTTTTTCTTTGCACATTATTAGTTTTCAGGGACAGATTAAGGCCTTAATCCTCACCCCATGAAATGAAACTCTTGTCAGTACACTTGGCTTTCAGACAAAAAAAAGTCTTCAGAGACTGTAGTTCTGTATGGGCAATACAATAGCAGTGATACAAAACTTCCAGGTTAAACCATTGGCTATCAATCAATCGCTTCTTTTGAAATTAATCAGAATCCGTAAGACTTGTTGGGTTGGCATTTAAGGAAGAGCCGTGGTGGTGCAGTCAAGTGCAGTATTGCAGGCTAATTTTGCCGACTGCCAGAGTTCAATTCTCATCGGCTCAAGTTTGACTCAGCCTTCCATCCTTCCGAGATTGGTAAAATGAAAACCCAGGTTGTTGGGGGCAAGATGTTGACTCTGTAAACCGCTTAGAGAGGGCTGTAAAGCACTGTAAAGTGGTATATAAGTCTAAGTGCTATTACTAAAGTGCTAAAAAGGACTGCCTGAACCTATTGTTTTTTTCTGGTCTTCTCCCTCTTCCTTTTCTTCTTCCTCTTCTCCTCTCATCATCAACAGAGATTGAGGGAGAAAATGTCTTTTAAAAGACTGTATGTAGGTATGGCTACAAATTATAGGAATGTCCTTTCCTTTCCCAGATGTTGCTTTCCTTTCCTTTCCCAGTTGTCTGCCATGATATCAGATTTGTAAACTTAAGGTTGGCTAAATAGTTTATATAAGGTTTATATAAGTCTGGTTCAGAATGGTGTAGAGTCTTAGTGGTGAAGATGCTTGCCTCCCACTTGGAAGTTTGAGAGTTCAATCTTAGGTAGCGGTAGATATTCTCTCTCCTGGGATGCACAGAAAAAGTACCTGGATAATAATGTCATAATGTCAGGGTAACAAGAAATAGACTCATAGCAAACAAAACTCTGAGGCAGGTGAATTCCTCAAAGAATAGCTTCATTGGATATTGGCACAGATCTGGTGAAAACCGACTCTGAAGACTCCCACGGTTTCCCACCTAATTAAAAGTAAGAGTTTTTCACTTCCCCAAAACAATCAGTCACATGGTCCAATCACGGTGCAGTCTGGCAGCCAGATGACATCACTCCGCCTTCTTCTGACCAGGTGCGAGAATGTCCTTGATTCCCAAGAGAAAATGTTTTGTTTTGGCTAGAGAATCCCAGCTATCTCAAATCCCCACTCCCTGACCCTCAGCTCCAGTATGGCAACACTGAAGCGGTCCAGATGGCTTTGATCAGGTCAGCTTCAGGGTTGACACCTTCCTGCGCATGGTGATAGGAAGGGCCAGTAAATACTCAGTTCTATTCAATCTCCTCGATTCTATCCCAAATTAAGAGATTACAGAGTCACAAAACAAAGGATTTTTTAAAATATAAGTCTGAATTCACACATGACACTAGGGTAAAATCAAATAAAAAGACATTATGGGTTAATAACAGTGGTGATATTCAGCCGATTTGCAACGGATCGGGTGAACCGGTAGCAAGAATTTGATGTGGGTCACTGAACCGGTAGTAAGTTCTGGCTGGCCACGCCCCCCACCAGGTCGCCCTCCTATCCGATGCTTGTTCACCCCGTCTGCCTGCCTGACATTCGCCTAAGGTATTTCTTTCTTTTTTTTCCCTCTCGACAATCAGCTGTAGATAAAATCAGCTGTGCCGGGATTCCCCTTGCTGAGGCCCAGGAAGGCAAAAAATGGAGGGAGGAGCTCAGCCCCCCCCCTCCATTTTTTTTGCCTTCCAGAGCCCCAGGGGAGCCTTAGGGGAGCAAAAACGTCCCCCCCAAAGGCTTCTCTGAGGCTAGGAAGCTCCCAAAACAGAGCTTGGAGGAATGTTGCATGCCCCTCCCATGCTCTGTTTTTTGCTTCCTGAACCTCAGGGGAGCAAAAGTGCCTCCCCCCCAGAGGCTTCTCTGAGGCTAGGAAGTTCCCAAAAATGGGTGGGGACTGCAAAAAAGAAAAGCCACGCCCACCCAGTCACATGGCCATGCCCACCAAGCCACGCCCACAGAACCGGTAATAAAAGTTTTTGAATACCACCACTGGTTAATAAGCTTTTGATGGTCCCAGTTAACATTTTGGAAAGGCCTTTCCAGGAGATTGCAGTAGGCATGGTGACCATGTAAAATGGGCAGAACTGAAAACCTATTCCCCTCGCCTTGGAATATACCTTTTCAAAATTGTGTTAAGCCTATTTTACTTCATTTCCAACTTGGATTGAAATCCCTTTATACATTCTATATATATATATTATTTTTCTGGCGCCATACACCAACACTACATTATTTTATAAAAGTTCTGTTTAAGATTATATTGGCTAATATAAGACTAGTACATTTCTTAATTTTGCAAACCGGATGTCGATTTTATACACTTTGTATCCTGTTCCAAAAACATAGTTAAAAACTGAACAACTTTTTCTCTTGTGTTTTTGCCAGGAACCTCTGGAACTGTTCTGAATTTCAAATAAAACAATTTATGTCTCAATTCCAATAATGCCAGATTATTTAAATCTTTTTCCACCTCTTTTTAACATTTCTGTTTTACTTTCTGAGATTTCTACTTTATCTTTATTTTGTTTTAATTCTGCAGTTAGTTGATCTATAGATTCTTCATTTTTAAGCCTCCTTTTCCTTTTTCATATTCACAAGTCTCTCTTCCATTCTCTCTTCAAATACACATAATCATGTAGTTGGCCTCAAATTTCCAAAATCCACCAATTTTCTCTTCGCTACAATTCTAAACAATTCTCACAAAGGTTTATTTAGTTCAATAAATACATTAAATGCAATAAATGTATTTATTTTATTTTAAAACCACTTTTGACAAACTATTAATGTTGCTTGACCACTGTTTTGTACTGCAACGTCTTCTTTGCTTCTTCTGGGGCATCTCGGTTCACGATATTCCTCACCTGGAAATTGAAGTCACTTACTATGGCTAAATATGAATTATATATTGTACCAGAATTACTATGCTAAATTGTAGAATGAAATGAAGAGACGTCAATATAAACTGGGAAAAAATTAAATTAGTATTATTTGGTAGAATATCAGCAATAAAAATGAATTTACTACTAAGAATGGTGACTAACGTTATATTGAAATATGATAGACAGACGGACTTAATAAACTTGGACTTCAGTGAAGCATTTGACAAAGTAGACCACAGCCTACTTCTTGGTAATATAGAACAATGTAGGACAGACAGTACCACCTCCAGATGTGGTCAGCATGTGGTCATCAATGGAACTAAATCTACATGGAAGGAAGTATGCAGTGGGAAACCTCAAGAATCAAACTGGAACTTAAGGAGGAATTTCATGACAGTGAGAGTAATTAATCAATGGAACAGCTTGAAATTGTGGGTGCCCCATTGCTGGAGATTTTCAAGAAAACAACTGTTTGTCAGGATTGGCCAGTAGGTTGAATTAAAAGACTTCCAAACTTTCTGATTTTATGATTCCAAATAAGGCGGCAAATTATTTTTCTCCACTATGTGAGAATGAAACTTCTCCATTTCAGAAGCAGCTGATATCTGGAATGGTTTCTATTATGGAAACATATATGGTTTCCACAGTAAAAGGAGTAATTACCTTCAGTCACCCTACCAGAGGTGGTATTCAGCAGGTTATGACTGGTTCTGGAGAACCGGTAGCAGAAATTTTGAGTGGTTCTGAGAACCAGCAAATCCTGCCTCTGACTGGCCCCGCCCCACCTGTTCTCTGCCTCCCGAGTCCCAGCTGATTGGCTGGGTCTTCTTTGGTTGCTCTGCACAGGAGAACGGAGCTGGAAAGCAGGTTAGTGGGGTGGGGAAGGAATGGGGATTTTGCAGTATCCTTCCCCTGCCATGCCCACCAAGCCACACCCACAGAACCAGTAGTAAAAATGTTTGAATCCTACCACTGCCCCCTACCTCTTTCAATTACCAACAGCATTTTGAAAGCTGACAAACTCTTGTCAGGCAAGAGTTTGGGGGCTTAAGAATATAAAAGCCATTGAAAAATGTGTTAGTTCTGGGTAAAGAAAATCGTTCATTGTATTTCTGCCTGTTTAATGGATGTTCCAAGTATCCAGATACTATTTCATTTTCAAAGGGTTGATATTGGAGGAAATGACTCCTCTCAGTTTTAACAAGATTTTTCTTCCCTACAACACAATGAAATTGAGAACAGTTCATAAAACACAACTACATTAAAACCTGAACGTATCATGCAAATAGCATATAAAAAAATCACTTGGATGTTTGAATGACTTGCTTGAATGTGATCTGAAACAAGTCAAGTAGCACTTCATGGATAATGCTTTTCTGTTCACATATTCATCTGCACATCAAATGCCATTCATGCATATTCGAACCAGGTCCATCTGCACCAGAATCATATATAGGGAATATCACTTAGACATGAATTTGTGCTATTCAGAAAGAGGAACTGAGCAGTCTAGCCTTCCACATATAGCCATTATATTGTGACTACCAACTCCTTAACAAACAACATAGTTTGGAACTACAGACCTTTTGTTCCTGTCTAGGAAACTGAGCTGTTACAAGAAGTCTTTGACATTTAATTTGCAGGTAATCAAAGGGATTTAAATGTTTACTTCCCCAATCGCAACTCAAACTTTCCTCCTTTCTGTTGACAGAGAACGTTGTTTACAAAGTTTGAAAGCTCACACCCTTTCCAAAAGTAAGTCATGATGTTGCTGCTGCAGAGATATGGCACCTGGTTTTTCTCTGGGAGCCATGCCTAATTCCAGAAGATCTGGAAATAATCTCTAAATGTTCAGAATGAGTTTATTGAAACTCAGGCAGCTACTCATTTATTCCACCTCACTTCCAGTGAAATAATTGGAAATGACACTGTATAGGTATTTATAATTTGACTTCCCCTTCTAATGTTTTTATTTATTTATTTATTTATTTATTTATTTATTTATTTATTTTATTTGTCAATTGCTTACAAGATAATAGCTATAAGTAAAAACATAGTTATGAATACATGGCTACATATAATATATATATATGTATGTATGTATGTATGTATGTATGTATGTATATATATATATATGTATGTATATGTATATGTGGTATTTAGGTTTCTTTGGGTATTTTCCCATGTAATATTTGTGCTTTTATTATAGTGCTTTAAGCCTGAAGATGGCAGATAAGATTCTGCTGAAACGTTGCTATAATAAAAGCACAAATATTACATGGGAAAATACCCAAAGAAACCTAAATACCACACGTATAAATACCCACGAAAACATAAGAAAACACACACACACACACACACACACATATATCTATAAACAATAGGACATGGACGGTAGGCACGTTGGTGCGCTTATGCATGCCCCCTACAGACCTCTTAGGAAAGGGGTGAGGTCAATAGTCTAAGGTTAAAGTTTTTGGGGAAGAAACCACAGAGTCAGGCAGAGTATTCCAGACATTGACCACTCTGTTGCTGAAGTCGTATTTCCTGCAATCAAGTTTGGTGCGGTTAACTTTGAGTTTGTATCTATTGTGTGCTCTAGTGTTGTTATGGTTGAAGCTGAAGTATTCATTGACAGGTAGGACATTGCAATGTATGATGTTATATACTATACTTAGATTGGATTGAAAGCGGCATAGTTCTAGGTTTTCTAGGTCTAGAATTTCAAGTCTGGTGGCATAAGGTATTCTGCAACGAGTATGTTGATGGATATTTTCCACAAGGCAACATATCAACATTTTAAATAAAACTAGGTGTAAACTCTTTCCCAAATAAAACAGTTTACAAGCCATTTCCAGTGAAGGTGATTAAGAAAGGAAGTGGCTTTTGTATCTATTTGATGGCTCTGACCTGTGGCTTGAGCAAAGATGACTCTGCCATCTACCGTATCAGAGCACTGAAACTCAGAAGAGACTGCTATTTTATGGTCTCATCATTGGGAGTATCTGTATGAAGTACTGTGGGTGATCCCAGGTCCTCTCCTTCATTCAGAAGGAGTTTGAGGAGAGGATTCATTCCCTGACTTCTCTTTCCTTCACAGTCGCTGGATCTGCTCTTGTGAGGATATTGTTTTCAGTTGTCCATACATCTCCAAAAGTGATCGGGTTGACTTAGAGCTTCAGATGAAGAATGTTAACAACTCTTGGTGTAAAACATTCCTATGCAAGTTTTCAAGTTGCCATAAACAAGGGAGGTGGAGAATCTGAGGAGCAGTACAGCAGTTTAAAACCAAAAGTACATTCCACCCTTATCTTAAAAAGATTGTAGCTAGGCTACCAAATCTTCTGCCCTTGAAAATCCTTCATTGGAGAATGTGATTGATAACACCCAGCCCATGGGTGTGCTTCATTGGAGAATCTGATTTATGATACAATGGGGTTGGGAAACAAGGTCCCAGGTGACTGTAAATTACGTATGCCAGAGTTGGCTTCATTTAGGTTAATGCCAGCATGTTGCTCCTAATAAATCTTTTGAATTCTTTTGAAGCTTGGCCCGAGGTTCATGATTTAATTAGGGCAATTGCAGGAACCCTGACACTTGGTTTATATAAAAGTATGTTTTGTTTGTTTGCTTGTTTCTCCTAAACATACACTATTCCCTTAAATATGCCTTCTTCTCTATTTTTTCAAATTTGCCTGCACTAGTCTGGTTTGTTCAGGGGTGGTGGAGGAGAAGAGATTGTTAGGTAGTATTTCTGTCATCTTTGAAAGTCAAATCAGTGGTGGGATTCAATTTTTTTTACTACCGGTTCTGTGGGCGTGGCTTGGTGGGTGTGGCAGAGGAAGGATACTGTAAAATCTCCAGTCAGAGGTGGTATTTGCTGGTTCTCTGAACTACTCAAAATTTCTGCTGGTCAGAACCTGCTAAATACCACCTCTGAGTCAAAACTTTATTTTAGGTTAATTTGATTTTACAGATCCTGAAAAATTTAAAGCAATGAAAAAGTTGAAAAAAAATGCTAGTGATCTTCAGCAGACCATCAGGCAATGTAAAACATTTGCTTTACACTTAAAGTGTAATTGTTTTTTAAAAAAAAAAAAGAAAGAAAGAAAAAAATGAAACATGTTCATTTAATTCCCTTCAGAACATTTTCCCCAGCATACAAAGAAAGGAAAATATCTAGAAAGTATGCATTTGAAACAGATGATAATATGCAAAACAGAGGAAAGGTTAGTATTAAGAGAAAATAGTATATAGAAATTTCACTTAACAAAATGGGATTAGGAAGTATATATTAGAAATCTGAAAGAATAAAGCAGTGAATTTTTCATCAAAAGATCACTTAAGGTAACTTACCATGAAACAATAAAATTCCACAAAACAGGTCAAAGTTATAAAATAAAGCATTATATTTCTCAAAAATAGGAAGAAACACAATACTTTTTTTACTGCGTAGCATAAATAGCAATAGCATTTAGACTTATATAACATGCTTTACAGGTCTCTCTAAGCGGTTTGCCCCCAACAATCTGGGTCCTCATTTTACCCACCTTGGAAGGATGGAAGACACAGTCAAACTTGAGCTGATGAGATTTGAACGGCCAAATTGCAGGCAGCCAGCAGTCGGCAGAAGTAGCCTGCAGTACTGCATTCAAACCACTGTACCATCATGGCTCATAAATGAATCTGAGAAAAAATTTGTAGTGAGTGGATGTATGATTTGTTCTTAAAATTGTGCTTCAAGAACCATGTGTAACCTAACAAAGGAGAATATTTGTAGCTCAGGATTGAATCGAGAAGTCCTGGGTGCTCTCTGAGCTTGGTTGTTTTCTTGCAGACATTTCATTACCCAAACTAGATAACAGCATCAGTGTTGATGACTTATATACCTCATTTGGGTAATGAAATGAATACAAGAAAATAATCAAGCTCAGAGAGCACCAAGGACCCCTCAACCATGTGTAATTGATCAGCAACACTAGGATGAAAATGATAAAAGAAAAATAATAGAGAACCATTAGTTCCATAATCCTAAAGAAACATACTGGTTTCTTATCCAAGCATGTCATTTGTTGATTACTGACTTTCCGAGATCTGCATAGGAATTTTTTTTATAGGTAGAGTTTTCTGTCTGAAGGACCATCATAGAATAATCCTTTACTTCAGAAGTGGACAACTTCTGTCTGTGAGAAAAAATAAGAGCAAAATTTCCTGCCATTTGGAGATCTGATATGTTAGTAGAAGCCCTAAGATAAGCCCATCAAAGAAACCCTTATTTCTCTTTTTAAAAAATCCAGTCATATCCATATAAATATTGTGCACTACCAATCCATTCTAACAAAAATGATAAAGGCAATCCTTGGTCTTCAGAAAGTTGCTGATTTCTGATTTATTTGTAGGGGTGTCCAGTCCGAATTTAAACATAAAGTAGCATAAGAAGGGAGAATAAGTCTCTTCAACCATTAATAGTTATGTCTTGGACAACAGGGAGAACAGATAGAATTATTTGGTGGAAGTGACATAAAGTTGAAATATTATGTTCCGAAGTAAGAAGAAATACCATACACCAATGATTCAATTACAAATGAAATGGATACTGTACATTTAAAACAAATGGGTATTTTATCTTGTGTAGATGCTGAATTAGACGAATTCCTTGAAATGTAACATTTGAAGGTACTTGCTTTCCCTCTAAGTAATTGACGAAGTTCTCATCTTTTTCCAAAACAGGTAGATCAAGCTTCACATTAGGGTGAATTTAATAACTTAGAATCTCCTGAAACACATTGCACTAACTGAAGATTATCTAACCTTTCAGAAACACTATGGTTAAGGACACATGATCTTCAGCTCTGGTAGAAGCCACGGTGCTGCTATGTGTAAAATGAATTCATCATCCAAATGATGCAAATAATGTGCACACCAGAATTACGCAATTTTGATACTTGGATAATGATGTAATGATACAGGTGATGTTGCTTTCCCTTTCACCCATTCATGGATATCTGTTGTGGCCTGCCGCTGACCTCTCTGGCAGCTGAATCAGATGAGGAGGAGGAGTGGGAGTTGGGGCCAGCCTCAAGGCAACCTGAGAGCTTTGAGGGGGAAAAGGGAATGTCAGAGATGGAAACAGTGGTGGAGCCTGTGCCATCCATCAGCCCCCAGATGGAGTGTCAACAGCCCCCAGGTCCAGAGTAGCTGATGAGGAAGAAGAGGAACAGCTGGGTCTTGTGCCTGATGCATGGATGTGCAGAAAGCAGAGGAGAGGAGAGCAGCAGGACTCTATGGGCTGTTCCTCAGGATGGAAGAGCCACCGCTACTAGCTAAGATCCACCCTAGCTCAGGGGATAAAAGGCAGGGGGTGGAGGTCAATAGATGTGGCAGACAACTCTTCATCTCCCTGTTACTGATAGTCTGAACTTCTGAATCCTGTCTGGAACTGTATCAGAATCCTTTCTTGGAATATGTGGCGCTGAGAGTCAGGCGTGCCTTCGGAGCATGTGTGTGTGTATCTTTGCTGCTGGAAAAAGAGTGGATGCACCTTCCAGGACTTCCTTTACAGATGTGGGTAGAGAGAGAAATAGAGACTCCTGGTGTGATGGAGCCATTTCAGGAGGAAAGGGATGAGCTTTGCTTTCCACAGGCACTTAGAGCCTTCATTAGCCTTCTCTCTCTCTCTGTGTGTGTGTGTGTGAGAGAGAGAGAGAGAGAGGGAGAGAGAGAGGGGGGGGAGAGGGAAAGGGAGAGAGGGAGAGGAAGAGAAAGAGAAAGAGACTCTTGGCCCGTGCTGCTGGCACTCCTAATAAAGGGAACATTTAGTTAAAAACAACTTGCTTGTCGTGTTTGGGAGCTGGATCAGAGCAATACCTATGTACACGATGACACTGAACATATGGTGCTATAGTGCATACAAGTGGTTAAAATTGTAAACCAGTCAGAGATGAGGAGTTTAAACTATTCCTTCTCAGTATTTATTAATTAATTCATTTAAATTTATAGGTCACCTATCTTACCTCAAGGTAACTCTGGGCCAGCTTATGTTAATATATCTTCCCTTGTGTGACAATGTTGTCCTCATCTTATTACTGTCAGAACTGCTATTCTTCACTCCCTATGCTTCGCTAGATGCCAATTGGCCATACGTCATGGAGGGAGGGAGCTGTGGGGAGAGATGGGGGAAACTGAAAGTGATCTTTGTGACATCCTGAGACATTCCATAACCACGAACTTGGAAGGGAATGTAACGCCTATCCATCTATCCAACTGTACCAGGGATAATTACTGAAATATCTTCAATTATGACTGGACAACGTGGAGATAACAAGGGGGTGGAACAGAGGAGGGAAAATTAACTAGGGAACCTTTGCATACAAACTCTTAGATCTGGCTTTGCTGCTGTAGACATTTGACTTTAATCTTTTCATTACAAATGGAGTCAAGAGTGTTTGACCAAGTTGGGTGAGACCTGACATCAGCTTAAATGTGTCACTAGCTGGTTTCCAAATACTGTAATGGTTTCGCTTTTAGTCACAACTAAAGGAGAACACCCAAGAAGCTCAGGGATAGGATGCAAATATTTTTACTATCAGTTCTTTGGGCATGGCTAGGTGGGTGTGGCCATGTGACTGGGTGGGCATGGCTTCTTCTTCTTCTTCTTCTTCTTCTTCTTCTTCTTCTTCTTCTTCTTCTTCTTCTTCTTCTTCGCAGCACCCACCACCACGCTTCATTATTTTGCCTCCTGGGCCTCAGGGAAGCCTCCTGGATGAAGCAGTAAGACAGCAAGAGGGATCCCAGCACAGCTGATCATCGGAACAGCAGATCATTGGGAGGAAAAAAATACCCGTTCGGCCAAACCGGTAGCTGTTTTTTTTACTACTGGTTCACTCGAACCGAGCCGAACTGCTAAAATACCACCACTGAAGAATCTTCATCAGTCACAAATGATGAAGCTTCTTGGATGTGAAGTGAAATGACTTTTTCCTCAAGGGAAAAAAAAAACCAGTCTGGTTGCCTTTTGTAAAAGCACCTTTGAAAGAACTGTGACCTGGATGCTTGAGAACAATTGTTTTCTCTTTTACTTCTTCCCCCCTTCCAGGTAAATAAAATCTAATTGTCAGCCGTTAGCTTGGTGGTAAGATAGCTCATTTGTTGTGGGTGTGACCAAAGGTGTGCTGTGGAATGTTGGGAGGTGAGAGCACACCCCGTTCCCTTTCCTCTGGTCACTAGCCAACTTGCACCACAGCTATTTCCCTTCTAGCTATTTCCCTCTCTGTTAGCAGTGCTTCCTTGCCTTATCCATCGCTTCCTTCTATATTTGCATCCATTTCCTTTCCTGGCTTCCAATAAGGAAGACAAAACAGATATCACTTCCTTTATTTGGAAGGGGGGAAACAGGGACAAATTACTGTTATTTTGCTTTATCGGTATCCTGAACTGGCATCCATCAGTATCCTTATCTTTAAAGGCAGCAACCCCACCCTTTCTTCCAGAAAATGGTAGCAGAGTTTATTTGGGCTGGTGCTTGTTCACCAGTCTATTTCATTTTGTTCATTTCATTCACACACACTCCTTTCCCTTAACAAAGTGTGCTACTCTGCAGTTAGTCAATTTTCAGTTCTCTCGCTTAGGGCCAAAGTAGTTGCATGAATGTGGCAAGATCTATCTCCTTCCTCTCCTTGGCTACTTCTGCCTTTGGCATCGTCCCTTATGTTTCTTTATTTCATATTATTTAGTCTTGGGAGATGGCCAATAGGAGTGGCAGATAAACCAACCTAAAGAAGTCCAGGCAGAGGCCCAAAATCACACCCTGTGCACTTCCTATCTTGAGATGTTCTCTGTTTGCTGATGAGGTGCCGAAAAGGAACATCAGCAAAGGGAAATGAGTTGCCTATAACAACAGTCACACTCACAAGCCAGAACACTATCACTCAGCACTGACTCAGAACATGGAAGAAAGTGACTTAAGAATATTATTCACACTTACGACCATGGCGGCATCCCCATGGTCATGCGAACAAAATCTGGAGGCTTAGCAACTGTTTCATACTTATGATCATTGCAGTGTCCCGGGGGGGTATGAGATCCCCTTTTGCGACCTTCTGACAAGCACAGTCAACATGGAAGCCAGATTCACTTAACAACTGGGTTACTAACTTAACAGCTGCAAGGATTCACTTAACAACTCTGCCAATAAAATGGGGCAAAATTCACTTAACAAATATCTCACTTAGCGAGACATTTTGGGCTCAATTGTGGTCATAAGTCAAGGACTACCTGTATGTATGCAATAGAGATGGGAATAACATTTGGCAATGAGAAGAGCAAATCTGAATGGTTGCAGGAACTGGGCATGGCTAGTCTAGTTGTGATGACCCGGGGTGTGGCACAAAAGCAACAAAGTCACAAAAGTAAGTAAAGTCCCTTTAAATCCTCCATCTTGGCCCCCAATGTCCAGTTATCATTGGCTGGAGAAAAAACTCTCCCAAGAACAACCTTTAAAGGGAAGAAATTCAGTCCAAACCCAAAGTAAATATAGATTATAAATAAAACCAACACAAGCCACACTACAGCAATTGACGATATAGGGCAGGATAAGGAATTGCAGACTTCAAAAGATAACGAAACACACACAGTTGGGAGGATGCCAGAACCCAGATAAGACTTCACAAACAAAGATAATTCACACTTTGCTTCCAGCAAGTTGCTGTGCGCAAACATTTTTAAAATTCTGTTTTACTACTTGCAGGGCCCTTTTCTCCCTCATAACCCAAGTAACTCACGTTGCTCCCTTTTCCGTTCCTCCCTGCATGCCCTAGGATGAAGAGGAGATGGCCCTGGGTCTTCCTCTGAAGGTCCAGCTGGACTGTGCCCTTCCCCCCTTTCTTCCACAGCCACTGGGGCCATACTCCCACTCCCTGTCAACTGCTCAACCTCCCCCTCGGAATCAGATTCCATCAGGAGCATGACACTAGTGAAAAGAAGGACCAGGGGAGACATGATAGCAGTCTTCCAATATTTGAGGTGCTACCATAGAAAGGAAGGGGTCAAGCTATTTTCCAAGGCACCTGAAGACCAGACAAGGGATAATGAACAAGGAGAGATTCAACCTGGAAATAAATTTTCTGACAGTGAGAACAATCAACCAATGGAACAGAAGTTGCCTTCAGAAGTTGTGGGAGTTTTCAAGAAGAGATTGGACTGCCAACTGTCAGAAACTGTCAGGTGTGTAGGGTCTGCTGCTTGGACAGGGAGTTAGACTAGATGACTACAAGGTCCTTTCCAGTCTATTAATCTGTTTTTTTAAAAATTGATGCTAGCATACACTTTGTGCTGATTCAAGGAAAGGTGGGTGGCACTTTAACTCAACCGATGCAATTTTATTTAAAGAATTTATATGGCTGCTGAGTTTGAATGTTATGACTTTGGGTGATGCACAGTAAATCGAAAACAAAGCAAAATGAATAACTGCGAATGTTTGATTGTGGAAACCAGACCCAAAATGCCTTGAGAAGGAAGTTTCCACTGAGTCTAAGCAGAAGTAGGAAAACGTCCAGATCAGTATTCCCAAATTAGGTTGCTCCTGATGTAATAAGATTCAGTTCCTATCACTTTCTGTCAATGGGCAGGAAACTGATGGAGGAGGAAAGGTGCAGGGGAACTATCTACAGAGGCTCAGACTGTGAAACCTTTCTGTACACCCCTGCTGTATTTCAGTGGAGCTGTTACTTTGATGCTGACATTGACAGATCACCCCTGACTATTACTGTGCTACTTTCGTTGGGGGCACCAAAGTGCTTCCAAGTTGAAAGGACTAAAGGGTGACCTCACCGTTACCTGGAGACAGCCAGTTGGGAACTCTTTCATGTCCCATTAAATTGCCCACCAAAGTGATACCCATCTATCTACTTGCTGTTGTCTGCTTTCTAATTGCTGGGTTGGCAGGAGCTGGAGCAAGCAATTAGGAACTCACCCTGGCACATGGCAGCAACTGGATCTCAAACGCAAGCCTACCGATTGTCAGCTCAGCATCCTAACTTCGTGAGCTACCACACTCCTAGCAATTGAACTAAGCAATATCTACCATTATAGTGCATTTTTCACTGGGATGGATGGTTCCTTTTGTATGAGGTTATCAAGGACACAAAATGTAGAGCTTGAGTTTTCCCATGGACCAAAAAATTAGGCCTGACAATAATCAGCTATATAAATTTACACTTAGAAAGTGTTTTTGTGCAGTTAGAAAACCATGGAACAGGATGTAGATTTCAGTGGGCAGGTTGCCAGTTTCCTGTGAAAACATGAAGATTGGATGAAGAAACTTAAATCAACTTAAAAAAATAAAATCCTTTTTTTAAAGAGAACCATCAATCTCCATGAATGTAATTAACAGATAGTGCAACTTTTTATATTCTTCAACACAATAACCAGTTCTCTTCTGTTCCAAAGGAGCCATACAAGTGATAAGGTATTTAATTCATAATCCAATCAACAAGGCAATAAATTAAGGAATTTTGCAAACATATTCATTTTGCAGACATATTCAGTCAAGTCTATAGTGTAAAAAGGAATAAGAGGAAACAAGTTATTGTAAGTATGATTTTCTTTTCCTATTTTACTGGTTCTCCAGAACTGGTCAGAACCTGCTGAATACCACATCTGCTGTAGCAGAAATGTTGAGTAGTTCAGAGAACCGGCAAATACCACCTCTGACTGGAGATTTTGCAGTATCCTTCCCTTGCCACACCCACCAAGCCACGCCCACAGAACCAGTAGTAAACATTTTTGAATCCCACCACTGATTGAAACAAACTGTTTATATTTATGATCCCTCAGGAAAACATGACTCAACTCTTCAATGAAGTGTGGTTGTACATTATGCAAGAAAAAATATAGTAATTCTAACAGAATAACAGAGTTGGAAGGGATTTTGGAGGTCTTCTGGCCTAAATTCCTGCTCAAGCAGGAGACCCTGTATTATTTCAGAAAATGGGTGTCCAATCTCTTCTTAAAACTTCGAGTATTGGAGCATCCATAACTTCTGGAGGCAAGTTGATCCACTGATTAATTGTTCTCACTCTCAGGAAATTTCTCCTTAGTTCCAAGTTGGTTCTCTCCTTAATTAGTTTCCACTCATTGCTTCTTGTCTTGTCTTCTGGTGCTTTGGACAATTGGTTGGCCCCCCTCTTCTTTGTGGCAGCCCTTCAAATATTGAAACATAGCTATCATGTCACCTCTAGTCCTTCTTTTCTCTAGACTAGACATAGACTAGACTAGACAGTACCTGCAACCATTTTTTGTATGTTTTAGCCTCTAGCCCCCTAATCATCTTTGTTGCTCTTCTCTGCATTCTTTCTAGAATCTCAACAACTTTTTTATATTGTGGCAATCAAAATTGGATCCAATATTCCAAATGTGGTCTTACCAAGTCATTATAAAGTGGTACTAACAATTTGTGTGATCTTGATTCTATATCTCTGTTAATGCAACCTAGGACTCGCTTGGCTTTTCTGGCAGCTGCAGTACAATGCTGGATCATATTTAAGCGATTGTCCATTTAGAGTCCAAGATTCCTCTCATGGTTACTACTATTACGCCAAGTACCACCTATTCTATGCCTATGCATAATTTGAAATTGCAATGAGAAAGACATTTATTAGTGGGGTTTGTTGTATGGAAGGGAAGGGGAAAAATCATTGGTCATGTTTGCAGGGCATGGTTGGCTCTCACAAAGGTTTTGCTGGGCTAAACACATTCCACCATACCTTGATAGCACACAATCACTGATGCCTGTATTGAACAGGAAATGCTAACCTTAGTTATATTTGAAGGGTTATCCCATCAAGTTCAGCTAAGTTCCATAAAGTAGGATAAGAGTCACCAATTGTCCTTTAGCAATTGTCTAATGGACACTGAGGAAATAGTTTGTGTAGACACTATTGTTAATTTGATCATGGTCTCCTTGATCTATTGAGCTGCCATGAGAAATGATATAGACAGAAATAAATAATTAAAAAAAAACCACACAAAAACATCTTATCCTTTTATTAGAACAATTAAAAGATGATTAGATTCTTGATTCAAAGCACTTGAAATCTTGCTTCTCACCTATGTCAGAGATTAAGATTGTCTCTCTAGATACAACAGTAGGAAGTGGAAGAGGCAAAAATAAATGAAAAGAAACATGGAAACCTTTTATCCTTTTATTAAATACAATTAAAGGTGATTACATTTTTGACTCAAAGCACTTGAAGTCTTGCTTCCTACCTTATGTCAGAGATTAAGATCGTCTCTCTAGATACAACAGAGTAGCTTTAATAGATTTATCCTGCCAAAAACACTTGATAGTTGAGGGTAGCAAAAACTTAAAGTATTTACAAAGTATGTTTTAGAACTTCAATGTAGTGTGGATATTTGCTGTTGGGATGGCTGATACAATTCCATTCCACATTCCATGGCTGGTTTGAACCTTGAAGATAGTTAATAGTTTGGAATCCTTCATATAATTTCAAGAGGAGAAACAGTTAATTCTTTGTTTTCTTAAGCATAGTTTAATAATTGAAAAGCATTGCCCCATGCCCAATTAGTAGTCTAGTTGAAGAATGTGCTTGGTTGAATTTCAGACCTTTTTTGCTTGAAATTATGAGTAGAGTAGAACAGGACAAACAGGACAAGACAAGACAGAACAGAACAGGATACTTTATTTGGTCAAGTGTCAATAAACATACAAGGAATTTGTCTCCAGTGCAGAAGCTCTCAATGTATTTATTTTTATTATTTATTTATTTGATTTGATTTGCCAATTGCTTACAAGATGATAGGTATAAGAATAAATATGAGTATGAATACAGGAAAAAGGTACAGATAAATGGGTACAATAGGATAGGGATAGGTAGGCATGATGGTGCATTTATGTGCTCCCCTTACAGACCTCTTAGGAAGGGGGTGAGGTCAATAGTTGATAGTTTAAGGTTAAAGGAGTGGGGGTTTGAGGATGTAACAACAGAGACAGGTACTGCATTCCAGGGCATTGACCACTCTGTTGCTGAAGTACTTTCTGCAATCAAATTTGGAGTGGTTCATTGAGTTTGTATCTGTTGTGGGCTCTTGTATTGTTGCGGTTGAAGCTGAAGTAGACATTGACTGGTAGGACATTGTAGCCAGAGGTGATGTTCAGCAGGTTCTGACCAGTTCTGGAGAACTGGTAGCGAAAATTTTTAGTAGTTCAGAGAACCAGCAAATACCACCTCTGACTGGAGATTTTACAGTATTCTTCCCCACCAAGCCACGCCCACAGAACCGGTAGTAAAAAAATTTGAATCCAACCACTGATTGTAGCAGATAATTTTGTGTACTATGCCTAAGTCCAACTGTAGGCAGTGTAGTTCTAGGTTGTCCAAGCCCAAAATTTCAAGCCTGGTGGTGTAGGACATTCTATTGTGAGCAGAGGAGTGTAGTACTCTTCTCATGAAATACTTCTGGACTCGCTCAATTGTATTAATCCCCGATATACAGTGAGGATTCCAGACAGATGAACTGTATTTGAGGATTGATCCAGCAAAGGTTTTGTATGCCCTAGTTAGCAATTCAATATTTCCAGAGGAGGAGCTTTGTAAGATTAGATTTACAACTCTTAATGCCTTTTTGGCAATGCTGTTACAGTGAGCTCTGGCACTTAGGTCTTTTGATATGAGTACTCCAAGATACATGCAAAACAACAGAGTAATAATAACCATAACAATCATATCAGAGCCCCATCCCTCTGGAATTGTCTCCCCCCGGATATACGAGCCATGTCAGACATCCTAACCTTCCGGCGCGCAGTTAAGACCTTGCTGTTCAAACAAGCTGGTCTAGCCAAATAAGATCATTGGGGTTTATATTTTGGAAATTTATAGGGGTGATTCTTGGCCATCTTGATTATTTACCTGTTTTCGCTTCTGTTTTCTGTATTATCTTGTTTGTTGAGTGTACACCGCCTTGAGTCCCTTTTTGGGAGAGGGAGCGGTATAGAAGTACGAATAAATAAATAAATAAATATTATTATTTAGTATCCAATAATAAGGGGTACTAAACAAGATGAAATGGATAATAATAAGGCAGCTTCATGACACTAAGGCAACATGCTTCTTCTCTATGTAGTGAAGAGGCAATATGATTCTATTCAACAAGATGTTTTGCATCACTTCAAAACATCTCTTAGTTTGTAGCATAGTCAGATGAGTCAACTAGCACGAAGCTTATGTTCTAAGATACTGTTCTAGAAAAGTAGTCATTTTGTTCTGCTGCCTTCCAATGTTATTTTCTGAATTCTGTCCTTTGAACTCTATTAATTGAAATGAAATAAAACAGAAGCCAAGTTTCCAAAGAGCAGTGTCAGAGAAGGGCCTGAATTTTGGCTTTGCATACAAATTCAGTTCCTGACAAAAGAATTGGCCTGAAACCACTGTCTTCCTATGTGGTCAAAAGTGAACTAGATGGACTAATTACTTAGTAATAAAATAGATTCTGCTGTCCCTAGGGAAGAAAGAGATCTAATTTGATAATTTGATGTTATATTTTATTCATTTTCTTTATATTTGTATGAATGCTTTATTGCCATGATGGCGGGTGGGTGAAAATGGCCTCCCTTGGGCTCCAGAGGCTCTCCAGAGCAGAGGTGGTATTCAGCAGGTTCTGACCAGTTCTGGAGAACCGGTAGTGGAAATTTTGACTAATTTGGACTAATTTGGAAAACCGGGAAATGCCACCTCTGACTGGAGATTTTACAGTATCCTTCCCTGCCACACCCACCAAGCTACGCCCACAGAACTGGTAGTAAAAAAAAATTGAATCCCACCACTGCTCCGGAGGCTGAAAATGGGCACTTCTGGTATTTCCGGAAGGCCCGTTTTTTGGCCTTCTGAGGCTGCATAGGCTTCCCTTGAGCTCCGGAGGTTCAAACGGCCTCAAACGGGCTGAAAATCAGCTGGGAGGCACAAACATGTGTAGTGCAGGTAAGGGGGCGGGGTGTTGCAGGCACATGAGCAGGGGGGCACATTGCATTGTGGGTGCCAAACGGACATGCTTTTGGCACACCACAACAAAAAGGTTCGCCATCAGTGCTTTATTGGATAGGTATTTCTTGACTTACATGTATAAATGAGCCCAGAATTTCTGTTGGTAAGAGAGACCATTGTTAAGTGAATTCCCTCTCATTTTACAACCTTTCTTGTCACAGTTGTTAAGGGAATCCCTGCATTTGTTAAGTTAGTGTCATACTTGTTAAGCGAATCTGGCTTCTCCCTTGACTTTGCTTGTCAGAAGGTCGTAAAATGGGATCACATGACTATGGGACACTGCAACCGTCATTTACAACGAACTGTTGTAAATTAAGGACTTCTTGTACAGTCCCAAGAATCAAATATTAATACGGATATTAATACAGTCAAGAAAGTCCAGAAATATTTCATGAGAAGAATTCTCCACTCTTCTACTTGTAGCAGAACATCTTATGCTACCAGACTTGAAATTTTAGACCTAGAAAACCTAGAACTATGCTGCCTTCGGTCCAATTTAAGTATAGTATATAAAATCATACATTGCAATGTCCTACTTGTCAATGAATACTTCAGCTTCAACCATAACAATACAAGAGCACACAATAGATACAAACTCAAGGTTAATCGCACCAAACTTGATTGCAGGAAATACGACTTCAGCAACAGAATGGTCAATGTCTGGAATACTCTACCTGACTCTGTGGTTTCTTCCCCAAACCCCAAAAACTTTAACCTTAGACTGTCTACTATTGACCTCACCCCTTTCCTAAGAGGTCTGTAGGGGGCGTGCATAAGCGCACCAATGTGCCTACCATCCCTGTCCTATTGTTTCTTTTTTATTCGTATCCATTTCATGTATTCATAACCATGCTTATACCTGTTATCTAATATTTGCTTGACAAATAAATAAATAATAAATACAAATAAATAAATGCTATTTTTCCAGTGTTTGAGGGGGAGGGGGAAAGGATGAGGGGAAGAGTAAAGTAAAAAGAAAAAGGAAAGAAAATAGACAAGTGAAAGGTAATGAAATTTACAAACAAAACAGTAGTTGGACTACATTAAATACAGGCATTCTTGCCCCAATAAACATAATTTAAAGTTAAGAAATTAAGGTTTGTTATCATACTGCGTGTATTTATTGTCAAATAAATTGCCCAAGCATAATCCCAGTTTAAAATTGTAGAAAAACATTGGAATTTAGCTGTCAGGCTTGGAGTTTCTGAACGGATTTCTATTCCATTTCCCATTTTGACCTTGGAAAACAACAGTCTCATGAAAAGTGCCAAGAATAAAGAGCTTAGCGTAAACAGTCTTGGCACGATCACTTTGATTCCTAAAGACATGTTAAAAGAAAGAACAAATCTGATCTTTAGTTGAATATTTTGCAAACTGCCTGAAATTGACAAGCATAACTCCTAGCTCTGAGTCTTATCAGATAAACCTTATCAATACTGGCTTTATGATTACCAAATATCAACTTGAACTTAAACCGGAACTTTTCCTATTAGGAATAATTACAGATCAATATCCCCAAAAGATAAAATACATTATTTTGCATATTCTGACAGCAGCCAGAATAGTTTTTACACAGATGTGGAAAGGACCCAACACCCCTCAGACGAGTTAATTATATACAAAATACTGGAATGTGTGAAAATGGACATGCTCACGTTAGAAATGAAGGAGAAGGAGAATTCTGAATATTATGCAATATGGCATAAATGTTATGAATGGTTAGAGAACAGATATAAAAAGTAAGAAGATTAGAGTAATATAACTAATTTAAGAGGCCTTAAGAGAGCAATATGATAGACATATAGAATATAACATATGTAAGATAGAAACAAATATAGATAGGATACAAAAGATAGGTGTTGATATATATGAAGAAAAATGTATATAATAAGATTTATATGACATATATATTTATTGATACCTCTTCTGACCCAAACCCTTTGCCCATAAGACAAACAATAATCAAGGGGAACAGAAACCTTTTAATCAGTCTTATGAATCCCCAGTTAAAAGGCTGCTGCAAACTAATTAACTTTGATAGGTTAGGTTAGGTTTATTTAATTTATATACCACCCACTCTCCCATTTGGGACTTGGAGCACTGTACAGCCAGATTAAAACAATATAGAAACTTTAAATTTAAAAACAGATTAAAAACAGATTAAATGAGTGGCTGAAAGTTAAAAATAATCAAAATGATAAAAACAAGGGTATATAAAATGACAAATTAAAACCCCACAATACTCTAGGCCACACCGGCTCGTTGAAAAAGATGAGTCTTCAATGCGCGCCTGAAGGTTCTCAGGTCAGGGATAATCCGTATCTCCGGGGGAAGCTCGTTCCAAAGGGAGGGTGCTCCCACAGAGAAGGCCTGTACCCTCGGGATCACCAGCCGACACCGTCCAGCTGATGGCACCCCAAGGAGGCCCACCCTGTGAGAGTGCACAGGCCAGCGGGAGGCCGATAGTGGCAGAAGGCCGTCCCGTAAGTGATAACCACAAACCTTGATAAAACTGTATGAGACTGCCAAAAATCACAGATAAGAAATATTTCACAACACAAGAGTCTTCAAAAAGCAAATTAAGATACTGTAATGTCCATGAGGCTGAGTTTCAAAACATCTTTGCTTGCTGCAAAGAATGTTCTCTTCACAGCTGGCTTTTATCTTTTTGAAGGAGGGGGTATTACCTTGCAGCCTTACTCCCGAGTCACCCGTGCTGCTGTAGCTGCTCTTTCCTGCGAGCAATCCTGGATGCACGCGCACTTGGCACAGGCTCCTCGGGAACCTCCTCATCGCTGCTGCCAGCCCCCACAATCTCTGAAGGCAGCAGTCCACTCCCTAATGGACCTGGCCCCTCATCTGAGTCCTTGCTCTCCTCAGCCATCCACATCTGCTGCCGACTAACCACAACAATACCAATGCACTGTTAAAAGTATGAATGAGATTTGTATTTGTGGAAAAACACAATAAAAATCTATTTAAAAAATACTGGCTTTGTGATAAGCTGGGTAAGAGTGGATTTTTCAGCAGAGCCCATTAAGGTCAGGTCAAGTTCTTGTTAAATAATACAAATATACATTTTTCTGTTCTTTGTTTTCTTCCCACACTGGATCATCCTTCCAAACTGCCAATTCGTCTTCTGAAGCCAAACCTAATCAACCATACACAGGACTTTTGTCACTCTCCCACCACAAACACCCCCCACACCTCACCCCACACAATAATATCGACATTCCAGGATTCTTTTGTTGAGGTAGGCTAAATCCAACTGAAATGCAATCTAGCTTTTGTTTCCTTTGTGGTTTGTTCTATACCTGCCATCTCCTGCGACCAGCAATTTGTAACTCAGCCTTTTAAGGTAATTCGACACTGAAACCTAAGATGCTTGTCTCTTTTGCTGCCCCTGGCTTTTTCTTAAACCATCTTCAGAAATTCCAGACTGACAGTAGTGAATTAGCAATGATACTCAGTCTGGACTATGGACACCACAGGACCTACTTGGCCTGCCCTACTTTCTTGCCCTTCCCAAAGTTGGGGTAGGTCAGGGTAGGGCAAGGTAGTGTAGGGTTGAGTACTGTAAGGTAGAGTAGGTTAGGTTAGGGTAAGGCAGAGAAGGATAGGGCAGGGTAGGGTAGGGTAGGGTAGGGTAGGGTAAGCTCGGGTATAGTAGGGTAAGCTCAGGTAGGGTAGGGCAATGTAGAATAAGGTAGGGTTGGGAAAGTCAAGTAGAGTAGGATAGGATTGGGGAGGTCAAGTAGAGTAGGGTAGGTTTGGGAAGGTCAAGTAGAATAGGGTAGGATTGGGAAGATCAAATAGAGTAGGATAGGATAAGGTAGGGAAGGGTAGGGTAGGGTAGGGTAGGGTAGGGTAGGGTAGGGAAGAGAAGAGAAGAGAAGAGAAGAGAAGAGAAGAGAAGAGAAGAGAAGAGAAGAGAAGAGAAGAGAAGAGAAGAGAAGAGAAGAGAAGAGAAGAGAAGAGAAGAGGTGGGGAGGAGGGAGGGAGGGAAGAGAGGGGAAGGGAGGAAAGGAGAGAAGAGAGGAGAAGGGGAAGGGAGGAGAGGGGAGAGGAGAGGAGAGAAGAAGATGGAGCAGGGAATGGGAAAGTAAACACAGATGGCAGATGTAAGGGTTGAATGGAGTGTGAGCTTCAAGGGATGGGGGTAGTTAATTTATTTAATAGCCATTGTTGGATCTTCTGTAGTATTATTCAAAACAAAACAATAACAATTGCTGCCTAGCAGAGAACAGCAACATCCAACACGAAATGCCTGCATTGTGTAAAGTAGTAACAAACACTGGGAGGAAGGAGCATTTCACATACAGTATCCATTCAGATCTGGGGCTGTTACTAGAACTGAACAACGTGCTGATGATTATCCTTTTCTGAAGGAGTTAAGCAGCTCACGTTGTAAGAGCAGTTTTGCACTGAAGTTTTAAAACATGGCTGTGTTGTGCATTTGCATCGGTCTGGGAGTAGGTGGACATGCATTCAAGTTATGAATGGTCTGTATTGATGATGGGCCAAACAGATAATGTAGAATCTAGGCGAATCTATATTCTTAGCAAAGCAGCAGCCTTAAACATATTTCTCAGCACTTTTTCTAGAGAAAACCAGAGACAATGAGACCCAGTAAGGTAGCCATGATCCTTCAGTCCATGATCCAGTAGAAAAGAGTGCTGGAATAAATGGTGCAGTAGTCACTGCTGATCACTATTTTGTCAAAGCAATAGTGATTGTTCTCATGAACTAAATACAAGAGAAAACCGACTGGTGGATTGTCCTGGCTTTGTTCCTGTCATCTTATCAGCAGGAAAGAAAAATAGCCATCTGATCATGAATCAGAGCACCAAGGGAAGGATGTAAATATAAATAAAATATGACCCAGGATTGATTCCTGAAGGATATCTGCTGCATGGGGGAAAATTGCAGGGCTGAAATAGTGTAAAATGATGAGAAGTTAAAAAAGATTCAACCACAAAATCCATAGGTAATGATGTCTATTCCAGTATCCATACCTCAAATGCAATATCCAGTGGTCCGCTGTGTCGAATTCTGCTGACAGGTCCGAAAGAATCAGCACTTGTGTAAAGACTTGAGACATGGCCACCAAAACATCGTTCAGAATTTGATAAAATGCCAACTCAATTGAATGGCCTAGAGAAGGAGTGGCTAACCTTTTTGGGCCACTGTGCCAAAAATTGTGTGTGCTCTTGTGATCGTGCACTTGTGTGCCAGCACCCAGAAAGCAATGCGTGCACCCCCCTATGCCCCCTGCGCATGTGCGTACCTTCCCCCCCCCATCACACCCTTACCTGTACTGCGCCTCCCAGCTGATTTTTGGCCCATTTGAGGCCTTTTTCGGCCTCCCCAGAGGCTTGAGGAAAGCTTCTGCAGCCTTTTCAGGCCAAAAAATGGGTCCAATACATCCGGTATTTTTGGAAATACAGGAAGTGATGAAATGGGCCTATTTTTCAGCCTGCAAAGGTTTTCCTCAAACCTCTGGAAGGCCGAAAATCAGCTGGGAGGCACGCCCATGTATAGTGAGGTAAGTTTGCCTGTGGCTTATGTGCCGGCACAAATGGCCCTGCATGCCACCTGTGGCACGTGTGCCATAGATTCGCCATCATGGGTCTAGAGCAGTGGTGGCTAACCATTTTGGGCTCCTGTGCCAAAAATTGCATGTGCACTTGCGCAGACGCACTCATGGGCTCACATGCCAGCATCCAGAAGGCAATGCGTGTGGCCTCTCCATGCCCCCTGCGCATGCGTGCACAATCCCCACCGCCACCCCCTTACCTACACTGCGCACCTCCCAACTGATTTTCGGCCCATTTGAGGCCTTTTTCGGCCTCCCAGAGGCTTGAGGGAAGCCTCTGCAACCTTTGGAGATCGAAAAATGGGCCCGTTTTGTCACTTCTGGTATTTTTGGAAATACAGGAAGTGATGAAATGGGCCTATTTTTCAGCCTGCAAAGGCTTTCCTCAAACCTCTGGAAGGCCGAAAATCAGCTGGGAGGCACGCCCATGTGTAGTGAGGTAAGTTTGCCTGTGGCTTGCGTGCCGGCACAAATGGCCCTGCATGCCACCTGTGGCACGCATGCCATAGATTCGCCATCACGGGTCTAGAGCAGTGGTGGCTAACCTTTTTGGGCTCCTGTGCCAAAAATTGCATGCGCACTTGCGCAGACGCGCTCATGGACTCATGTGTCAGCATCCAGAAGGCAATGCGTGTGGCCTCTCCATGCCCCCTGCGCATGCGTGCGCAATCCCCACTGCCACCCCCTTACCTACACTGCGCACCTCCCAACTGATTTTCGGCCCATTTGAGGCCTTTTTCGGCCTCCCAGAGGCTTGAGGGAAGCCTCTGCAACCTTTGGAGATCGAAAAATGGGCCCGTTTTGTCACTTCTGGTATTTTTGGCTGGGGCTCATGTGCCCATACAAATGGCTCTGTGTGCCACCTGTGGCACTCATGCCATAGATTTGCAATCACGGGCCTAGAGCCAAATACCAACTGATATGGATGAAGAAGATCATTAGAAAAAAAATAATTGTGAGAGGGCAACTATTTCAAAAACCTTAGATGTTTGTAAGTCTGGTAACCTGAGCACAACAAGGGATCTAAAAAAGGATTTGCTTCGACAAAGGGTCAAAAATAGTTTGCTTTACAGTCTTTGCAAGTCAAGGACCACCTGTATGTTTAATAGCAAAATGAATAGCACATACATTTGCTGAGTAGATGCCAGAATGTCAGACATCTTTGTTAAAATGCAATTGTCTCAATCCAGTCATTACGGTTAGGATTTTCTGTTTTTGCAACTGGAAATTTTCAGAGCAGTATAATTATCAGTGTAGTTCAACCAGTCTTTTACCGAGATGCAAATTCATAGAACAGGAAGGAGAATACGGATTTGGCACGGGGCAAATGCTGGGTTCTGTCCTAGAATCTGCCAAGTAGAGTTGAAAAACTCTTCCCTAGAATTTGATAGCAGTGCATTAGAAAATGACTCTGTGGCTTAAGTTGATGTGAGCCAGCTTGCCATTAGCAGAGACTGAAAACCTCTGATTTATGGCATCTAGAAGAAACTGTCTTTTGCCTGCCAAAGTCTCTGTTCATTCAGAGATATTGTGCAGTAATCTAACAGTGAAAGAATCTGGGTAAAAGCCGATAAAAAAATCAATAATTTCAGCTATTTTAGTCTACTCTATTAAAAATAGTGAGTGGGATTAGTTCTGTGCACTAATCAGATTTTCAACAATAAAGTAGGCAAGGAAATAGAATTTACTCCATGAAAAAAGATGGATTGGAAAGAGAGAAGACCACAGACAGAGAAGAAATTGAAGCAAAACGAATAAAGAGATTTTAGCCTTCTTCATAGAAATGGAACACAGGGGTAGAATGAATCCAATTCACCAAAGATGTTTTATTTGAAACTTGTTCTTCTGGAAACCAACCACCATTTCAGAAATGTAGCTGAACACACATGTTGCATTCAATCCTGGTTTCTTGGAGCTTTCACCAGCATTAAGCACCCAAGTCAAGACATGAGGTAGATAAACACACAATACAGCTTGTGTTATGGAATGTCCTACAATCTGTATAATGCTGTTTGGGTCTGTATATGTATTAAAAAAAAATAAAATAGATAAGAACATGATATGAAACTTATACAAACATTTTCTGCTATCTTGAGTAAAATGTTAAAAAAAAAAACCTGAGGCAGCAAAGATCATAACTAAAATGATCAATCTCATGGTTTCAAATGACTCAGTTGATTCCATCCTGGAATACACATTTTTTTCTGTACCTCAACTTGTTGGGATAACTAGATTCAGTGGTGGGATTCAGCAGGTTTGCACCAATTCAAGCGAACCGGTTGTTAAATTAACACACAGAGAGAGAGAGAGAGAGAGGGAGAGAGAGAGACGCTATTAAAGTGGATCCTGGGCACCGCACTATGCTGCAGCAAAGAAATGGGCAATGGAACAGCTGACGTGAGGGAAGGAGAAGGCTGCTTTCCCTTTTTCTTCTCCCTGCTCCTCCTCCTTCCCTCAGGACAGCCGCTCCATTTCCTGTTTCTCAATTGCAGCGCAATATCTAGGATCCACTTTGATAGCGTGTGTGTGTGTGTATGTGTGTGTGTGTGGTAATTTAACAATCGGTTCGCCCAGGTTGGGATAGGATTAGAGTTGGCTGTTGCAGGAGGCTCATCCTGCATGTGCAGGAGAGCTAAAAGATGGGGATGGGCCACGCCTCCACGACAGCCAACCTGACCCTGGGCGAACCGGTTGTTAAATTATTTGAATCCCACCACTGACTAGTACAGGCTGGGAAACCAAGTGACCTTGAAATCCTTGAAATAACTATGTGCTACGGTCATATGCACCATCAAAGCTGGCGCAGCATAGTATAGAAAACCTCAGAGACGTAGTGCAAGATCTGAAGATGTGGATAGACCTGGCCCGTAGAACATCAAGAGTCCAGAGATGACATCATCATTACCATCATCATCATCATCATCATCATCATCATCATCATCATCATCATCATCATCATCTTTATGGTCATGTGAACATCTGTCTCCCTGATTGCTCATTTTCTCACAGCCATGGCTGGCTTAAGTTTTTTTCTGCAGCAGCTGCCAAAAAAGCCAACATAGTTCTAGGCTGCATAAACAGAGAGATAGAATCAAGATCACGTGAAGTGTTAATACCACTTTTATAATGCCCTGGTAAGGCCACACTTTGAATACTGCATCCAGTTTTGGTTGCCGTGTTGTAAAAAAAGATATTGAGACTCTAGAAAGAGTGCAAAGAAGAACAACAAAGATGATTAGGGGACTGAAGGCTAAAACATATGAAGAACGGTTGGAGGAACTGGGGTATGTCTAGTCTAATGAAAAGAAGAAGTAGGGGAGACATGATAGCAGTGTTCCAATATCTCAGGGGATGCCACAAAGAAGAAAGAGTCAAGCTATTCTCCAAAGCACCTGAAGGCAGGACAAGAAGCAATGGGTGGAAACTAATCAAGGAGAGAAGCAACTCAGAACCAAGGAGAAATTTCCTGACAGAGCAATTAATCAGTGGAACAACTTGCCTACAGAAGTTGGGAATTCTTCAACACTGGAAGTTTTTAAGAAGGGATTGGATAACCATTTGTCTGTAGGGTTTCTTGCCTAGGCAGCGGGTTGGACTAGTAGACCTCCAAGGTCCCTTCCAACTCTGTTATTCTATATTCTAAAACCAAGATTCACTGAAGTGAAGCTGATGTGGGGAGAAGACCATAATGCCAGGCCAGATGGTAAAATTATGTGGGCCAGAGACAGCCTGTGAAGAAGTGATTCATTGTCCTTCTTTAACAACACTAGAATTCAAGGTTTGTTCAAAACTGTCTCCAACCCAAGGAGGAGGAAATAGGATGGTGCCATTAGACCAAGCCTCAAGTGTATTTGTTGAATTGAAATGTTGGAAATGGCATGTTGGCATGGCCACTTAAATTCTTAGAGCCCATATTTGCCAAAACTCTGGCTAGGGGATAGGAAAGAACCTGCTTGTTGTCCTGATGTGTTGGATGTTCAACAAGCCTTTCAGCTAAAGACCATAAACTATTTATTACAAAAATATGAGATTGAAATAAGCTCAGCTGTCATTACTTTCTGAGGTAATTGGGCTTGTGCAAAACAAATGGCAATAGACAAGTATGGAAACTTAGAGGAACCAGCAGTGCACAATCATGGAAAATGTTGATAATTTTTTGGGGGGCGGGAGGCAAAACAGACTGTTTTCATCACCTCATCATAAAACTCTCAAGAACGCAGCAATGCTTCTTCGAGGGATTCAATCCATTTTTCTTTTGCATTTTATAATGAAGTCACAACCAAAGTTTGAACATTGTAAACACAATCCAGAGAGGTATTGGCAATGCAAAGAAAGACAGATATATCGTTCTTTTGGGGAAACAAAGACTTAAATAAAGTTCCGCTTTTCACTTTTATAAATTCTTCAAAGCTACTGATCTAATAATTGAACCTGGACGGCTGAATCACTCTATAAAAATGTAACACATTTGCTAATAAAAGTGGCCATACATCCTTAAATATTCACTCTTAAGCATAAATTGATTTCATCAATTAGTTGCATGTGATTTTCTTGCAGTAATAGAAAAGATGCTTTCATTACCTTCACCGAGGTCCCTGGAAATTACTTGATGGCCTCCCTTTCTAAAATCTACAAGGTTTAGGTAGGCACTGCCACCTGCTGAAGCCTGAAAGTACCAATGCCCTCAAATGAAACACAACTGCTGATAACTTTGTGGGCCCATCAGCTTTCCTATTGAGTTACTTGTTAAACAGGATCCGTGCTCTTATGTTTGAACAATTATCACAGTAAGACTGGATTAGTTTTGGGTCCCTACCTTGTCAGCTAAATAAATCCTACAAATTTGAGTCGTGCCAGGCTACAACAACCAAATACCATGTTTCACATAAGGAGTATATGCAAGTCTAGATGCTAAATGTTTTTAATTGTGTAAGTCTGACAAGTTGACAAATCGTGATGCCTTTTAGCTTTCATAATTTAAAGAACATGAAAGCTTGGTAAGGAAGATGCACACATCTCATGCCAATAAGGATTTGCAAACTTGCCTGTCCATTTGAGAGTTGCCAATGACTTCCTTATGGATTCTTTAAGAGCAAAGCTTCAGAATTAAACTTTGCAATTTAATGGTAGAAGCAGTTTTATTTACTTTGGGTTCAAAGCAACCAAAGTTCATTTCTAATCGTTTAGTTGGCATTTTTAAGAGTTTGAGGGAACCACGAGTAACTTATGATTTGCCTCAAGAAGAATTGTTCCCAGATCACTTTTCTTTCTGCTCAGCCAATAATTAACTTATTGTAATAAATATGTATAATGAATTAAAGCTGTCAACTGTTCATTTATAACTGTGAGTGGTCTTTCAGGTGTATTGAACTCCAACACATGTGGGCATTTGGCAATATAAAGTTAACAAAAACTAAGATTCAGCAAACATTTGAAAGTTGGCTATCTGACTGATAGCAAGTAATTTTCCAAATGGGATACACTTAAGTGAAAACACACCCACCCACCAAGATAAAGATTAATATGTGCAGGCCACTGGTTTCAATAGGTAATGCATTTTCAACTCTGCTTTGGAATTGGACTGAAATCTCTGATAATTTTTCTCAATAAACCAGCATCTGTCTCAAAACACACATGTTCTAAACCCTTTGCATTAAGTTGTAACTAAATCTTATTAAAATTCAAGGGAAAAGTCTGCTGCAAACATCTCAAACCTTATTGCCTTAACATAAGTGCTACTTGCAATGTTGTAATGGTTATCCGTGCCAACAATTGGTTTATTTTTGAAACACTTAGCAATGGAAACTTCTTCAAGGGGATATTTTTTATGCAACTAATAATCAACAGGTGTTTTTAAATATTTCTATAGGTCTTCAGATGGCACTTCATGGATGCTACAATCATTTAAAGTCAAGGGTAATACTTCTCAGCAAGATTTAGTGCTAGGTTCATAACCCAGATTAATTTATCATATGGGAGCATTAATTTAGTTCTTGTTCATTTTAGGATGTGGCAAATTAATCAGGTGCAAAGATAAAGACGTCAGGCTGATATTTTCTGATAGTTCAGAAATGGTAGTATCTTAACAGAGCATTACAAAGACATTGTGATACAAGCTGTATCACCACTTTAATTCTACACATACTGAAGTAGAAACAAATTAATCAATCCTATTTTATAATAAACCCAAAATCTATGTCCAGCTCATGCCTAATTTTTTCATTAACTTTATTGTATGCCACCCTGTGTGTGAAATAGGTGGATATATATATTTGATAAATAAATAAATAAATAAATAAATAAATAAATAAAAGGATTACAGGTAGTCCTCAACTTACAACTGTTCATTTAGTCACCGTTCAAAGTTATGACACTAAATGACTTAGCAACATAAACTTTGGGCTCAATTGTTGTTATGGCTATCTGTATTTTATACATGAAAACAACCTGATTTTTTTAAAGCAAAAAAGTATTGAATTTGTTAAAAAATGTTCTTGAGAGATTAACTTGAAATTGGCTGCTACAATGTCAAGTGTTAAGCAAGTTCTCCTTCACCTACTGATCCTTCATCTGACAACAATTCCCCCAGAGTGCAGGAAAAAAGGTATACAGGATAAATGAACCCAGGATACATACTAGATTTAGTTGTATATATTGAATGTATAATAATAATGATTTCAAGCTTCTTGTCTATTATATATTATGAAGGCTCCATTCGATTAACTAATACAGTTATAATCCAATAGTAATAGCAGAATAATATATTATTTATTAATTAATAGGTAATTGATAAGGGATAAGGAATACTTGCTAATGATTACTTATTGTTTACTATAAGCTATCAATCTTAGTATCAAATGTAATAGAAAGAAATATGTTTCTTGTTCTATTTATATTCTTCCTATTTTTACATATTTGTATGTTTGTTCATGTTTTAATCTTTTGTAAAGAAAGTCTATTTTAAAACTTGAAAAAAACCACAAAAAAACATCATCCCCAGCAAAACAGCCTTTTGGAAAAGTTGAACTACATCTTAGATAACAGTTGTAGACTACAATGCAATTCACAAATTAGAATTATTTTAAATAGGCTATTCACCTTCATTCCTGGTAGAATACTTGATCAGTTACTGGAGGAATTTTTTTTTTAAAAAAATGCAAAAACAGTTAACCAATTAATTTATAGCATAATAATTTTGCGAGTTTATGCTTTTCTTATATTAAATTTGGACTTGCAAATGTCAGAAACTCCTTCCTACTCCTATTTTCCTCACAACAAACTTTTATAAATTGGGTTGAAAGTGAATGACTGACCCAAAGTCATCCAGCTGGCTGTCATACCTAAGATGGAACTAGAATTCACAGTCACCTGGTTTCTAGCCTGGTGCCTTAACCACTAGAGTAAACTCGCACTTTAATTTGATAATCTGATAATCAATTTATAACTGAAATCTGATCAAATCCTGATGATCGTTGCTGGCAGTTTTGAAGATTATGGTCCAATACATTTAGATGGTACCAAATTTAAAATTTTTAAATTTTATAATTCCCCCAAACTTGCAATATAGCAGGACAATACAGTCTCAGTGGCACAGTGGTAACTGCAGGCTACTTCTGCTGACTGCCGGTTGCCTGCAATTTGGCAGTTCAAACCAGTCAACCAGGCTCAAGGTTGATTCAGCCTTCCATTCTTCCGAGGTGGGTAAAATGAGGATCCAGATTGTTGGGGGCAATATGCTGACTCTGTAAACCGCTTAGAGGGGGCTGTAAAGCATTGTAAAGTGGTATACAAGTCTAAGTGCTATTGCTATTATGTACAAAAACAAGCTTTTGGGACAGACTAACGGACACATTTTTCCACATTGCCAGAAAAATATGACCTACACATGCAAATCTCCATGCATGATGAAAACAAGATTTCAGAATTACATATATTTTCTCAAAAGATGAAACCATACTCTGGTTAGGTTGCAATGTCTCAATATCTAAGGGGCTGCACGCAAAGAAGAGGTCAACCTATTTTCCAAAGAACCTGAAGGCGGAACAAGAAGCAACAGATGGAAAGTAATCAAAGAGAAAACCAACCTAGAAATAAGGATAAATTTCTTGATAGTTAGAACAGTTAACCAGTAGAAGGATTTGCCTTCAGAAGTTATGGGTGGTCCAAGACTGGAGGCTTCTAAGAAGAGATTGGACAAAGATTTATCTGAAATGATAGTGTCTCCTGCTTGAGCAGAGGTCTTCAAACTTGACAGTTTTAAGACTTGTGGATTTCAGCTCCCAGAATTCCTCCTTCAGTCATGTTAGCTCCGGAATTCTGGGAGTTGACGTCCACAAGTCTTAAACTTGCCAAGTTTGAAGACCCTTGGACTAGAAGATCTCCAAGGTCCCTTCAAACTCTGTTATTCTGTCATTCCATCACAAAATGTCACAGATTACACCTACAGGAACACTTTATTATCGGAAGTCATTTATCCAACTTCAACTTGCAGAATTGCCCCATGTTGGCTGAAGATGTTGGGAGAGGAAAGACAACACACACAAGGAAGCCACTGGCTTGCAAAACTATTCTATTGGGCAGAAAAATGTGTCAACAGCTTCAACTGCCCAAAGATAAAGCTGATTTTATCCTATGCAAACAATCATTTCTGATGCACTTCAATTCAACTCTTCAAACATGGAATGTCCATGTGCAAATAAACGGCAGTATATAACTGCACCAGTAATTCATAAAACAGGCCACATTTCCATGCCCACTTGTAAATTTAATTCATAAGGCATTTCATTGTCCATCACTGGAAGGAGAATTTCCCAATTCCTTTCCAGAATTTCTGCTGTGATCCAACCAACACAATCATGGTGATATTCTAAAATTATTTCAGATTAGAAACGACAATGAAGGCATCTCAACGATTTCATAAAAATAACACTCTCATCTCTTTCTCTCTCTCTCTCTCATATACATCCTTGTGGCAGGTTATTTATTTTTGTTGTCTGTGAAATTGGCACTTATGAACCATGGACTTGGAAGGCTGGACTTTGAAAGACAAAAAGATTGTTAATACAACTGGGCATTAATTTTGTTTTCCTGTGAGAATCTTGGAAACCGAAGGACACTTACCTGGGCCGAAGTAGCTCTAGCAATGAGGCTTCAACCAGAAGCTTGGCCTAAACTGGAGTGTATTCAGATTTCCAGGAAAAAAAATATTTTGCTTCTAGGTTTTCTATTCTTCGCATGGAACTTATTTTTTTACACTTTTCATAAACCAGGCCTGGTTGAACTATTACCCCCCCAAAAGGCATTGTTTATGTGTTTATTGAAAATGATAACAGTGTGCCTAAACAGATAAGTTCTTTCCCTTTAATACTTACAAACACAATCCATTCCCCCATTCTGTAACTGCTCTGTATCCATTTTGTTGTCGTTGGTGAGGGAAAGAAACACTGCTATCAAACAATTGATAGCGTAGTCCTCAACGTACAACCACAATTGAGCCCAAATTTTCTGTTGCTAAGTGAGACATTGGTTCAGTGACTTTTGCCCCATTTTACGAACTTTCTTGCCAACATCGTTAAGCGAACCACTGTAGCTGTTAGGTTGTTAAGTGAATTTGGCTTCTCCATTGACTTTGCTTGTCAGAAGATCGTAAAAAGAGATCACATGACTCCAGGACACTGCAACCATCATAAATACGAGACAGTTGCCAAGCGTCTGAATTTTGATCACGTGACTGCAATGGTCGTAAGTATGAACAATGGTCATAAGTCACTTTTTTTTTCATTGCCATTGTAACTTCAAATAGTCACTAAATGAATTGTTTTAAGTCGAGGGCTACCTGTATAATTGCCTTTTTTTTTGACAGAGGCCATAGTTGGATGTAATATTTGCATTACTGAGGATCTTAAGCTCTTGAACAATCATTATCATTTATCTCTACTTTTGTATATATTTCTGGAACCTCTGATCACCAAACAAAAGCTTACAAATATACCTTTGATGCTTGCTTTTTTAAAAATATCTTAATTACAGATGCAATTGCTGACTTCAAAGAAGTGAGGGGAATGGAGGAAAAAAAATGACAAACAGCCCGGTTTAATTTCAAACGTTAATATATTTTCTATTTTATAGGGAATATATGTATTTTTCACCCCTAATTTGCAGCAATGGTGGCATCCTCATTAAAAAGGGGTGAAATTTGTAAGATGCCTCTTAAAATAAATATTTATTTTTTTTATAAAATAATAAAACTTCAAATAAATATTCTTTACACTAGACAATATATTGAAAAAAATTAGAAAATAAAGACTCAATTTTACTGCAACTGTCCAAAAGGGGAAAAAAATCAGAGTCTTGCCATTGAAGGGCTTCATAAGGCAAAAAAAAAAAAATACAATCTAAACCATATGCATTGATTCACATTCTTTTGAATGTACAACATATTAGTATAATATTTTGTGACTTGTGTGCCATACTTGCTTCTATGACACTTGTGTTTTCACAGTTGAAAATATCCTATATACAAAAATATAGCACATCTCTGGCAGAAAATAACTGGGAGTGGGTTGAAGTAGTTTTCCTAATTTACAAGTGTACTAATTCCTTTAAAAAACACACACAAACGCACAACACGCGAGTTTGCTTAGAAGTAGCTCAAGTCTCTTAGCTTATAAAATACTTTAGGTGCTGCCAAGCGTATTCCCACTCTGGATCTCCTCTGGGTGGATTCTAAAGAAGGGTCTCCAAGAGGTTGGATCTTTTTCTCATTTTTGCTCCCGCACACCACCAAGAAACCACAGTGCCACAGTTACAGATCACTTAGTTGGCGTTGTGTCATCCTCCTGGTTACCCAATTAGTGATGCTATGTTGGCTTGTCAATATTCCTGGGTGGGACTTTGGGAACTTTACAGCAAACCGTGTTGGATTGTTTACAGCGACAACCTGGCCTGTTGACTTGGTCGTAACAGCCCTGGCACAATTTAAGGCAACCCTTGGCTGGCAGGTAACACCACAAGCAAGGCAAAACGAGGGACACGACGCCCATGGTGGACCACCGAGTGCAACAGTGGGCCTGGCTACACGAACAGGGGTTGTCGGCGCAGTTGTCCTCATCGTCGTTGGAGCAGTGGTAGAAAAGACCCTTCACGCAGCAGACACAGGTCCCGTAATCTACCATGTTCTGGGCCGAGCAAAGACATTGCTTGTCACAGATCCAACAGGATGGAAGAGTCCGCGGATAAGTGCATTCCTTACACTTACACTTCCCACAGTCCTCACAACGGTAGGCGTGCATATGCAAGTTTTCTTTGCTGGCGGGTTTCAGCTCCCGAGACTTCAGTTCCGATTTCGGCTGTACTCGTATTATCCCCTCGACCACTGTCCCCAAGGATGATGACCCCAGAAGTCTGTGTTCCGATGAATTGCTACTCGTACTTGTCCTTGTGCTACCGCGCGAGCTAGTGCTGCTGACCATGCTGATGGAACGGGAGAGCGGGAGTCGAGAAGAAACATGGACCTGGGGATGGGGAAGCCTGTTCAGATGGCGTTGCTCCGTCAAGTCGTGCGGCCTTTCGCTCTTATGCTGGACCGCCGGCCGTGGGGCTGGCTTCAGTCCCGGTCGGGGAACTACCGTAGGAGGTTCGGTGTATTCATTCGTGTTCCGGATAGCCTTGATCTGGTCCAAGGACAAGACGTGAACTTGTTGGGCTAGGACATCCCTTAGGTCAGAATCTCCAAATTGTCTCCCGCTGTCATGCTGGCCTTGAAGCAAGGGTTGTAACCCACTGCCATTCTGAGCTCTCGTCTCCATCAGTATCCTGAACAGCTATCACTCCAGGAAGCTTAGAACACATCTGAAATCCTAAGAGAAAGAAAGAAAGAGTTAGTTATTTTCTTCTATCCAGGTGTGGGTATTTGCTTTGCCAGGTAATGTAACTGGGTGCAGCCTTGCACCCAGTCTCAGGAAGTTTAGTTTAGTTTACTTTAGTTTATTGTCATTGCACCTCGTGCAACAAAATTAAATACCATTCAGTGTATATTATGACTATGAAAATAAACACAAACACATATCCTTCCCATTCCATACATTGAATTGAAAACCCCTGATATTGCATTAATATTGCACTATACAGTAGAATTCAAGGAAGGAAAGTCAATTAAATGAAGTCTTGATCTTGAAATAAACACACACTCTAAGGAAACCAACCTTCCTTTGATAACCTGAATCGGGCCAAGTTTATGGAACTGCAACACTACAACACTTCCTTGGAATTCTGACTTTCAATACCAACACAGATCTGCATGCAGCTTTTGAACACTGACCCAAACTTAAGTTTGCTCTGAAGTGTACAACTTGGCAAGCAGCTTCATGGGGCTCACTCCACAATCCTGATCAATGAACCCAGTGAAAAATCTGTCTCCATCTCCTCCACTTTACTTTTAGGGTTTACATCTGCATGAAACTCCAGAGAGGCTTTTCAAATTCTTGCCCCATATAGAAAAATCTTACATACAGGCATTAATGTTTGATTGCTTATTGTACCTATGATTATCATTAAGTGTTGAACCTTATGATTCTCGACTCTTGACGAATCTTTTCCTTTATGTATACTGAGACATGTATTACGCCAAGACAAATTCCTTGTGTGTCCAATCACACTTGGCCAATAAAGAATTCTATTCTATTCTGTTCTGTTCTGTGCTGTGCTGTGCTGTGCTATTCTATTCTATTCTTATTCTATTCTATAGGCCACTGATTTCACTGGAATTTATCTAGTAATTAAGAGAATACAGTTTTGAGGACTTTAGCTGGGAGAAAGTTGGAACTTAGTCCCCTTCAAGTTGTAAAATTACAACACAGGTAGTCTTTGACTTACAACCATTCATTTAGTGACTGTTCAAAGTTACAACACTGAAACAGTGGCTTATGGCCACGTTTGACATGACTGTTGTGTCATCCTCAAGGTCACGGGATCCAAATTTGAATCCTTGGCAACTGGCATGTATTTATGACACTTGCATGCATTTATGCAGTGTCCGGGGGGGGGGTCATGTGATCATATGATCCCTTTTTGTGACCTTCTGACAAGCGAAGTCAATGGGGAAGCCAGATTCACTTTACAACCGGGTTACCAGCTTAACAATGGCAGCAAATTCACTTAACAACGGTGGCAAGGCAGGTCGCAAAACGGGGCAAAACTCAACCCTCGTCTCGCTTAGCCAACGGAAATACTGAGCTCCATTGCGGCCATAATTCGAGGATTACCGGAAGTTGCCCCGAAGCTTTGTGAGCAAAATGGGGGCCAGCAGAACAGTAGCTCTGACATTATATGGCAATCTAGGAAAAAAACGTTGGCAGCACATGAAACATGAAGACAAGGCAGAGAGGAAAAGGGAATTAAATTCTATGCCATGGTTAGCAGGAAAGACAGTGAGGAACAATAAGGTTGTTTGAATAAACAAATACTTTTTTTTTTTGAGTATTTGAGGCTAGTCTTACCTGAGATGGGGGGAAAAAACCAAACAAAAACCAAAAAGCCAGACCTTCTCTCTCTTTTCACAATTTTGCATTTGTGTTCCACTTTGCAATGCAAAGTACCAGCAGTAAATACCAATGCTAAGCACTGTCAGAGTTTGCATTGTGCATTCATAACACCCAGAGATAATCCATTCACTTCCTGAACATCGCCAGAAAAGGTGGTTTGGCTTACATGGGCAAACATCCTACACGTTAACAATAAATCACACAATTCCAGGAACAGCATGTGACACAGCTGGCTTCAACTTAAAACTGTGCATTGCTAAAGCATATTGCTTAGCTGCAGAAGCCCAACGAACTATGCTCAGAGTAACAAAAATGTCAAACTGGAAGGAAAGGGGGCGGGGGGGGGGAGGAGAAGAAGAAAGCTGAAATTCTTACTTTCTCAAGATTTAGCAAGATCTATTTCACAAAGGTGAATGGTTCACTCTGATTTGGTAAAGACAAACAAACGAAACTTCATTATGTTCCCTGCAATTCAGCAGAGCAGACTTTTCGAATATGCAAGCATTCCAACATTGCTTGTCTAGTGAATTTTGCAGGATTTATTTCTAGGAGGGGAAACCTGCATGAAAGGGTCCCAATCTTATGGCCATTTGCTTGCCAAAAGTCTTTGATTCCTTCAAAAACCACTTTGGAGAAGCGCTTAAAATCCTGACTTCAATTTGCCTTTCTAAGAACATGAACAAACAGAACTCACTCGCTAATGCTAGATGAAAGTCAGGTACAGACCTATTTTGCAATAACCGTATTAAAAAAAGGGTGTTGCTTTTTAAATCCTTTTTAAATATGGAGGTGGGGGAAGAAAAGGCAGGAGCCCGGAAGGTTTCATATTTAGGATTTCTGTGACAAAGCTTTGCCCTAAAAAAAGATTTGAGTTTGACACCTTTCCACCTGAGTTTATTCTTCCTCCTGGCAACCTGAGCATAGTTTCTTCTCTTATGATAGGCTTTTCTTCTGCATATATATAATATGCTTTTCTTATGCAAAAGCATATTATTTATTTATATAATATGCTTTTCTTATGCAGAAGCATATTATATATATATATATATATATATATATATATATATATATATATATGCTTTATATGCTTTTCTTCTGCATATATATATGATCTTGCAGAAAGAGCCCACAAACAACCTGGAGATAAGTAGGAAACATATTCTGGCTGGGTGGAGATACGAGAGAAAAAGCAGTAGGAACGGGGCTACTAATAAGATTGCCTTATCAGGAAAACTTTGATCCCTTCTCTTCTCCCAAGAAGGGACTCTCTCACTCTGCTTATGCAAAGCCTTCTATCTAGATAGCAACTCCATTCAGGAACACCAAGTCAGGTAGTCTCTCTCTATCTCTTTCTCTCTCCCTTATTCCTTTTCCTGGCCTAAATCATATATAAGATTTAGTGTGACTTTTGATAGGATGTTATTCTCTCTGCCGGAGCCCAGGGGCAGCAGCAGCAGCAGCAACAACAACAACTTTAAAAGGCAGTATTCTCTTTCGAGTCACCCTCTGATTTTGATGGGCATAAAATGTCAAGCCATCTCTCTCCCCCCCACACATATCATATCAAGGCATGAGGGGGAAAAAAGCACACTGAACCTTTTTTTCCAAAATAAATAAAATAACAGGCCCCAGAATGTCATCGTCCGTGGGGCTTGGGATGGAGGAGGGAGCTTGGCCTAGAATAAGACAAAAGTCTCACTCTCTTTAGTCTACAAATAGATTGATTTCTCTATGAATTGTCAGGCAGGTGTTGGGGAAAAAAAACAACAACTGGCAGCCAAAGGTCTCTTTTATAACCAATGGTTTCTCCCACAACTGATACATATGTACATTTACTGAGATGGCTTTTCTGCCAGTATCCCCCCAAAAAATCAAAGTTTATTCACAGGGAAAGGGGGAAAAAATCAGCTCTCTGCCTCAGGGAACTTTCTAAACAGTTTTCTCTCTCCCCCCACCCCACAATCTCCAAAAAATAAAAATAAAAAATCAGTTATTAGGGGAAATTGACAAGGCACACAGCCAGGTCCCTTCTGACAGACAGCAGGGCATCAGGGGAAAAGAATAAAGACAATATTTCGGAGCCATGGAGAATCTCCAACGTTTCCTATCACTGATTCTGGCCCGGTCAACGGCCTGGAGGTTAAATCTAGTGAAGCTAGAAAATGGCCCAAATTGAAAGGAAGGGAGGTGGTGAGGGGGGAGGAAGATGGCCAGCTATTTCCAAAACAAGGAATGCTGCCCCCCTATACACACATACACACACAACCCTTGCCTCAAAATAAAATAGAAGGCAAGGGAAACTGGTAGGGTAGATGCCAGCAAACGTTACTCACAAAGTGGATTTGGCAGTGGTCGTGCTCCCTTTCCAATCTTGTTTCCCCAGCAGAGGGGGAAAAGAGGGTTTTTTTAAAAAAAAAATCAGATTTTTACATTCTCTCACTTCCGAATTGCACCCAGGAAAGGCTCCAACTATGCAAGTCTTTTTTTGGTTTTAACACGAACTGGCCTTCCCGTTTCAAGCAACACAAGCCAAAAAAAAAAAGGCGATTTCAGAATCCGGGGCTCGGAAGTGCAATCTTTTGACAGGTTGGACAACACCCCCTCCCCGCCTCAGTCCACGACTCTTAAGATTTAGCCACTCTTTGCAAAAGTGGCTCGGCTGCCCCCCCCCCCCAGCCCCCTCAGTCCCGATCCGGGGAAAACAAGGGAGTTTGCTTCTCCTTTTGCAAGCAGCAATTCTTTTGGAACTTGAAAGGTAGATTTTTAATTTTTTTTTTTTTTGCCCTTTGGCAAAGCGCACCATGCCGCTTCCCACTGACGGTCGGGGTCACGGGTGGGTGGGTGGGTGAGTGAGGGGGGGGACTCCCACGCTTGCAATGCCTTCCGCAAAGTGTCAGCAGGGTGAGCCCGTGCGAGAGGTCAGACTTCAGCACCCGCAAAATCCCCTTCCCTCCCCACCCCCACAGGCACCTCGCCGGTCTCCATCGTTCCTCTGTCCCCAACGAAGGAGAGAGGGAGCTCAATCCGGGGGGGGGGGAAACCCCTCCGCCGCCGCCTTGCCCACCGGCTCCGATCCGCGGGTTTCTTTGACAAGCCTTCGCTTGGACTAG
Organism: Bungarus multicinctus; assembly: GCA_023653725.1. Classification (NCBI taxonomy): domain Eukaryota; kingdom Metazoa; phylum Chordata; class Lepidosauria; order Squamata; family Elapidae; genus Bungarus; species Bungarus multicinctus. Next base: position 40,929,838 of record CM042851.1, on the reverse strand, counting down.
AAGACCCCCAAGGTTCCTTCCAACTCTATTATTCTATTCTGTTCTCTCTCTCTCCTCGCCGGGAGTCCGCTTGGCAAAGAGAAGGGCAAAAGCTTGCAAGCGTGCAAGCCAGGTCACCCTCAAGCCCTCTCCCTCCCTCCCTCTCTCTCTCTCTCCCCTCCCCGCCATCCTCCCTCTCCACCACGACCCCCAAGGTCTCTCTCTCTCTCTCCCCGCGTCTTCCTGCAGTGGGCGAGTAAATCCAACCTCGAAGCCGAAAAAGGAAAGAAGAAGAGGAGGAGGAAGAAGAAGAAGAAGAAGAAGAAAAAGAAGAAAGAAGAGAAGGAAGGAGAAGATAAAAAAGAAGAACAGAAGGCGTTTCTTCCGTTGCAAACTCACTTCGAGTCCAGGTTGTGAGCGAAAAGCATCGAAATGTTTTGCGTTTTAGACCGAGGAAGGGAGAAAAAAAAATCCACTGCAAACTTGGGAAGATATTCTCTCTCTCTCTGCTTTCACTCTTCTCTTCTCCAAAGGGGGGAAAAATAACAAGTCGTAAGCCAGAGAGCCACACGCCGCTGCACCACAATCGGCGGATTTCTTTCCTTTTTCTTTAAAGAAAACAAAACAAAACAAAAAACCCGCCCTTTTCTTTCCCGATCCGGCGAGGATGTTTGTCCCCCTTCGCGATCTCCTGGTCTCCTTTTTCCCCCCCCCTTCTTCTTCTTCTTCCCCCTTTTCGTTTTTCTCAATGAAAAGGCCGATTCGTCATTCTCCAGCAAACTTTTTTTTTCCTCGCATGCACCGTACGCCGAAAGGAGCGCGGAGGGGACGAACCCCAGCAAAAAGGCACGGAGTGGTCCTTTTAAAAAATGGAAGAGAAAAAAAAAATACGATTCCCGGAGTGATTTGGATGAGATCTCGCTCAGAATCTTTTCCAAGCCCCCCAAAACGGCTTCTCGGACTCTCTCTCTCTCTCTCTCTCGGATCGTTGGCTTCCCCGATTTCGAACCGTTGCAAAACCGTTTGCAAAAAGAAAAATTAAAAAGAAAAAATAGGAAAAGGAGGGGAGGGTAGCTTTTTTTTTTAAAGTGGTCGGTGGCTCGCTTGCTCGGAGTTTGTGTGCTGTACGTGAGTGCGTGTTTTTTCCCCTCTCTCTCTCTTTCTCTCTCCCTCTCTCTGTCTCTCTCTCTCTCTCTCCCGAGGCAGCTTTGCTGATTGCAAAAGGGGAGGGGGAGAGAGTTGCTGTTGTTTTAAAGGGGAGGGGAGGAAAGAAAAAAAAACAGCGGGGTTTTGCTTAAGCAGCTGCTTTCTTGCTGCTGTTTGTATCTTTGCAGAAAAGCAGGTTTGAGATCCGGTCTCTTAAGAGCTTCGGCGTGGGGTTTTTTTTTTTTCTGCTCCCCCTCCTTTCTCTCCTTTTTTTCCTCCCCCTTTCTTTCTTTTTTTTTTTTTCCTCCCCCCTTCTCCTCCTTCTTCTCCTTTCCGGAGGAGGCAGGGTGATCTCTCTCGGCAAAAGCAAAAGTAAATGGCGTCATGTGGATCTGAGGAGGAACAGAGAGCAGTTGTTGTCCTAGGAGGATATATCGCATCCGGTCTCAGCTCATTGGCTCGCGCGGGGCTACATTCATTTCAACCCCCCCCCCTTTTTTTTTTTTTTTTTTTGCCAGGGCGCTTTCGGGCTTGCAAAACTCGCGCACACACCAGTCGGCGTTCGAGACCCCGGCTGGAGGAAGGCAGCCGCGCCCGCTCCGCTCCTTGTAGTGGGATGCGATGCGGAAGGGAGGGGGGGGGGAACTCCCTGATGCACCCCAGGAATGAAATGAGGGGGGGGGGAGAAAAAATCGGTGGGCATCCTGCTTTGCCCCCCGCTAAACGCCTCGTTTCGGAGAAGCTGGGGGTGGTGGTGGGAAGGAAAGGGAGACGGTGACATTTTGGACAAAGGGAAAGAGCGAAGGGGGGGACTCGAACTCCCCCACCTCCCTCCCTCTCTCTCTCTCTCTCCCTCCCTACCTCCCTCTTCCTCCCCGGTCCTATTTGCCTGCTTGCTCTGAAATCCGAGGGGATTTTCGCATCCTCTAACTGGGGTATATGTGTGTCCCCAATTCCCTGGAGCCGCGGCCTTCTTACACCGGGGTCTGTTCGGAAAGGGGCTGGGTACTTACAGTCCCATCGCTTGCCCGGGCCGGTTAGTCTCTCCTCTCCTCTTTCTCTCCCCCTCTCCTCCCCCAAACCGGGCCGCCAAGCCACATGAAGAAGGTTAGAGACCTCTAACCGGGTTGAATCTTGACCTTAACAAACGGTCTTGTGCGTGCGTGTGTGTGTTTAGTTTAACTGAAGGGAAGCAAGAACATTTTTTTCGGGTCCGGTTGGCGGTGTGAACAATTCAGCCCCCACCCCTACCCCACCCCACCTCCCATCCCGGTCCTGCTCTTACCTAAACCCCTCAAACCATCCCAAATGGCAAACGAGTTATATTCGGGATGGATTTCCCGGGGTTTCCTTAAAACGAGGCTCCCGAGAGGGGAAGGGGGAGAGGTGGCTCCGTCCCTCTTTGGATGTCCCCTCCTTTGGGGGGGTGGGGGTGGAGTTGGGAGGAATAAACCCCGCTGCCTTTACTTGCTGAGCCTTACAAAGGACGTTGGGTGCCTTTGGATGGAGCGCAAGCCTCCTCCTTGCGACCGGAGGGTTAGGATGGGGGAAACGGGCGCAAGAGGCTTCTAAGGACTGCAGAGTTAGCCCAGGCAGCCCCCACCTCTTTCTTCCCCCCCCCCAACTCTTCGCCTCCCTCAAAAAGAGCCAGGAGGCTAAAACAGACCTAAGCAAGGCAAGCGGAGCTGAAATAATAGAATAGAATAGAATTCTTTATTGACCAAGTGTGATTGGACACACAAGGAATTTGTAATAACACGTGGGGCGGGGCATTGCATCACGAATGTAACTTCGCGGCTCGTTCCCACCCACCCCGCATCTACCTCCACCCCCATCCCTGCCTTGTCGTCCCCCCCCCCGCCCCCCGGCCTCCATTCAAAGCAAGGTAATCCAATCACCTAGCCGATTTTCCAGGGCGCTCCGCGGGGAGGAGAAAAAAGGGAAAGGAATCGTGTTGGGCTTGGATTATCCCAAGGAGACGTCGAGTACAAGTGTTAGCTGCGATTCCGCCCCCCACCTCCCGCACACCTCCTATCCTATCGTCCCCCCCACCCACCCCGCCTCCATCCTCGCCCCCGTTCACCCTCTGCGTGTTAGTTAGCGTACGTGAGGAGAAGAAGAACGGTGCCCTGGGAGAAACGAGAGCAGCTCGTTGCTTTTTTTCAACCTTGCAAAATAATAATAATAATAATAATAATAATAATAATAATAATAATAATAATAATAATAATAATAATAATGCTGCCTATCTGTAAAAACTGGTGCATGGGGAAGCTTTGTAAAAATAGGAAAAGGGCAGGCGTGATGCGAGGCTGGTTTTATTTGGAAAGAGTTTTTCCACTGGGGATTATAGGAAGGCATGGATTTATTTATTTATTGTGAATGAATGTTCAAGGCTGGCTACGATTGGGAAGCTTCAATCTATTCTAAGCCTTGGAAGCAGCTGATTAAACTGGCTGGTGGGAAAGCCAGGAAGATTTGCTTCTGGGGTGGGGAAATCGGTTGACATTTGTCCCGACGGCCCATTGAAGCCTTTCTCCAAAGAGAAGGGAAGTTAGTTCTCCAGAGTGTCCAGACAGAGAAGAGCAACAAAAATGATGAAGGGGCTGGAGGCTAAAATGTAAGAAGAACCCGTTACAGGAATTGGGTACCAGACAGATTAACAGAGTTGGAAGGGACCTTGTAGATCATCTAGTCCAGCCCTTCGCCCAAGCAGGACACCCTACACCATTTCTGACAAATGACAGTCCAGTCTCTTCTTGGAAGCTTCCAGTGATGAAGGTCCCACAACTTCCCAAGGCAACTTCTGTTCCATTGGTTGATTGTTCTCACTGTCAGAAAGTTTCTCCTTATTTCCAGGTTAAATCTTTCGTTCAGTTTCCATCCATTATTCCTTATCTGGCCTTCAGGTGCTTTAGAAAATAGCTTGACCCCTTCCTCTTTGTGGCAGCCCCTTAAATATTGGAAGACTGTTATCATGTCTCCCCTGGTCCTTCTCTTCACTAGACTAGACATGAGTTCAAATCGAAAATGCTGTTTTGATAATAAGTATTCCATCTAAGGGTAAAGAAGTTATGCCATATGTTACTATTCTAAACTCACTATTTTGAAATAGAGTATCGGATTTATTTATTTATTTGTTTTTTAAAAAATCCACTATAATTTTCCATTAGGAATCCTTTGCAAATGGTTGGAAGGTTAATGTAGGTAAATGTCTGTGGAGATTCTCCATCATCCAGTCATGGCTATCCCAAAAGAGTTTTTCAAAAGGGAACTGGACTTTCTCAGCTTTTTCCTCCTTTGAAAACGTTTCACTTCTCATCCAAGAAGCTTCTTCAGTTCTGATTGAATTCTGAACACACACACACACACACACACACACATACTGTATATATATTACTAAACATACATGTATTATATGTGCGTGTATACATACACACACACAATTACTAAATATACATGTATAGTTTTACTACTTTTAACCTTGTAAGCCATACGGTCGTCTTGAAATAAAGTGAGCAGCAAATACATTTATTTATTTATTTATTTATTTATTTATTTATTTATTTATTTATTTATTTAATATACCGCCCCCTCTCCCGATGGGACTCGGGGCAGTGTGCAGCCAAGTAAAAACAGCACAGTTATAAATACAATTTTTAAAATAGAGTTAAAATGAATTAAAATAATGGCTGAGTTAAAATAAAGATAAAAACTAACCAGGAAATTTAAAAGCTGAAGCCATTAAAACCAATTAAAAGCCCTACACGTAACTCTAGGCCAGACCGGCTTGATGGAAAAGATGAGTCTTCAGCGCGTGCCGGAAGGCCTGTAGGTCAGGGATAGTCCTCATCTCCGGGTGTAATTCATTCCAGAGGGAGGGTGCTCCCACAGAGAAGGCCTGCACCCTCGGGGCCGCCAGCCGGCATCACCCAGCCAACGGCACCCTGAGGAGGCCCGCCCTGTGGGAGTGCACTGGCCGACGGGAGGCCGATGGTGGCAGTAGGCGGTCCTGTAAATAACCAGGTCCCAAGCCATGGAGCGCTTTAAAGGTGACCACTAACACCTTGAATCGCACCCAGAAGGCCACCGGAAGCCAATGCAGCCCGCGCAAGAGCGGTGTAACATGGGAGCTTCGAGAAACAAACAATACATTAATAAATGTTTGTTAATAAACAAACAATACATTAGGAACCAAAAATTATCTCCAGGAAAAAAAATTAGACTTGCACAATTGGAAAATAGGTGTGATAAGATACGCAAGAGCTGGTGCATACATATTTCTGCACGCTGTGCTCAAGACAAGAAGATGCTTATTAATCACGGATTTTTATATCAAACTGATTAAAAAGCATTAACAAAGTGTAGGAATAATGAAAGGAAAGGTAAAATGAGCTTGGAAACCCGGATTGTAATAGAAGAACTCCTCAAATTGATTGTTTTTGTCAGCTTCCTGGAGTCTTTAAGCAAAAATAGCAGCAACAACAAATGTTGACAGTGTATTGACCATCCATTCCGGCATAGGGGACTGGAGACTAAAACATATGAAGAACAGTTACAGGAACTGGGCTTGGCTAGTCTAGCGAAGAGAAGGACCAGGGGAGACATGATAGCAATCTTCCAATATTTGAGGGGCCGCCACAGAGAGGAGGGAGTCAAGCTACTGTATTTTCTAAAGCGCCTGTAGGCCAGACAAGGAATAATGGATGGAAACTGAACAAGGAGAGATTTAACCTGGAAGTAAGGAAAAACTTTCTGACAGTGAGAACAATCAACCCATGGAACAGAAGTTGCCCTCGGAAGTTATGGGAGCACCATCACTTGAGACCTTCAAGAAGAGATTGGACTGCCACTTGTCAGAAATGATGTAGGGTCTCCCGCTTGGGTGGCGGGTTGGACTAGATGACCTACAAGGTCCCTTCCAACTCTGATTATCTGTAAATATGTTTTCTCTGTGAGTATCGGTTGAAATTTGAAGAATAAATATTTTTACCAGTTCCTGAGGCCATAGTACTAGACACTTTGTTAAATTCCAAAAAGCAGGCATATAGCCAAGAAGAACATGCTTTAATGCTGCGATCAGTCCAGGACCATGTTAAGTGGCTTGTGGATCTCAATATTCATATTGAATTTCATATTCAATATTCATATTGAATTTCATATTCAATATTCATATTGAATTTCATATTCAAGTCTGAATATGGCCATCACAGAAGACCAGATATTCTGATTCAAACTCTTGAATTGCATCTCCAGCAATTCATGGTGATTGCAGCCAAACCTTTATTAAACATCCTGGGTGACTCGAATAGACCCCCAATGACATCATTGTTGCTCTGGCTTCATTTAAAGATCAAAGGAATCTCTCATATTATGGAACCGCAGTTTCCTCTTTTGTCCAAATCCGGCAACGAACCGCAGTTTCCCCCTTTTTTTTTTGTCCAAATCCAGCAATGGTGGCCTTCAGTTTTCACAAAATCTAGATGTTTGTGGAAAGGTCAGTAAGATGCCCTAGAGTTACTAGAGATCTAATTAGAATAGATCTCATTAGCAACTATCATTAACTCATAATTAAAGGGTATGTTTCACTGTTGTGCAACATCTATCATGCAGTTCACGAGAAAGAAACTTGTGATGTCTATCATTAGTTTCCCTCAACAACCTAACAGCAATTTTTAAATAATAGTGAGGATTTATATTCTGATAATTAAAAAGTTACATCCTGGAGTCAAAGCCCTTCCTTCCTTCCTTCCTTCCTCTCCTTCCTTCCTCTGTCCCCCCTCCGTCATTCCTTCCTCCCATTCTCCCTCCCTTTCTCTCCTTCCTTCCTCCCTCCCTCCCCCTCCCTCTTTCCATTCCCCCTCCCTCCCCCTTCCTCCTACTCTCTCCCCCTCCCTTGGTTCCTTCCTTCCATCCTCCCTGCCTCTCTCCTTCCTCCTCCGTCCCCCTTCCTTCCCTCCTTCCTTCCCTCCTTCCTTCCATCCTTCCTTCTTCCCTCTCTCCCTCCCTTTATTCATATCCCTCCTTTTAACATTTCTGGCTCCTTGGTCCAACTAAAAGATACCACCTTTCCCAATGTTTTTTTTTTTCTCTGTTTATCCAGTCCAGAGTCAGGTGCCAGTTCCCAGGTAGATATTTCTCTTTCCCAGTTGACCAGATTTTCACTGCATTGTAACCACTAGGAGGGAAGGATAATTGCTTTGCTTAGCCTTTAGAAAAATAAATATGTCTGGGGTGGAAAAAGAGACCAACCCATTTGTTTCTCTACTAATATTTAGAGTTATCACCAGCCTTAAGAGCTGCCCATTGTCTTTCGTCTTCTGCATTGTGATGTAAAGCCATTATGCTACCAAGGTGGTTAAAAATGTGAAAAAATGGTCACAAGTCACTTTTTTCATTGCCGTTATATCTTTGAACTGTCACTAAATGAACTGTTGTAAGTTGAGGACTACCTCTGGGACCCTATCCAGCTCTGGTTATTTGTCTCAGCAAGGAATATGACTTTCTACCATTGTGCTCTGCTATTACATGCAGTTCATTAAGAGCTGTGGTGGTGCAGTGATTAGAATGCAGTACTCCAGGCTAATTCTGAACGGCTGAAGCTTGACTCGTCTTTCCAAGTTTGGCAAAATGGGGACCCAGATTGTTTTGGGGGGCAATAGTCTGACTCTGTAAACCACTTAGGGCTGAAAAGCACTGAGAAGTGGTATTTAAGTCTAAGTGCTATTGCGAAGGAAGGAAGGAAGGAAGGAAGGAAGGAAGGAAGGAAGGAAGGAAGGAAGGAAGGAAGGAAGGAAGGAAGGAACCAAGCAAGCCATAGTGGCTCAGTGGTTAGAATACAGTATTGCAGGCGGACTCTGCCCACTGCCAAGAGTTCCATTCTGAGTGGCTCAGGATTGACTCATCCTTCCGAGGTTGGTAAAATGAGGACCCAGTTTGTTTTAGGGGCAATAAGCTGACTCTGTAAACCACTTAGAGAGGGCTGAAAAGCACTGAGGAGTGGTATATAAGTCTAAGTGCTATTGCTAAGGAAGGAAGGAAGGAAGGAAGGAAGGAAGGAAGGAAGGAAGGAAGGAAGGAAGGAAGGAAGGAAGGAAGGAAGCTAGCAAGCAAGCCGTAGTGGGACATTGGTTAAAATACAGGCTGACTCTGCACACTGCCAAGAGTTCGATTCTGAGTGGCTCACGACTGACTAAGCCTTCCGTCCTACCGAGGTCAGTAAAATGAAGACCCGGATTGTTTGGGGGCAATAAGCTGACTCTTAGAGTGGGCTGTAAAGCATTGTGAAGCAGTATATAAGTCTAAGTGCTATTGTTAAAACACACCCCAAAAGGCATTTCTTCAAAACCCTGACAGATGAGGCATGTTTATTGAACTCCCAAGCCTATCTATAGGAAGTTCTCGATTTACAACCATTCATTTAGTGGCCATTCAAATAACACTGAAAAAAGTGACTTGAGACCAGGTCCTTATGACTGTTGCACCCATCCCTACAAGTCGCATGACCCAAATTTGGGTACTTACTTACAATGGTGACAGAATCTCAGGGTCATGTGATCACCGCTTGCAACCTTCTAAGCGATTTCTGACAAAGAAAGTCCACGGGGAAAGCCAGATTCATTTAACGACCACATGATTCACTTAACAACTGCAGTGATTCACGTCACAAGCAGGGCAAGAAAGGTGGTAAAATCAAACTAAGAACTGTCTTGTTTCTCAGTGGAAATTCCGGTTGAAGCTGAGACATACCTTTACAATGCTACTTAATATAATGCTACCTCATATAGACTTTCTTGTTTTTCCCTGAAGAGGTTTTGCTTCTCATCTGAGAAGATTCTTCAGTTCTGACTGAATGTGCTGGCCTCCAAGGGGCCTCAACGACTCCCAGAGTGCTAATGACCAAATGACTGCAATGAACATAAATCCTTCCATTCTTCATCATCGAGTCAAGAGCTGAAGAAGCTTCTTGGATGAGAAGCGAGACATCTTCAAAGGAAAACCAGAAAGTCCAGTTGCCTCTTGAAAAAGCATCTTTGGGACAACCATGACCTGGATGTCTGAGAATCTCCATAGCTACTTCGTATAATACTACTAAGTTGAGGCCTATCTCTATAATATAATATAACTGTGTTGCAGAAATCCTAATTGTATTCTTGAACAATGTGCAGCTTTTAACCTGCTGAAAGTAAGAAGGTGTCATTCTTTTCCTTCATTTGATTCTCCTCCTTCAGTAGCCAAAATGAGTGGGAGGTTGGAGATAACTGAGTCATCCAGTGCTTCTATAAATAAATCCACGGCCTGCTCTGCAACTTAAATAAATTGTAAGTTACACCTTCATTTGTACTTGTCCATGAATGTAGGTAAGCCTGGATCAGAGTTCCTATGCCTGTGGAACTCAGCTTCCAGGATTCCCAGCCAAGAAACAATGGATGGAAACTAATCAAGGACAGAAGTAATCTAGAATTTAGGAGAATTTTTCTAACAATGGGAACAATCAACCAGTGGAATGGTTTGCCTTCAAACGTTGTGGGTGCTCCATCATTGGAGGTTTCTAAGAAGAGATTGGACAGCCATTTGTCTGAAATAGTAAAGTGTTTTTGGCTTGAGCAAAGGGTTGGAGTAGAACAGTGGTTGCCAATCAGTGGGCCAGGGACCACTGGTGGTCCGCGAGAAAATTTTGGTGGTCTGCAGAGATATGTCCCCCTCAAAGCACTCCCCCCAAAGCAATTAATTCAGGCTGCATGGAAACATAAGGCTGCACTGCCCACATGGTCTACCCATCTACTGGCCCGCATCCTTCAGCCGAGCGCAAACTTTACCTTGAGTAGAGCCATGTGAGCTAGAACTGGAAGGTAAAACCAACGGTAGGGGAGGGAAATCTGCCCCGGGGTGGCCTGCTGATGTTGGTGGGAAAGTCGGTCCCATATTCCAGAACTGCAAATAGTCACAAGGACTGGCCCTTTGGTCATCCCCAGAGCAGCTCCTCCAGTCCATGGCAGGCCGGTGCACCTGGTTGGAGGAGTAGCTGCTCCAGGATGACCAAAGGACCAGTTTTGTGACTTCTGCAGCTTTGGAATATGGGACCGACTTTCCCACCAATGTCAGCAAACCATTTATTCTGTTGTTCTATTAATATGATTGTTGTTGAGAATTATGGAACTTGAAGTCCATCATGGTAAGAGATAAGAATATTTGGGAGATGAGAATGTTTTCTGTAGTACTCTGTTTCAATTGGAAAAGGATAAAAATGACTGCCCAGGGCGTATTCAAGGCAGAAGACATAGCCAGCTGTTGTCGTTTTCATGGCCAGTACATTTGCTCAAACACAAGAGCTTCATTGTGTTAGTGTGTGGTTCTCCTCCTCTCCATCCCAGCTGCGCTCTGAAACATTCTCTCACACTCCTTGCTCCTAATGGCAAGTAAGGATACACTGATCTTATAAAGAGAAAGATGGACAATTTGAACTCAAAACAGTTTTTTTCCGAGAAGGATCCGGACCCAAAAGGATATGTGGTGTTTTTCAAGCCAGTTGAGTAATGAATAACTTTTAATAACAACAACAACAACAACAACAATAGTAATATTTTCACAAACTGACTACTTAGAACACCATAACCAAGTTGCTAAAATCATCCACTGGAAACTATGCCAAAAGTTTGGATTTGAGTATATTAATAACTATTGGGAACATCAAGTTGAGAAGGTTCTGGAAAATGAAAAAGTCAAGATCTTGTGGGATTTCAGAATTCAGATGGATAAGCACTTGGTCCACAACACACCTGACATAACAATATCAATAGTTGAAAAGAAAAAAGGTTCATTCATTGACATTGCAATACCTGGTGATGCACGAATTGTAGACACGCAGCAAGAAAAAATCGGGACTTACAAATTGAAGTTGAGAAACTTTGGAAAAAGCAATCGAGTGTTATCCAATTGGAGTAATTGGAGCCTTTGGAGCAGTACCTAAAGGGCTACCTCACTATTTGGAAATTCTGAATTTATCAGACTTGAATACCCTGATTCTACAAAAAACCACCCTACTTGGAACAGCTTATATCCTCCGACGCTACCTTAACAGTTTCTAGGTCCTTGGTTAGGACTCGAGCAGTTGAGCTACCAACCAGCCCCAAAGGCTGTGAATCTCACCAAAGATTTAATAATAATGATGATGATGATGATGATGATAAATACAAAGCAAGGAAACAAGTTGAAAGCTTTATTTAGCAGAGGTGAGAAGAAAGGAGACAAGAGAAAAACTGAAGCAGGCATGCGATTTAAAACTGATCTCCCATAGCAAATTAAGAATGGCAGAAACATAAGAACTGGGTAACGTGAAGTATGATGGGAGAATTGTCTTTGGATTTGTCATCTTATGGAATGTATCTGGAGGGTGGAGCATTACACGAATCGCAGCAGCCTATCAATCAAATGCAGATTACCAATAAAGGAGAATATTTCTAGCCCAGGGTTGGAATGAAGGGTCCTTGGTGCTCTCTTAGCTTGCTTGCTTTTCTTGCAGATGTTTCATTGCCCTAAGTAACATCATCAGTGCTACTAGCACTTCTTCTTCTTCTTCTTCTTCTTCTTCTTCTTCTTCTTCTTCTTCTTCTTCTTCTTCTTCTTCTTCTTCTTCTTCTTCTTCTTCTTCTTCTTCTTCTTCTTCTTCTTCTTCTTCTTCTTCCCCTTCCCCTTCCCTCTTCTTCTTCTTCTTCCTCTTCCTCTTCTTCCCCTTCCCCTTCCCCTTCCCTCTTCTTCTTCTTCTTCTTCTTCTTCTTCTTCTTCTTCTTCTTCTTCTTCTTCTTCTTCTTCTTCTTCTTCTTCTTCTTCTTCTTCTACTTCTTCTTCTCTCGTCCCCCTCCTCCTCCTCCCCTCCTCCTCCTCCTCCTCTTCCTCCTCCTCCCTGCAAACCTTCCTCCCTTCTAGCACTAATAATGTTATCTAGTTAGGCAGGGATGGGATCTGACAGGGTTAACTACCGGTTCGGTGATTTACGATGTGCTTGCCTACACGCTGCAGTGTGTGTGTAAATCTTCATTAGCTTGCTGCCTGGACAGCTGAGCAGCGCTTGCATGCAGGGAAGCAGCGTTTGAAAAAGCCCCTTTTTCCTTTTTCCTGCTGTCTTGCACAGCAGCTGAGGTTGAAAAAGCAGGAAATAAAGGTCGGGTAAGAGCCCAGGCGGGTGGGTGGGCCAAAACAGCAGCAGACATAGAACGGTTCTATGTCTGCTGCTCTTCAGAGCTACCGGTTCTACAGACCCAGACAGAACCGGTAGAATCCCACCCCTGGAGTTAGGGTAATGAAATGTCTGCAAGAAAACAAGCAAGTTCAGAGAGCAGCAAAGACCCCACAGTCCCCCTCCCCCTCCTCCTCTTCTTCTTCCCTCCTCCTCCTCCTCTTTTCTGCATACCCTCCTCCTTTCTAGCACTGATGATGTTACCTAGTTAGGGTAATGAAACGTCTGCAAGAAAACAAGCAAGCTCAGAGAGCACCAAGGACCCCTCAAATGCAATTACTCAACACAATATTTTTTCCAATGGCTACTTATGGTTGCAAAAGGCAAAGGGTGGACATCTTTGAATTATGGTGTTGGAGAGGACTTTTATTTATCCCCATGGGCTGCAAAAGTGACAAGCAAAGAAGTCCTCAATTGAATCTCACCAACATATCACTCGCGACTGCCAAATAAAGGCTATCCTACTTTGGCCATGTCATGCGAGCTGACTCGCTCGAAAAGTCAGTCGTGCTTGGAGGGATCGGTGGAAAAAGGAGAAGGTATCTGGACAGAAAAAGACAGAAAAGAACAAAATTATCTGGGCAGGCAGAAGCACTCTTAAGTTTTTAACTGAAAGAGGATGATACTGGGACTCGTTGCATCTTGGTTGGGTGCACAGCTCCGTTCCTGGGGTATCACAGGACAGGTAGACCTCGACTTGAGACCACAATTGAGCTCAACATTTCTGTTGTTAAGCGAGACAGTGGTTAAGTGAGTTTTTCCTCCCCTTTTAGATCTTTCTTGACAGAGTTGCTGAGTGATTCACTGCAGTTGCTTAGTTAGTTAACACGGTTATTCAACAAATCTGATTTCCCTGTTGATTTTGGTTGTCGGACGGACTGCCAGTTGCCGAGCATCCAAATTTTGATCATGTGACCATGCTACAAGGGTCATACAGGTGAAAAACATAAGCCATAAGTGATTTTTTTTCCCCAGTGCCCTTGTAACTTCAAATTATCATTTAATGACATGTATAAGTCTATATACATAAAAGTGAATCAGAGCATTAGTATTTCCTATATTATTATTAACACGCTCTGATGCTAAAGAGTTCTACCCCCCCCCTGCCCACCTGAAAAGAAATCTCTTCCAAATACAGTTCAGCTACGCCATGCCCAGGCTCCTTGCTGTCTCCTCCTTGCTCACACAGCAAATACTGTTTCGGTTTCCAAACAGCCCTCAACTTTCTCATTCCCCACTTGAAAAGAAATCTGTTCCAACTGCAGTTGAGCTAAGCCACGCCCAGGCTCCTTGCTGTCTCCTCCTTGCTCATACAGCAAATACTGTTTCAGTTTCCAAACAGCCTTCAACTTTCTCATTCCCCACTTGAAAAGAAATCTGTTCCAACTGCAGTTGAGCTAAGCCACACCCAGGCACCTTGCCGTCTCCTTCTTGCTCACACAGCAAATACTCTTTCGGTTTCCAAACAGCCCTCAACTCTCTTACACACTGACAGGACGCTAGCCAGATAAATACCGATGGATGTAGACAGTGGCACAATTCCCCTCCCCCCCTTATTTTCCTTCCCAGAAACTTGCCCGATCACATAGTTTTGTAACGAAGCACGGCTACCCTGCTAGTCTTTCTATATAGATCACCTCATATCCAGAAGTACTTTTCCTGATAATCAGAATAAAGGTTGTTTTTTAGGTAATTAGGCAACAAGCTATGAGTTTGCTCAGTACCATTTAATTACAAAGTCCTTTCGTGCTGTTCCAATCATTTTGACTCTGTTTGGGGATGAGTTGGGCTCCGAACTGAATGGACAACAGCACAATTCTTTCATCAGCCTTAGTTAAAGCCCAGCCTTTGCAGGGGCAATAGAAAAAGGAGCCAGGATAAAAATGTGTTCTGCTGACTATGGCTATCTTTGTTCTACCCTGTGCTTTGCTGCTGGCTGGACTCTGGCAGCACAGAAAAGAACAGGACAAGAGGGTCTAAAGCATGGCATGAGGACATTGGCAGTGACATGGCGGAAAAAGGGGGCAAAACTGGAAACGACACAAAAGGGCTCTGGGATCTAATCTGGTGAAAACATCTACAGACAGATTGCTGGAACTGGGTATGGCTAGTCTGATGAAAAAAAAGACTAGGAGACATGATAGCAGTGTTCCAATATCTCAGGGGCTGCCCCAAAGAAGAGAGGGAATCGACTTATTTTCCAAAGCACCTGAAGGCAGAGCAAGAAGCAATGGATGGAAACTAACCAAGGAGAGAAGCAACTTAGAATTAAAGAGAAATTTCCTGACAGAACAATTAATCAGTGGAACAACTTGCTTCCAGAAGTTGTAAATTTTCCAACATTGGAAGTTTTAAAGAGGAGGTTATATAATCAAGTATCTGAAGTGGTGTATGGTTTCCTGCCTAAGCAAGGGGTTGGACTAGAAGACCTCCAAGGTCCCTTCCAATTCTGTTATTCTATTCTATTCTATTCTATTCTATTCTATTCTATTCTATTCTATTCTATTCTACTCTACTCTACTCTACTCCATTCCATTCCATTCCATTCCATTCCATTCCATTCCATTCCATTCCATTCCATTTTCTATTCTATTCTATTCTATTCTATTCTATTCTATTCTATTCTATTCTATTCTATTCCATTCCATTCCATTCCATTCCTATCCAATCACAGTTGGTCAATAAAAGAATTCTATTCTATTCTATTCTATTCTATTCTATTCTATTCTACTCTACTCTACTCTACTCTACTCTACTCTACTCTACTCTACTCTACTCTACTCCACTCCATTCCATTCCATTCTCTATTCTATTCTATTCCATTCCATTCCATTCCATTCCTATCCAATCACAGTTGGTCAATAAAAGAATTCTATTCTATTCTATTCTATTCTATTCTATTCTATTCTATTCTATTCTATTCTATTCTATTCTATTCTATTCTATTCCTATTCCTATTCCATTCCATTGACTAGGGGTGACATGATATCAAAGTCCCAATATTTGAGGGGCTGCCACAAAGAAGAGAGGGTCAACCTATTCTGGAAGGAAAGGTTAAACATGGTGATTAATCCACCATAGCTGTTTTATACAACTAAAGTAGCAAACCCTTTTGCATTACTACACTTTTACATTGTAGTATTTAATGACTATGGGCCTCACATTTTAAGGATTGATATTATACTATAGTTAGGCCACATGTAATTGACAGATTGGATGCCAAATTATGATTTTAATATAGTTTTTGTCCGTTATTTATTACTTTATACTAGAATTTTTGACTGGATGTTCCTTGAGTGTTTTTCTTTGTTCTGGTCTCTGGTCTTTGTATATAAGCTTGATTTGATTTTTATTTTATTTTTTTGTGGAAAAAAACTAAGGAAAGATCCAACTCAGAACTGAGGAGAAATTTCCTGATGGTGAGAACAATTAACCAGTAGAATGATTTGCCTTCAGAAGTTGTGGGTGTCCCATCACCGGAGGTTTTTAAGAAGAGACTGGACATATGATCTGAGATCGTATAGGCCCTACTAGGAGTTCCCAACCAGGGGTGCTCACACTCCCTGGGGATCCAAGACGATATTCCAGAGGGTGCAAAAAGTTCAGAGGTTTCAAAATTATAGTGTATATGCATAATGATATCAATATAATTGTTTACTTTTGTAAGGGGTGCGAGAATATATCAGAAGCTTTCTAGGGGTGTGGGGTACAGAAAAGGTTGGGAACCCTTGAGTTGAGGGTTGGACTAAAAGACCACAACTCTGTAATTCTGTTGCTTGGTGCAGCAAGACTTCAGCTGCCCTACTGTGTTAAAGCCAGGCAACTCCATTCGGCTGAAGCTGATACTCTTGCCTTCTGAAATTTAAATATATTTCATCTCTAGGAGCAGCCCAAGGGGACGAAAGGCAGCATTCCCATCTGTCTGTTTTATTCTTCCTCCTTCAGAGAAGTACAAATAGATAGTTATTTTCTTTGCAAGATGCGTTTCCTGAAAGTGCTCATTCAGGGCAAAGAGAAAACTGCTGATGGCTTTTCTAGCATGTCCCTTGAGCATTTAGTGTCTCGTCTCCTGGCTTAATGCAATGATATTGATCTAAGACCACTTCTCTCTCTCTCTCTTTCTTTTTTAAGTGAGTGGGAGGCAATCATTAATACTGGCATTTCCTTTGAAAGGTAAACCTTTCTTTGACATTTTCTTTTTAATGTTTAGCATTTGAAAGAGCAATAATGAACTGGAAAGGAAGATAATAATACACCTAAGGGAAGGAAAGGGCTTTATTGTCTCTATTAGCAGCCAGTTCTGAATGACCTTGGGAGTTCATCTTGGCTGCAATCCACTCAGTTGTTTTAGGAAATCTCGATGTATCTTTAAATTCTCTTTCACCATTTGAAGCCTTGGCCTGATTCACAGGAAGACTTTTCAACCTGAATGCTGTTACCTTTCTTCCTGAAACAATGGAGTGAAGGAATGATGATCTTTTTGCAGATCTCTACCTTTCTCCAGTTACCTGGACTCACCTGCGTTGAAATCATCAGAGTCAACTTAGTGTTATGCAATGATGGTATTCTACCAGTTCGGCCCGGTTTCGCCAAACTGGTAAGCCCGACGATCATCTGTGTGCTGACCTTTATTTCCTGCTTTTCAACCTCAGCTGCTTCATGTGGCACAGCTGATTGCTGCATTGAAGACATAGGAAGAGTGCAGGATTGCAGGAGAAGATTAGTAGTGAACCCTCTGCTTGTGTGCAAAGCATGCCCACCAAGCCACGCCCACAGAACCGGTGGTAAAAAAAAATTGAAAGTCACCATGGGAGCAGCCAAAAAAGCCAACACAATCCTAGACTGCATGAATAAAGGGATAGAATCAAGATCATGAGAAGTATTAGTACTGCTTCATAAAACCTCAGCAAGACTACACTTGGTATACTGCATCTAGTTTTGGTCACAAGAGAAAAATTGAGGTTCTGGAAAAAGTGCAGAGAAGAGCTACAAGGCTAACTAGGGGATGGGAGGCTAAAATCAGGGGTGGGTTTCTATTGGTTCTGTTCACCTCTGTAGAACCGGTAGCTCTGAAGAGCAATAGACATAGAACCGGTTCTATGTCTGCTGATGTCTTTGCCCACCCGCCCACCTGGGCTCTTACTTGATCTTTATTTCCTGATTTTTTTCAACTTCAGCTGCCATGCGAGGCACAGCTGCAGTTAACAAAACAGGAAAAGAGGGCTTTTTGAAAGGCTGCTTGTCTGCACGCAGCATGCTGATGACGATTTACAGACCACAGGGAAGCACATTGTAAATCACCGAACCTCATAAATGACCAAACTGGTAGTAAACCCTGTCAGATCCCACCCTGGCTAAAAACATATGAAGAACAGTAGCAAGAATGGGATATATCTAGTCTAGTGAAAAGGGCTAGGGAATGACATGATAGTGTTCCAGTGTTTGAGGGATTGCCACAAAGAAGAGTGGGGGGTGTTCAACCTATTTCCCAAAGCCCCAGAAGGCAAGATAAGAAATAATGGATGGAAACTAATCAAGGAGAGAAGCGACCTAGAACTAAAGAGACATTTCCCAACAGTTGAGAACAATTAACCAGTGGAAGAGCTTGCCTTCAGAAGTTGTGGTCTCCATCACTGGTGGCTTTTAAGAAGAGACTGGGCAGGCACTTGTCTGAAGTGGTATAGGGTCTCCTGCTCAATCAGGGGGTTGGACTGGAAGACCTTCCAAGGTCCCTTCCAATTGTTAACTTTGAAAAAAAATCCTCGTACCGCTCTTAAGCAAAGTCCTTGTATAACCCCTCCCTCTCTTCTCTAACCATGATGGGAGTTTGCCATCTAAAACTGGCCATGCAATTTTAACAGCTGTAACATTTGGGATATTTTAAAGGGTAATTAATATCTCTTGATATTTAGGAGATTAAGAAAAGATGTAATTTTCCAAAATTACCATTTCCCTCCAGGCCTGCCAAATTTCTGTCCTAGTCACAGTTGTTTGCTGACTGTGGCTCCTGGCCTGCTCCTAAATGTTCTTCAGAGATTGTTCATCTCTGCTATAAATCTTTCCAAGCTTGATGCAGTTGTAGAGAGTTTTGTCTCTTCATTCAGCAGTGTGGTTACCTTTTGATATCTCCAGTGCTTCCTCTACAGCCTCCCCCCAGCTCTGTTTTAGATGGAGATGTAGCCCAGCTTAAGTAAGCTTGACTCAGTGATGGCTTTCCTACAGATCTGCCAGACTTTTTTTTCTAAATTCTGGCTCTAGTTACCAAGAGATTTAGTTCTTTGCTGCAATTTCCCTAAGGCTTAGAGACTGCCGGAAGGACTTCTTCAGGAAAATTAAAACAAAGAGCAGAGATCAAAATTAGCATTCACCAAAGGCGGAGAGTGGGGGTAAGCAGACAGGGTAGAGCCTAGGAGCCCAAGGCAGATTGCTGTGTCTTGCAAATTATATATTACTCAGCTGCAAACAAATCTTAGTATTCACTTTAGATATTTCTTTTTTTTTTTTTTAAAGGGCGGGGGGTTACAATATGACATCTACCTTCAGCATCTACCATTGATCTTCCGGAGTATGGATGAGTGGACCACTTGAGGTATTTAGTTTCTTCCCGATCAATATTGTGTTGAGCTAAAAACCTGTAATTATCCTTGCTTAAGGACATTTTCCTGCAGAGAGGCCTTACTGGAAAGTCCCTTGCAGAAGTATTCAGTAATCTTCAGGATAGCCAATCCGCTCTATTGATGAGGTCGATTGTCATTATTTATTATAGTTGTTTGCTGTCCATCTTGCTGTGAGGTGACTCTGGGCAGCTTAGAATATTGTAAGCTCTTTATGGAACCCTGGAACTAATGTGGAAGAAACATATAGGCAGTGTGATGTTGGTGGCAATTCTGTTCATGTTAACAAAGGAGTCAAGAATTTTAGACTCAGGCTGCCAAGATTCCTAACTAACATAGACGATGACAGTGGAAATGATGTTTCTTGGCCACCTAAATCAAGCTTTCCATCCAGTCATCCCCAGAGCATTTGAGGTGACTTAAGCTTTCTCAAATCTAATACTGCAATAATCAACTGAATCATCAAAAACATTATTAGGATCAAATTTAGAACATAGAATATCAGAGTTGAAAGGACCTTGGAGGTCTTCTAGTCCAACCCCCTGTTCAAGCAGGAAACACTATATCATTTCAGACAAGTGGCTGTCTAGTCTCTTCTTAAAAGCCTCCAGTGGTGGACCCTCATCTTCTGAAGTCAAGCTGTTCCACTGGTTGATTGTTCTCACTGTCAGTAAATTTATCTTAGTTCTAGGTTGGATCTCTCCTTGATTAGTTACCATCTATTGTTTCTTTATCTTGCCTTCTGGTACTTTGGAAAATAGGTTGACCATTTCTTCTTTTGGCAGCCCTTCAAATATTGGAATAACTACTATCATGCCTCCCTTGGTCCTTCTTTATACTAGACTAGCCATACCCAATTCCTGCCACCATTCATCGTATGTTTTAGTCTCCCCTAATCATCTTTGTTGATATTCTCTGCATTTTGTTTCCAAAGTCTCAACATCATTTTTATAATGTTGTAACCAAAACTGGATGCAGTATTCCAGCTGTGGTTTACTAAGGCTTTATAAAGTGGTACTAGTACTTCACATGATATTGATTCTATCCCTCTGTTAATGCATCCTATGGTTGCACACCTAGTGTTGTTGCCACACACTGCTGGCTCAAATTTAAATGATTGTCCACTAGTGTTATGATATGTACAGAACAACCCTTGAGTAACAAGGATATGCACATGGAAACATTTATGAGAGTAGTTATGAATAATTATTTAGCCACAGACAGATACACTAAATTGAGTTAAAGTTTACTTTAAGAAATAGCACAGTCCAATAAATTGTCCAGGTCATATACATTTTACAGTCCAAAGAATATCCAATTACAAAGTCTTCTTACCGGTTGCCTTTGTCATTTACAGTAAATAAAAATATCAAAGTATAAGCACAGCATAACTACAACAGAGAACCTTAGATAGTAATAGAATGTCAGAGAGACAGAATGTCAGAGAGAGCAAGCTATGATCTCTAGCTCCCTCTTATGGTAATTCACAATATAATCAACCAATCAATATAGTATAAATCAATACAGTGATTTTGTCTTAAAGCTACAAACATACATTGTTGGTTTATATATTGCCAACCCTACTTATTGGTGGACAGATTCCTAACAACTAGGACTCCGTGATCCCTCTCGCAGTTAGTGCTATTGAGCCAGGTTTCACCTAATGTGTTCTTTTGGTTCCTCTTTCCCAAGTATAAGACCTTACTCAGAGGTGGTCATCAGCAGGTTCTGACCAGTTCTGGAGAACCGGTAGCAGAAATTTTGAGTAGTTCGGAGAACTGGCAAATACCATCTCTGACTAGCCCCATCCACATCTATTCTCTGCCTCCTGAGTCCCAGCTGACTGACTGGGTCTTCTTTTGTTGCCCTGCACAGGAGAATGGAGCTGGGGTGGGGTGGGAATGGAGGTTTTACAGTATCCTTCCCCTGCTATGCCCACCAAGCCACACCCACCAAGCCACGCCATGCCCACCAAGCCACACCCACAGAACTGGTAGTAAATTTTGTTGAATCCCACCACTGACCTTACTGTATCTACACTGAATTTCATTTTGTTGGATAGGGCCCAGTGTTCAGGTCTGAACTTTGAGCTAATCTTCTGGGATGTTGGCTATTTATAAAAATAAACAAACAAACAAAAAAACAGCAATACAATGATGGTTTCAGTCAGTGGTAAGTCAGTACTACTAGAAGTAGACCAAGTTCCTAAGTGCCTGACAGAATAAGAGGAACTGAAATAAGTAACACATAAGGGAGGGAATGGAGCTGTCCAGGTTGAATTTATCTGGGGCACTCTGTAAGGAAAACGAAGAATGTAGCTATCACATTGGGTCATGAATCTGCCAACTGGATATACAGATGACTTGAAGGCTCTTTCTCATATTTACCTCTTGGTAAGACTTTGTAAGCTGACCTCCCCTCTCCTATGAAGTACTTCAAAATGATATTTCTCACAAGGGCACTAGGCAGTTGAAAATGTAACACCTCTGTCATGCAGGTTCATTTTCAATGTTAATGACCCCTGGATAAGAGATAGTGTGGGAAAATGGTGTTTTGTAAGGAAGGTAGGGTGGGGTTTCACAGCATTCTATATTTCATTCCTTCCTTTTGTTGATCCATTCCCCACACCCCCTAATAATCAGGTTGGGTATTTTCAAAAGTTCCAAAATGTAACAGGAGAGAGGGTGAAACTTCTATCAGATTGAAAAGGATGGGGTTTTTTTTGGCCTCCCTTGAACTAGGGAGCCTTTCTGCGTGGCCCCTTTTGCTTTGGATTTAACATCTCTGAAGAGACAGGCTTTGCTTGAAGTGCAACGTGGAACAACTTTGGTTATTTTTTGCGTTGTTCTCCCCCTCCCTACTTTTCCCCCCAAAAAATAAAATTAAGAAAAAAACATGGGCTAATTCACATAACAGCAGTGACCTGCATTTCATTGCTAAACCCCCCTCCCCCATCAGTGGTGGGATTCAAAACATTTTACTACCGGTTCTGTGGACGTGGCTTGGTGAGCGTGGCAGGGGAAGGATACTGTAAAATCTCCAGTCAGAGCTGGTATTTGCTGATTCAGGATATTTGCGGGACCTCCTCCTGCCATTACCAGTCCCCCGTCAGCCAGTACGCTCCCATAGAGTCGGCCTCCTCGGGGTGCCGCCAGCTGGACGGCTGGCGACCCCGAGGGTATGGGCCTTCTCGTTGGGGGCACCCTCCCTCTAGAATGAATTACCTCTGGAGATGAGGATCATCACTGATCTCCTGACCTTCCGGCGCACATTGAAAACTTATTTATTTCATCAAGCCGGTCTGGCCTAGGGGTTTTTAGGATTTTAATCTGGTTTTTATCTAGTTTGGCTTTTAAACTTCTTATAAATTTCAGCCTTTTATATTTGGTCTTTTAACTGTTCTTAATTTTGTATTGTCCTCTGTATTTTAATTTGGCTGTGCACTGCCCTGAGTCCTGTCAGGGAAATAGGGCGGTATATAAATACAATTAATAATAATAATAATAATAATAATAATAATAATAATAATAATAATAATAATAATAATAATAATAATAATAATAATAATAATAATTCGAACTACTGAAAATTTCTGCTACCGGTTCTCCAGAACTGGTCAGAACCTGCTGAATACCATCTCTGCTTTGGATTCTTTTTATCTTCCCCCTCTCCCAACTTCTCATTTGGCTTACCAGTTGGGCATCTTCCTGCCTTGGGTAAACCAGATTGTCTCCTGATTCAAGGTCAGTCCTTAGCACCCTCCTTCCCTCCCCACATCCCAACCACCTTTCCTCCTGAAATTATGAAAAGCCTTGTTGTTCTTTACAAATAACTCCGGGCTCAATCAAATTCAAATGGGAAGTGACTGCTAGACAAAGCTGCCTCTATGATGGACAGGCTGCTCAGCAAGTCATCTATGTTCACAGGAAGTTTGGGTCCCCCCTCCTCCTCTCTCTCTTTCCCACCCCTACTGGCCCTCACCCTGGTCTTCCAAGCCACAGACACAATTTCAAGTACTGCTGTTATTCTGCGCTTTCTCTGCGGTTAGGGCTGCTTGAGCAAAGTGAAGAAGAGAAGAAGAAGAAGAAGAAGAGGAAGAAGAAGAAGAAGAAGAAGAAGAAGAAGAAGAAGAAGAAGAAGAAGAAGAAGAAGAAGAAGAAGAAGAAGAAGAAGAAGAAGAAGAAGAAGAAGAAGAAGAAGAAGAAGAAGAAGAAGAAGAAGATTTATTTGCAAAGGGCTGCTCAGATGCTAATCAGATGCCAAGTTGGTTCTGCCTGAGCAAGACTTCTGAACTTTTCCAGTGGGGACACCTATATCTTCTGTTCCAGTCAACCTCATCCAAGGGGGTGGGGCAGGCCCTACCATTTAAGTAGTTTTGAATGCAGAATGGGTCACATCCTTGAAGCTGACACACCCACCCGCTGAGCCTCTGCCATTGTCCAGAGGCCCCCTTTTCACAACAGGGGAAAAGGTAATTGACAGCTGGATTGTCTAACCGGGATCCCCGCGGCTTTAAAATACTCCCAGGCCCCATCCAAACCATTGTCTATAATAGCTGTCGGAGGTGATGAGTGTAGAAGGAACTGTTCAGGAAATGGGTTTTGAGCCATCAAGTGGACAGGCCTGAGTGACTTCTCTGGCATCACAGCTGCCAGAAGCAACCCTTCAAACCTTGCCTCCAAACTATAAATCACCCCGATTTCCTGGACTATACAAGAAACAGCTGGTTATTTTTATTACCCCCATTCCCCCCCCCCAATCCTCTTTAAAAGGAGGGGGGGAGGAGGAGGAGAAAAGAATTAAGGCCAGGAAACCATGCATGTCAAAGTTTGGCAAAAACATTTCGGGTGATTTAGCATTAAACATCCCACTCTCTCAAATAGTTTAGACCTTGGCCCGTTTCCCTTGCTCTGACTTTTTATCTATTCCCTTCAATCATGTCTCCCTCTGCTGCTGCGTTGTCCATAATTCATCTGCTGTCTCCCACGCAGTGCAGGAAGTGAGCTGAGTAATTTGCAAAGAAAATTGACCACAGTTCCCTGTTTTGGAGGGATTCGTATATTCCCCAAAGAGGAACTGAGCTAGTCTGGTCTTTTGATTTAGGAGCCCATAAAAGAAGCATTTGTGGAGTTCTGCAGGCTTGCATTGTTATAGCAAATGTTATGTTGCAGATACAACAAACACAGATGCTTCAACCGCTGAAACCGTGCAAGCTTCAGGGACTAGAAACTTGCAAGCTGCTTCATCCATACTTTCTTAATTGCTAACATTTACTTCGTAAAGCTATTTTTATTTAAATTAGTGCCCTGGAATTCTAGCTAGGACTATGCAGCGGCAGTAGCAATAAAACTTTTTTTTTTTAAGCTGGAGGTTATTCCCAGATTTGCTACTAAGATTCCTTAATATAAGGTGCCTGGGAATTCATTCCAGGTACATTACTATAGGATTCTCAGATCCGAACCAGTTCAGAATAGCTAAATAGATTTCCCTATTGCTTCTTGGGAGCATTCATTCATTCACATTAACAATTAAAAGGTTAGATGAATGAATGAGAGACACGGAGCTGAATAAGCAAAATGCAAGGAGGCATACTGTTTCTGGTCGCTAGGATGCATTTGGGGAAGTCAGCTCAGCAATCCATGCAAATGTATACAAGCCAGAGTAAATGTTTCATCCACTGCAAGGGAATTGCATTCTGTTTTAGTGACCAGGCCGCTGTCCGATGGCATTATATTTCCCGCAGTAGATATATTTTCAAGGGTCTACTGGAGAAAGCATACTGTAGCAGAAGTTGCATTGATAAAAATCATAGAACTGCATCACTGGATTTTGTTTGCTTATTTATGCTTTGAATCAATGTATTGGCTGCTTAATGAGCAACA
This sequence comes from Bungarus multicinctus, assembly GCA_023653725.1. Taxonomy (NCBI): domain Eukaryota; kingdom Metazoa; phylum Chordata; class Lepidosauria; order Squamata; family Elapidae; genus Bungarus; species Bungarus multicinctus. Next base: position 40,904,981 of record CM042851.1, on the reverse strand, counting down.
CGACTCTAGCCAGCATCCATATTAATGAGCAAAGAAAAGCATGCACACATACATGCACAACACACATACCCTGTGTCAAGTAACAGATTTTGACCGTAAAACATTAAGAAGACATCAGTGTGGGCTGAATACAATTTTAGATCTCCCTATCGCATGAAAAATCAAACACATCTGAAAAACACATGTCAAAGGAAGCAATATTCCATTAAAAAAACACGAGAAAAGTTAATGCATTCTATTCAACTGAGAAGTGATAAAGTTGAATGTGAATGGTCAAGGAAAAGGCACTTTATGCATAACAAAGAAAGCTTGATTTGTATAGTTTTTTTTTTTTTTTAGCTAATACATATTCCGGAGTGGAACCCTCCCTCAATTAAGCTCTGGATGAATGACCATTGCTTTAATAGAAACAAATGGAATACCTAAAAAGCAAGCTCTGTTCTTGGACAAAACATTTGTATTCACTTATTCAGATACATTTTTAATTCTCTGCCTTTGCATGAGGAATTTTTGGAGACCTGCAAGGAGGAAGGAAGACAAGGTCCAGGAGCTGGACTCTTGGCTGGAGTTAAAGGCCACCCACTCTTTCCTATGTCATGCTTGATTATATATAGCTTTGGGTAGGTCATTTAGAACTGATAAATTGAAGGAAAGCTAAAATATCCTTTAAACCTTTGACGTGGAGCAGACCAGATGGTTCAGGACAAGATGCAGGAGTCCCAGGGTACAAGCTCCTGAATTCTTCTCCCCCTGAAATTAAAATTAGCCATGGGTGATGACAGTGGTTTACATCAGGTTGATGGCATTGGGAAAGGAAACGTTTAACTTTCCTTTTGGCTTCAAGAGAAAAAAAGCTCTTTCATGTTAGTCTCCCTGAAGACTTAATGATACTTCCAAGGGCTGATTAATCAGGAAATATCACCAAAGGGAAAAATAAACAATATCAGGAGTCCATAAATTTGTGCTTCCATTGTTCAGCTGAGTCCTTCCCCATTATTCCTTAATTTAATTTAAAAAGACAAAAGCCATCTCAGAGATCAGCTTGACTTTGGGTGGATTTTTATCGATAACCATTTTCTTGGCATCACTGGGGACCAACTCTTTCCAAGACGTTTTTTCCACCCAACTTTTCTGTCTACAACTGCAAAATTTTTCCATGTCTCCCATCCAAATACTAAGCAGGTCTGAACCTGCTTAGCTTTCATGCTGAGACAAGGATAGCCATGTGATGCTGCACTAGAAAGGGAAAACAAGACCAAAAAAAATATATCTAACTCTCAGGCCATTTTTTTCAAAGTGGCAACTGGTTCAGATAGACGGAGATACTGCCATACAAACAATAAGTTAACAAGCATAATATCAGCTAAAAGTAAAGCATGCTCCAAAAACGACTTTTTTTAAAAAAAAATCAATCAAAATCAGTTTGATGTAATGGTTAACCAGCTGACCCAGAACCCAGGAGACTTGAGTTCTAGGTCTGTCAAAAAGGTTGGATGGCTGACTTTGGGCAGTCACAATTTCTCTGCCATCCTAACTCACAGGGGGATAAAATTATCACCATTTGCCAAATTTTTCTATCTGGGTGGCAGATTATTTTATATTCTAATAACTCATTGTGCGATCGGTTAGTCAAGAAATTTAGCATTCTCAAGCAAAATGAGATCTATGGCCGGGGTGGGCTTCAAAAATTTTAGCAATGGGTTATCTGCCCAACTACTGGGTAGATGTGGTCATGGTAGATGTGGCCTAGTTGGTTTCCTGCACCATAGTGGGAGGAACATTTTTGTCCTCCCTGGGCTCCGGACGCTTTCCTTGAGCCTCCGGGAGGGCAAAAACTGCCTCTGGGCTTCGGAAGGCTCTGTGGAAGTCAGAAATGGGCCCATTTCTGGCCTTCCCAAACTTCTGGAAGGCCCATTTTTTGCCCTTCTTGAGCCTCCATGCATGCCCTGCATTTACCTAAATCCAAAATGGGCCCCATGGGGACTCCTGGAAGGGGTGGGGTGAGGTGGGCATGGCCAGCCAGGAGTGGGATTTGGGGGCTTTCCGAACTGCATAGAATCTTAGCTAGGGGCTCTCCTGAATCTCTGTGAATCCCCAGCAGCTCACCCCTGCCTACAGCCAATGGTGAGATTCAAATAATTTAACAACCGGTTCACCCAGGGTCAGGTTGGCTGTCGTGGATGGTGTGGCCCATCCCCATCCTCCAGCTCTGCTGCACATGTGGGATGAGCCTCCCACAACAGCCAAACTGATTTAGGTGAACCGGTAGTTAAATTGCTCTCCCGCTATCCAAGTGGATCTTGGGCGCTGCGCTGCAATGGAGAAATGGGCAATGGAGCAGCTGGCATGAGGGAAGGAAAAGGAGCAGGGAGAAGAATGAAGGGAAAGCAGCCTTCGCCTTCCTCATGCCACCCACTCCATTGTCCATTTCTTAATTGCAGCACACTGCAGCACCCAGGATCCACTTGGATAGTGGGATGGGTGGGTAATTTAGCAACCTGCTTGGCTGAACCAGTGTGATCCGGCTGAATCCCATCACTGCCTATGGCCCAAAAGGTGGAGAAGTTCATTTGCAGGATTCTCTCCCTGTACTCCAGGGAATGTTTGTGTTTAAAATGCCTTCATGTCTTATGAATTCATATAAAACATGGTGCTGATATGATACTGAAAAGCACAAGCTTAAAAATATCAAAAGAACGTTGCACGCAGCCTCCAATATAGCTGGAGAAAGGGATGCGGACAGGTGTCCATTTTGGTTGCCACGATATAAAAAAGATGTTGAGACTCTAGAAAGAGTGCAGAGAAGAATAACAAAGAAGATTGGGGACTGGTGGCTAAAACATAAAGAAAGATTGCAGTAATTATGTATGTTTACTTTAATGAAAAGAAGTACTAGGGATAACTTGATAGCAGTGTTCCAATATCTAAAGGCTGCCACAAAGAGAAGGGGATCAACCTATTTTCCAAATCACCTGAAGACAGAACAAGAACTAATGGATGGAAACTAATCAAAGAGATAACCGAACTAGAACTAAGAAATTTCTTGACAGAACAGTCAGGAGTTGCTTCCAGAATTTGTGGTTGCTCTATCACTGAAAGTTTTTAAGAAGAGATTGGGTAACCATTTGTCTGAGATGATATAAGGCTTCCTGCTTGAGCAGGAGGTTGGATTGGAGGACCTTCAAGGTCCCTTCTAACTCTGTTATTCTATTATAACAAGTTTGAAGACAGAGATTGTTGTGACACTACTGCTGTTTTTAAGATGCCTCAAGCATACTTCTCAACAAAAATACGGTTTAAGTAGTATGATCAGAACATGAAAAGATGCATTTGCCACTCAAAAGTATCAGACTCAAGTACTAAAACATTCCAAAGAATAGATGGTTGATACTAATTGTAATAAAAGGGGTATGCATAAGTGCACCAATGTGCCTACCGTCCCTGTCTTAATGTTCCCTTTTATTCATGTCTATTTCATGTATTAATAATCATGTTTATACTTATATATATTATCAAATGCATGCTTGACAAAATAAATAAATAAAATAAATAAACTACCATCTGAAGGTATCTGAACTAAAATTAGATGCACAATTCATTCATCATACAAGTTTTTAATGAATAGAATAGAATAAATAGAGTTTGAAGCAGGGGTGGGATTCTATCAGTTCACACCTATTCGCTTGAACCGGCTGTTAACATTCTAAGCAGTTTAGAGAACTGGTTGTTAGAAGAAATTACTGGCCTAATCCTGTAAGGAAGGCAGGAAGGAAACATTCTGGTGTTGCTTACAGAAACTACCTCTCCGTTAACCCTTATTACATTTTTGGCAGGACTAAACTTCCTGTCTCTGGAACTTCTGTGGAGTTTTTTTCCCCCTCCTTTGCTGGTACTTTGCTTGTGTGGAGGGACCATTCAAAGTTACAATGGCACTGAAAAAAGTGACTTATGACCATTTTTCACACTTAAAACTGTTGCAGCATCCCCACAGTCATGAGAGGCCATGCAAGGAGATGTGTGCCTCGATGTGAGTGATATTGAGTTGGCCACACCCAGCCAATAACATGACCACCAAACCACACCCACCAACTTAGCCACGCCCACAGAACCGGTTGTTAAAAAATTTGAATCCCACCCCTGGTTTAAGGGACCTTGTCAGTCATCTAGTCGAACCCACTGCTCAAGTAGGAGATCCTATACCATTTCTGACATATGGCAGTCCAGTATCTTCTTGAAGTGATGAAGCTCCCACAATGTCTGAAGGCAAGCTGTTCCATGGGTTGATTGTTCTCACTGTCAGAAAATTTCTCCTTATTTCTAGGTTAAATCTCTCCTTAATCCATTATTCATTGTCTGGCCTTCAGGTGCTTTGGAAAATAGCTTGACTCCTTCCTCCCTGTAGCAGCCCCTCAAATATTGGAATACTGCTATCACGTCTCCTCCTTCTCTTTACTAGACTAGCCATGCCCAGCTATTTATTGAATAGCTGAGTATATACATAACACTAAACCAAAAAGACTGGTTTTGTTTAATGCTGTTTGTAGACCTAGGCCAGATATTATAAACATGAAAGTTCTTCAACATTTTCTGTGCTTAGGTAATGCAGGGGACTGTGGAGACTGTTATGCACAAAGTTTACAGGGTAAATAAAGAAGCAAGATACAAATCTCAAACTTTTGATTGCAATGTACCAACAGTAATTTAAAACCAGTTTCCTTGCTTTATTTTGTTACGCGTCGAGAAAGGAAGTTATTTTCTCACAGGATTTAGGTTGCTGAAGTCTCAAAGGGGAGAAAAACGACCAAAGGTTTGCTAATTTTGTTTTGGAACCCTGAATAATAAAGCAGCACGAGGACTGCTCCCTCTACTGGCTATACAGTAGTAATGATTAATCGATAAAACATTTTGATTCCTTGAAAACTTTGTTTTATTAATTAATAAAACACAGGCTTTTGGAGCTGACTCCTGATATACCCAAAGAGGAATCTACAATCAAGTGGCTTGATTAAAAATATTAACTCACCATCTAAAAAAAAGCAGATTGGATTAATTTGGCAATTTTTTCTTCTTCTTTTTTTAAATGTTCTTGGCAATCAGCCTGAAAAGAGGCATTCCCATTCATTTTTATTCAGGAGAGGAATGCCTCTTCTACACTAATTCCTGATCCACCTAACATACATATGCAAGAATTAAAAATGAAAAAAGAGAGAGATATTTTCCCACTTTCAGAATATATACTTAATTAGTTAACACAGTAAGTATTAACAGGGTAATACTTGTTTGATTTCTTGATAGTAGTTTATTTAATCAAGTGATATGCCTAACCCATAACAAATACTTGTGCTATATATTGGAACACGGTAGAAGCAGATATTTATTTGTTTATGTATTAATTCATTAAATTTATATGGTGCTCGTCTCACTGTTTGGGGTGATTCTGAGCGGATGATTTAAACAAGGCAAAATAAGCTTTTCATACTGAAGTTTTTCATATTGAAATATTAATATTTGATGCAGTAGTTATATTCACAGATGTACATTTTTATATTCAGGTTTGGGAAATTTCTTTATAGCACAGAAATGGCTAATTCAAAGATAGGCTCCTTGTCTTGTGAGAAAAACAACCATCTTAAAAGTTTGTTAATAATACATTAAAATCTATTTTTTAAAATATCCTTTTTTTTACAACCCTGTAATCTCTTAATTTGGGGTAGAGTGAGGGTAGCTGAATGTCAGGTTCCAAGATGAATGTCAGGTTCTGAATGTCAGGTTCCAAGAAATGCATCAATTTGCACTGAGCATTTACGGGCTGGATACCCTTCCTGATGCCTATGTGGAGTTCACAGCAGATGTTTATTCTTTGCGCGCTGATAGAACATTTGTTGCTGTTTAGGATTGACTCTCAACTTTCAGAGTGGGAGGCGAGCGTTTTTACCACTAGGTCACCATAATGCTCATATTACAACCTACTTAATATTTTAAATATTAACAGTGTCCAAATTTCTTATAAAAAGTACAGTAAATAGACACTGGCAAGCTAGTAAACAACTCAAATATATATTGTTATTTTTGACTTTTGACATTTTGGATTACTAGTTCCAATAGCTAATACATACATAAATACTTATTTCATATTTTTGATTTCTTGAATCACAGGAAAAAAAAACCATGATTAAATGTAATTGTTACTATATTTTAGAAATTACACTAAAATTCAAACTGGAGCTTTTATCTACCATGTCTCCAAATAGCTATGCCTTGCTTTTATTTTTCTCGAATATCTACCCTGAAGAAAAATATTGTATAAATTTTTTGGCAGTTTATAATTTTTGTCTGAACTAATAAACATGGAATGATATTAGGTTTTTTTTTTGCCAGTGTGGTTGCAAATGACTATAAATTGACCCTGTCATCTTAATTCTACTTTTTTAAGTTGCAAAATCACAAACTAGTTCCACAAAAATAAATCTTTTTAGCACATTCACACACAGTTGCAAAATAGCTAGATGCCTTAACTGTTCCTTTTGCATAATAAAACTCATATATTCGTAGATAAGCTTTAATATATTGAAACATCTTTCAGCACCTGTTTCTCCAAATAAAAGTGTACATAAATCTCTAAGACTATCATGTTATTAATCATATAAATGTTAATAAGACAAATGCCAATAATTTTCTATTTCTCTTTTTTCTTCTTCTAAAAATAGACTCCCCCCCTAATTTAACAGTTTGAAAAACAATCCAGGAAAAAAATGGTAGGATTCTTATACAGCTCATCAGTCTGGAACCCGCATTATGTATCTGATATTAACACAGTTGAGAAAGTCCAGAAATATTTCACAAGAAGAGTTCTCCACTCCTCTACTCGTTGTAGAATACCTTATGCCACCAGACTTGAAATTCTAGACCTAGAAAACCTTGAATTACGCCGCCTTCAGTCCGATCTGTATATAGTATATAAAATCATACATTGCAATGTCCTACCTGTCAATGAATACTTCAGCTTCAACTATAACAACACAAGAGCACACAATAGATACAAACTCAAGGTTAACCGCACCAAACTTGATTGCAGGAAATACGACTTCAGCAACAGAGTGGTCAATGTCTGGAATACTCTACCTGAGTCTGTGGTCTCTTCCCCAAACCACAAAAACTTTAACCTTACACTGTCTACTATTGACCTCACCCCTTTCCTAAGAGGTCTATAGGGGGCATGCATAAGCGCATCAACGTGCCTACCGTCCATGTCCTATTGTTTCTTTTATTTTTCTTATATGTACCCATTTCATGTATTCATAACTATGGATATACTTATACCTATTATCTTGTAAGCGATTGACAAATCAAATTAAATAAATAAAATAAATAAATAAAACTGTTGTAAGTTGAGGGCTACCTGTATATACTGTATAACTCAAGTCCTAATTTACAAGAATCTGCAGAAGGACTTTCTAATGTACATTGTGAATCGAATCTTTGGCATGCAAGATAGCTAGCCAAAAAGCTATAAGTAGTATCTCAAAGGTGCTTTTTCAAGAGGCAACTGGACTTTCTGGTTTTTATTTGAAGACATTTTACTTCTCATCCAAGAAGCTTCTTCAGAACTGAAGAAAAGTCTTTAAAGAAAAACCAGAAAGTCCAGTTGCCTCCTGAAAAAGCACCTTTGGGACAACCATGACCTGGATGACTGATAATCTCCATAGACATTTATAAGTGTATAAGTAGTATGTTCAGATGCCATCCAATCCATTGCAACAGAGACTCTTGGATCTGATTTTATGAGAACTAAAAGAAATATCAGAGCATGTTTACAGTCAGCTACAGAGGATAATTTTTAGAATATTACATGACTTCTGGTTGTCCTTAATGTTACCGGATGTTAACCAAGAGATCTGATCTGTACCTAGATTCTAAAGATTTCCAAACAACAATAATAAATCCATGATGTCAGCTGGCTTCAAATTTATCATGTATGATAGACGGATTATGAACAAAATACCCAAGCAAACCTCTGTGCACTGTATTTGAGTCATTTAAGTTCTTAAGTAAACCTACAGCAGCAGTTTGGAATGGATCACATTTTATATCTTTAAAAGTGTTTGAGTGAAACTTCTCTTAAAGGTAAAGGTTCCCACCGCACATACATGTTAGTCATTTCTGGCTCTAGGGGGCGGTGCTCATCTCCATTACAAAGCCGAAGAACAGCACGGTCCGAAGACGTCTCCGTAGTCATGTGGCTGGCATGACTAAACACCAAAGGTGCATGGAATGCTGTTACTTTCCCACCAAAGTGGTCCCTATTTTTCTACTTGCATTTTTATATGCTTTCGAACTGCTAGGTTGGCAGAAGCTGGGGAAAGTAACAGGAGCTCACTCCATTATGTGGCACTAGAGATTCAAACCACTGAACTGCCGACCTTTCTGATCGACATGCTCAGAATCTTAGACACTGAGCCACCGCATCCCTTATGAAACTTCTCTTAAGAGGATGCTAATATGCCAAGAAGCAATACATCTTGTTAATGTAGTATATATCAGTGTTTCTAGACGCCATGTGAATTATTCCAGGTAACAAAAACTAGATGATAACTGGTTGCCTTGTCTGAAAATGCAGAAATATCTCCAAAAGGAAGAAGAAAAAGATAAGATGTGATGATCATCTGTGGTGATCATTGATGTCATCAATTTGTCTGGTAGGAAGGACATGAATATTTTGTAAGTGGCCATGCCACTGAAGGCAGCCGCTTTATGAACAGTTAAACACCTTCTCATGGCAGCCATCCCATACTGTGAGAAGATCAGTGACCTGTGTTCCCCAAATTCTACATAAGTCCACCAGCCTCCATACCTATTGAACTATGATTCCTCAGTGTGTGTTCCTTCAATCCTTCATGTACAATGAAGAAGGAGGAGGAGCAGACTCATACTCTACAGAAGTAATCTGGAGATTACAAGTTGCTTTCGCAAAGATTACTAACAGGAGAGGAGAGAGGCCAAGATTCCATTCATATCTCCATCTCATCTCCTATTTCGCCTGCCCTACTGAAGCAAATAGGATTTGCCCCACAGCAGATACAGAGATGAGTGAAGCAATAGGATGCGAAGAGTTGTAGGAAACAGGGTGTGAGCCTTTCATACTTGCAGTTTACAAGTCTGATCTTACTGAAATTTGCATTCTCACCGAGAAGGAGCTAATTTCCCATGTTACCAAATCGTGCCCTGGAGTCTCTTCATTTGAAACTCCTCCACTGTGTTTCCACATAGCTTCTGTCAGATGACATAAAGAGGAGCATTCTCCAAAATGTTGTCTCTACTATATGGTCTGTAGTCTAGTGTGTGGCTGATCCTAATGCTGACAAAATTCTGATATCTTTTTAAGGTCTCTCTCTCTCCCTCCTTCCCTCCCTCCCTCCCTCCTTCCTTCCTTCCTTCCTTCCTTCCTTCCTTCCTTCCTTCCTTCCTTCCTTCCTTCCTTCCTTCTCTATCTATCTATCTATCTATCTATCTATCTATCTATCTATCTATCTATCTATCTATCTATCTATCTATCTTCTATCTGCCAGCTCCTTCACAACTCTGGGATGTAATCCATCTGGTCCTGGTGATTTGAACTCATGTAGAGGAGTTAGGCTTTGTCTTTATAGTTTATAGTTTTTTACATTTATATTCTACATTTATTTATGGAATGAAATAAATTGAAATAACTGCTTTCAAAGTTTTGAGGAGTAGGTGGATAGCAGATAAATAGATAGAATCTACCTAAGAAGAGAAAAAGTAATGAAATTTGCAGGATTTGTATAAAACCCCACTCATTTCTCAGGTCATCATACCAGCAACGTCTTCGTTTTAAACTACGATCTTCCCACATAGCATCCAGTAGTTTCATCCGCGTACCCTGAATTTTCCATCTATTTCCCCCACCCCTACAAGATAAGAGGAGACAGTTGCTGGTGTCTCAAGTGTGAAATAAATGAGGCCCCAGTTTAAAATGAACATTATACCCTATAAATTTGCCCAGCTGGTAACTGAATTACTATTTCAGAGACTTGAGGAGGCAACACTGCAGCCTTAAGAAAAATAGATTTGGGTGCCATACAGGCCATTGACACAAGCAGAGAGTTTGCAGCTAGACTCTTAATTTCTTTTCATACCATTTATTTATTTGTTTGTTTGTTTGTCAAACATGTACGAGATAACACATATAAGTATGAACATAAACAAGACAATGGGAGTAAATACAGATACATGGGGACAGTGGGACAGGAACGGTAGGCATGCTGGTGCTCTTATGCACAATCCCTTTAAGGACCTCTTAAGACCAATACTTGAATTCAGTTCTGCTGTCTGGAATCCACACTGTATATCAGACATAAATACAATTGACCGAGTCCAGAAGTATTTCACCAGAAAAGTACTACATTCCTGTGTTTGCAACAGAATACCCTACACCACCAGACTTGAGATTCTAGGCTTAGACAACCTTGAACTATGCCAGCTAAGTTTGGACTTAAGCATAGTACATAAAATAATATGTTACAACATCTTACCAGTTAATGAGTATTTCAGCTTTAACCTCAACAACATAAGAGCACACAACAGATATAAACTTAATGTAAATTACTCCAAACTTGATTGCAGGAAGAACAATTTCAGCAACAGAGTGGTCAATGTCTAGAACTCACTACCTGATTCTGTTGTTACCTGCTCAAACCCCCACTCCTTTACCCTCAAACTAACCTCCACTGACCTCACCCCATTCCTAAGAGGTCTGTAAGAGGCATGCATAAGTGCACAATCGTGCCTACTGTCCCTAACCTATTGTCCCCAATTATTAGTTCCTATTTCTTATATTTAAACTTATGTTTATTCTTTTTTCTATTGTATTGTAAGTTTTTGACAAAATAAATAAATAAATCTCTATCATTCTAATACATTCCTCGATCAATTATACAGTGTCTCTTTCCAAGTCCCTCTCACCTGATTCTTTCATCTTGCAACTTCTACCACATGTTTCTAACTATTGATAAAAACTATTCCCTGTTAAACAGTATTCTGTATCTCCTTCATCTTTTATTTTTAGTGTTAAAAATAAACACTGTCTGTCCGTTTCCGCACAGTCTAATATCTTCCTCATCATCTCATACTCTAACGGAGCATTTTCATTCTTCCACTGCTGTGCATATACAATTCTTGTTGCAGTTAGAACATATAATATTAAATATATTGTCCCTTTGTCATAACCCTCTGATGTGATAACTAATAAAAACGATTCTGGTTGTTTGGTCATTTTTTTTTCTAGCCACATTGAGTCCAAAATTTCCTTGCCTTTATACAGGTCCACCATATGTAGTAATATGTACCAGGTGATTGTTTACATTTCCAACAAGTTGGGGATGTATTTTTATACATTTTAACTAATCTTGTGGGGGCAGATGCCACCTATAGAACATTTTATAAAGATTTTCCTTATAGGATGTGGCCATTGTCAGTTTCACTTTTTTTTCAATGCCATTGTAAGTTCAAACAGTGACTAAATGAATGGTAGTAATTCACGAAACTACCTGTTTGTCAAGAAAAGCAAAGAATGGAGTTTAAAATAAGTGCGGAAATAGAGGTTTGGGTCTGCTTTAAATCACAGGCCGGAGCTCCATACACCCACAATTAACATTTTTCCCCCTGACTGTTACATCCTTTAACATGAAACCATCAAAAGATGATAAGACCTTCTAAACGATTTCCTTCCTCCTTCCTCCAAAAAATTCGCTTCCAAGTGCTCTCCTTTGATGGACAGCTAAAAGCCACATAACGTACTCAGCCTGAAACTTCTGAAAGCAATTAGAAGGATTGTCTCCCATTATGTCTCTTTGATCAAAGAGATTAGTGGAAATGCCTAGTGGGTACCTTTCACTCATCTCCCTGCCAGCTTATAGTTACAGCTAAAGATGCACAATAAACATCTGCAGAATCTTCTCTCTGTCCTTTGAGCTGCGCCTGCATGAGAAATTCATTAATTTTGATTCTGTTTACTAGTTGCCTCTTTCAGAATAACAGATTAACAGAGTTGGAAGGGACCTTGGAGGTCTTCTAATCCAACCCAACTGCTCAAGCAGGAGACCCTATGCTATTCCAGACACGTGGCTCTCCAGATTCTTTTTAAAAGCCTCCACAAGAGCAGCCACAACTTCTGAAGGCAAGCTATCCCATTGGTTGATTGTCCTCAGTGTCAGGAAATTTCTCCTTAATTCCAGGTTGTTTCTCTCTTTGTTTCAGTTTTAATTCATACTACGCATCTTTGGATGTTTTAATTCTTAGAAAACATTCTATTGACTTCTACTTGTATCTGTTGAGTCATTTATCACATTAATTTATTTAAAAAAAAACCCACAGGTCAGATTTTTAATTTGATTTTTAAAATTGTGCATTATTTTTTTTAAATATAAGCACTTACAGAAAGTAGAGAGCAAACAGTGTCTCAGAAGAAGACTTATTTATGGCTTCCTTTCCTGGTTTACTAATTAAGTGGCAGGCTTCTGGTTTGGGATTGAATTGAGAGAAGGAAGAAAACAAGAATAATAATCTGCATTGGATTGTCATCTACAAAAGACAAAAATTTCTTTCACGTTGGGCTTATTTAACATGGCGCACGTATCCATGTAGTTCTCTGATAAGGATGTGCAAGTGGCTATCCACGATTTTTTGGTTCATTACAGGGAATTTGGGAGTTTCTGGAGGTCTCCCACCCAAGTATTAACTAACCAACTCTACTCTTGCTTAGCTTCCAGTATCAGCCAAGGTTGGCTAGGTGCAGATGTCAGTTGGACATTGGATTGTTGTATATTTTTTCTTCAGAACTCCTGTTATTCCAAGGCAGTTTTTGATTCAGAAAATATTAATGTGATTAATTGCCCAAACTTGCTCAAACTATGTGACCACAGCATTACAGTATTGCATTACTACTATATAGCCATTGCACTTTAGATTAAGCATTTGGTGGATTTTTTTAATTAAGCACTCAGAAATGATACTGACATTTGTAAAATGGAATTAAATATATAACTTTAATTTAGTTGATGGGAGCTAAATTTTGAGATGGAATTACAGCGCGGCATTCATGTTCTGTGAAAAGAAAGAATAAGAGTGACATGATAGCAGGAGGTTGGACTAGAAGACCTCCAAGGTCCCTTCTTTTGCAAACAAGTGTGCAAAATCAGGATTGAAAGTGGCTTTTCCTTCCAACAGTGAATAATAGTTTCTGCTTGTAAAAGATTTGCAGCAGTTAATTCTTGTACTTTAAAATGATCTCTGCATTGAGGTCCAGCAGACTATACCATTATTAAAATGTTCCTGGACAGAGCATTAAATCTGGACTAAGAAGTTTGGGATTCAAAATTCTACTCACCCATCGTTATTAGTGACTTCTTTTGTTTCATCATTGTTGTCTACCTCTTAAAAGCTTTGTGAAGCTAACCTGGAAAATAGCCACATACATTAGTGAGTGCTACTTGGAAAAAGTTTCAGAAACCAACATCATGAATTAAATTGAATTAATTGACTGATTTTCATATGGATAATTTTACAATTTCCTGACTTTCTTTTTGGGTATATTCACATTAAAACTCCCAAAGGTGCTTTTTCAAGAGGCCAACTGGATTTTCTGGTTTTTCTTTGAAGATGTTTCACTTCTCATGCAAGAAGCTTCTTCAGCTCACATTCAAAAAGTTTCTTTAGAGCTGAAGAAGCTTCTTGCATGAGAAGCAAAATGTCTTCAAAGAAAAACCAGAAAGTCCAGTTGCCTCTTGAAAAAGCACCTTTGGGATAACCATGACCTGGATGACTGAGACTCTCAGACATTCACATTAATATTATTGGTGTCCCTAAATATTTCTTTTAAACTGTTGCCCCGATTCCATCTTCCATCAGGCCACAAAGCTTTTTAATGCTGAGAAGTACAGCAGCTTATATACAGTTCAGTCCTTTTGATGTCTACTTTGAGGTGAAACTCAATACAGTGAACCTATTCTCAGATGTCATTTTGCAGCCATTTTTACTTATCAGCGGATCAATTAAAACAACATGGCACTTATTTTAAAGTAGACCCAAATGATATTATTCTGTAAAAGGCACCAAATAATGTGTTGTGCAAAACTTCTCCTCAGATGCCACTGTTCTTATGCAACCTTTTTTTTAAAACAAAGAAGGTATTTGTTTATTTATTTATTAGATTTATTTGCCACCCATCTTATCCTGATTTGTTGCATCCTAGACCGAGGGAAGACGAGGTATTTTAGAATAGGTATTTATTTAAACTACTTTCCTGTGGAATTTCAAACAAAACTGCCACCTCCCAAGCTTCTAATTGTCCTAAAACATTAAGGTTGTTTTTACTTTTTATTTTTTAAATTTGGAGTGCATACTTTTATCTGTTTTGTTTTGTTTTTTATCTTTCCATCCCAACAAAATGTTGGAAAGAAGTTGGCCCAAAAGGTCTTGGGAGACTAAATATCTGTCAGCCGGTCGACAAAAAACTGAGTGAAATAAGATCCAATTTTCCACAGAGGGAGAAGCCAGCAAAAGGAAGATCGAGTTAAAAAACGTGGAGCGGATCCAATGTATGGGTTGCAAGAGGGGGAGGAAAAAAAAATCCCAGGAGAAAAATAATATTCGAATGCATCTTTATGGAAAAAGCAGATGGACAACATCATGAAATGTTGGAGATGGCTCCATTCTAAGCCCCTCCCTCCTTCCTCGTCACATGACCCAGAGTGGAATGTATGCCTCTCTCTCTCTCTCTCTGTGGTTCCTAAGGCACATACTAAAGGAAATGCACACAGATGCAGCATGGAGGAAGAGCAGAAACCCAAACCCACATGGAACATATTACTTTGTTCTTCTGAAGAAAATACAGACGTTTCCTCTAGTGCATGCTGGTAAAGAAATTGGACAGAATTCCCAAAAGCTCTGGACTGGATGCTTTCCTTATCGTGTCTTAATTGTATAGTTCTTGAAATTGAAGTAGCTTTTCACCCTCTTCATTATTACTCTTTCATGTCATCTGCACTTCTAACTTCTCCTCCTGAAGTTTGGGACTTCACTTTTTAATCCCTTCGTTTCAGATTACTTTAGCTTCTGTCTTAATTTAAATGCTGGAAGAACATAACAGATCGTTTCAGTGAGTGAAAGTTCTCCACTTCCCTTCCTTCCAGCTCTCAAAGCCTGCTTAACAGGCTCCGCTGGTTCTCGACCTCTTTTGGCAACCTCTTCACTTAAGTGGAAACAGCCTAATCCGTTGCAGAAGGTGTGCTGCGGATTTGCGAAATAAAAATTCTCTCGTCTCTTCTATCAGATCAGCTACTGGTTCCTTTCCAGTAATCTCTCTTTTCCTTTCTTCATCTTGTTCGAAGGGGGCAAAACAGTTGAAGAGATAGCACGCTGGGGTTTCTTGTAGCTGAAGTAATCCTTGATTATTCAACCACCCAAGATCTTCCCATGAGGAAGGCAACCCAAAAATCTGTAAATTAGGCCACTCCAACACCTATAATGAAATTATGAATGCAAAATGCCCAGTTTCACATGTAGGCCCTTAACAATTCACAGGGACATTAGTTACAACCTGAAATATTTTGGCAAGGGCATCTCCAGGACAGTGGAATTTTAAGAGGTAACAAATGTTGCCTCGTCTTGCTATACATACATATTTGGGTATGAACTGTATAGAACAGTGTTGGCGAACCTTTTCAGCACCAAGTGCCCAAACAGGAGCACATGCGCTTACATAGGAGAGCACCAGAAACCAGAGAAGCAGCTCCCCAATGCACGCATGTGGGAGTGCCGAAAAGCAGAAGAGCAGTTCCCTGGCATGCATGTGCGTGTCAAGAAGCTAAACTTCCGGTTTCCAGTGTGCACATGTATGCCGGCCACCTGGTCTTCTGATTTCTGGCATGCATGCATGTATGATGACAGATCTGGCCAGTGTGTATGTGTGCACCGAAACCAGGGGTGGGATTCAAATTTTTTAACAACCAGTTCTGTGGGCGTGGCTTAAGTGGTGGTCATGGCTTGGTGATCATGTGACTAGATGGACACGGCTTGGTGGTCATGTTATTGGCTGGGCGTGGCCAACTCAACATCACTCATATCGAGGCACACATCTCCTCACCTGGCCTCTCATGACTGTCGGGATGCTGCAACAGTCATAAATGTGAAAAATGGTCATAAGTCACTTTTTTTCAGTGCCATTGTAACTTTGAATGGTCACGCCACACAAGCAAAGTACCAGCAAAGGAGGGGAAAAAAACTCCAGAGAAGTTCCTGAGACAGAAAGTCTAGTCCTGCCAAGAACGTAATAAGGTTTAACGGAGAGGCAGTTTCTGTAAGCAACATCAGAATGTTTCCTTCCTGCCTTCCTTACAGGATTAGGCCAGTAATTTCTTCTAACAACCAGTTCTCTAAACTGCTTAGAATGTTAACAACCGGTTCTAGCGAATAGGTGCAAACTGGTAGAATCCCACCCCTGACTGAAACCCAGAAGAGTAACGGGCAATGGCTGGCATGCCTCACTTCCAGCATACGTGCCATAGGTTCACCATCATGAGTATAGAACATAGTAGGATAGGTTAATAACTTAAAAAGTTTTTAAAAAAATCTTTTTGGAGACCATATTTGAACTGGGAAATGGCCAAGGGATAATCTTGTCCATCTCTAATAAAATGTTGACTTCTACAACAGTTGCAACTGGTGGGACATCTAGCTAACCTTGGATGATCATTTAAAAAAACTCTAAACAGGATGAGGACTGATTAATACTTGGACAGAACAATATTGGAGATTCCAGATGGAGTAGTTAAAATACTCCACTTGGCAAAGAACTATTGTATTTTTGCCAAGGCAAGTTACCAGAAGACAGGCTGGACTTTAGGGAGTCTTTACCTCCCAGGATTTGGTAAATTACATTTGCAGAAATACAAGAAAAAAAAGCGATGCAAGTCCATAAGAGGTGAGATATCATCCTGATTCTCTGGTGAAAGAAATATAGACGAACGCTGTCAGAGAAGAGAATTAAAGAGGAAGTATCAATATTACTACAAGAGCTTTAATATGGAAAGTGTTTAAATATTTGCACTCCAAATATGCATTTTGAACTTCCTTGCACTTTAAATATGGAAAATATTTTAAAGGGCAAAGAAGAGCAACTAAGATGATTAAAGATCTGGAAACAAAAACATATGAAGAACGGTTTTCAGGATTTCTGTTTGGCTAGTCTAGAGAAAAGAAGGACTAGGGGGGACATGACAGCAGTATTCCAGTATTTGAGAGGCTGCCACAAAAAAGGAGGGGTCAACCTATTTTCCAAAGCACCGGAAGGCAAGACAAGAAACAATGGATGGAAACTAATCAAGGAGAGAAGCAACCTGGAATTAAATAGAAGCTTCTTAACAGTGAGAACAATGAACCAATGGAACATCTTGCCTTTAAAAGTTGTGGGTGCTTCATCACTGGAGGTTTTTAAGAAAAGACTGGACAGCCACCTGTCTGAAAATCCCTTCCAGCTCTATTCTGATTGATTGGATTTAATGAGGAAGCATTGAACATTGGATACTGTAGAGGCAGGTCTATCATTTGCTTTGGTATATATAGAAAATTTTAATGACAACTGCTCTAACTAAGGCTAGTAAACTTTTGAGAGTTGGTGTTGGTTATTCTTGCCCTGTTTTGTTTCTTGTGAAAATGTTTTTTTTTTCCCCTTATCTCATTGCTGGTAAGAAGAATAATGATAAAATAAGAATATTTAAACATTTGCAAAGGGGATGCAAGAATGTTTGCGGTTGCCTAATTAAGTGCATGAGATGGCCTAGAGCCACACACAAACACACACAAACACAATACTTCAGAGGTGGTATTCAGCAAGCTCTGACCAGTTTTGGAGAACCGGTAGTGGAAATTTTGTGTAGTTCGGAGAACCGGCAAATACCACCTCTGACTGCCCTTGCCCCCATTCTATTCTATTCTATTCTATTCTATTCTATTCTATTCTATTCTATTCTATTCTATTCTATTCTATTCTATTCTATTCTATTTATTTGATTTGATTTGTCAATCGCTTACAAGATAATAGGTATAAGTACATACATAGTTATGAATACATGAAATGGGTACATATGAGAAAAATAAAAGAAACAATAGGACAGGGATGGTATTCTCTGCCTCCCAAGTCCCAGCTGATCGGCTGGGTCTTCTTTTGTTTCCCTGCACAGGAGAACGGATCTGGAAAGCAGGTTAGTGAGGTGGGGCGGGAATGGGGATTTTGCAGTATCCTTCCTGTGTCATGCCCACCAAGCCACACCCGCCAAGCTATACCACGCCCACCAAGCCACGCCCATAGAACCGGTTAAAAGGTTTAAAAGCTTTAAAAAGTTTTAAATCCCACTACTGTAATATTTGTATTCACAGCAGCAGAACCTTTTTCTTATTTTATTATTTCCTACATGCAAACATTGTAGTGATTTTCCACAACAGTGTGCAGAGAAAACAACATTTCCTGTGAATGACTTGCCTCTAGAAGTTGTGGATTCTCCAACACTGAAGGTTTTTAAAGAAAAGATTGGACGAGCACTTGTCTGAAATGGTATAGGGTCTCCTGTTTGAACAGTGGGTTGGACTAGAAGACCTCCAAGGTCCTTTCCAACTCTTGTGGTTCTATTCTATTTGAATAACAACATTTCCTGCAGCACTGAAAGACTAAATCTTAATTTCTGGTTTTTGATCTCTAGCATTTTTAAAGATGGTCCTGTAACCAAAATCTAAGGTGATCGATCAAATTCTTTGTAGGATTCACCACTGATTTTAAAAAGGTAGAAATAGGGTCTGTGCCACTTTTAGAGCAAAAGAGAGAGGCTGGTTCATTTGGCTATCATCTATTTAAAAGAGCAAGTAGGATATCTTCTGTCCTTTTTGACTGCAAATTCTTGAAGAAATTCTCTCTTGCTACTTTTTCACTTTTCAGTTTACTCCTATCCTGTATGAAAGGAAAAAAAAACAAGATTCTGTGAAGTGTTAATGGTGTCAGTTCTAGGTTAGTTGAGCTAATGATTAAACTCGATAGAAGGCAACTTCCTTCTAAATAAATATTGTCAAATCTTATTGATCTATGCCTAAATTTGTTACATAGGGTGGAAAAATGCATTAAGTTTTTTTTTCCTGATAATGCATTTTAATACAATGATAGAATTGCACTGTATTTGGATGGTTGTTTGATTTAAAGTAATAAAATTATTGTTTTATTTCAGATCAATAATTTTAACAGTTTTTCACCAAATGAAGAGAGGCCATATTTTGAATCTTCAAATGCTGCTAGAATCTAATACAAGATGTCAAGTTGAGTGCTTGAACTCTCCATGTTTATTAAAGGAAGATTTCAGAATGAATTATTTGTTTAATTGGAAACTCATGAAAAAATAGGTGTAGTCTTTGATGATGAGTGGAACACTGAGTAACTTATATAGCATATTAGAATGCTAATATACAGTGGAAAGAGTAGAGTAGAGAAGAGAAGAGAAGAGAAGAGAAGAGAAGAGAAGAGAAGAGAAGAGAAGAGAAGTTTCTCCCATACTTCTGATATCCAAAAACAGCTTCAAATTGTATAAAATCTTCTAGGTCTTGTCACTCATTATTTTGCCTGGAAGCAAGATGGCTGTAATTACTTTAGTCAATAGAGCTGGCAGTGGAATCAGCAAAATTGACACTGTTATTACTTTTCCCAATCCAAGTATGCCTGGAGAACCTTTTAAATCAATAATGGGTGAAGTGACCAGTGACCAGCTGAAAATCATCTCATCACCTTAGTGATCAGACTGAACCAAAACCTCCTTTTTCCCAGTCTTAACACCTTAACTGTTATATACTGTCTCATATCAGTAAGACATTTTTAGTGGTAATACTTTTATGGAATTCATTTTAAAATAAATGAATATAACCTTTGATGAAAAAAAAAAAAGACCAAGGATGGCCCTTCAGCCAGCACCTTCTCAAATCAAGCCTGCAATCTTCATGTGGCTAAAGTGCCCTTTACTCCATGATTTAAGAGATGGATTTTAAAGTCTAAGAAGTGAATCACTTCTTAATTCAAGGTACTTTTATTCATGAAGTCGTGCGCTGTATCTGTTCTAGTTCACTTTGTTCTATTTTTGCATTTACTGACAAAGCTCATATTTATCTTGCCAGCTTTCGAACAATGTGGCTGGTTTAAAAATAAAAAGATGATCCCCACACATCCTTCCTGTGATCATCAACTTTTGAGATATTATCTTTGTGGCTGCTATACATAGAAAAATACTAAAGAATTTCCCAAGAAACATAATTAAAACCATGAATCCATGCACGGTAAATTCATAGTGTATCTGTAAGATGTATTTTATGACGCAGAATCAATTATATTTGGTATATTAGAGAGAGGAGTTGAAATGTATATATATGCAGGGTAGCCATGCTTTGCTACAAAAATATGTGATGGAGGAACATATGTGCCAAATTTCAAGTTTGTAGGCTTTATGGTTCTGGAGATTTTGTGATGATGCGTGAGTGGTATTTTGCTTTTATATATATAGATTCCTTGACCTACAACTACAATTAAACCCAAAATTTCTGTTGCTAAGTGAAACATTTGTTAAGTGAGTTTCGCCCCATTTTATGATCTTTCTTGCTACAGTTGTTAAGTGAACCACCGCAGCTGTTAATTTAGTAACACGGTTGTTAAGTGAATCTGGTTTCCCCATTGACTTTGTTTGTCAGAAGGTCAAAAATAGGGGATCCCATGACCCCGGGACACAGCATTGGTCATATATTATGAACTAGTTGCCAAGCATCTGAATTTTGAGCACATGACTGCGAGGATGCTGCAATAGTCATAAGTCTGAAAAACGGTAATATCATTGTACCTTTGAATAATCACTAAATGAACTGTTGTAAGGTGAGGACTACCTGTATTTTCATTGCATTGCATTGTATTAGAATAGAATAATAGAGTTGGAAGGGACCTTGGAAGTCTTCTAGTCCAACCCCCTGCCTAGGCAGGAAACCCTACACCACTTCAGACAAGTGGTTGTCCAATCTCTTCTTAAAAAATTCCAGTGTTGGAGAATTCACAACTTCTGGAAGCAAGTTGTTGTACTGGTTAATTGTTCTGTCAGGAAATTTCTCCTTAGTTCTAGGTTGCTTCTCTCCTTGATTAGTTTCCACCCATTGCTTCTTATCCTGCCCTCAAGTGCTTTGGAGAATAGCTTGACTCCCTCTTCTTTGTGGCAGTCCTTGAGATATTGGAACACTGCTATCATGTCACCCCTAGTTCTTCTTTTCGTTAAATTAGACATATCCAGTTCCTGCAACCATTTTTTACATGTTTTATCCTCTAGTCTCCTAATCATCTTTATTGCTCTTCTCTGAACTCTTTCTAGAGTGTCAACATCTTTTTTACATCATGGCAATCAAAACCGAATTCAGTATTCCAAGCGTGGCCTTACCAAGGCCCTATAAAGTGGTATTAATGCTTCACATTATCTTCATTCTATCCCTCTGTTTATGCAGCCTAGAATCGTGTTGGCTTTTTTGGCAGCTGCAGCACACAGCTGGCTCATATTTAAATGGTTGCCCGCTAGGATTCTGAGATCTCTTTCACTCCGAGATCCCTCTCACAGTATCATATCATAGCATAGCATAGCATAGCATAGCATATTTTAATAGTATAGTATTATGTATTGTATACTATACTATACTATACTATACTATACTATACTATACTATACTATACTATACTATACTATACTATACTGTACTATACCAGGGGTAGGATTCAAATTTTTTAACAACCGGTTCTGTGGGCGTGGCTTAGTTGGTGGGCATGGCTTTGTGCTCATGTGACTGGGTGGATATGGCTTGGTGGTCATGTTATTGGCTGGGTGTGGCCAACTCAATATCATTGAGGCACGCATCTCCTTGCCTGGCCTCTCATGACTTGGGGATGCTGCAACAGTCGTAAGTGTGACTTTTTTCAGTGCCATTGTAACTTTGAATGGTAACTCCACACAAGCAAAATACCAGCAAAGGAGGGGAAAAAAAACTCCAGAGAAGTTCCTGAGACAGGAAGTCTAGTCCTGCCAAGAATGTAATAAGGGTTAACGGAGAGGCAGTTTCTGTAAGCAACACCAGAATGTTTCCTTCCTGCCTTCCTTACAGAATTAGGCCAGTAATTTCTTCTAACAACCGGTTCTCCGAACTGCTTAGAATGTTAACAACCGGTTCTAGCGAATAGGTGCAAACTGGTAGAATCCCACCCTGTATTATACTATACTATATTATTGTTGTAGTTAGCCGGCAGCAGGTGCAGACAGCTGAGGAGAGTGAGGACTCAGATGAGGGGCCAGGATCATTAGGGAGTGGATTGCTGCCTTCAGAGATGGCAGCAGCGATGAGGAGGTTCCTGAGGAGCCAGTGCCATGTACGCATGCATGCAGGGCTCTCGCAGGAAAGAGCAGTTGCAGTAGCATGGGAGACTTGGGAGTAAGGCTGCAAGGTAATGCCCCCTCCTTCAAGAAGATAAAAGCCAGCTGTGAATTGGACGTTCTTTGCAGGAAGCAAAGACGTTTTGAAACTCAGTCTCGTGGACATTACAGTATCTTAAGTTGGTATTTGAAGACTCTTGTGTTGTGAAATATTTCTTATCTGTTATTCTTGGCAGACTCACACAGTTTTGGCAAAGCCTATGCTTATCAAAGTTAGTTTTCAGCAGCCTTTTAACCGGGAATTCATAAGAATCATTAAAAGGTTTCTGATCCCTTTGGTTCATGTTTGTTTTATTGGAAAAGGGTTTGGGTCAGAACAACTATACTATACTGTACGTACAGTATGTAAATAATGTGGACAATACTATGTAGGAGATAATATATTAAATTAAGATAAAACCATAATAAAACACCATTGTCAGCCTTCAAGATTTCTTCCTTTATTTCCTTTTCTCTGCTTTGCATCTTTCGGCTGCCATAAGTAACGGGAGGGGGTAATGGGCTATGATATATTTGGGGAGCGTGCTGGAGTGTGTAGGAAACGAAACTGTATATCTAGGGGAGGGGGAGTTTTACTTAAGTTTCTATTCCTTGCTTTTCTATTCCTTGCTATGCGCAACTGCGACTCCTTATCAAACTATGCCAAGGTCAACGGACAGAGGCCTCATCACCACCTGAAGATGCCCACATGATGCTATGCTTTATTTCTCATTGGAGGAGCAATATGGACTGTTGGGGGTGGGAACGTTGCCATCACTTTGTATATTTTTTCAAAACTCGACCTGAGAGAAGCATATTACCGAATCCGAATCAAAGAAGGGGATGAATGGAAGACTGCTTTCAACTGTCCGATGGGGTGTTTTCAATTCAACGTCCTGCCGTTTGGCCTACAGGGGGCGCCTGCGGTATTCATGCAAATGATAAACCAAGTGTTGCATGAGCATTTGTACAAAGGGGTGTTAGTTTATCTTGATGTCATTCTTATCTACACAGAGACTCGTGATGAGCATGTGAAACTAGTGCGGTCAGTCCTGGAGAAACTTCGAGCGGCCCAGTTGTATGCCAAGCTGTCAAAGTGTGAATTTCACCAGGAGAAAATTGACTATTTGGGCTGTCGCATATCGCACGACGGCATAGAAATGGACCCGGGGAAGGTGCAGGCGGTTTTGGAATGGGGCCCTCCCCGTACCAGGAAACAACTGCAAAGTTTCTTGGGATTTGCAAATTTTTACCGTCAATTTATTCCTGCGTTTGCGAAGATCGCGATGCCTATCACAAATCTCCTTAAGACCAAAGGAGAGGTGAAACCGAAGCCCAGTACACCATTGGAGTGGTCCATGGAATGTCAGGCTGCTTTTGAGAAACTGAAACCGAGAGCAGATGGGCCATCTGGGAAAAAGAAGCTTTTGCAGTTCGATGGGCATTGTTAACGTGGAGGCATTTCCTAGAAGGAGCCAAACACCCTTTTGAGGTCTGGACAGATCACAAAAATCTGGAAGCTCTGAAAACGCCTCGGAAACTGTCTCCCAAGCAAGTTCGCTGGGCGCAACATTTTAAGCGGTTTAATTTTTCTTTGAAGTACATTCCCGGGGGAAGGAACTTCATGGCAGATGCTTTGTCCAGATTACCTCAGTATAATAGTGCCCGCCAGGAAGTGATAAGACCTATCATCCCAACCGAACAGTTGGCAGCTCCAATGGTTACCAGAGCTCAGAAGAAAAAAGAGGTTGAATTGTCAACCGATTTATCGGCACAATTGAAAGAAGCTCTAAAACTTGATGATTGGTTCCTAACCCACTCGAATGACTGTACTATCAGAGATGGGTTGGCCTGGGTGGGGGCCAAATTATATGTACCGGGAAAACTAAGGCACGAAATTTTACATCAAGCTCATGATTCTAAACCTGCTGGACATTTTGGGTTCGTGAAGACCCTACACTTGGTCAAAAGGCAATTTTGGTGGCCCACGTTGAAAAAGGACATTGAGACCTATGTCGCTAGTTGCCCTATTTGTGCTTCGGCTAAGAGACCGCCTGGTAAACCAGCGGGCTTATTGCAGAATGTGGCTAGACCAACGGCTCCATGGAAGGAAATCTCCATGGATTTTATTGTAGAATTACCTGACAGTGGAGGAAATACAGTCATTTGGGTAGTAACAGGTCTGTTTTCCAAACAGGTACACTTTATACCCTGCGCGAAGATCCCATCAGCAAAGACGTTAGCTAAGCTGTTTATTCTGCATATCTACAGGCTACATGGAGTCCCCGAACGCATAATCTCTGATAGGGGTGTCCAATTCACCTCGAATTTCTGGAAAGAGTTCCTGAAGTTACTAGGCTCCGCCCAGGGGTTAAGCTCCGCCCATCATCCACAAACCAATGGGGCCTGCGAGAGAACTAACTCGGTACTGGAACAGTATCTGAGATGTTACATTAATTATCAACAGGATGATTGGACTGACTTACTGCCTTTTGCTGAGGTGGCATACAACAATTCGGTACATAGCAGCACCGGATTCACTCCATTTAAAGTGGCCTCGGGGCAAGACTTTGTACCCATACCCGAGCTTCCGCAAGAGAAAACTAATATTCCCTCATTGGATGAGTGGATAAGGCATCTCCAGATGACTTGGCCAGTTGCCCGCAAGGCCTTGGATGATGCTCATCAAGCTCATAAAAAATTTGCAGACAAAAAGAGACATCCACAGGAACCATATCAAGTTGGTGATAAAGTGTTTTTATCTACCAAATTTTTGCAGACCACACAGAAATTGAAAAAGCTTGGACCTAAGTATGTGGGACCTTTTCCGGTTGAACGAGTTGTGAATCCTGTGGCAGTTCAATTGACACTGCCAAAAACCCTCCGTCGGATCCATCCTGTTTTCCATGTTAGTTTGTTAAAACCTGAACGTACATCTGATCTGAGGCCTACTCAAGTAGCCCCCCCTGTACCATTGCTCATTGAAGGTGAACAACATTTTGAAGTTAAAGAAATTTTGGATTCTAGGAAGAGGAGGGGTCGAATTCAATATTTGGTTGCGTGGAAACATTTTCCTTCTTCCCAGTCTGAATGGGTAGACGAGAGAGATGTTAGAGCCCCCCGGCTGGTGCAGGCGTTTCGCACCATGTATCCTGATAAACCCTGAACAATAATGCTGTTGTTATTTGTTTGTAATATCTTGTCTTTTATCCTTATATTTTCTAGGACTAACGTCTTTTTGCAGGAGGGCCGAATGTCAGCCTTCAAGATTTCTTCCTTTATTTCGTTTTCTCTGCTTTGCATCTTTCGGCTGCCATAAGTAACGGGAGGGGGTAATGGGCTATGATATATTTGGGAAGCGTGCTGGAGTGTGTAGGAAACGAAACTGTATATCTAGGGGAGGGAGAGTTTTACTTAAGTTTCTATTCCTTGCTTTTCTATTCCTTGCTATGCGCAACTGCGACTCCTTATCAAACTATGCCAAGGTCAATGGACAGAGGCCTCATCACCACCTGAAGATGCCCACATGATGCTATGCTTTATTTCTCATTGGAGGAGCAATATGGACTGTTGGGGGTGGGAACGTTGCCATCACTTTGTATATGTGTTTTTCGCGCTCATTTCTTCAGATTCAGAATTCTTTTGTTGCTACCACTTTGATTTCCAGTAAAAGATATCTTTACTCTAACAAAATGGAGTCTAAGTATTTCTTTCTTGGATATTGAAGGGAGCACCAGCTGACAACCATAATGTGGAGACATAGGGATTTGCAATGGGATTGATGTTATAATTCGATATCAGTATGAAGTGTAGACTATTTCCATGATGGTATACCGAGCCACATTCTGTCTTTACAGAATGGCTAGAAGTCTATACACACAGAAGACCGAATTAGATATTGCATCCCCATTACAGAGGCAGCGATTAGACTGAACACACTAATGGAGAAGGGAAAAAAGAGCAGAGTTCAAGAATAAACCTTTATATGCCACTAAAGTGTCTGGGGTGCTCACATATGCATACCTCTTGCTGATATCATCTTTATATTTCAGAAGAACTGACACTTATGGTTTTCTTCTTCCACCTCATATTTTGCTCTCCAGTAAATCCATACAAGAAAGGTTTTCTTCCTCCCTCCAGAGTTCCAGATGAGAACCCTTTATTTTCCCGGTCGGATCATGGTCTAGTTTGCCAAGAAACAAATTTGTACTAGAGAACATCACTTTATTTATGGGAAGCAGATGTTGCAGAGGTCCATCTTCTTTCAAACTTGTTTGAAAAGTGTCAGGCTGATCTAACCTAGCAGAGTTCATATAATCAAGGCAAACTTGGCCAAGAAGTGAAATCCTTAACCAAAACATTCATTTGGTTCATCTGAACTTCTTCTCTATAGCTTGTTCAGATTTCTTCTTGTCAATGAAGTTAGTGGTAGATAATAAGTCATTCAGCATTGTTAGACAAAATCCACATTTTGTGGATCTTCTAATTAGATGACAACAGAAATGCAAGCTTTTCCATTCTTTTATTTTTTCCTCGTGCTTTGGAGATAAATGTTGAGAAAGAGATTGCTTTTAAAAATGCCCTGTCTTTTCTCTTTTGAAAGCCACATTAGAATTGTTAGCAAGGCAATGGTGGGATTCACATTTTTTTTTACTACCAGTTCTGTGTGAGTGGTTTGGTGGGCATGGCAGGGGAAGGATACTGTAAAATCTCCAAATTTAAATAATTTAAATCCACATGCGCCCTAATTTAGAATATAAGCAAAAATATCCTAAATGTAATTAATTCCTGGCTTAATCGGTTTTGCTTTAAAAATGGAATAAGAGAGAACAAAAGAAATGGATGAAAGGAAGGATAAAATATTGGATTTATTTAAAACCTGCTTTTGGATTTTTGTCTGAGGTGCAGTTAGAGACAATGAAGTTGATTAACTATTATGGGATAGAATGAAGTGACTAACTATTATGGGAGAAAATGAGGTGAACATCGAAAATAATACTTCTGTCATATGAGAATAAGGCTGCCATTTTTAGATTTGTCACTGCCTGCCTAGTTTTGCCCATTCTATTGGCAACTACTCAGCTGAGCAAATTTCATATTTTATTTCTAAGATTATTTCTAGAGCAGGAGTGTCAAACTCATGTCATCATGGCAGCATCATGTGACATATCGGGACTTTGCTAAACCGGCCATGGGCGTGGCCAGGGCGTTACACACCTGGCCTGTGGCCGGGAGTTTGACAGCCCTGCTCTAGAGCTAACAGTTTTTCAAATACTATAAAATAAAAATCAAGTGCAATTCACAAAACCAAAGCTACTTATAATTTTAGGTTAAGGTGCTGTTAAAATAGCAGTAACGTTCTGTCCTATCTTTAAAGCTAGAGGATTTATTAATAACCTCAGATTCTCAACTCCTTCTCAAGGAACACATCAATCCTGCTTTATCCGGATGTGGTAGCTGCTAGTATTTCTAGTTAGCAAGAATGTGAAATAATATTTTAGCATCTATCTTTATTCATGAACTGAGCTCTTGAGTTTATACCATGGCCAGGCAATAGAACTGGTCTTTTCTTAGGAAATCCCCTCTTCCTAACACTTTAAAGTTTCTCAGAACACACCTGCCCTGAAATACATGTCTTTTCTTACTGACTACCTTCTATTTCAATGTTTCTTTCTTTTACAAAACAAAGTAAAATATGAAATAATATTATAGTCCAAAAACCCAGCCCCAAATACTTTCTCACAAGCATATTAACCTTTGGTTAAGAGCTATTAAGATTTAAGAGCTGACCGGTAGCAGTAATAGCTGCCAGATGCTGTAAATCTGATGCAATATTAGGCTGATGAAATGAAGGTGATTTAGCATAGCATGGGTGTTTCCCTTTAAGACTGGTGATGCGTTCTATCCCTTTAAGAGGTGTTTATAAAAGGCAGCCATTAGAGAGCATAGTTCTTTCTCCTTGTGTCCAGTATTCATTGCAGAAGTTCTCCGTGTTAAGAAGAAGAAAGATTGCTTGTAAGTTAGTTTGCCTACCACATATATTTCTGTATATAACTGTTGTATATAAACCACTGTTAAATGTCTATGTCTCTGTGTGCTGTGTTTTGCTCCTGGGTTGTCTCATAATGGTAATCATGCTGCAAATGCTCTGACAGCTTATTACTACCTAAGTCCTTTGAAGTTTGACAACACACATCTCAAGGATGCCCCTTTCCAATCCTTGCCCTGTCCCATCTCCATTTCATTTATTACCTGTCTTCCCCCAAGTACCATAAATCACTGGGTTCAGCTTATAGTCATTCACTCTCTTTTCTAGACATGTCCTTGTCATGATACTTACAACACATAGTTGTAGACAACAGTTGGGTTTCAGACCCAGAGGTTTTACCATACACCATTCAACTAAATCGTTTAAACAGTGTCCAGTCCCTGTGGATCCCCTTCTTGGGGCAAATATTGGCCCTACCCCAACCTTGGTATCATGAGAATGATCTGAGCCTAGATGCGCTATCACTAATAAAAATTTGACCCAGACAATGATGCTCACCCCTCTGATGTGATCAAAGGCAATGAGAAGCTAGCAAACTCCACACCAAACTGTCATTTGAGATTTCCAAGATTGCTGTTGCAATATTGAATCCAGCACAATCAGACTTGCAGCTGGCAATCAAAACCAGAAATCCTGAAA
This sequence comes from Bungarus multicinctus, assembly GCA_023653725.1. Classification (NCBI taxonomy): domain Eukaryota; kingdom Metazoa; phylum Chordata; class Lepidosauria; order Squamata; family Elapidae; genus Bungarus; species Bungarus multicinctus. Next base: position 40,875,761 of record CM042851.1, on the reverse strand, counting down.
CAATGGACGCGGGATGCCTAGATCACTAGCATTGATATCCCATTCTGTGACCAAAGGTGAGAACAAGACAAAGCCATTAGGCAAATTCCATCTCAGGTGCCAGAATTGTCCCAGGAAGCACGGGGTTCATTGCACCTAGCATGCAAAGCCAAACAAATGCACGAGACAGGATATCTCTTTAATAGTTTTGTTCTTATGCTAGTACGACCACACATAGAATACTGCAACCAATTTTGGTCACCATAGTACAAAAAAGATGTTGCGACTTTGGAAAAAGTTCAGTGAAGATCAGCTAAGATGATCAAAGGCCTGGAGACTAAAACATATGAAGAATGGCTGCAGGATTTGGGTTTGGCTAATCTAAAGAAAAGAAGAATTGGGGGCGACATGATAGCAGTATTCCAGTATTTGAGGGGCTGCCACAAAGAAGAGGGGGTGACGGAGGGCAGGACAAGAAATAATGGTTGGAAGCTAACCAAAGAGAGAAGCAACCTGGAATTAAGGAGAAACTTCCAACAGTGAAGATAATTAATCAGTGGAACAGCTTGCCTTCAAAAATCATGAGCGGTCCATCACTGGAGGCTTTTAAGAAGAGCCTAGACAGCCACTTATCTGAAATAGTATAGGTTCTCCTGCTTGAGCAGGAGGCTGGCCTAGAAGACCTCCAAGGTCTCTTCCAGCTTCTATTCTATTCTATTCTATTCTATTCTATTCTATTCTATTCTATTCTATTCTATTCTATTCTATTCTATTCTATTCTATTCTATTCTATTCTATTCTATTCTGCTCCATTCCATATTTTCTATTCTATTCTATTTCCTACCCCTACCCCTTGCTTCTATTCTATTCTATTCTATTCTATTCTATTCTATTCTATTCTATTCTATTCTATTCTATTCTATTCTGCTCCATTCCATATTTTCTATTCTATTCTATTCTATTCTATTCTATTCTATTCTATTCTATTCTATTCTATTCTACTCTTCACAGAAGAAAGGCACTTGGAAATTTTATTTCCAAGGGCTCCTTCCAAAAAATGGATGTCCAATCCTTTGGCTTGCCCAGGCCAATTGAATAAAGTCTACTTGTCTTGGGCTGTTCATAAAACACATAATACAGTTTTATGAAATAAAATCACACAACATGATTATAATTTTGTGGTGCTCCATTATTAGCTGTCTAGGACCACATGAGGCTCCTTGGCTATGGATTGGACATGGCTGTTGTAAAGCATTTGATTTTAATTTTAAACAGCTACATTCGAAAGACCATGATATCATTAACAAATACAATTTCATGGGCAAGCACAGCTAAAACACCCCAAAAGGTTGGCTGTATTTTTATAAAGGGAAATTTGAACTAGTTGGTGGGTAACTTATGTATTCTGATTACAAGCAGCCCAGCCAACTCCTGCCTCATTCTGTTCTAGGCAGGAGATTCCTCCTGCCTTTCATAGTTTTGAAATTTCACTGACTGAACATTCACTTGATATGACTTTGACTGATAAGGAGCCTTGTTTTCAAGGGAAGCACATTTGAATAAGGTCAGCAACTCAATTATCTGTTTTCCTCCTAGCAACCCATGCAGGTCAATCCTAGGTCATGCATAATGATCCTTTATTTTAATTATATTTGTCCCCCCATTTCATCACACTCTCTGTGTCAAATCCATACCTTGTGCTCCCATCGCTAATGTTGTTTTGTTTTTCGATTTGTATCCCTCAAGGCAGAGCACCCAATCCTCCCCCTTCTCCCAACAAAGGCCTGTGAGATATGTTGGGATGAGAGAGAGAGACAGACAGAGACAGACACACACACACACACACACACACACACACACAGAAATACAGACATACACACACACACACACAGAGGCACACACACACAGAGAGAGAGGCACACACAGAGAGAGGCACACACACACAGAGAGAGAGGCACACATAGAGAGAGTGAGAGAGACACACACACAGAGAGAGGCACAGAGAGAGGGGGACACAGAGAGAGAGGCACACACACACATACACACACACACACACACACAAAGAGGCACAGAGAGAGAGGCACACAGAGAGGTGGGCACAGAGAGAGAGGCACACACACACAGAGAGAGAGGCACAGAGAGAGAGAGAGAGAGAGAGAGAGAGACTCAAAAAGTCATCCAATGAGGTTCTATGACTGGAGATGGAGTAGAACTTGAGTCTCATCACTAATCTATCTCCTTTATTATTATACCACACAGATTGTCCAAAAAAACACCTGTTGGCCAATGCCCAGAGAGGTCACAGTGAGATCCAATCAAGTCCAGTTCTTCATTACTTACATCTAATAGATAAAACCTCCCCAGACCAACCCTAGCCAACACTGGCAATAGCACCACAGCTTCCCAAGAATGAGCAAGCACCTTCTGACCTAACAGGTACACCGTGGGAGATTCCAGGGTGTGGTTACCCTCAACGTTTCCCCTCCCTCCTCCATCCAGTTCAGGACTGTGCAGTTTCTTGTCTTGGGCCCCTCTTTGGAATGTGCTTGCTCATCCCAGGGAAGCTGTGGTGCTACTGCCAACATTTCCCCCCCATCCCTTTTCCAGCTGCACATTCCATCCCAGGCAATTTAGTAATTAAATTTATCTGTAAAGCCCAGTGTGGCTCAGCATCTGGATACATTTTAGACCAAGTTGAATCTGTCTGTTCTCCCAATAAGAGCTGGGAGATATGTCTTGCTAAAGATCCCACTTTTTCCTTACTATATTTCCAAAACCCAAAAAAAAAAAAAAAGCACAACAAAACAAATGTTTGAGCTAGTCAGTGGGTAACTTATGTATTCTGATTACAAGCAGCCCTGCCAACTCCTGTCCCATTCTGTTCTAGGCAGGAGATTTCTCAGGTAGCATTTGGGGGGGGGAATGAAGATTCCCAAAGAGAGACACACCTAGCTGAATTGAATTATGAAGGATGGCTTTGTTTTTAAGCCTATTATTCTATACATTATTAAATCATATATGTAGGAGATATGTATATATGACCAGGTTGAGCCTGAATATGGGGTCAAATGCATCATCAGTCTGGAATCTCTATTCCCCCAGAAAAGACATAAGTCCAGTCTCCCTTGAAGTCCATTGATTCTTATTGGGTGCCAATTTGCCTTGACCATTAATAGTTTAGATTCTTGGAGTAGCGCGGTGGCCTAGAGGTGGAGCTCTCTCCTCACCATCAGGAGGCTGGGAGTTCGATCCTAGGTAGAGGCAGATATTTCTCTCTCTGGACACACTGAGAATATACTGGCTGAACAAAACTCCACATTAGTGACAGGAAGGGCATCTGGCCATTAAAACCCTCTACTAACTCCATTCAGTTGCTCAGACTCCACCCCGCAAGGGATTATGGAGTCATTAAAAGAAGATGATTAGTAGATCAGATTCTTGGGTTTAGGTAGCATGGAACAAACTCACAGGGCTTTTGAACTCTATCCAGGCTCCTGGTTTCCTGCACCTGACATTATAAATTGAAATAATACCACAGAAATAACAAATAAGTACATCTAGCTTGCTTAGATCTCTCTTTAAAGTAAATTGGAATTAAATGCCATCAATCAAATAACTGCACAGGATTATTCCCTACATTCAACTGTTTTCTGCTTTTCTCTCATTACAAATTTGAATGCGGTGTCAACTTTTATAATGGCTCTAAGAAATAGAAGTGGAGGCTTGCAGAAAAGATGGTTGCTGTACCCCTTTCCAGGGCCTTCATGAAACTTTCTTAACCTAACATAGAGAAATAAGGGTTTGATGAGGATTGCTAAACTAAAAGAAAATGGAAGAAGCAGACCTGGCGCTGTAACATCATAATTTAAAGTTATGGCAAGGGAAGCAGAATAAATGGCCAATCCAAGCATATTTTTTAAAAAAGCCATCATAAATAAAAATGGAAAGTGTAGCTATTTGCAAAATCAAATCTTGTACTGTTTAATGTTTTGTCGGCATAGTTGTAGCCGAGTGGATTTATAAATTCCATTTATTTTACAAGAGAAAATACTTGCGGTGAAGTAAGAGAAGTTGATTGAACTAAAAGTGCAGTAAACATCCTTCTGGAAGGAAATATGGATTATCAACCTATTTTTAAATGGGACGTTTTCATCCTTCGGCACAGCAAACAATTACTAATTTATGCATCCGGAGTTATGATCTTTTTCTATAAAAGATCATTTTTGTAGAAAAAAAAATGCAACACTAATTTGAAGCATTTGATGTTAGTCTTAGGGAAAAATTGAAGCTTCTTTGAACTCCTGAACATTTTACTGAGACAGCCCTTTATTTATGATACTTTGCTCAGTGTTTCCTTTATATCCTCCTTTTTCTCCTATGGATTTATAACTTAGCTCTTGGAGTTTATTCTAGACTGACATCTGGCAAATTTCTTCTGGTTCCAAAGGGAGATAAGTGAAGATGGAGATCCAGAAAGTGTTGTATATCAGGAACAGACAAATGGTGACTGAGGTTCCCTGAGGCACTACAGATATTTTCTCCTATAACAGTAAAAACAAAGTTAAATCTCTCTTGAGCCCAACTCTTAGTACATCCGTGTAGTTTTCCTGGCAACAGTAGGACAGTGGATTGTCATTGCCTTTTCTACGATCTATTTTCAACTTCCCAGTCTAGCTTCCAGCTTGGATTTCCTGTTACTCTTCCAGTCAGAATATGTGTGTGTGTGTGTGTGTGTGTGACTGTGTCTCTCTCTCTCTCTGTATATGTATGTGTGTGTATATATGTGTGTGTCTGTCTGTGTTTGTCTGTGTATGTGTGTATATATGTGTGTGTCTCTGTGTGTGTATATATATGTGTGTGTGTCTGTGTGTTGTGTGTCTGTGTGTGTATATGTGTGTGTGTGTGTGTATATATGTGTGTGTATGTGTGTGTATATATGTGCGTGTATATACTGTATGTGTGTATGTGTATATATATATATATATATATATATGTGGATCTTTGGTTCTTCAGGTTTTCTCCCGCGTAGAGTTGGAAATATTTAGGCGACGTTTCGATGAAGTCTCATTCATCATCTTCAGGCTTCTGTCTTCGGCCTTGTGCTTCTCAGAGTGATGTGAGCTTGCAGCTGCTTCTTCCTTTTAACTACTAGTGGGGGTGTGACTTGATTGGGTGGGGACTTGGCTGTGTTCTGATTGGGTGGGGGTGTGTTCTCATTGGTTGGGGGTTTGGCTGTGTTCTGATTGGTTGGGGGGTTGGCTGTGTTCTGATTGGCTGGGGGTGTGTTCTGTTCTGGTGGGGGTTTGGTTGTACTCCGGTTAGTCTCAGTTGCTGGGGGATTTGAGCTGGTGAGCTGTGATCCTATTGTTTGGCTTCGCGTTCGTGGTCGTGTCACATCTTCATGGTGGGCATCAGTTCCCTTCATGTATGGGTTGGGGGGGTTTGAAGCAGGTAGTGATGCAGCTGTGGTACGGCTTCTGGTCCGTTGTCGTGTTTCATCTTCTGTGTGGCTGTGAGTCTGCTTTCTGCGTGGAAGTGTGGTGGTAGTTTCTTGTGTGGCCCTCGTGGGTGTGGGTCTGGTGTCCTTTATGTTAGGTACTCTTTTGTTAATGAGGGCGGGTTTCCAAATGGCTGGTAGGCGGGAGGTGTCATCTCATTTATTCATGCTGTGTGGGCGTTTTTCTATCTCTATGGCTTCTCTGATTATTCTGTTGTTGAAGTGTTCAGTTTTGGCGATAGTTCTGGTATTTTTAAAGTCAATCTTGTGTCCTGTGGCTTTGAGGTGTTGGACCAGGGAAGAGGTCGGTTCTTCTTTTTTGATTGAGTTCTTATGTTCTTCAATGCGTGCACTTATCCTTCTGTTAGTTTGTCCAATGTATGTGGTGGGGCAGGAGGTGCACGGGATTTCGTATACTCCTTGGTTTTCTAACTCAATTTTGTCTTTAGGGTTTCTTAGGATGGTGGATATTTTTCCGTTTGTGCAGAATGCTGTTTTAATGTTGTGTTTTTGGAGGATCTTGCTGATTTTGTCTGTAGTGCCTTTTATATATGGGAGGAGGGCTTTGCCATTTTCTTGTTCTCTGTCTTGGATTTTGGTTGGGGTTTCTTTTTGGATTAGGTGAGTAATCTTTCTTCTTTGGAATCCATTTGCTGTTAGTACGTTAGTGAGAGTGTGTAGTTCGGTTTTTAGGTGTTGTTCATCAGCTAAGCATTTTGTTCTGGAGATGAACAAAATGCTTAGCCGATGAACAAAATGCTTAGCTGTTCTCCAGAACAAAATGCTTAGCCGATGAACAACAAAATGCTTAGCCAAACAATAGGGTCACAGCTCACCAGCTCAAATCCCCCAGCAACTGAGACTAACCGGAGTACAACCAAACCCCCACCAGAACAGAACACACCCCCAGCCAATCAGAACACAGCCAACCCCCCAACCAATCAGAACACAGCCAAACCCCCAACCAATGAGAACACACCCCCACCCAATCAGAACACAGCCAAGTCCCCACCCAATCAAGTCACACCCCCACTAGTAGTTAAAAGGAAGAAGCAGCTGCAAGCTCACATCACTCTGAGAAGCACAAGGCCGAAGACAGAAGCCTGAAGATGATGAATGAGACTTCATCGAAACGTCGCCTAAATATTTCCAACTCTACGCGGGAGAAAACCCGAAGAACCAAAGATCCACATACAAACACCCGCGAAAATCTCCGAAAACATATATATATACTTTGTGTTACAACACCCTGTTAAGCCCCAATTAAGGGAGAAAGCATACTGCTAGCTGAAGAGAGCTAACTAGCTCGAAATAGATCTATCCTAGTCTCCCTTATTTATTATTTAAAATTATCAGCTTAAAAACCTTACACACACACACACACACACACACACACACACACACATATATATATATATATACACATACGTACATACATACATACATACATACATACATACATATATTAGTTTTATTAGTTTATAATATAACATACAAAGAGAATACAAAAGCAAATACTAGGGAAATTAGGGAGGGACGTGAATAGTGAGGGAAAGAAAGGGAAAAGCAAAAAAACCAAAAGGCATTGACTTCCGACTCCTTTGGTGCAGTTGAATAAGGCATTAACATCTACCCTCAACTTTTTTACTGTTTCATAATAATAAAAACTAGCCATTTTAGTAACAAAAAATCTATCTAATTGGTAAAACCCAAGGTCAACATTTCATCTTTTTCCACCACAAGCACGAAGTCCAGAAGTGGTTTCCAAGTTGAAGTAAAGGTATTTGTGGTTTTTTTTTTTCTTTAATCAGAGCAGTCAATTTAGCCATCTCTGCTAACTCCATCAATTTTTGCAGCCATTCATCCATTGTGGGGGTTGAGGTGACCTTCCATTTCTGTGTGTAGTGTAGTCTTGCTGCCGTCAGCATATATAACATCAAAGTTCCAATTCCCCGCTTCCCGCAAGTCTTGTTCCATTAAAACCAAAAGAAAAGTCTCTGGTGTTTGTTTGTTTTTTAAATATTCACTTTAAGAATTTTTTGTATTAGGATATATGAATCCTACTCCAATATTTCTTTGCTTTATCACACGTCCACCATAGAGGATAACAAGTCCCTTCTTTATATTTACATTTCCAACATTCATTTGAAGTACCTTTATATATTCTTGACAATTTATCTGGAGTTAAATACCAATGATACACCATCTTATAATTTTTTTTCTTTTAAATTATAGCTTAATGTAAACTAATTAGTGTTGACCCTGCTTAGTTTCTCAAGATCCACACTATGGAGAAATATGGGGAATGTCCTGGTACTCTTCCAGCTGCAAGATGGACCCTCAAGGAGCAATTTTAGCTAGGGTTGATGCTCTTATATTTGTGTCACTGAGGATGAGATCTAGAGTTCTGCCATTTTAATGAGAGTGTCAGGGAGGGAGGAATTGTGGACAGGGAAAAACTTGAATTTGAGACATTGCAGTGAGGAGACAGGACATTCAAATGGAATCAAGTTGGGGTGCAAGTGTCTGGCAACATATCTGAGCCCTGAGGCCTCCTTGCTTTGTAGCCCTGTATCATAATGAGCCCAGGTTGTCAAAACGAAAACATTCAGTTTTATAAATTAGAGGAAATGGATCATGTTTTTCTGTTGCCAGCATACTTTATTTACAAAATAACTTAAAAATGAAGAAACAGCAGTACCATCCTACTAAGCAAGCAAAAGAAACCATAATGAAAGATGAAATAGAAGTAAAACTCTGCCCCTGCACACATGCGCAGTAAAACAGAACTTCACAAGACACTCATATCTTGTTACTATGGAGACTTGATAACCAGTCCAGCTTATTTTGTAAACATCTGTAGCAAGCTCCTCAGACAAACAAAAACAAACACAGTGACACAGGTGGCACAGTGATTAAACTGCAGTATTGCAGGCAAACTCTGCCTGCAGCCTGGAGTTCAATCCTGACAAGGCTCAAAGTTGTCTTAGCCTTCCATCCTTCCGAGGTCAGTAAAATGGAGAGCCAGATTATTGGGGGCAGTACGCAGTAATGCTTCTATCTTGTAAACTGCCCAGAGAGTGATATAAAGCACTATGGAGAGGTATATAAGCCTTAAATGTTATGCTCTTGCTATCATCCTGGAAGATGAATTTCAATCTGCCAACTACTAGGACTGCCTTAGGACTGCCTAATGGATTGCCTGCTAAAGTGTTACGATCTTAGCTTTGTGCTGTGTTGGGAATGGGTAATTAGGCCTGTAGAACAGCATTGTACCAGATGCTAGTCCTGCTAGGACTGGAATGTGAGAAATGCGTAGAAAGAGAGAGATTGGGTAGTCTACACAGGACAAGCATACAGCATGAGGTGCAAGGGAGAAGCAGCTTGGGGAGTACTATGGTTAGGATGTGGATATTTGAACAGTTAAGTTAGATGACAGTGAAGACCTGGGAGAAGTATGCTAGGAGATATGTGTGTGTATGGGGGTGACGGGGGAAAGAGCAGGCGGTAAGTTTTGAGTGGTAAAAAACCAGTAGGCCACATGGAAGGAATATAAATAGTGGTAATATGCAACTGGTTTGGACTGGTTCAGCCGAACTGGTAGTAAAAAAAGCCTCTAATGATCAGCTGAGAGGAGGAAAAAAAGCCTGGAAAATTAGCTGAGAGGAAAAAGAAGAGAAAAATGCAGGATCAGCTCTCTCACCTGCTTTTGTCCTTTTTTCTTCTTTATCTTCTCAGCTGATTGGCACTGCAGGCCTCAGCTGGTGTGGGGAAAGCTGTGTGTGTGCTAGGGGCATGCACATGCGTGCACGATCACCAAACCGGTAGTGGAACAGTTAGCATCCCACTGCTGAATATAAACCAGGGCCACAAGGAAGATAGAGGCAATATTTGACAGTAATTCCCTCAGATTTACATCAGACCAGAGGTGATATTCAGCAGGTTCTGTCCAGTTCTGGGGAACCGGTAGTGGAAATTTTGAGTAGTTCAGAGAACCGGTAGCAGAAATTTGGAGTAGTTTGGAATACCACGTCTGACTGCCTCTCACCCCATCTATTCTCTGCCTCCTGAGTCCCAGATGGTAACCTGGGTCTTCTTTTGTTGCCCTCACAGGAGAATGGAGCTGGAAAGCAGGTTAGTGGGGGTGGAGAAAGAATGGAGATTTTACAGTATCCTTCCCCTGTCATGTCCACCAAGCCACGCCCACTAAGCCATGCCATGCCCACCAAGCCACGCCCACAGAACCGGTAATAAAAAAAAAATGAATCCCACCACTGCATCAGACTGACATCAGAGCTGAAGAAGCTTCTTGGATAAGAAGCAAAACATCTTCAAGGAAAAAAACAAAGTCCAGCTGCCTTTTGAAAAGGCACATTTGGGAGAACCATGCTTTGGATGATTGAGAATCTCCATTGACAAAGGAGGAAAGTTTTCTCAATTTGTCTCTCCAAGGCATCATGGTGCACATGAAACAAAACATGCAGGGGAAAAAAAATAAATCTCTCCCCACAATACCCATCTAAGGTCTCCATCCTAATTTTGTTTTTAAATTAAAACAACCCCTCTCCAAACCAATACAATAGCCTTGTTAGAGATGTTTGTGTATAATACATGTTAAGCTATGTCTATTCCTGTTGTGCAGTTTCTGTAATTAGGAGAAATGATAGTGGAAAGGTAGATCTCTTTCCTAGTAACTTTCCAGATTGTTCCCATTTGCTGGAAATAAAAAAAAAGGCTAGGTTCCTTCCTCAAAGCGATGCCTTAAACTGCAGTCAGATGTACAATCTTCCTAATCAGGCCTGGGAACCAGGCTGCAATTAAGACCACATGGAAAGCGCAGAAAAACAAACAAAAATTATTAAACCATCACTCAGGATTCCTGTTTTTAATTTGAAAACGGAAACGATACATTAATCAAACCCAAACCTTCAGCTCTGAGGCACGTTTCAGAAATATCCTGAAACAACAAGAGGAAATCTTTTCAGTGTTTAGTGGGGGGAGGGAGGGGGGAGGACCCTTCTGATTGGTTCAGATGTATAGCAAAATACATTTGGCCATGAAATAAGGTTCAGCGTCGTATTCTTAGCCTTAGTTGCCTCCAAGCAACATAAAACTTTACTTAAAGTAAAGACACATGACACCAATTAGGGATAAGCCAAATTGTTAAAAGGAAAATAGTCTTCTTCCTTGATTAATCTTTAAAACCCGTGCACCATTTTCCCATTCCTGCAATGGGTGGAAATCCAGCCTTTGTTATTATCCAAGAGAGATTCATTCACATCAGTGGGATCTCACAAAATGAGTTGCAAAATGCTTTCTTAGATGGGAGATGTTGGTCAGTCATTAAGTCTCCTTTTTTATTTATTTATTTATTTATTTATTTATTTACAAGATTTATATACCACCCCCTCTCCCTGTGGGACTTGGGGCGGTGTATAGCCATTAAAAAATACAATATTTTTGGGAGAATATTCACTCTATGGCTGATCTAGTGGCTTCTGTGGAGAAGAATTTTAACCGTAATTGATGTTCACCTTTTATTTTTTTATTTTATCTTATTTTTCTAGTTTATGTAGCCTTTACTATGATCGTTCTTGTATAAAGCTACAGTATTGCCATTTAATAGTATTTCTCCAGAAATTCTTTTAAGTATAGCATTTTTATTATTGGGCCAACATGCTGCAATGATTTAAATACCTACAGAATCCATACAAGGCTTTTGACACAAGGAAGTGTAATATTCAGGAATGGGATTCTTCCAGTTCGGACTGGTTTGGGCGAACCCCTAGCTGCAATGATCAGCTGGCTCCAAACCAGTTCAATCCAACAATCACGTGGGCTGCTTGCTCGCCCTTGCAATATACTCATCTATATCTGCTCAGCTGATTCGCAAGACAGAGCGGATGGCCACACCTCAGCTGTGTTACTTCCCTGAAGTAACATTGAAGGTTGCAATAGCTGTGACATTGAATATTGCAATAATTGCAATAACTGTGCACACATGTGATTAGTGAACCAATTGTTACACCAGGAGCAGAGGTGATATTCAGCAGAATCTGACCAGTTCTGGAGAACCAGTAGCAGAAATTTTGAGTAGTTCGGAGAACCGGCAAATACCACCTCTGACTGGCCCCACCCCCATCTATTCTTTGCCTCCCAAGTCCCAGCTGATCGGTTGGGTCTTCTTTAATTGCCCTGCACAGGAGAACAGAGCTGGAAAGCAGGTTTGTAGGAGAGGGAATGGGATTTTGCAGTAACCTTCCCCTGCCACTCCCACCAAGCCATGTCCACAGAACTGGTAGTAAAAAAATTGAATTCCACCCCTGGTAATGTTGCTTCCTTAACTCTCTTTTCTTTAAATACAGAATAACAGAATTCTCATATATAAAACTGACTAAATTATATTTCAAAGAATCTGTCTAGCTATAATATTAATCGCACCAAACTTGATTGGAGGAAATACAACTTCAGCAACAGAGTGGTCAATGTCTGGAATACTCTACCTGACTCTGTGGTTTCTTCCCCAAACCCCAAAAACTTTAACCTTAGACTGTCTACTATTGACCTCACCCCCTTTCCTAAGAGGTCTGTAGGGGACGTGCATAAGCGCACCACTGTGGCTACCGTCCCTGTCCTATTGTTTCTTTTATTTTTTTATTTTTCTTATACGTATCCATGTATTCATAACTAAGTTTTTACTTATACCTATTGTCTTGTAAGCAATTGACAAATTGACAAATAAAAAAAAATCCACGTCATCCTTTTAAAGCTTTTTCTTCTTTTTATATATAAAAGCACTTATTTCTGTATTTGGGAGATCTTCTAATGTACACACATGTTTGAATTGTTTTTAATCAATGTTCAATATGAGACATCTGTAACCTTGTAGGTCATTGGATCTTCTTCATTTGTTGGCATTGATGTGGGTGAATTTTCCATCACATGTACTATGAGTCCTTTGATTCTCTACGCAATGCATTGATACAGGAATTTAGGTTAAGAGTTGTTCAATGCTGTTAGTTTCTGTATTAAATCTATCATTTTTTTTTGTCTTTCTACTATTAATATGCCATCTTTCTCCAAATGACTTTGGGTGGTTTACATATAAAAAGAACAAAAGACAAATGTGAGGAGTAAAGATAGCAAGATAACAATATATATATACAGGAACCAAATAAAGGAACTCGCACAATCTGAAAGGGGCGTTACTTACTTTTGGATGGGTGAACAATCAGGTTTTCAAGAACTTTTGAGGAATTGGGACAGTCTAATCTCCTGAGATTCTTCATTCCAGAGGATAGCCAACATACTCTTAGATCCAGGTTCACAATGTCTTTTTCTTATGCGTTCTTATGAATTCCCTATGCCTCCAGGCACTAAATTTTGGGCCTGGACAATCTGGAACTGTGCCACCTGCAGTCCAATCTAAGCATAGTACACAAAATTGTTACAATGTCTCACCTGTCAGTGACTTCTTCAGCCTCAATTAGAATAATGCACGGGCAAATAACCAGTACAAACTCAAAGTAAACCACTCCAAACTCGATTGCAGAAAATACGACTTCAGCAACAGCGTGGTCAATGACTTGAATGCCCTACCAGACTCCATTGTTACAGCCTTAACCATTCACAGCTTCAACCTCAAACTGTCTACCATGGACCTCACCCCACTCTTAAGAGGTACTTAAAGGGGGCATGCATAAGTGCACCAGCATGCCTACCATCCCTGTCTTACTGTCCCCATTTATCTGTATTTGCTTCCTTTGTTCCTTTTTATGTTCATACTTATGCTTGTTATCTTGTACATGTTTGGCAAACAAACAAACAAATAAATACATTTTCTTGACATTCTGTGCCTATACTCATATATCAGAATAATCATGTGCCTTATTGATACCATCATCTAAAGGACTGGAGGTCAAAGCTGAAGCTGAAGCAGCAGCTTCAGGCTATATCTATACCCTGGTGTTAATTGCCTGATGGAAAGCCATATCTGACACCATGTTGGGTGTGTTAAATGCACTATTCAAATGTTCAGAAAGGAACAATTAGCTTTTGCAAATTTCCCCTGGTGTAGCTGTATGTTTCTTTAGCACTGCTCTATATCTCTCCCTAGGTTCCACTTGGGTTGTGCCCTAATGCTATTATTCATCTTGGGGTTAGACAAATAATTGAGGATTTGAACTCCAGGAATAGAGAGAGACATAATTTGTCAACATTGCCAGGGATGGAAGTGCTAGAAGAAAGCAGGTTATATTGGGCATTTTGTGAAGTTCTGAGAACAACAATATACCCTTTGTCACTGCAAAGAACAGAAAAATTATAAAAAGAGCCAAAGCTCCCTAGCTTGTTAATTTGGGGTGGCCACATCAAGCAGACACAAGCATTGAAGATTATCTTCTTTACAATGAAAGTGTGTACATAACACATACTTACTAGAAGCAAATATCCAGAAAAGGAATTGCAAGTTAGAATGGAATAGCTTGCCATCAGAAGTTGTGGATGCTTCATCACTGGTGGTTTTAAAGAAGATACTGGATAGCCACTTGTTGAAATGGAATAGGGCAGTGATGGTTAACCTTTGCGGCACCAAATGCCCAAAGCACGTGCACACACACCCAAAATGCAATGCATATGTGCGTCCTGCACACTAGGAGTTGACTAGAAGACCTCCAAGGTCCCTTCCAGTTCTATTCTGATTGATTGATTTATCAAAACCACAAGACTCATCAGTATGCCAGAATTATGATTAGTTTGCCCAAGCAAAGTGTGAAGTACTATGAGTGTTTTCAAGACCTTTATTTATTATAAATTAGCATTATTTTATTCCATCAAGATACCTAGTTATATAATATACTATAAATGCTTTTCATTCAAGGCAAACATTATTGAGAACATTAGAAAGTGTGTGTGTGTGTATGTGTGTGTGTGTGTGTGTGTGTGTGTGTATGAGAGAGAGAGAGAGATGGAGATGATTAGTATTTTGATTATTTCAGCTTCTTTATATTATTTTTAATGTTAAAAGATTAAAAAACACTTTTCTAATTTAATAGTTTGATTGAAACCTCACAATCCTATCCTATCCAGTGGGCAAAATTACTATTGGCGAGAATGAAGAAGACATTTAGAATTGATTGGATAGGGAAGTATGAAGGACTTAACATAGAAGTAAGCATTATTTTATTTTTCCATAGGAAATAAAATATTTATGTTATCTCCTTTTCCGCCTTACCCCTCTTCATGTTTCAGTGCCAAGGGGCAGGGTCATCAAGGATAGACTACACAAATATGTCCGTGGACTAGTGCATCTATTGTCCTTCGTTTTATATACTTTGTAATGTCTTTTAAGTCAAAGGCTTTGTGACGTGTTCAAGTCAAGCATTTTTGCCTGTTTGACATGCATATGGGGAAGGCTGATTTAATACAACCCGTGTGGAGTTAACATCTGCAGTGAGTTAAATCTTATTTGTTAGATGTAATTCTTTTCTTGTTGTATTTCTTCCTCCAAGGTACCAGATCCCACACCAACCTAATACTATAATTGGTCAACTGATTCATTTATCAGATCAAAGCTCACAAAGGGTTAGAAATTTGATTTTTTTCCCCCCTCAACCAAATTCTTCTAAAGGAACCCTAGCAATTTTCAGTTTCTTGATTTCAATCCATCTGACAAACATGCCAAGTTTCACAACACCCTGCCAAGAAGATTATTATTATCAGAGGTTTCTTGAATGTATTTCTTAAATCTGATAAGAACTATATTATTCAGTTGCATGATAGATAATAGCTCTGCTAGACTTTTATTGCTTCTCTGTTTTCATGGGAAGGTCACCAGTTCATTTTGCAATAGGCTCAACTGTTTGTGCTACTTTCTACATTTGCTGAAAATATGATGACATAAGTCCTGTTTTTTTAAAAAACTGAATTCATATCTCCTGTTGGACTATAAAAACTAAAATAAAGAAACAGGCCAATTAAACACAAATGAACTTAGGCAAAATTATATGGAGTTAATAAAGAAAACAGGTGTTCAGTTTAGTGATATGACTTAGTAGTTGACCTTGGCTGATCTTGAAAGCAAAAAGTGTCAGCTCAGATTAGTACTTATAAGGAGCCAGCCTGGAAATCCTATTGCTGTAGAGTGAGCTGTGAGGTTGTACAAAGATCTTAAAAGAAGATAATGGCCACAGCAATATGATTTATACACTCTAGATCAGGGGTGTCATCTGGTGGTCCATGGGCCAGATGTGTCATACGTAGGCCATGCCACAAATGGGAAAAACATTGTGAAATGTTCACATGACAGCAATGTGACACAGTGAGTGTGACACCCGTGCTTTAGTTATAGTATCATTTTGAATCTGTAATATTTATAGAAAACTAGCTGATAACCTGGTATTGCCCAGGTATTATTTATTTATTATTTATCCCAATGCTGTATTAGACAGGAAAATCCTGTAGTCGGGACTCACACTGTTGTACTGTCTCTGAAACTCTCTATGTAGTAGCTCTGTCTCGCAGCATCGCAAGTCTTCTATTCCTCTCCTCTCTGCTGCTTTAGTTATACAACAAAATAATTAAGATTTACATGTAATGTTAAATTATCATCCTTAAATATAAAATTTGTCATTTTATGAAGAACTATACCTCCCCTGAGCCTGGAACTCACCAGAAGATGTGATCTTACATAAACTGAAAGAAATCTACCATCCCAATAGTAAGAAATAGGTCCAGGATATGAGTCTTATCTATTTTTTTAACAAGAATTTATGTACCGAGGTTAAAAAGATGAAGCAATATGTTACCATATAGTCTATATTTAATTATAGGATTGAATTATTGGTATTATATGGATAGTCTAGAAATCCTTTTTCTTTCAGAAAATCTGCCCCATTTTTCTTTTATTTTAATCTTTATCAATGTATGTAGATTCTTTTCTTACATGGTAATTAAAGCTGTATTTTTCCTTATTGATATTATAGTTGCTTGTATTCCAGTATTAAAAAATAATTTAAAAAATACAATGCAGTGGGCAAGCTGCTTTTGTACTATTGCAAAGGAATCATGAAATTGCCAGGAATGAAACTTATTTCTAAGGAGACTTGATCTTTTCAGAATGAATACATACAATCATTTACAGGGTAGACTTCTTAGGGTCATACAATCACATGGTAAGCTAATCATCCTTATTATAACATCAAATGCTAAGTCATGTTTTTCATTGATGATGATGAATATTACAAAGAAAGTTCCCTTACATTGAGCGATACTATATCACTACTTAATTTCCAAAGCATTCCTGAAAGACTCTAATTGCAAAATAACCTTTCCATACTTTATTTTTATTGTCACTAGCTATATACCTTTCCTCTTCTCCCAAGGAAGTAAAGCAGTTGAGTCTTCATTGCAGTGGGATGGAAAACAAATGAAGCAATTTCTTACCCCTTCTCCTTTTTAAACATGGGAGGTGGAGAAGAAGAGATTGAAGTTAAAGAAACTGTAATGAGTCTCTTGGTTATTTCTTTTTAAACTCAGCAACAATGTGTTAGCCTGCATGAGAGAAGGACGGGAAAAATGGATTCTTGCTTGTCATCAACGTTTACACAACACTTAGCAACAGTGGTGGGATTCAAATTTTTTTACTACAGGTTCTGTGGGCATGGCTTGGTGGACGTGGCAGGGGAAGGATACTGTAAAATCTCCAGTCAGAGGTGGTATTTGCTGGTTCTCCGAACTACTCAAAATGTTCGCTATCGGTTCTCCAGAACTGGTCAGAACCTGCTGAATACCACCACTGCTTAGCAAACTCATTGCTTTAGTCTGTTGGTTAAACCATTGTGTATCCCTTATAAATCTAGATACAGTTTGTAGTAGTAACATGGTTGATTCAAGTAAAAGAGTACTTTGGGCACTAAGTTAAACCAATTAAAACTGTGCTTCCATGGCTGTCTTTGGGTGACCTTAAAGTCTTTGAAAGAATGGAAATTTCTGAAATTTTGTTATTGGAAAAGGGATCTGAGCATAATTTTATTTCTATAAGCATCTAGTTGCATTCCTCAACCCATGTGGTAATAAATATCAACAACGTGGATAGTTTCTTCAAATAAATTTACTTCTATTGAATGTAACCACATTATAGAGCAGGGGTGTCAAACTCAAGGCCTGGAGGCCAGATATGGCCCATGCAGTGCTTATATCTGGTCCACAGGGTCACCCTGGAAATAGCAAAGAACCAGCCCATGGTGCCTCTGAACTCCATTTTTGCTAACAGAGGATTGCAGGAGGCCATCCCAACTGAAAATGGAGCTTGGGAGCCTGTTTTCTCTGGCATAGCACTCGGGCCACAAGTGCTCCTGACATGAGTGATGTCAAGCTGGCTACACCCATCTGGCCACGCCCACCTTGGCCCCAGGGGTCAAACACAACCTTGATGCATCCCTCAATGAAATCAAGTTTGACACCCCTGTTGTAGAGGGTATTTGCATATTCAGAAATATCGAAACAATATTTTATGTCATAGAGTGTTCATTGATGAAATGTTAATTTTTCTTCAAAAGCTGAATAGCATCACCCTGTAACCTAGTCGCAATTTAGTAGTAGCATCGATTCATTGTCTGTTTCAATATCTGCTTTATTTTACTAGGAACAGGGCTTCTGGAAAGGTCTGGAGTTTGTAGAAAGGGAGTAGTATAGATGAGTATATTATCAACATACCAATGACAGCCAGCACCAAACCTGCTAGCTAATGCTTTTCTCCTAGGAATTCATATAGATGTTAAATTACAAGGAAAGCAAGACAGAACCTGGTAGAATCCCTCAGGACAATTCCTAAGAAACCATATAGAAGTTTCCCAGTACTGCTTTCAAGTGTAAAGTGGAACGTCCACAGCAGAACAACTGTCTCTCAATTCTCTTTAGCATTGCAACAGGTGTTCTATTAACAGTCACAAAGAGATACATGTGAATGCAGATTAGGAAGGTTCAAGGTAATCTGCTTCATTTTGGCTGGGCCAGAGATGGTTTCTCACATGCTAAAGCAGGGCTCTTCAAACTTGACAGCTTTAAGACTTGTGGACTTCAACTCCCAGAATTCCTCCTCCAGTCATGTTAGCTCAGGAATTCAGGGAATTGAAATCCACAAGTCTTAAACTTGCAAAAGTTTGAAGACCCTTGTGCTAAAGCTTCATCAATTCATCTTCCAAGAGGATGAGGACTAACTGCAAAAGAGAGGTATTTATGAACCTACTGTTCATTAATGGCACAGAATTTATAAGCCATGATGGCATCTAATTCATGTTAGTTGTGGTATAAACAGATCCAAATACTGCACACTCTTCCTGATGAAATTGATTCATACAAATGGAATTACATACTATGATAGGCACGCTAGTTATAAAGTTGCTCAAAGTGATATCAATTTTGGCATGGATATGAGAGAACTTGTTGCAAAACATACATACGCAAATCATATTGTTCAGAATGGAACTCAGATGCTATCAAGATATTGGCAGGAACCATTGGACAGAGAGTCAGCCAGCCAACCAAAATCTAATACTTGATTTTTTTTCTCTCTGCAAGCATAAACTTGAAATAAATCCTAGTGTTTCTTCTTTTCTCTGATTAATGTGGCACAAGTCTTATATTAACACCTTCATCAGATCTGTTGTGATAATAGCTCCTGCCATCTGCCCTCATGCTTCATCAACCATAATGCCATCCCATCCCATTGAATGTTGATAGAAAACTGGGGATGCTTAGAAAAAGCCATAACAGGCACCAGAGCTCTTTCTTTATCATTGCTTGAATAACTATTCTTAAAATTCTATTCATGTATCAAATTGTTCCAGTTACTTTGCCTTTGCTTAATACATGATAAAGAATCTCTCCCCTTCTCTCTCCCTCTCTCTCTCTCCCTTCCTCTCCCTCCCTCTCTCTTCCCCCCCTCTCATGTTTTCAATAATGTTTGCCTTGAATGAAAAGCATTTATAGTACTGTACATTATGCAAGTTGGTATGTTGATGGAATAAAGTAATGCTAATTTATAATAAAGGTCTTGAAAACACTCATAGTACTTCACATTTTCTCTCTCTCTCTCTCTCTCTCTCACTCTCTCTCTCTCTCTCTCTCTCTCTCTCTCTCTCTCTCTCTCTCTCTCATCTATCTACCTACTTCTATCTCTATCTCTGTCTCTCCATCCATCCATTCAGCACTGAATAAATGCTATAAGGAAAACTGTATGATAGACTTAAAGGGAAATTTTTCCCTTTCTGACTATAGGGGGTGATGCTCATCTGTTTTTTTTAACAAAGAGAGCCAGTTTTATCTGAGGATGCTTCCATAGTTATGTGGCTAGTTATGACTATATGCACAGAACGCTGTAATCTTTTCATTAAAGTGGTGCCTATTTATCTATTCACCTGTGCATGCTTTTGGATTGCTAGGTGGGCAGAAGTTGGGGAAAGTAACAGGAGCTCACTCTGTCACATGGCACTTGGGTCTCTAACCTTGGCTGTCAGTTTTCTAGCTGACTGTTAAGCCCGAAATTGACATATGTGTAGCCATCTTAGTTAGGCTTAGTATATACTCTTTTTCTTATTTTCTCTTTGCTGATTGTGGGGGAAGGGTTTTGGGCTTGCCACATTCCTAAGAAGGGAGGAGTGGAGATAGAGAGAGTTGTTTAAGCTAGGTGATTCTTCTTCCTGTGGGAACATAAGTTGACCATGCTGAGGCCTCTTGAGGTGGAGATTTATGACACCAGGCAATGTTGAATTATTTCTATTGGAGAATGTGACTTTTGGGGGTTGTTTCTAACTTCTAATATTGTGGGGTAATTCTGGGTTCTGTCAGATCCAGAATTACAACGGACTTTGCCAATTTGATGCTTTCCTAAATAAAAGAAATTGTTTTGGAAGATGGACTTTGCTCTTTTCTTTTTAAATGGATTTTATCACTTGGAAACCTGACAGAAGTTTCAGAGTCTTTAACTGCTGGGCAGTTGCACCCCATGGTAGGTATACCAAAACTGAAGCATTTATCTGATTCAAGTATTGCAACTAAGTTGGTCAATGGATGTGCAATCTAACATTTGATTTGCAAAATTATTCCTCCATGATATAAGGGAATTAATACCTGCTACCAACACA
This sequence comes from Bungarus multicinctus, assembly GCA_023653725.1. Lineage (NCBI taxonomy): Eukaryota > Metazoa > Chordata > Lepidosauria > Squamata > Elapidae > Bungarus > Bungarus multicinctus. The sequence continues at coordinate 40,855,142 of CM042851.1, read as the reverse complement.
AATCCAGATTTACAACTTACCTTGAAGTTTGCAAAGAGGTAGACACAACTTTTACCCTTGGATCCTTTCTATTGTCTCCATTTCATTCATCACTCATGATTCAAACCTGTGAATAAATCTGACCTGCTCAAGTAATTAGAAGATACAATATTTTATAGGATTCAAGCCGTTATTGTCAATGGGAACTTTGCTAAATATATCTTGCAGAGACGAATTGTGTGCAAGTCCCAACTTGGTTTCAATTGAGACAAGTGCAATGATTTCTTCATAAGTACATGAGATCTTACTAATCAAGCACATTACAAAAATATTTGAAGAATGTTTGCATCCACATCATTTAAGATCAAAGGAACTTTTGCAGTCTTACACAAAATTCTTATATAAGGCATGATAATGTTTTTTTGTATTGTTGATGAGGTGATTATTATCTCTTTTCTTCCTACTCTCTATTTTTCCTTCCCTTTGAAAGTACATATGGAAATGTTTGAATTGAGTCAGAGCTTAGTTTTTGAATACTGGTGGTACTTAAGTCATTGGTATACATGCTTTAGATACAGGATGTACTATACTGAATGCATTGGAAATCGGAAAACAGCACAATGTAGAATTTTATTATCATTCTGGTTTATCTGCATACCTTAATTTTTTTTAATGCTTTCCGGCAAAACTTCAATAATAGCACTTTCATGTTAGCACTGAGCCAGAAACAGCACTTTGTAGTTGGGAACAGAGATAATATTTCACTTCATCATTCAATAGTAAGGTGATTAAATACAGGCATTTTCAGGGGCGATAGAAAAGTAAAGTTGCATAACATTTTGGACACATGTTAATTGCATTACCCACATAAAAATGTATCGGACTTCAGTCTCAACTGCCATTTTTACTTTTTCTCCTGCAGTCACTTCTGGCCAATTAATATCTTTATTTACCCTTAAAAGTTGCCTCTTCCTAGGACAATCCTTAGGCTAATATTGATAGAATATATGTAGCTCAGGGTTGAACTTGGGGTCTCTTGGTGCTCTCTGAGCTTGATGGTTTTCTTAAGACATTTCATTACCAAACTAGGTCACACCATCAGTTAAAATAATACTAGTCCAGTGTAATCTAGATTTAGTCATACTTTAAAATATTAATTTTTGATACAGTTTTTTTTACTCTGTCTTAAAACTCATGGGGTGACTTTGATAGCTCTCGCTCAGTTAATCTACTTTAAAGGGGAGAAGACAATCACGTCTAGTATGGTGGTTAAACCATCAGGCTAGAAACCAGGAGACTGTGACTTCTAGTCCCCCATTAGTAACTATGAGAGGAACCATGGAGTCCTCGTGAATGATCACTTCTAATATAAGCCAGCCATCTGCAGAAGCTGCCAGAAAGGCAAATACAAGGGGCACAGAATCAAGATCATGTGAAGTATTAGTACTGCTTTATAAAACCCTAGTAAGACCATACCTGGAATACCACAATCAATTTTGGTCACCATACTACAAAAAAGATGTTGAGACCTTGGAAAAATTTCGGAGAAAAGCACCTAAGATGGTCAAAGCAAACTAAGATGATCAAGGCCTGGAGACTGAAACATATGAAGAATGGCTGCAGGATTTGGGTTTGGCTAGTCTAAAGAAAAGAATAATTAGGGGCAACATGATAGCAGTATTCCAGTATTTGAGGGGCTGCCACAAAGAAGAGGGGGTCAGATTATTCTCCAAAGCACCAGAGGGCAGGACAAGAAACAATGCGTGGAAACAAATCAAGGAGAGAAGCAACCTGGAATTAAGGATACACTTCCTAACAGTGAGGTCAATTAATCAGTGGAATAGCTTGCCTTCAGAAATTGTGGGCACTCCATCACTGGAGGCTTTTAAGAAGATCCAGACAGTCATTTATCTAAAATGGTATAGGTTCTCTTGCTTGAGCAGGGACTGGATTGGAGGACCTCTAAGGTCACTTCCAGTTCTATTCTATTCTATTCTATTCTATTCTATTCTATTCTATTCTATTCTATTCTATTAGCACAAAGCCAGGTGGGTGACCTTGTGCCAGTACATCAATCTCAGCCCTAGCAAGGAGGCAATGGCAAGTCCTTTCTGAAATCTTGCACGGAAGAAGAGATTTGTCCAGGCAATCACCAGGAATCAAAAACTGACTAGATTGCACCAAAAAGGAAAAAAAAAAAAGAGAAGGCCAATGCTCAAATATGTAAACAAGTAATAAACATCTCAGAAGCTGCATATGAAAATATTTTCACCTCAGAAAGCAGCCTATTTGTTTTATTAGCAGCTATAGCTCAAGAAAAGAAAGTCTTAAGTCCCTTTGAGCTTAGAGTACTAGCTGGAAAAAAAAAAACCTTTGGTTCTTATCTTCTGTTTTGTTTTCCTCCTCTTCCTTTCCTGTTCTGTTCTCCTTTATAGTTTTTTCCCTTCTTCTTCTGTCAAGCAGCATTAAATATTAATGAAGGCTGAAGCTCTTTAAAGATATAAATGCACGAGGGGAAGAAAATGCTTTGAGGGACACTGTAGGCAATACCAGAGTCTTTCCCAACATGAACCGTGGAAAGCCTGCTAATTCTGTTTCAATGATACTGCCGACAGGCTGGTTGTGAAGGGCTGCCTTTGATCTACCTTTTACATTCATTCACCTTAATAACAGCCGGCTTTTATAGGTCCAATTAAAATTACCACCCTCCCTTATGATCTCTATTGAGCTCCAGAATCACAGTGGATTTCAGGAAATGTTTCCCCTTAATGTGCAAGTTCTTGGCGCAGGCGACAGCCTCGACTTTAGAAAAGTATACTGTAATAATTTTATTTCAGCTTGCATAGCAATGATTTCAGACCTGCAAATTAGCTGCCTTAGACTGGTTAATCCTAACAACTCCAAGATGTAAAATAAATTGCTATGGTTTGTAGAGTAACCTAGACCAGAGGTGTCAAACTCGTGTCATCACGGTAGCGTTTATTGGTAATAAAGCTCTTGTCAGCGTTCCAACTAACCAACTATAAACCAATAAACTCCAAGACAAGCATCTTGTCAAAGTTCCATTTTATTAGAGTTGTCATATTGGCACATCTGGGAAAATCTAAATCTGAGAGTTCTAGGCTTTCTCTTCTCAAGAGAAATTCAAAGATCCATCCCCTACACCCCTCAGTCCATCATTGGCCCAATCAAATCATTGTCCCAACTGGAAACATTCCTCTCCAGGATAACATGTCCTTGACTTTCTGAGAAAAAATGTTGTTGAGTCTAATCTTCTACTTCACTATGAAATCCCCCTCCCAAATTCCCAGGCACTACATGTGGCAGTCTTGAAGCTTCCCAGTAAAAAAATGGCTTCCAAGGCTGACAGCTCTTGTTTCTATGAGTGCTTAAACAGAATCTATTCTTCATTATAATGAAAAATTGAAGCTCAAAAATGCCAGTGAATTCAATAAAAAAAACTGCCTCTCCTCATAATTTTTTTTTGTTAGTTTTTCATACTCTTGTACTTCACGTGTTCTTTTCATTCAGCAGAAAGTTTATTTCTGTCATAACTAGAAGGAGGCTATTCTGCTAGGAATTTTTCCTTTGGGTCCATGAAGGTCCCAATTACTGTACATCTTTAAACCATTCTTTCCAGAAACTGGACAGTTAACTGTTGAGAAAACAAACAGTCCAAGAATAGTATTGAGCTATACAAATGGTACACCAGAGTCAAGTTCCAGAGGATAGAATATTAAGATGTCATTAGGCCACAATAGTTAAAAATTTCCAAGACTGCATGAAAGAATCAGTGGCAAGATGGTACAAAACTGCAAATGCAATAGTGTTCTGATACTTAAATGTTATTAGGTAAATGCTTAAAAATGGAAGTACAAGTAGATCTAACAATATCTGCTACAGTAGCTTCTGGGCTACATAGGAACAACATCGTGTTCCCAAATAGGAAATAACAAGATTGGTAGTCAGGAAATGATGTTCTGAGCAATCTCATACTTCTCTTTTCAATGTAATTAAATTCAAAATTAAATTCAAAATTTTGAAAATTCAAAATTCTTCTATTTTTATATTATTCTTTAATACTCTCGTGTGCAATTGGTATTTGAATTTGTATCTGAATTGGAATCCATGGTTGCATATTTGTGGGTGTTAGTTCTTCCCCCATGATTTATTTCTCTAGAATTCAGTTGGTACTTCTTGAGCTTTTGATCCTTGGAAATTTATATATAGGGAGGGAGGGAGGATGAATTATAATGGACTTCCATTGCCAGAGACAAATTCCTTGTCTGTCCAATCACACTTGGCCAATAAAGTATTTTGTTCTACTCTACTCTACTCTACTCTACTCTACTCTACGTTGGCTGTAAATTCATATATATATATATGTCTATGTATACACATACGCACATGCACACACACACACACACATATACATAAACATACATACACACACACATATATGAAATATTTATATTATCCTGATTGTTATGCAGCATTTGAAATTTGGCTTTCATTTTGCAGCTGGGTGCAAAATGAATATTTTTATTCCTAAAGATATGTTCTCACATTCATCATCAGTTTTTTTTTCTGAATTGGGCCAGAATACAATTACCTAAACAGTCATCAGCTTTAAATTATTCTGTCTGCATTGATGTATATTCTGCATTGCAAAACAGCCTGAGAAAAAGCAATGTTTAGTAAGATTGGTAAGGCTTGTTTAGTGTAAACAGCAACCTGGGTCAGCAGCAACATCAGAGTTGTTTAGGGTGGGAAATTGGCTTTCCGAGATTGTGCAATATTTGCATGTGCTCCTTATAGGTCCAAGAAAAATGACAACATGATTTCGAACTATCATCCTTAACTTAAGCCTCTAGTTACCTGCAGACTAATTTAAAAAGGGAACAAGACATAAGAGACTCTGGCTGCATACATGGAGATTCCTCTTATTTAACACAAAATTGAATACACTGTAAATGAAATCAAAACTTTTGGTTTCATCCCCCAAAAGGTGACAGCTCAGGAGGATTTAGAGCAGGGCTGTCAAACTCCTGGCCCACAGGCTGGATGTGTCACAGGCCAGCCACACCCATGCGTGGTTTAGCAAAGGGGGGAAAAGTCCCAATATGTCACGTGATCCATTGTGACGATGTGAGTTTGATACCCCTGGTTTAGTGGTTCCAAAATATGTACAGCCTTCATGTTTTTCATTTAAGAGCAAAGCTCCATGTATCTTTAAAATGTATTGTTTTGGGGATACTCCAGGACAAAAGGGAATATATTTCAGATAGAAGAGAATTTTCTTGAAGCTGTTACTCATAGTCAAAGTTTTTTTTCCTCATCTTAAAGAGCCTAAAGGAATAAGGCAATTGTTTTGAGTGTGCACCTGCAAACAAACACATCCACACACAGACCCTTCCAAACACAGGGCATTATCTTTTAAAATTTCCTGGTGAGAAGAAGAGAATGGTAGAGGCATGCTGTTTGCTAGTTTACAATAAAGCTGGCAAACATCCAGACAGTTCCTAAAAACCACACCAGTTCCCCCAAAACTAACAGTATTGTATAGATCTTTCTCTGCCCGCCCTCTTGGCCCGGAATCCTTCTAAACAGGCAGCTGCAAAACATCTTCCTTCTTTTACTGGCTGAATCCCAATAGTTCAAATTGTTTTTCTGAGCAGGTGACACCCAGTAGCAAGCAGCTACAGGCCATCCAAAGCTGATGAACAAGCAGCTTCTACTTATTACATACTTATATAAATCCTTCAAGACGATTATCTCCTTTACTTCACAGCAGTTTCCCATTAAACTGCAGAAAGGAAATGCTTTTGCCTGCCCACAAGTCTTCCTTTTCTCATACTCCAGACACCTCCTGCCTACTGCATATTTCCTACTCTCCCAGGTTGTTTGTTTGATCTTGCCACATTTCTGAATCTTTTAGCTTTGGATAGTAAAAACAAAAAACTAAAAAACCCCAAACAAACTCAAATCCAGGAAATTACAGGCCAATCAGCCTGATATCAATGGCTGGGAAGATCACGAAAAAGATAATCAAGCAACAAATCTGCAAACATCTAGAAGAAAAAGTAATAAAACAAAAACCAACCTGGGTTCAACAAAAACAGATCATGCCAAACAAATCTTATTTCATTGGTTGATTAAAAAAATTACTAAATTAGTGAGTTAACAAAATGCTGTGGATTAGATTCAGATTTCATCAGGCATTTGACAAAGTAGATCACAAATTATAAGCTAGAAAAATGTGGGATAGATACCACCAGCTGGATTTTTAACTGGCTGACAAACTATATCTTCATAAATGAAGATTTAGATGAGGGAATAGAACAGGAAACTCATCAAATTGTCAGATAACACTAAGGTGGCTTACCAAATAAAATAAGAACAGTAGGTTTATTCTCACAATTCCTTTTCGTAGGCTTATCATTTAAAAAGGCATATACGCTTATGAGAGGTTGGATAGGGTGGAAGCATAAAAAGAAGGCATGAAAACACATTCATTGCTTGAAATGGGCCATATAGAAAGGTCCAACTTATGCCACAGATCCCAGAGCATAAGGTCTTCTTGCTCCTCGTAAAGCAGAAAGTTGTGACGGTCTCTTTAAAGAAAGTGACACACCATTATGCCTAGCTTCTCAGGATCCCTGTCACACAACTTGTTAGAATTTTAGAATTTATTTGATTTGTCAATAGCTTACAAGATAATAGGTATAAGTATAAACATAGTTATGAATACATAAAATGGGTACATATAAGAAGAATAAAAGAAACAATAGGACAGGGACAGTTGGCACATTGGTGCGCTTATGCATGCCCGCTACAGACATCTTAGGAAAGGGGTGAGCTCAATACTAGACAGTCTAAGGTTAAAGTTTTTGGGGTTTGGGGAAGAAACCACAGAGTCAGGTAGAGTATTCCAGACATTGACCACTCTGTTGCTGAAGTCGTATTTCCTGCAATCAAGTTTGGTGCAATTAACTTTGAGTTTGTTTCTATTGTTTGCTCTTGTGTTGTTATGGTTGAAGCTGAAGTATTCATTGACAGATAGGACATTGCAATGTATGATTTTATATACTATACATAGATCGGACTGAAGGCGGCATCGTTCTAGATTTTCTAGGTCTAGAATTTCGAGTCTGGTGGCATACTGGGCATGATCCATTGCTGTTTACAAATACTGAGCAAAAGAATGTGTTAAAGAGGTTGGCTTTAATAGTGTCGTCGTCGCAGTCTTTACCATTCGGTCCTTTCAGGGGTGGGATGGACCTTGAGTCTTTTAATTTGTTGTTTACAAAATTGTAGAATGTGCGGGTGGAATTGGTGCGTAGAAGGTAAATAAGTAAATGCTGAGATTACCAGAAGAACAATGAATTCCATACTAAATGAAGTAAACACCAGATAATTCATTATACTAGTCTTTGGCTAAAATATACTTTGACTGAACAGGAAGCACTGAAATACAATGGTATGTACTGTAAGGATAATAATATAATAATTAAATAAGCCCCTCTCATCTGGGGGATTTTCTTCTTTGATCTCTCTACCAGAAGAGGGTAGAGGAGAAGCAAGAAGGAAAATCAGGCAATCTGAAGGCAAACATATCACAGACATCTTCAGAGGCTCCACCATCTTGCTTTCTTTCACTAAATGTCATAATATAGAGAGTTGGAAGACTTGTTCATTTCTGTAAAGTCATTTTATTTTCCATGCCCTCTTTTTTTGATGGACATTTTTTTCCAGTCATTAGGTCTTTCTCAGTTGCTTTTGTCTTTGAATTGTGTGCCCAGATATTTAAGCTTTAGTTTCATTATTAAGGAAAAAATGTGGGTGTCCCAGCACTGGAGACTTTCAAGAAGAGACTGGACAGCCATTTATCTGAAATGGAAATGACTCTCCTGCTTGAGCAGGGGGTTAGATTAGATGACCTCTAAGGTCCCTTCCAACTTTGTTATCCTATGTTCTATGTTCAAGAATGCCTCCATCCAGGTCCTAACAAAGTTCATTCATAAGACCAAGAGATAACAATAGCAACAGAAATAGCACTTAGGCTTATATATCACTTCATAGTGCTTTACAGCCCTCTCTAAGCAGTTCACAGAGCATATTTCCCCCAACAATCTGGGTTCTCATTTTACCAATCTCAGAAGGATGGGTCAACCTTGAGCTGGCGAGGATCGAACTCCGAGCAATGAGCTGAATTAGCCTGCAATACTGCATTCTAAGTACTGTGCTACAATGGTTCCAATGCTATCTCCATTCCATGGTCATGCCTAAATCTTGACTGGAAGGCTTTATTAACTTCCCAGTGAACATCATAGTCTTCAGAGTAGGTTCTGGTTGTATAGTTTACAGAGGGTGTAATAATCATCAAAAATATTTAAATCCTTCTTAAGCAAGGAATATTCCATAACCATGTACAAGAGCCAATCCTGTGGATCCAAAGAAGGATGGCATCTCCAGATTTTGGTTTGGAATGATAGGAATTTCTTTTTGATCTTTTCTAGTATGTTTCCCAGTATGATTCGTTTGCTTATTGTACTCTATGACTTGACTCTTAACGAATATATCTTCTCTTTTATGTACACTTGGTGCACATATGCACCAAGACAAATTCCTTGTGTGTCCAATCACGCTTGGCCAATAAAGAATTCTATTCTGTTCTGTTCTGTTCTGTTCTGTTCTACTCTACTCTACTCTACTCTACTCTACTCTACTCTACTCTACTCTACTCTACTCTACTCTACTCTACTCTACTCTACTCTACTCTATTCATCTGCTGGAAATGCTAGAGATTAAATCTGAGACATTCTGCAGAAAAAGAGTGAACATCACTATTGACTAAGACTTTAGTCATAAGTTCTGACTGTCTATATCTAAGCACACAATAAGATCATAGAACATAGAACAATAAGGATAAAGTACTTGCAGCAGCTGAGTCTGAGATGATTCTAAATTCTAAATTTTCCTTTCCAGCACAGATGAGTTAAAACTTTTATTAGCATTGTTTCACATGAGGAAAACACAATGAGGTTGACTTTGAACCTATTTTTGAACTATTTTTGAAAGATCGTTTCCGCCCATCCTGTGAGAGATTATGCTTGAGGAGTAGGGCAAACGCCTTGCCTCCAGAAAGATTTGTTTTTTAAGGTTAAGTGCTGCACACTGTTTTCTGCTCCGAGGAAATGGCAACAGCATATGCGGTATGCTTTTCATTAAATCCAAAGGTAAAGAATAAAAACAAATTTCCAGAAGGGAGTACAGACTGCGTGTCTCCTCTGTAACCGGATGCAAACTCATGGAGAACAAAGTAGCTGCTGTCTTTAGATACACAATCCTCAGAAGGAAATTGTAGAAAACAGATCATGGTATCAGGGCTGCAGGGCTGCGCAAACAAATGACTTTATTCAGCTATTCATTTTATTCACCTCCTCCCTTCTCCCACCCGGCCAATCCATTTAGGGCACCAGGTTTGTGCACTTTGTAAAGGCAATGCCTCTCTTACAAAGTCCCCTTTTCCAGCTCGTCTATTTTAAAGCCTATCACCTGGCATCAGATTAGCAAAAGAGGAAGGATGTACCAACAAGCAACAAAGGAACAAGCTTGGCCCAGTGAGATGACAGGATGACTCAAAAGAAGTGGTAAGGATCACTTGGTAGTGTATCGCTTCTAAGGGAGGAGTGTGGAATTAGGGGTTTGGCAACATTGTTGGACTGCAGTTTACAGAGGGTGTAATAAAGTGAATCGTGATGGCACAGTGGTTAGAATGCAGTACTGCAGGCTACTTCTGCTGTTTGGCAGAGAATTTTCCTTGTAATTTTCGTTTATATTTATATTAAATGTCTTTAGGCAATTATTCCCTATGTAATCAATTTGAAAAGAATTGATTTGAAAAGAATGCTAGATCTGCATCCAAACATGAAGAGAGTCTCCAATTGTCCACTTTAAAACGATTATATCAAGAAAATAGTAAGCAAGGTATTTGGCTCCCTCTATGGATTCTAAAAAGCTGCCATAGATACTGTATTTGTCCTTAGGTCAATGAACTGTGATGGTGCAGTGGTTAGAGTACAGTACTGCAAGCTACTTCTGCTGCCTGCCAGCTGCCTGCAATCTGACAGTTCAAATCCCACCAGGCTCAAGGTTGACTCAGCCTTCCATCCTTCTGAGGTGGGTAAAATTAGGACCCAGATCGTTGGGGTCAATAGGTTGACTCTGTAAACTGCTTAGAGAGGGCTGCAAAGCACTGTGAAGCTGTATGTAAGTCTAAGTGCTATTGCTATTATGCTTACTGAGGCAGGTGGGAGTTGAGGTTCTTAAAATATCTGCAGAGCCACTGGTTCACCATCTCTGTTTTAACAAACTAGAGTACGTTGGCCTTGGGTATATAGTTATACGTAGGAGATTCCAAGGCAATACATTCAGGAAGTTCCCAGATTTCCAGATGCTGCCAAAATTAAAACAGCTATGCTGAGCATTTTATGTGTTTGAACCAAAAAGGGAACACAAGAGACAGTTAACTGGTACATCAAAAGAAGCCGAAGATCTTTATTCAAAAAGGAAAAATATTTCCTCTAGAACCGTATTATCATGGAAGGTTTTGGGATGATGTCTCAGAATGGAACTTCCTAAAGTGGAGGAAGTTCATTTTTCTTAAATGAACCCTTTAGCAATAGCACTTAGACTTATATACCACTTTACAGTGTTTTACAGCCCTCTCTAAGTGATTTACAGAGTCATCCTCGTGCCCCCAAGAATTTGGGTCCTCATTTTACCCACCTCGAAAGGATGGAAAGCTGGATCAACCTTGAGCCTGGTGATATTCTATCTGCCAAATTGCAGGCAGTTGGCAGTCAGCAGAAGTCACCTGCAGTACTGCACTCTAACCACTGTGCCACCACGGCTCATAAAACTTATGTAACATTTTTTAAAAAAATGTAAAACAAAAATGGAGAAGTTAGATTAAAAGATTCTGAAAATGAACTAGTTTTTTGCATGATATAGACAAAGTTTGTGTTTAATAAAAAGAAACTGCTCCTGTTTCACATCTGCAGTTTGATGCAATTCAGCTCACAGCCCTTCCATATTTCACAATTTCTGCTCCTCAGTTTCTCCAAAATGCTTTGAAGCTGATTGTCTTCACATCTGACAAACTTAGAACATGGAGAGAGAACACAAAGAATCAATCAATATGCTCCCTCTCCTGCTAACCAGCAGGAGTCTGCCAAGAACACAATTCAATCAGTGCCCTACTCAAGCTTCTTCCAGTTCTGATTGGCACAATCCAGACTTCTCTTCACCAAAAGGAAATAAGCTTTAAACAAAATACATAATTTTAGCCTGCAGGAACTGGAGCTTGTTGCAACAACATTTTCACAAAGGCATGGTTTCCATTCCAATAGCACATTGAAAATCTCCTGAATCACCACTTTATAGCAAAAAAGAAAAAAAGAAAAAAAGGAAGGAAAAGAAAGAAAGGTTGTACACCCAACGATACACATAATACCACATCCTTTACATTCTTGTAATAGTTTCTTAAGGGACGCGGTGGCTCAGTGACTTAAGATGCTGAGTTTGTCAATCAGAAAGCTCAGCCATTTGGTGGTTCGAATCCTTAGCACTGCATAATGGAGTGAGTTCCCACTACTTGTCCCAGCTTCTGCCAACCTAGCAGTTTGAAAGCATGTAAAAAATGCAAGTAGAAAAATAGGAACAATTTTGGTGGGAAGGTAACAACGTTCCGTGTGCCTTCGGCATTTAGTCATGCCAGCCACATGATCAGAGAGATGTCTTCGGACAATGATGGTTCTTTGGTTTTGTAACGGAGATGAGCACTGCTCCCTAGAGCCAGAAACGACTAGCACGGAGGTGCAAGGAGAACCTTTATCTTTACCTTAATGGTTTCCTAGAGAACCATTCTCTATTTTGCTGTCATTAAATCAAAATTCCCTTTAATATTTCTTTTGGGGTGGAATGAAGCTGACAAGCATGGAGAAAGAGTAAGTAGCATTGTGGATTGTCCCTGAGTTATGATATCTTCATCACTGGAAAAAAAATATGGTGATATTGTTATGATTGATAGCACAATCATTCAGATCATTTAGACTTGATTTGGCATTTTTGTCCACCAGTCATGTCGTACCCCAAGATGTGGGATGTTGCATCTTCTGATAACAATGCAGTTATTTTTGAACTGGTGCGCATTTCTCAGGTAGAAATGCTCTCACACACAAGCTTATTAATCCAACTAGGAGCCATATTTTGGGGAAGATGGGAACTATTTCATGGAGTAGTTCTGAAAATTGAGGGTCTTCATCATTATCATACAAAGATTTCTAAAATTCTGAGAATGGACTATTTGCATTTCTCCCTATGGTCTGAATATTCAGAGCAATGGCAAATGTACTAGGTGCATATCTGTAAGACTTCCTATAAGGGGGAAAAGTCCAGTTCTGTCCTTGGAAATATTCCTGAAATTTAACATTGTACTGGACATATGGATTTGCGACTTTGCTATAGATGGCTTCTGGATCCGAAACATTCAAAGCTGTACATCTTAATGCTAACAAGAAAGGATATTTGTAGCTCATAGGTGAAATGAGGGGTCCTTGGTGCTCTCTGAGCTTGGTTGTTTTCTTGCAGACATGTATGTATCTTCCACGTATGGATGATACATGGAAGCAAAAGAGATTAACATACCCAATTGTTGAATGTGAACAGCTATATGTATTTCGAGCTGGATTAGGACAAAAATGTAGACATTTGGGTCCAGTGACTTTTATCTCTGGCCTATAAACTACATTTCATAGGAGGGGAGAGTGATCTGATATGACAGCAGAAGTTAATAGAAGAAAAAAAATGTAGCCATATGTCGTCGTCCTTCCCAGTTATTAAACTGTGCACATCTTGATTCATCTCTCTCTCTTTTGTAAGAAAGCAAAAAGCTTCCCCTTTCCAATTACACATTGCTTTTAATAAACATTTTCTGTTGCCCATGTTTGGTTAAGGAGACAAGTTTCTAAGAATTCTTCAACATTCCAGACATATTGCTTTGCTGTCAAGTGCCAAGCCGTTGAGTACACAAAGACACTCATGGCAAGTCATTTGTCTCTGTTTTCATCATTTCTTTCTTAAAAGAACCATAAAGACAACACTAAATCATCAATGCATATTTGGCACCCCCTGTTTTCTAGCAGGAAGTTGAATATACTGGGAACAAAAAAATGAACAATCCATCTTTGGCAAAGAAAAAAGGGTAGATGGAAGAGAACAGCAATGGGAGCCACAATCCAAATATTTATATGGCAATTGGGGAAGATGTTGTAAATTATAAGGGCCAGAAATGAATATTTAGAGTTTCTTTTCTTCCTTGTTGCACTTATTTGTTAGAAAGCAAGAATACTTTTCTATATCCAAAATAATTTGTTTAAGAGAACAATTATATATATATAAAATATGCTAACTTGTTTTGACTTTCCTATGTAGCCTAGTCAAAACTGGTCCCAAACACATAGGGGACATTCCATATAAGTAGGAAGTTGTAGCACTAGGTCTGTATTTTTAGACAAATACATCTAGTGCTTCAGACACCAGGTGACAAAGCAGGAGGCCATGAGTTCTAGTCCCACATTAGCCATGAAAGCCAGCTGGGTGACCTTGGGCCAGTCACTCCCTCTCAGCCCAACTCACATCACAGGTGTGTCATTGTGGGGAAAATAGGAAGAGGAGGATGTGTTCAATATATTCACTGCCTTGAGTTATTGTAGACTGCATAGGTTACTGTATACTGTACAGGTCAGAAAAGGACTGAGAAAATATCTACAGACCCCTCACATCCTGGACATAAACTGTTTCAACTCTTCCCCTTGGGATGCCGCTATAGAGTATTGCATGCCAAAACAACTATACAGTTTTTTTTCTTAAGTCATCATCTGCTGAACACCTTATTGCCAAAATATTGTCTTATGTCTAAGTATACTTGCCCATGTAGTATGACTGTATTACTATTAACCTTTCACTGTTCCAGTACCTTCTCTTATTATCCAATCATTATTATGATTATTATTATTTTGTTGTTTTGCATGTACACTGAGAGCTTATGCACCAGAGACAAATTCTTTGTGTGTCTAATCACACTTGGCCAAGAAAGAATTGCATTGAATTGTAATGTGTCATGTCATGCTATGTCGTGTCGTACTGTGTCGTGTTCTATCTTATCCTATTCTACCCTACCCTACCCTACCCTACCTTACCTTACCGTACCCCATCCTTCCTATCCCATCCTATCCTATTTGAGTTATTTGTAAAAATATAAAGACAGGATACAAATAAATAAATAACATACATTGTATACATGCAATGCTATTTGGTTGGGCTCTTCCAAAGAGCTATAGAAATTAACCAAGGGCAAGGGTGAAGTGCTAGGTCCTAATCCTTGAATTAGGAGAACTAAAATATGCTGACACAGACTTGCTGTCCATGCTGTTGGTTTTTATTTTGCAAGAGTAAATGTGCTGGGAAAAGAGGTTGTTATAATGCACATCATATGAGCTGAAAGATTAGTGGGTTCCCCTCACTTCATTTCCCTTGCTATCTCCTACCAACTAACATGGAATGGGGCAGCATTGGGTAACTATAGCTGGATGCTTAAAATGACGACCCCAAATCTACCTGTCAGATTGCCCACTAACAGAATCCAGAATACAGGGTTGGTGGGGGGAGAGAGAGAGAACATCAAATAACCCTCTTCAGGACAAATCTTTATTTATTTAGTTTATTTAGTTTAGTTTGTCAAGCATGTATGAAAAAACAAGTTTAAGTATGAACATAACATATAAGTATAAATGGGTATAAGTATATACATAATAAATGAGTATGAATAAATGGGAACAGTAGGACAGGGACGATAGGCACACTGGTGCATTTTGCACACCCCCTTACAGATATCTTCCTCTGTTTTTGTGTCTTAGGTGAGAGCTGTATATGTACTTGTGTTTGAAGACTATGAAACAGAAGTTAGAGGAGAGCAAGAGATAGAAATGTGGACACAGATATATAGTAGCAATGGTCATTCACATAACTTATTTTATTTATTTTATTTTTATTTATTTGATTTGTCAGTCTCTTACAAGGTAATTGGCATAAGTATAAACATGATAAGAATGCAGGAAATAGGTATGAATAAATGGGGACAATAGGACAGGGATGGTGCATCTATGCACAATGGTGCCCTTATGCACAGACCTCTTAGGAATGGGGTGAGGTCAATAGTGGATAGCTTGAGGTTAAAGGAGTGGGGGGTTAGAGGATGTAACAACAGAATCAGTTAGTGCATTTCAGGCATTGACCACTCTGTTGCTGAAGTCGTACTTTCTGCAATCAAGTTTCAAGCAGTTTACATTGAGTTTGTATCTGTTGTGTGCTCCTGTATTATTGTGGTTGAAGCAGAAGTAGTCATTGACTGGTAGGACATTGTAGCAGATAATTTTGTGTGCTACACTTAAGTCTAACCGTAGGCGGCGTAATTCAAAGTTATCCAAGCCCAAAATCTCAAGCCTGGTTATATAAGGTATTCTGTTGTGAGCAGAGGAATGTAGTACTCTTCTCGTGAAATACTTCTGGACTCGCTCGATTGTATTACTGTCTGATATGCAGTGCGGATTCCAGACTGATAAGCTGTATTCAAGTATTGGTCTGGCAAAAGTTTTGTATGCTCTAGTTAGCAATTCAATATTTCCGGAGGAGAAGCTTCATAAGATTAGATTTACAACTCTTAATGTCTTTTTGCCAATGCTGTTACAGTGAGCTATGGCGCTTAGGTCATTTGATATGAGAACTCCAAGATCCTTGTCAGAGTGAGAATCATCAATGAGGTGATATCCACCTAGTTTGTATTTGGTGTACTGATTTTTTTACCAATGCGTTAGTTTGTTTTTGCATCAGTGGGTTGATTAACCTAAGTAAAATGTTCATGTTGGCCAGTGTTTAATTCTTAGGAAGTAGTGCTGACGTTTGCTTCTAACAAATTGCAGGTCCACTATTCCACCATGAAATCTGATTTTCTAACTAATCTCAAGTATAACAATCTTGAAGTCACAGACAACATGTCATGGAAAGCTGAACTGCCCTCCCACTCATTTTAAATTGCTTTTTAAATTAAAATTGTTTTTAATTTCTCATAACTTCGAGCTATCCATGCCATCATTACAGATGAAGGTAAATTAAGGATTTTCAGTATTTGTTTGACTGTACTAGCTGACTTTTAAAAAAAACTAATCCAATACAGCCATTTATTTGATTTACAGTGAACTACTACAGCCTTTAACCCAATATCCAGGTATTATCCAGATAATTTATCACCTGCTTTTGAGGAAAAATTTCCTTCAGACAAGATACCTTCTGTTAAAGAAATATAACATTACATTAACATCCAACATTATGGAAAACATAGTGTATAATAAGAAACAACATATGGTAAAAAACAAAGTAAAGAACCAAATCAGTTACAAAAGAGAAGACACAGTACTTGAATAACAAAATATCAGAGTTGGAAGGAACCTTTGAGGTCTTCTAGTCCAACTCTCTGCAGAAGACCCTATACCATTTCAGACAAGTGGCTGTCCAGTTTCTTCTTAAAAACCTCCAGTGTTGAAGCACCCACAACCTCTGGAGGCAGGTTGTTCCACTGGTTAATTGTTCTCATTGTCAGGAAATGTCTCCTTAGTTCTAGGTAGCTTCTCTCTTTGATTAGTTTCCATCCATTGATTCTTGCCTTGCCTTCCTGCCTTCTGGTACTTTGAAACATAGGTTGACTGCCTATTCTTTGTGGGTGGCAGCCTCTCAAATATTGGTACATT
The DNA here is from genome assembly GCA_023653725.1 of Bungarus multicinctus. Taxonomy (NCBI): domain Eukaryota; kingdom Metazoa; phylum Chordata; class Lepidosauria; order Squamata; family Elapidae; genus Bungarus; species Bungarus multicinctus. Next base: position 40,838,295 of record CM042851.1, on the reverse strand, counting down.
GCTATTATGTCATGCCTAGTCCAATAAATAAATAATCCCTACACCAATAAAGATAAAGAGGCTCATCTAGTTCAACAGGAGAAAATAAAAGTAATAATTAATAATTACATAAACAAAAAAAATCTAATGATGACCATCAATCAGGTGTTACATTAGGCAATGTATTTTATTTTTATTTGATATGAGATTAACATTTAAAGGAGTGAAAGGTATTCTTCAAATGTTTTTTTTAAAAAAACTTTTTCTGAAAAGAGTTTTATCTCTCTTTTTTTTGGAACATTATTCTAATATTTGGAATGCTCTCGGAAAGTTCAAGTCCCAGATCGCAAACTTAAATGAGATATTTTCAGAATTAGATCAACATTTGGGAGGCTATGACTAACAAACAAATTAATTTGTGGCTGAGTTACATCCATATCTGTCAGGTTGTGAATTTTATACAGAGATTGGCAAGATGGGACAAATTTAGGTGAGAGCGTAGTTATGTAAGGAATTTGTATATAAATGGGGCCAAGTAGTAAACATAATATATAGAGTACATCCTAATGATACTATCAATATTTTAAATACATACATGTTGGTTTTGTTTCTGATACTCTGATACTCAAGAATATTTAAAGAAGCTGATTTGATTCTTCACTAAACAGGCATAAATATTTTGCGTCTATCTTTCTCTGATAGATAGTGAAATAAAAATTTTCCCCCTTAAAATAATAATAATTGATCATATGGAGGAGATCCGGAAGTATTCATATGCATATCAAAGTGTCAATTGCATAGTTATGACTTCTGTTTTTCACTTTTTAAATATCCTGTAGATACCACATCCATAGTTTTTGATTGATTGATTATATGCCATTAAGTCATTTTCAACTCCCAACAACCATACAGAAGGATTTTATCCATGAGTATCTACTATTAATATGTTCTTTCATGATTCCCAATAGTGCATCCATCCACCTTGCTGCTGGTCATCTTCTTCCTTCTTTCCCATCATTAGAGCATTTTCCAGGGAGATGGTTCTTCATATAATGTATGCAAAGTAGGCTTATTTGAGCCTAGTCATTTGTACCTCAAATGAGAATTCTGGATTTATTTGTTTGTTTTCTTGCCTTTTCATGGTATCCTCTTCTCCAACAACCAAGTCCAAAGGCATCAATATTCTTCCTATCTTCCTCCTATGTCTGTATGGTTTTAACCTCAGGAGAAAGCACATGGCAAGAACATAGAATAATAGAGTTGGAAGGGACTTTCGAATCCCCTGCTCAAGCAGGAGACCCCAGGGGTGGGATTCTACAGGTTCGCACCTATTCACTAGAACCAGTTGTTAACATTCTAAGCAGTTCGGAGAACTGGTTGTTAGAAGAAATTACTGGCTTAATCCAATAAGGAAGGCCAGGAAGGAAACATTCTGGTATTGCTTACAAAAACTGCCTCTCCGTTAACCCTGATTACATTCTTGGCAGGACTAGACTTCCTGTCTCAGGAACTTCTCTGGAGTTTTTTTCCCCTCCTTTGCTGGTACTTTGCTTGTGTGGAGGGACCATTCAAAGTTACAATGGCTCTGAAAAAAGTGACTTATGGCACCTTTTCACACTTACGACTGTTGCAGCATCCCCACAGTCACAAGAGGCCAGGCAAGGAGATGCGTGCCTCGATGTGAGTGATATTGAGTTGGCCAAGCCCAGCCAATAACATGACCACTAAGCCATGCCCACCAATTAAGCCATGCCCCAGAACCGGTTGTTAAAAAATTGAATCCCACCCCTGGGAGACCCTATACTATTTCAGACAAATGGCTGTCCAGTCTCTTCTTAAAAACTTCAGTAATGGAGACTCACAACTTCTGAAGACAAGATGTTCCATTGTTCGATTGCTTTCTTCTTAGTTCTAGGTTGCTTCTCTCCTCCGTTAGTTTTCATACATTGTTTCTTCATCCTGATTCATATTCATATCCTTAAAATGGCATATGAACAAAACTCTTGAAATATATTGCAAAAGCATTGATGTCTAAAGCTAATGTAACTTTTAAGGTTCCCCTTTTCAGTGTATTTTTAAGCTAATCACTCTCTCAGCATAGGACTCTCAGTTAACATTTAATAGCTAACATCAACATTTGATGCCTGACAATATTTGATTGCTTATTACACATTTATTAGTCATGACAGATGGTGGCCAACAGGATTTGTTGACATATACAATCTTTCTGAGTTGGTATATTGTCATGTGATGATATTTGAGAATGGCTTTGGATAGTTATAAAAGATAGACAAGTAATTGGGGCCTAGATACACAATAGGATTGAGTTAATTGCATACCATAATTTTTTTTTTAAAAGAGAAACAGTGTATTAAATTGGTGATAAATCTCCAGATGTCTACATTTAAAATGTTGAGAGAAGCATTAATCTTAGTGCAAGAAATTTCATTGTTGGATCCAGGATGGCCATTAAAATATCTTAAGAGAACCTAATGAAAGAAAAGGATGTTATTGCAGAGTGACCTTTTAATATAAGTAAATCCACCCCCAATACAAAACCATAACTACAAAATATACTGTAGTGTTGAATGTGAAATCTGTCCAGACTGGAATCCTTATTCACATTTTGTCTCATGCATATATCCAATTTTCTCCCTATCCATACTCAAACGCATGCATATGGGGTATTGGCTTTTTAATTTGTTCTGCCAAGCAAATGTACAGAATACAAAAAATACGGAGGAATGTTAAATTGCAAGAAAGAATTTCTAATAGCTCAGAAAGGTTTCTTCAGACCTCAACAATTTGTTTTGTCTCTTCTACTGTCTTCCTTACAAACATATAGACTTCTTTGCCGTCAGCCAAGTAACTTTCACAGCTGCATATACTGCTTCCTTCATTAACCTAGCTAAGCAATAAGTACAATCTTTCTTCAAGTTACTTCCACTTCAGCTAGTTGTGAAAAGGAAGACCAAAATACTTATATGAAGATTTTGCATTTTTCTTGGATTTTAAAAAAATGTATAGTATAAATATACAATGTTTTACTAACTAAAATTTTCATTTTTAAAAAGTTCCATACTGAGTAGTCGTGATAGAGAAGCCCATTATATGAAGAAATATAGCCTGAATCAAACCCAGAGGTGGTATTCAGCAGGTTGTGGAGTTCTGGAGTTCTGGAGAACCGGTAGCGGAACTTTTGAGTAGTTTGGAGAACCGGCAAATACAACCTCTGATTGGCCCTGCCCCCATCTATTTTCTGCCTCCCGAGTCTCAGCTGTTTCATTGGGTCTTCCTTTGTTGCCCTGCACTGGAGGATGGAGCTGGAAAGCAGGTTAGTGGGGTGGGGAGGGAATGGGATTTTGCAGTAACCTTCCCCTGTCATGCCCACCAAGCCAAGCCACGCCATGCCCACCAAGCCACACACACAGAACCGGTAGTAAGAAATTTTTTTGAATCCCACCTCTGATCAAACCTAAATGCAATCTGAGGTAAATCTCAGTAGGATGCTACCCCTTTGAGACACTATCTTAATGTGGAAGCTACACAATGTTAATTCTGGTTGGTTTTTGAATGGGATTCCTCTAAGAAAAGCCAGGCTGGAAAATAAAGCAAAACTAAACATCCAAGTAAAAAGGCAATACACAAACCACTTCCATTCTGCTGCCAAGAAAACTGAATGGACCTGTTTATGAACTCACCAAAATTTGAGCTCAACCTGAAAGAGATTTTGCCTTGTAATTTTAGATTACATTTATGTTAAATTGTCTTTAGGCGATTATTCCCTATGTAATTAATTTGAAAAGAATTGATTTGAAAAGAATGCTAGAATCTGCATCCAAACAGGAAGAGGGCCTCCAATTGTCATCTTAAAACTATTATATTGAGAAAATAGTAAGCAAGCTGTTTAGTTCCCTTGATGGATTCTAAAAAGCTACCATAGACACTGTATTTGTCCTTAAGTCAATGAGCTGTGGTGGCGGCACAGTGGTTAGAGTGCAGTACTGCAGGCTACTTCTGCTGCCTATTGGCTGCCTGCAATCTGACAGTTCAAATCTCACCAGGCTCAAAGCTGACTCAGCTTTCTATCCTTCTGAGGTGGGTAAAATAAGGACCCAAATTGTTAGGGACAATATGCTGACTCTGTAAACTGCTTAGAGTGGACTGTAAAGCACTGTAAAGCTGTATATAAGTCTAAGTGCTATTGCTATTAAGTCCAAATAAAATTTGAGAATCAGTGCTCTGTAGCTGAAAGAAGGAAAAGGGGAAGAGCTAAGAGATGGATAAAACCAGGGGTATTGTGTATATATATGCATGTTATAGGAAGTGTATCTTTTTTTTAATTAAAAGATTCCAAATGTCGATTGATGGAATGTTAATTGGCTTTAAGCTCTTTTAAAAAAAACTTAATGGGATGTTCACCAAAGTACACATGGGAAGTTGTCCCTATTTCTTCCATTAAAGAAACAGCTCACAGTGAATGACTGTGAAGATTGTATTTAGGCCTTTGAAAAGCAAGCCATTCACAGAGTTGCTTTTTCTTTGCTAAAAGACATGTTCTCAGCTTCAGCATGGCTTCCAGCCAAAAATGCAATTTCCTCTTTTAGCTTTCTTTCTTTCTTTTTTGTGTGTGTGGTTAAGAATGAAAAAGGGAGGATTCAAAGTCAAAAAAGTGGTATAGCATTTACCCATTTTATGAAATTAATAAAACAAATAGGATTTAATATGGAAAATAAGGAACTGAAAATGCTCAGAGGAGAGCATTTCTCTATTTTTATGTTACCTTGAAATAAATTAGAATGAGAAAAATTGGGTGTGTAGGGAAAGATTAAATTTGATTCGTTTATTTATATTCTGCTGTAGGTTCTCTTTATATACTTGGTTATTGGCATTAATACAAACTAATCTTATGCTTCTTTCTGTTTCACTATGAGAATGAAAAAGTTGGATCCTGAAAAAGCAGAATATAAAGGGTATTAAAACTGTTGAACTTTGGCTTACTTTAGAGAAAAGAGGAGTATACCATGGATAGCTAGGGAAAAAAAACAGATGGATTATAAAATAGTATATTTGTTATTGTTTTTTAAGATATTCATCCATTTTGTATATGAACAGAGTTGGTTCTGGATATCATTCATATTAATCCAATTCATGATAACAATGTTGGTAATCTCTATCACATTTATCAAATTTAAATAATCCTCATTTTATTGTTTAAATATACATAGAAAAAAATGTCTAACATTCAAACAAATGGATTATAGAACAGACTTTTCATTGCAGTCATGAATAACCAGGTTCAAAATAGTAAATTTAGGATGTATTCAGCAAAGATGCAGGTTCCTTGAAAAGTCCAAAATGTTGGAAAACGTTGAAGGAAAAAGGACAAAATGGTGATGGACTCAACTGTGGCCACTGAGAGGAGGAGGAGGAGAAAGAAAAGGAAGAGGAAGAAGAGGAGGAAGAAAAGGAGAAGGAGGAGGAGGAGGAGGAGAAGAAGAAGAGGAAGAGGAGAAAGTAATTATTTAGGTGGTCACTAAATAAGCATTGACATCAACTTTAGCTTTTGAACATATTATGTTGGTAAACAAAATTAAGAGCCAAGATGAATGTTCTCCTGCAAATATTTATAAAAGGAAACCAGGCATGATGGGCTGAGAGATTGCCCAAAGATCCCCCAGAGTTTACAATTGTTGTTCTCTCAGAATTCCAACTAGATGCAGCTTTAGTATTAGAGGTATTTTTCTTCTCCTTAACCAAACAAATCCTTTTTTTAGTCAATGACCAATTCTGGTGATAGAAAGACATCACTGAAGCCAAACAATATATCATAGTAGCTGCATCACTGGATTTCTGAATATGGAATTATTAACATGAAACCTGAAGATACTTGAAATCCTTGAGGGTATGTAGATGAGTGGATGTGGCTGATCTAATAACTTTATAATGTTTATGGAAGACGCAACCTAGACAAAAAGTAGATAAGGAATCAAAGGGGAAAATCTCGGACTTCAAAAAACAAAGTCTATAAATATAGAATAAGAAGTTAAGCAAGAAAAGAACTCCTGCAAGCAGAAGGTTTAAAACTCTATTAATGTTGTTGATGCTTGGGGAATCAATTCCCCAACAAAGTACTTAAAAAATTTGTGACTATTTCTGATCAGGAAGATTTAAAAGATAGCCAATTTAAAAAAAAAAAAAAAGCAGTAGCTTTGTTATGAAGCTTCCCAAGTAGGTACAAAGTTCTGTCTGGATGAATCAGACTGCTATATAAAAACTGCCACATTTTAAAACACTACAAAATCCCATTTGCTTCTATTTTACAACTTTGTTTGAAGTAGAAGTAAACACTGCTACCACCGTGGCTGCAGATAATTCCTTGAATTGATAATTCCAAGAACAGGTTGGTGCCCGCTGGAAACTTTTTGAACTTTTCCTTGAATTTCTGTGTGAAATGAGAATTCTGTTCCGGAGAACAGAGCCCTTTAAAGGTTATGCAAGGATCTTTTAAATACAGTGTGTTTTTATAGGCTGATTTCATTATTCATGGAAGACAAATGATAGCAAACGTAGGCACATATTTAAAAGTTCTAGAGAGGGGAAAATAGCCAGTCTTTCAGAGAGGTGAGCAAAGATCTATACACTTAGCAGTGTTGACCTTATGTGCTTTGGTGCCTCACTCATCTCTCCATGCAACATTTTGGCTGTCCTCTCTTTGCACTTTGTCTTTGTTCCCCCTGTAACATAGTTTGGAAAGAAAATGAGTTGCGTAGGAGCTCCAATAGCAGCTGTTTAGATTGAGTATGGAAACAGCTTTGGGAATTCTTGGCCATTTCTGAAACGTGAAGAACTGCTGATTTGTTCTTCCTTTTCTAAAGCCTTTGGTTCTGGTTTTTCTCCTGCCCTCAACCATCTTTGCTTGACCAGTTGAAGAGCGGCAACTGTGCCTTATCTTGGTCAAAGGAAAACAAGGCATGCCCTTGTTTGCAGCAGCAAAATGTTGGAATATTCCTTTTATTTGCAAATGGAAATCAATTGGCTATTAAGATGGAAAAAGAAAAAGACAGAAATGCACAGTTCTGGCTACTCACCTATACAAAATGTAATAGACTCACTCTATTAGCTACCTGTATGAAGTGTCACACAGAATATTATTTTTCAACTCTTTATTTGCAATACTGCAGAAAGATTAAAAGCCATAAAATCTCTGTAGACAAACCTGCCACAAATCTAGCCGTGTGGACAAGCAGCATTTTTATTTTCAAAAAGCTTTGAAACATATTTAAAACTATTTATCTAACAATTGACAGAAAGGCTCTTTTCTGCAATGCCACAGTGGGTTTTCAGAACTATAACTGAATAGAGATCCTGGCATCCCATACAAGTCATTGCTAAAGATTCCAGTGCTGGCCTTCTGTACATCATGCCTTGTTCCGCAGACCCTCGCACTGTAAGTGCTCCATCCAAGTTTACTTAGTTTTTCATTCTTGCCCCCAAGTCCTGCTCTTCTATTGAACTGCCACAAGAAACATGGTTTCTTCAGTGCAAAAAAAGGATAGCTATAAATGAAGCAAATGTAAACCAAAATAATGATTTACTACAATAAGACTAAAATGATACATTTTAGGATAGGATAGAACAGGAATAGGAATAGGAATAGAGCTGGAAGGCATCTTAGAGGTTAGTACAGCCCTCTGCTCAAGCAGGAGAACCAGGGGTGGGATTCTACATAAATATAAATTTACAATATTTGCATACAAGCCATGCCCAACCAGTCACGTGACCACTAAGCAACCCTCAGTCAGCAAGCCATGCCCACCCAGTCACATGTCCACCAAGCCACACCCACAAATTAGGCCATGCCCATAGAACTGGTTGTTAAGAAATTTGAATCCCACCCCTGAGGAGAATCTGTACCATTTCAGACAAGTGGCTGTCTGGTCTCTTCATTAAAACCTCTAGTGATAGAGCACCCATGATTTCTGAAGGCAAGTTCTTCCACTGGTTAATTGTCCTCACTGTTAGGAAGTTTCTCCTTAATTCCAGGTTGCTTCTCTCTTTGGTTAGTTTCCAACCATTGTTTCTTGTCCTGCCCTTTGGTGCTTTGGAGAATATTTGACCCCCTCTTCTTTGTGGCAGCCCCTCAAATACTGGAATACTGCTATGATGTTGCCCCTAATTCTTCTTTTCTTTAGACTAGCCAAGGAACATTGGTAATGTAGGCAAGATGGAACATTCAAAAAATACTGCAGAAGACAATAAGAAACAATTTCAATGCAATTGCTTCAAGAACTGCATGGTCATATCCATGGAGATATGAAGATTTTTGCCATCTGAATACAAGATTCTTCCAAAATCTTTATTGTGTTTATTGAAAGGTGTCAGGGCATGATGATTTAATAGCTGATCAGCTGCTGTAATGCTGTAACACTGTAATGCTATAATGATGATGCAATGGTAGGAATGAGTCAGCAGGGTTATTTGACTGTTACCACTTTAAGAGTCTGTATTATAAGAGAGGCCTATTGGGATGTAGCTCTCTCTCCATGTATTCTTCCCTGATATAGCTGCTGATTGATGGTTTGACCTTTGCGTAGTACTACAGATAAACCACTATTTATTATTACAAACCTCTGTTTGATGTTATTGCTCCTTGGTTGTCTCACAGAGTCACACTGTGTGCATTCTGACAAAAGGGAAAATGGATTAGGACATAGAAACCGCAACAAGTAGATATTTTCATTTTGGCAACCAAATAAGGTTTCTTCCCCTAATATCCTTCCCCTGCCATGCCCACCAAGCCACACCCACAAAGTAGTAAAAATTTTTGAATCCCACCACTGATGCAAACCACATAACATCCTCAGTACTAATGACTAGCAATGATGATGTTACCTAGTCTGGATTATGATTATTGGATTGGATGCAGATTGGATGCAGATTATTATTTGCAAGAAAATAACCAAGCTCAGACAGCACCAAAGGCTCTTAATTTTAACACTGAGCTACAAATATTCTCTTTTACAATATATACAGTAAATACAATATCCTTTATTGGTGACGCTGATATCTTAAATCCAACTATATTATTTTGTCAAAAAAAGAAAGAAAAAGAAAATGCCTTCTTAAAGGCACTTTTTAAAATTCAAAATGGGGTCATGTCCCCCAAATAATAATTTATTAGTACTGTATTAGTACAAATCATTAGTTGTGTATGACTCCAAACATTGACACAGGGTTTAAAAGTATATTGAAACTTTTTCAGGGCAAATAAATATACTTTTTAACAATTTTAGTTTAATCTCAAGGAAGGGAATCTGATCTGGCAATTCTTTTGATTAAAAGATGTGAAGCAATTGGGGGGAGGGAAATGACACAACGTTCTTTCATACTGAATGTTGTTGTTTCCTTGCTTCTTATTCTAAAGCATGTAATTGATAAAAGCTTCTGTTATTTTTTTTAGTCAGAACAGTTTTTGAAAGTCTTCAGTACCATTGACCTAATGAAATATGCATGCTAACTTTGCGATAACAAATTTGGCAGCTAACCAAAGGAACTGAAACAACAAGGAGCTTTCAGAATTGCCCAGTGGAAGGATGATTTAAAAAAAAAAACTGATCAGGTGCTCTGTTTAAATACTGTTTTTTAAAAATAGATTTTGGAAGCAAGGAAAGCTTTTATTAGAGGTTATTTTATACAACATAATATTGAATTTAAAAAGAAGAATCAAGAGAAAGCACACATCCTTTGGAATGAGATAAAGAGAAAAGAAGAAGTAAAGAAATTTCCAGAGAAGATAAGCACTTCTCAATAAATTAACCTTTTACGACATCATTTTGAAACAAGATTATTTTTATGCACAAAGATGGAGAGATTTGGCCATACCCGCAATGGAGAAATGAGGATAATGGAACTTGTTGAGATAGAAAAATGGACTCATTTGACAAGGAAAAAACAAGAAAGCATCTGAGTTATTGCTTCCTGGAGTAACCTGCTCCATTTATGGATTTTTTTGCATAAAACAGAAAAAAATGACCATATAATTAAACATAATAATTATATAGCTGTTTGGAATCTAACCCACTGATTGTTGCTAACCCAGACCAGATTTTTCTGGGAGTGCTGTAAGTGGACACAATGTCTGGTTTAGAATTTTCAAAATGATCTTTTGGTATGGGAAAAATGGAGGATATATTTTATTATTATTATTTTGCCTGCAAAGTACATTAAGCAAAGGTGGAACACACCAAATGCTATTTTGAAATATGTTCCTCTAAAACCAACCTTTCTTTCTCCTTCTGTCACCTCACAATATTCCATTATGTATATCTATATCTCTCTGATTTGCATCCATTCATCCATCCATCCACCCACCATTCATCCATCCTAAAACTCTGCCAATAACCTTGCAGTGGTAAGAAAAGTGAGATGAATTTTGGAGCTGTATTGTAATCTTTTACGGGAAAACCCTTGTTGATTTTCAGAATGACATTGAGGAAACTTTATATAAAGGTACTTGTAGATAATTATCATGCCATTTCCTGAAAGCAATTAATCTAATCGTTAGCAGTTGAAGTCATAGGGGGAAAAAATGCACACACATCCCATCATCGAACTAGGCCAAGTTAAAAACAACTGTAGCTTTTGAAATAGTTTTGCATTATTGTCCAATATAAGGCTGGACGAAACACGAGATGTAATAAACGGAAAAACAAGGATATTTATTAATTGCCCAAACTGGTGCTAGCAGCCACTCCTTTTTTGCAAAAAGTCCACAAGGCCTGATCACAAAAATCATTCTGACTTGAGGGCACAGCTGTTAATCACACATTTTGTTACTGGTCAGGTCATTTTCCCATTTGTCTTTAATCGCATGCCAGTTCTATCCCCAGCCTAGTTTTCTAACTTCAGCTATTTCCTTTTTCCCTTATACCAGATATCTCATGAGATATGATGTATCTGCAGGAATCCGAGATTCTCCCAGTGCAGTCAAGAAGCTAAGTGAAGGTCACTTTGACATGATGTATCCAGGAAGACGCTGAATGCACAATTCTCTAGCCAATTATTCCTGCCAAAAGGACAGAGGAATCTATATATTTCTGGGTAGAAAAACTCATTAAAATCGGGACATCTGGTGCTTTCATATTCCATGTTTAATTTATTTCTGGATGCTCTAGCTGTTATAAGTGTCAGAAAAGGGAGTGGTCTTTCTCCTTTATTTAACAATTCACAGTAATACATACATAATGCAGATGTAAGATGTGCTGTGTTGAGAAGTCCACAGCTGTATGGAACTGGGAATTGGTTGTTTCTAGGTTGAAGGACAAAGATAAATCTTTGAGAACGCCATCATGAATTAACAAGGAATGAAGCACATTGTGGTTATTCATACGAATTATTCAAGGACCAAGTAGATATCCAGAACCTCTTCTGATTCCCCAAAAACGCCAATTTTTATTCATAGTTCCACAAGGTATAGTGTATGAGACAGTTTTCATGCTAAAGGCAGGGATGGGATTCTATCGGTTTGGCCCATTTCAGGCGAGCCAGTAGCTCTGAGGATCAGCTGTTAGCAAACCAGTTTGCTCTGACTATCAGCTGTTGGTCCCACCCACCCACTCTGGCTGTAGTCTGTGCTTTATATCCTGGTTTTCAAGCTCAGCTGATTCACGCGGCACAGCAGATTGCCGTGCATGAGCTCTTTAACATACAGAGATTGCTGGAGAAGGTCAGTAACAAATGCTCTGCATGCGTGCAAAGCTCACACTCACTGAACTGGTTGTTACACTGATTGAATCGCACCCCTGGCTAAAGGTGTCCAAATATGGCCAAATTAGCTTTGCACCTTAAATCCTTTTTCCTGTGTAATTTCATAGTTTATTTCAGACTATAGATTAATTTCAGACCAGCAGTCCTGGAGCAGAAGAAGAATGTAGTCATCTGGTCAAGTCAATGGGCTTCATATTCCTTGATTCCCATGTGTTGGCAGTCTTTTGGAAGGCAATCTGGTTGGGTTACAAGGAATATATAAGGCTGCATTAATTGAAGGGTACAATCAAGATGACATGAAATATTAGTACATTTTACAAAGCCTTAGTAAGACCACATTTAGAATACTGCATCCAGTTTTGATCACCTCAATATAAAAAAGATGTTGAAACTTTGGAAAAAGTGCAAGAAAAGAACAGCAAGGATGATTAGGGGGTTGGAGGCTAAAACACATGAAGAACGATTGCAGGAATTGAGTATGTCTAGTCTAGTCAAGAGAAGAACTAAGGGAGGCATGATAACAGTGTTCCAATATTTGAGGTGCTGCCACAAAGATGAGGGAGTCAAACTATTTTCCAAAACTGATGCAAGACAGGGCAAGGCAAGAAACAATGGATGGAGACTAATAATATTATCATAATATTACAATAATAGCATCAGAATGGTCAAACAAATGGAAACTTCAAATCTCAACAAATAAATTTTCTGTCTTACATATTGGCAAAAAAAAAAAAATCAGAAAATAAAATACAAGCTGAATAGTCAAGTCCTTGTTGATGATCCAAGCTCTGTAAAGGACCTTGGAATACTCATCTCTAATGATGTAAGTGCTAGAGCCCACTGTAACTACATAGCCAAAAAGGCATTAAAAGTTGTTAACCTAATCCTAGGTAGCTTTTTCTCTGGTAATATCACACTACTAACTAGAGCATACAAAACATTTGCTAGACCAATACTCGAATACAGCTCATCAGTCTGGAACCCACATTACATATCTAATATTAGCACAGTTGAGAAAGTCCAGAAATATTTCACAAGAAGAGTTCTCCACTCCTCTACTTGTTATAGAATACCTTATGCCATCAGACTTGAAATTCTAGACCTAGAAAACCTAGAACTACGCTGCCTTTGGTCCAATCTAAGTATAGTATATAAAATCATACATTGCAATGTCCCTACCTGTCAGTGAATACTTCAGCTTCAACCACAATAATACAAGAGCACACAATAGATACAAACTCAAGATTAACCGCACCAAACTTGATTGCAGGAAATACGACTTCAGCAACAGAGTGGTCAATGTCTGGAATACTCTACCTGACTCTGTGGTTTCTTCCCCAAACCGCAAAAACTTTAACCTTAGGACTGTCTACTATTGACCTCACCCCTTTCCTAAGAGGTTTGTAGGGGGTGTGCATTTCTTTTATTTTTCTTATATGTACCCATTTCATGTATTCATAACTATCTATATACTTATACCTATTATCTTGTAAGCGATTGACAAATCAAATAAATAAATAAAATAATCAAGGAGAGAGGCAACCTAGAACTAAGGAGAAATTTCCTAACAGGGTGAACAATCAACCAGTGGAATGGCTTGTCTTCAAAAGTTGTGGAGGCTCACTGGAAGCTTTCAAGAAGAGACTAGACAGCCAAGATGATAGAGGGTCTCCTGATTGAGCAGGGGGTTGGACTAGAACAGGGGTAGGGAACCTTGGCTCTTTTATCACTTATGGACTTCAACTCCCAGAATCCCTGAGTGAGCCATAAAAGGTTCCCCATCCCTGGCCTACTGGTTTTTCAGTTGTGGGGGAAATCAATTTTTGACTGGAATGGGGTTGTTTGATATACAAATGTAGGACATATAAAGAATATATAAAGAATATGTCCTACATTTGTATATTAAACAGTCCCATTCCAGTCAAAAATTGATTTCCCCCACAACTGAAAAACCAGTAGGCCAGGGATGGGGAATCTTTTATGGCTCACTCAGGAATTCTGGGAGTTGAAGTCCATAAGTGATAAAAGAGCCAAGGTTCCCTACCCCTGACCTAGGGTGACATGATAACAATGTTCAGATATCTCAGAGGTTGCCATAAAGAAGAGGGAGTCAGGTTATTCTCCAAGGCAAGACAAGAAGCAATGGGTGGAAATTAATCAAGGAGAGAAGCAACCTAGAACTAAGGAGAAATTTCTTGACAGTTAGAACAGTGGAACAGTGAACAACTCTGTTATTCTATGTTCTATGAATCCCACCTTTACTCTCCTCCTGCATCTGAGGTGCTGCCAAACTATACCTAGCTGTAGCACTGGTCCAGAAGAGGTGATTTTTTTCAGCTGTCTTGGTTTGGGATGTCTGGAGACTAACAGGGATGGATGTAAATTGATCACTTTTTTAAAAAAAAATTACTGAATGAACATGAGGTAGAGAAAAGCAACTTGTTTCTGTTTATAGGAAATCTGAATGGGAGGCCAGAAAAACCTGCTACATAGAAATTTGTAGCCACACTGATTTCATTAAAGACATCTGGTAAGCAGACAAATCAATACAAAAGCTATCACAGGGAACGGTATGCCCTGCTCAATATTTTGCCTCCAAATTGTGGGACTATATAATATTCATGCTGTTCAGTTAACCTTTTACAGCCTGTACTTTACAGCTTCCATAAATCCTCCCTGGATAAATTGTGTTCTACCCACTCCGGTTCTTTCTCCATTCACAGCTTTTAAACAGGAAGGAAGTATTGTTTTCATCTCATAACACAAAGAGGGCCCTGAGTATCTAATTGTAGCTTTCTATTAGCAGATGGAATGGGCAAATCACTTCCGTGTAGCTAAAAGGTGTACGCCAAGCTCCCTCTTACAGACATGAAGAGAAAAGAAAAAGGAGAAAGAGAACGATTTTGAAAGGTGGAGGCGGGGGGGGGGGGGGGAAGATCTGCCTTTTAAATTATTCTGTTGCTTTGCAGAGAGAGGAAGTATTAATTACATGACTGCAAAATGTAGATCAGGGTGGGATTTAATTACAGGGCAGCCTTTGTGTTTGTTGTCCAACCAAAATTTGACAGGAAATGTGGCTCATGCCAGCAGATTCAGGTGTTTTGTAGCCTAGTTTCTTCTCTGGTTCTCATCAAGTCTGAAAGGTGGATCCGGTGACTTTGTATGTTGCCCCTTTGTCTGCAAAACTGCAAAGCTTCTATTACCAACAGGGCAAGTATAGTCATTTATTTATCTGTTTGTCTGTTTTTACAAGACAGGAAGTGCATATGTGTGTGTGTACGTATGCAGAGAGGGAGGCCTGATGTGACTCACATCTGTTCTGCATTCTCTCTACCATCTCTAGCGATGTGTTTGACTTTATTCCTATTTTTCAGAACTTCTTTTATATATAATTTTCCTTTTATTTGTAATCTTCCTTTAACAGCCATACATATTTTGTGGAGAGTGTACTGACTGGGTTAATGTCAGAGGTGGTATTCAGCAGGTTCTGACCAGTTCTGAAGAACCGGTAGCAGAAATTTTGAGTAGTTCTGGGAACTGGCAAATATCACCTCTGACTGGAGATTTTACAATATCCTTCCCCTGCCACACCCACCAAGCCATGCCCATAGAACCGATAGTAAAAAGTTTTGAATCCCATAACTGGTCAATATACTTTTTACACAATGCTAACAATATAATACAATTAAATATACATAATCCTAGTCTTCCAGCTTCTAACCTTAACATGCACATTGTAATTATAATAGATTTTTTATATGTCGGTGTGTATAATGCTATTTTCCCAATTTGTACTCGTCTTCCCCCCCCTTTTGTTGGAGTTCTTCCACATTCATATCTTTGTCTTTAAATAATACCATTCTCTCTTTCTGATTCTTTATCACTTTCTTCATAGATACTTTGAAACATCAGTAACATTTCTTCATATAATGTATTTGTTATCCTCTGCTGAGTGACTAATATTTTAAAAATTACTCAATATTCTACCATAATTCCAATATCCCAATTATCTAGAAACACCAATAAGGTGAAATATTAATAAAGTTTAATCAGTCCCAGGATTATTTTTTAGAATTTCTAAACATACTCTTGACTTTATTCCCTTTTTTCCAGAACTTCCTGGCAGTGCAGGGTTGATGCTGGCAAATAATAAACTGCTGGAAGGTTGGTATTTTTAAAGTAAATATTAGAGGACTTGTGCAATTGATATATTATATATTCTAGTATAATTTGTCAAATAATGCCTAAAACTCCTGGGAAATAGATCTTTGTCAAGGCTATAATTATATAGTTGGTTTTTCTTGCCTAAGAGAAAGGTTTTACACTTAGGGAAGAAAAAAAACAACTGTATAGGCACAGGCTAGGCGAAACTGACTTAATTCCAGGTAACTGTGATAGGGTTATTGGAGTCCTAGTGGACAATCTCTTAAATATGAGCCAACAGTGTGCAGCAGCAGCCAAAAAAATAAAATAAAAATCCAATGGAATCCTAGAGTGCATTAATAGAGGGATAGAATTAAGATCATGTGAAATTCTAATAGTGTTTTACAAAGCCTTAGTAAGACCTCACTTGGAATATTGCATCCAGTTCTGGTTACCACAATATAAAAAAGATGTTGAGACTCTAGAAAGAGCTCAGAGTAAAGGGATAAGAATGATTAGGAGACTGGAGGCTAAAACATACAAAGAACAGTAACAGGAATTGAGTATGTGCAGACTAATGAAAAAGAGGACTAGGGGAGACATGATAGCAGTGTTCCAATATGACTCCTACAAAGACTGAGGGGGTCAAACTATTTTTCAAAGCACTGAAGGATAAGACAAGAAACAATGGATGGAAACTAACCAAGGAGAGAAGCAACCTAGAACAAAGAAGAAATTTCCTACTGGGAATAGCAAGACCAATCAAGCAATGGAACACCTTGCTTTCAGAAGTTGTGGGTGCTCTCACTGGAGGCTTTTTAAAAAGAGACTGGACAGCAATTTGTCTGAAATGGAATAGGATCTCCTCTCAAGCAAGGGGTTGGACTAGGAGACCTCCAAGGTCACTTCCAATTTATTCTATGTTCTATGCCTTTTGGCTTGTGAACTAGAAAATGAAAAGGACAAATTCCATGTTGGTTTTTTAAAAATAAAATAATAAAGCGTATGATGCTTATTTTCTATATTGCTTTTGGCACATCTAGCAAAACATAGAGCTTGCCCAAGTGGCCATCTCTTCTTACTTTCAGCTTAGAGGCCAGAATTGCAGGAAATCTCTGCAAGGACTGTTCTGTATTTTGCTATCTCCTCTGTTCCATCCCACCCCATTCCCCGAACAGCTAAGTTAGCAACTTTTTCCAGCTGCAGCAGGGAAACCTAGCCCCTGTATTAATGCGCAAGGATAGCCTGATAATGGAATAGTAATGTAGCAGAACCATTAGCATATTGTGAAGCGATACATGTAACTTTTAGCTGGTCTAACAAAGGCAACCTTGTGCAGAAGGATGAATGAAACCTAATGCCTGCACACTGCCTGAGGTTTGAAAAAAAAACTACTTACTGGCTGACATTGGACAATGCCTCACACTGGAACCACTGATGGTTATCATTGAGGAGTAAGTGAAAATATACTCAATTGACTTCTCAAAGAGAGATTACTACTGTACCTGTTTTGCTATCATTTTATCTACATCTTTTGGCCCGTGCCTTCAATGGTGCTCCTTTTCCTCAGCAGCAACCAGATGTTGCCCCGTGCCCAAATAATTTTAGATCAATTTCAGATGTATGCCTGCACAGGGAGAAAAACACTTAAGTAAGACAAGTCATCCTATGTACCATTAATTTTGTATGATTTAAAATAGTAAAAAAAAAAATATCTTCAGAGCAAATGTGTTCACATTGCCTCTAAATATAACCTTTTGGTTCTATTTAGGTTCTATTTTGATATATTCGTGCACAGGGGAAAAAAAACAGGCTTCAGCAAAGTAAAGTTCATACTAACTATATTGGAATGGGAAAAGTACATCAAACATAACTCTAATAACCAGATTATTTCTCTTGGAGCTCATACACGACAGCACTACTACAGTTTGTTAGCTTTGCAATTGTATAAGAACAAACTGCAGTGAAGGGAAGCATAAGGATGGAAACCAGGTCTCCTCTAGAAGAACTTGACTGAGTTATGTCTATGGAGTTTCTCAGTCATCCAGGTCATGGTTGTTCCAAAGGTGCTTTTTTTCAAGAGGCGACTGGACTTGACTGAGTTATAAAAGCTGGTGCCTGAAGAAACCGGAGCCTCCCTTTGATTCTCTTTTTTCTCTTTCTTGTTAATCTCCTAATATTCCAAGGCACAACTATTCCTGGGGTTCCATATATTCTGGAAACTCAAAAATATCCATAAGGCCATTTTGTATTTGGTAAAAGATTGTTTGATTTTACTGTAGAGCTCTCCATACTCCCTAATTCTACAGGAGAAGGAGTAGCAGAACTCGAAGATGGAGTAAAATGAGGAATCAGCCTAGAATCCCTATGCAGCACAAGCAAACTAAATCCATTCCCCCTTGAATTCTATGTAACTCCAAACAGATGCTAACTGTTAATTGAGAAGATTCCTGTTCATAAGTTTTTAGCAATAAATCACTTTAATTGGACTTTCACATGCAGACCTGTTCTTTTGTGCCTGACAAGTTCCAGTATATAATTAAGAAGTTCTTTGAACTAGCAGAGATTATTATTATACTTTTGGACAGCCTCATTTCTGTTCAAATGTGGTTAGATATCCAAGTTTGTTTTTTAGGACATGAGAGTGATAATGGCACCAAAAATGACCCAATGTATCGTCATCTGTCAGCTTCGTGAGGCAGATCAGACAGGAAACATGGCCGTGTGACCTAATTTTACTTTGCTGTAAGGTTACATTAACAGACTCTAGCAAGTCGAAGAGTTTTTCCCAACCCCAACACATTCCAAAATCTAGAGAAGGTCCCTTCTGAGCTGCTTAACCCACCTATACTCTTGTTTGGACTAAGTTTCCTTTTATCTAACTATCCTATTGGCTGCATTTTCTCCACCCTTTCTCCCAAGGGTATTCTCACATACCAGTAGGAGATGACCAGACTGACCCTGAGGGAGGGGTCAAATGTGTCATCAGCCTCGAGTCTCTTCAAGCCTACAAGAGATCTAAGTCCTGAATTCCATTGAGTCTTATCTACTGCTTATTTGATTTGACTGTCAGTAGTAGTTTTTTTTTGGGAAAGGAGTGTCAGTAGAGTTTTAGTAGATGAAACTCAAATATTTTGGCCACCTAATAAGAAGGAAGGACTCAATGGAGAAGAACCTAATGCTGGGAACGATTGAGGGCAAAAGAAGGGGACGGCAGAGAATGAGGTGGCTGGATGGAGTCACTAAATGGACTCTGGGGGATGGTAGAGGACAGGCAGACCTGGAGGAATATTGTCCATGGGGTCACAATGGGTCGGACACAACTTTGCGACTAACAATAAGAAGTTCAGATTCTTATAAAACTAGTATGAAGTAAATCTTTAAACATTTGAACCATCTGACTCCTGATTTCCTTCATTTGACAATACCATTACTTCATACCCATTCATGTTCCCAGCATCCAAAGTATGTATGCATATGGTTGTGTGTATGAGTGTATGTGTGTTGGTGTGTGTACTTACACAGGCTGAACAGATCTCAGATCAGTGACTAAGGGAGAAGAGACAGGTCTTTATAGCCTTCCAGAAAGCCCAAGAGAACTCAATAGAGTCAAAAAATACATGACTAATTTATGAATACAAGATTACAATCCAGAGACCATACTTTATCATTCTGTAATTTATTGGAAGCTTAAAAAGAAGAAAATTTTGATACATTTTTTGCTGATGGAAAAATGTGCAATACTTTTAGCAGGGGAAATAAGCATCATATTAACTGCGAGACTGGTCTCTGGAATTTTATATGCAATTATAAAATTAAAATCTATGTACATTCAAGCCAGAAAGCCACAACAATATACTGAACTTACTTTACAAATTTATTAAAACATTCATGGTGAATGAGAGAGAGGAGGTGGAGAAGAGGTAATTTAATTCATGACAATTGTGCTTAAGCTTGGATTTCTGTGATGAGAAGCCTTCCAATTATGGCAGAGAACTAAAATTAAAAGCCCATTTTGCAAAGCACATAAAAGTATAGCAATAAAAATAATTACATCTTGAGGAGGTAGAATGAATTTCTTGGATTATAGCAGATTGCTATAAAAACATAATCTCCTTTAACTGACTACAGAAATAAATGAAAGAGAAAAGGAATTTGAAAATGTCACTCAGAGTTTTAAATGTATGAAGTTCATTTCCATGAAAATATTAGGATTATGAAAAAGCTAGTTGGGTGTAGTAATTCAGGGGTCAGGCTAGAAACTGGGATATCATGAGTTCTAATGTCACTTTGAGCATAAACCCAGATCTGTGACCTTGGACCAGTCACTTTCTCTCAGTCCAAGGAAGGAGTCAATGGCAAACCACTTCTGAAAAACCTTGTCAAGAAAACTACAGTCACATGTCCAGGCAGTCTCCAAGAACATGATTGAATGGGAGAAAAATATTTTAGAATTATAATATTTATCATGCTACATAGCTAGAATATTTTATCTGGGTAGGAATGAAGTAGCATATGTTGAATCATGCAAATTGACCTTGAATTAGATGCTTTGCCTTTGGATAAGTATTTGAATTGAGGCAAAAATGCACTAATCTAAAGCTGCAAAAACAATTAATGCAAACCAATTTCTTTTGTTGACTGCCATCAAGTTGATAGCAAATGCATGGATATCATGTTATTGTTCTCCTTCTCCTTCTCCTTCTCCTTCTCCTTCTCCTCCTCCTCCTCTTCCTCCTCCTCCTCCTCCCTTTCTATAACTAGATACATAATGGCATCTGATGGATAGTCTATCAAGTACTAGCCTGCAGTGTATTTTTTGACTGCTTGTTCCATTATTGCTGCTGGTTGAACCTTGAAAGGCAGAAGCTACAGGATGTCTTGTTGACATGGCTGCATAATTTCAGTAGACAGTGAGTCACTTATTTGCAAAATAGCTATTCTTCAAAGCATTGATAAATATATCCTCTGCTTTCCTCTATTAATCATAAGCTTGGTCTCCCTTCTTTAACTGATTGTTTTTCAGCAGTTGCCAAAATTGCCTCATGAATTAGTCATCTAATGAGATACTTTGAAAAGAGTTCTTATGGTGAAGACAGAGGCAGTGGAATGCCATCTGGTGCACTCCAGGTACATTGAACTTCACTTCCATTAGATCTAGTCAACATCATAAGGGACAAGTCACTGAAATTGCAGTCAAACACACCTATACTCTAATCTTATTGTCTCTTGCTAGAGAAGAAAACTCAATTGATATAAACAACATATATTTTTGGTTACACATGGGTAGGACTGAGATGTTCAGCCTGCAATATTTGTTGAATGTAATTATGATACGCACAGACAGACAGAAATAGATATAGATGATATAGATAGATATAGATACATATAGATATTATTTAATAGAAGAATCAGAATGTAGATTGCCTTAACGATGCATGTGGAAGAAAAAAATCCCAATCAGGAAAACATTATACATAAATATTTTGAGAATTAATCTGAAACTTTTTAGAAAATCTTGTCAAAATCCAAAATGGAGGTGTTTAAAAAAGAAATTGGACTAGGATTTGTCCGAAACAGAATAGGGTTTCCTGTTTGAGAAGGGGACTGGCCCAGAGATGGCATTCAGCAGGTTTTGACCAGTTGTGGAGAACCGGTAGCGGAAATATTGAGTAGTTTGGACAACTGGCAAATACCACCTGTGACTGGAGATTTTACAGTATCCTTCCCCTGCCATGCCCACCAAGCCACATCCACAGAACCGGTAGTAAAAAAAATTGAATCCCACCACTGGGTTGGACTAGAAGATTTCTAAGTTCCCCTCCAACTCTTATTACTCTGCTATTACTCTGTTAAATTGAAGGCGCTTCTGTTGTGCCTGGCAGAATCCATGCAATTGTCCTGATCCTGCGGCCTACCTCCAGATCATGCAACTGAACAAGGCAGAAGAGAGGGTCAGGAGGAAATGCATTTTATTAACCTTTACAGAAAAAGGAACTAGATACGTCGCTGCTGGATATGGTGGCAGCCACGTGTTTATTGTCTAATTTGGCCTTAAGCCCAAAGCACAACTGTTTATTCTTTTGTGGGAAAAGCTGTAGACTGACAGTACCAGGAAGTATTTTGAAACCCAATCTTGCACTATACAAATTGCCCTCGTCCTTTCTTTGTGCTAATTTCACTCCATCTCAGCTGTGTTTTATTAAGGGGTCAATGCATAATTTAATTTGAGCGCCTCACTGTCAACAGTGATTATGGATTTCAAACATCATATAAGAGGAAGCTTTTGATTATGTGGATTGCAAAGGAGAACCAAAGCACGCAATGCAAAGGATTTTTCTTTCTTTCTCTCTTTTTTTTTACAGTTAACTTTCCTAAATCTAAAGGATTAACTTCAGCCAACTACATCAAGGAATTAAGAGGGAAAAAGGGATTCCATTACAACATGTTGCAGGGGCTGTAGGGTGGGTTTGTTTTTGTTTTTATGTTTTAAATAAATCAGAAAATGAAACATTGTTTGTCCTGATGGCTCATTAGCAATAAGCCAGTATGAATGTCCATTCATCATGCTTCCCAAATACATGGGCCTGTTTTCCATCAACTGCCTTTGGCATTGAATACCAAATGGCTGGATGTCGTTCCTACATGAGTAAAAGGTAGTGCAAACAGGCAAACTGAAGTCTCTTTTTTGTGTCATGAAGACAAACAAACAAACACACACAGAGACAATTAAAATGGGAGGGAGTGGAACTTGTAAAACAATGCAGAACTATTAAATTATGTTTATTGGGGGGAAAGAAAGTCTGAAAGTATAATGAAAAATAATGGATTCCATTTTATGTGGAATTAACGACTTTGCCTGAGTTTATTTGCTTAAAAACATTCCTTCTCCCCCCCACTTCTCTGTCATATTGTATACTAGCTGGATATCTGTACTTTGCAATGACACCATGTGATCGGGCTATGCAGGAGAAATCTGGTTCACAATCCGTTGGCTCAGTGGTGGTCGGTGATTGAAACACATAAGGGAATATCACTCCCACTGCTTTGAGTCCGGAAGTAGTTCCATAGATGGAAGGTGTAGACATTTTGGTGAGGTACCGACGTTTAGTATTGTAAGGAGCCCCAGACTGTTCCTGAGTGAAGGAGTAGAATATCTGCCAGTTTGAACTGAGAATGTGAGGCAACTGGCAGTTGGAACAGAGTTCTTTTCAGGTGGGGAGGCGGAATAGAATTCCCAAGCATCAGAGCATGTTAATTACTGTATTAAGAAATAGTAATGCTCTGATGGTCATTTCGAAAAATCTTTTCTTAGCAAGCATCTAGAAGTCAAGAGGAACATATATGCCAAATTTCAAGTTTGTGTATATATATTTGTTTTCTGAGGTTTTTGTGGGTATTTGTATGTGGATCTTCGGTTCTTCGGGTTTTCTCCCACGTAGCCTTGGAAGTATCTAGGTGACGTTTCGATGAAATCTCATTCATCATCTTCAGGCTTGTGTCTTCGGCCTTGTGCTTCTCAGAGTATATATATGCAGGTCATATATATATGCAGGTCTTCTTTAAAACATCTATGAAAACATATATATATATATATGTTTTCTGAGGCTTTCGCGGGTATTTGTATGTGGATCTTCGGTTCTTCGGGTTTTCTCCCACGTAGCCTTGGAAGTATCTAGGTGACGTTTCGATGAAATCTCATTCATCATCTTCAGGCTTGTGTCTTCGGCCTTGTGCTTCTCAGAGTAATGTGAGCTTGCAGCTGCTTCTTCCTTTTAACTACTAGTGGGGGTGTGACTTGATTGGGTGGGGGCTTGGCTGTGTTCTGATTGGGTGGGGGTGTGTTCTCATTGGTTGGGGATTTGGCTGTGTTCTGATTGGTTGGGGGGTTGGCTGTGTTCTGATTGGCTGGGGGTGTGTTCTGTTCCGGTGGGGGTTTGGTTGTACTCAGGTTAGTCTTAGTTGCTGGGGGATTTGAGCTGGTGAGCTGTGATCCTATTGTTTGGCTTCATGTTCGTGGTCGTGCCACATCTTCATGGTGGGCGTCAGTTCCCTTCATGTATGGGTTGGGGGGGGGGTTTGAAGCAGGTAATGATGCAGCTGTGGTACGGCTTCTGGTCCGTGGTCGTGAACCAAAGATCCACATACAAATACCCGCGAAAACCTCCGAAAACACATACATATACACACACACACACACACACACACATATATATATATATGAATATATATATATTATAAACACATCTTAGCTTCTCAATTGACAAAATGAATCACATTTGCCTTATTTTGTGGTTTGGAATAGTTAATTCACGCATCAGCAGCTTTTATGTCAGATAGGTCCTTATGCATTTTCAGTTTGAGCTTTAAAATTTAAAATCATCATTCTAGCCATTGTCTATCCACTGCAGAATGAATGCCCTGTCCACATGTTTCCTATCAATACGGTCCTGAATTTTATTTTGCCAGTTAGACCCACAATACTTGCTGATGTCGTTGGTCCATCTTGTTTTATGTCTTTTTCGTGGATGCTTTTGATCAAGTAGTGGGATCCATTCTATGACTGCCTTGGTCCACCTGCCATCAGTTCTTCTTGCTATGTGACCATCCCATTTCCATTTCAATTCTTTCACTCTCTTGATGATATTGCATAATTGCATTTGTTCTCTGATCCACATGCAGGTTTTTCTATTTTGTCTTGTATTGCCGAGCATGTATCTTTCCATGGCTCTTTGCACCACTCGTAGTTTTTGTATCAATTGTGAAGTTAGTGCCCATGTTTTGCCAGCGTATGTTTGAGCATGTAGCACATACAGATCGACAACTTTTCTCTTCAGGCATAGGTTGTTCTTGGAAATTATGCTTAGCTTGCCAAATGCTTACCAACCACATTAACATACTATTCAGTTTCCTTTATAGTGTCATCTTCCATTGAGATCCTTTGGCCAAGGTATATATAGTGGTCTACTACATCTAGTTCTATATACTATATACATATACACATATACACATATACATATATCCTTTTTAGATGAATTTATTTCATTCTATATATCAGGTTTATTTTAAGCTGAATGGTTTTCTTGTTTTGTGCATGTGTCTTTTGTATGTGTCTGTATATGTCAATTTAGTATAGCTCTCTTCAATTGTCTGAGATAGGTTAGATATTTTTGTCACTTTTTTTATTAAAGCAGGACATTTCAGTCTGATCTGATTTGCAAAATAGAGACACATTGGCTACTAAGATGTAAATATTTTGAACTCAGATGATTCTGGAAATGTTTTGGGACAGAGTTTTCAATGTATTATACATTAGAAACTAGAAGTGCAGATAATTCATTTCTAATACGAATTGCAGATGTGGCAATCACTCAATGCTAGAAATATAAACCATCTTTTCCAGCTCCCCAAATAATCCCACAATGAGTGAATCCTTTATCTTTCTTGAATATTATGTACTAAAAATTACAGTGGCCATTTTCAAGAAAAGATATTTTAGAGAGAGGATGGTGGAATAAAAAAAATATTTAAAAGTTTCATTCCCAATCTTTCTGAAACCATGGACCACTAAATAACCATTTGAAAAGTGTTAAAAATGTGAAGACTAAACAATTAAAAACAAAAATCTCTCCATATATTTCGATCTTTAGGAATACAATGTATTTTTGTTAAACAAGATAATTGTTTACCTATCCACTGCCCCAATTTTCAATTAATGTAGCACCAAAACTTTAACTAAATTTAGGCATTTGTTTACCACTTTAACTACTTAACGTTTCTCATCATAAATGACATTAACTGTTAGAAAACCTACACTGTTGATCATAAACAATGTTGTTGTTAGTCGTGAAGTCATGTCAGACCCATTGCGACCCCATGGACAACATTCCTCCAGGCCTTCCTATTCTCTACCATCTTCTAGAGTCCATTTAAGCTCACACAGATTGCTTCAGTGACTCCATCCAGCCACCTCATTCTCTGCCATTCCCTTCTTCTTTTGCCCCCAATCATTCTGAGCATTAGGTTCTTCCCCAGTGAGCCCTTCCTTCTCATTAGATGATCATAAACAATATTCTTCAATAAAACCTGAAAACTAAATTAAGGAGCTAGACTCCTATTTCCTTTATTTTGGTATCTTGCGCATGATTACAAATTGGGGCATTGGATAGGCAAATGTTTTAAACTACAATTATGTTATTTAATAAATATGTGCATCAATTCTTCTATTCAGCCCTAAATCTTGTCCTCAAAGGGCTTTTTTTTTTTTTAAACAACAACATAAACCACATTAAACATACAATATTGAGTAAAATCTTCTTTCCATTATACAGAGTGTTGGCTGGTAGTTATCTTTTGTGCACAATATAAATAGTCATTCTATCCTATTTTAAGTTACAATTCCAATCATATATAGTTACTATCCATTTAATATCATATTATTATCAAATCATTATCAGACTGTTATTGCCAATTTATCCCATTTTAAGCAAAATTCAACTATTATAAAGCCTAATTTATAGTATCATTCATTTCCATGTAATCAAGCATATAATATCATATTATAGCAATCACTTATTATTTTATCCTATTATATTATATTTCTATTATGTTATATTGTATTTCTCTATTTTCTTGTCTAACCATGAGTGAATAAATCCCATATTTTATAATATTCCTTTTCTCCTCACTCTCTAATAGCAAATGTCAATCTATTCATTTCTGTACAATCTATTATTCCCAAAGTGCTTTTTGAAGAGGCAACTGGACTTATTTTGTTTTTCCTTGAAAATACTTCACTTTTCATCCAAGAAGCTTCTTTAGCTTTCTTGAAAAAGCACCTTTGGGACAACCATGACCTAGATGATTGAGACTCTCCATAGACAAGAACCCTGAATCTTAGCTCGTCAGTGTTGCTATGATTGCTTGTCTTCTTCAATGGACTAATTTTCATCCACTTTTCATGTATCAGTTAAGTAGTGGCTTATTTCATGTATCAGTTAAGTAGCAGCCTAACTTAAAGGGGGACTTTGTCGCTAATTATAAATGTGATAAATTTATATTTAGCGACAAAGAAATAAAGGGGGACTTTGTCGCTAAATATAAATTTAACACAAAATAATTTGTCGTGAGAAGAATTCCTGGATTGGGGCGGATAGGTGACAGGGAAGTAGTATGCTGCTTCCCTTATTTGGGTAGACCACTTGCCTTGAGTTAAAAAAAAATCCCACTTCAACCTATGTAAAGGAGTAGTGAAGGTGACATGTGACTCTGATCTTCATTACCTGTCATGCTCCCGTCAAAGTCTGAATCTGAGGAGGAAGACGAACAGCTGAGTGGGTATGTGGCTCCATTGGCTATGGAGGAAACTGGAGAAGGGCAAAGTCAGGCTGGGCAGAGCAGGGGAGAGATAGAACAAGGGAGAGGGGGTTCAGAGGAAAACCAAGGTCCACCCTCTCTTCATCCTAGGGCATGAAGGGAAAAACGGAGTAGAGAGCAACATGGGTTGCATGGCTTATAAGGAAGGAAAGGGCCCTGATTCCCTTCACAAGGCACACCTGCAGATGGAGTTTAAAGGAGAGGCAGATGGTGGGGTGGTTGTCAGAACAATTGCTGAGTTTATCTAGTGTTGGCTGCTGTTATCATAATTCCTGGCATCCTTCCAACTGGTTTGATTTACTGCCGTATTACTTCTGGAACGCCTTATCTTGCCCTGCTGGATTTATTACCTTATTTTGCCTGGTTGGATTTATAATTTAAAGTTTTCTGTTTACAATGTTTGGATTGGAATATCTGCAGCCAAAGGCAGTTGCAGGTTCATGGGAGAGTTTTTTTCTCCAGACCGGAAGGTAACCGGGACATTGCGGGCAAAGTTGGAGCTCATAAAGGGACCCATACTTATTCTCTGCTGAGTTGCCTTTGTGCCATGCCCCGGGTCATCACATTACCAGAGTGAATGTGGGAAGGTATATGACAATCACTGATTTAGAAAATCAATTACACAAATGAGGAGACTAGATAAAATAATCTTACTCTATTATAAATACAAGCAAAATAATTCTATCATTCAAGAAATGGTAGATCCCCTGGAGATGGGATGGAGGCTTTATCCATATAAGAGATCTCCTTCTGAAAGTTGTTTTTGTGTTTCAGGAGGTGGTCTTTTCTATTCCATTGAACTGCAGTTTGATTAAGCCATTTATCCACAGAAACTTTTATTCTTCCTAATACAAGATCTATTTTTTTCTTCTTTAAATGTACTGTAATATGAGTGGGACTCAAAAATGTTAAGGTATTTTCAGAATGAGCTTGATCTACAGGACACCTTAATTGATGGAAGAGCAGGAAAAGGCATTTTCACTAACTCCTTTTCTCCCGTGGATAACTGAAACCACTATATTCTTCTTGAGTATCTTCTAACTCTTCAGATAGATTTTCAGAGAAAAGTAGTAGTAGTAATTAGCATAATGTCTTCATTTTCATTAGTCTGTATTGAAAAATATATATCATGCATAGAGCAACATAATTGGATTCAACCAAGTACTTATAGTTTAGCTTTACTCCCAGTACTAATTAGTTCTGTTAGATTCTGAATGATCAAAGGTAGTGAGAAAAATACTCCTGATAAGATATTATCGATATCAGGTATTGTTTACTTAGTATCCTAGTATGATTTATGTTGATTGCTTATTTAGTATCCATGATTGTACTAAGTGTCATATCTAATGTTTTATCATGAATGTATTTTTACAATGACTATGATAATGTTCTATCACTATTGTTGTGTATGTTGAGAGCTTATGCACCGGAGACAAATTCTTTGTGTGTCTAATCACACTTGGCCAATAAATAATTCTAATTCTAATCTATTATTAATAGCAATGCACAATTGCTTATTCCTTTTAAAGTGGCATCTTAATGTTATTACATCTTATAACAGATGGAACATATTAAAAAATATACCTATCAAAAATTTATCACAGTAGAAACAGATGTTTGGATATGCCAGAATGGGCCTGGTTAAGTAGTTAGATGGGAAAACAGTTGGGAATATGGAATTCTATATACTTCCTTGTATGGAAAGTAAGATATCACTGACAACTATATGTTCCTATCCAAGGCAATATGACCCTGTGTACCATGGCAATTGTTGAAAACTGAGGAAGGGATTATTGCTTTATGTTGTAGACTGATGATCTTCACAGGACCATCTTGCTGGGGTAGAAGAGGTCTAGGTTCAGCAACTTGGAAACAATGCCAAGCAAAAGAAACAATGTAAAACTTTGCACATAGTATAACTCAGGATGTGTTGAAGAATGTGTAATTGTTGAAAAAAACAAGGAAAATAAATTCAAGTCAATCAATCAAAAATAATAAAGGTTTTCTCAAATTTATTGTCCTTTTTTAAAGCAGGTTTCTAGTTTGGAACCTGATGAACAATTTAATACAAATATGCTGCTGCTGCTGCTGCTGTTACCACTGCTACCACCACCACCACCACCACCACTACTACTACTACTATTAATACTACTACTACTACTACTAACACTAACAACAACAACAACATATTAACTTTATATTCCATTGACTTCTAGTGAAGGGCAGTTAAGGGTGCTGGACTTTGTGTGGAGTACAAGTTAACTGCATTTGGGTCCTTTATTAATTTGTTTGTTTGTTTTTAATTTAACATTAAACTTAATGTGAAACTCTCTAGCATTTCAACTCAGAGCACTTCAAATAGACTTCTATAACATTCATGGAATGTCCACGTGACCACATGACATTTCATGATTATAGGGGTATTCCAAAAAGGACTAGAGAACACACAGGATGTATTAACCCTGACAATGGAAAGGTTAAAATGATTAAAATGGTATTTACATTCTAAATAGAATGGAATGGAATGGAATGGAATGGAATGGAGTGGAGTGGAGTGGAGTGGAGTGGAGTGGAGTGGAAACAAATGGAATGGAATATAATGGAATGGAATGGAATGGGATGGGATGGGATGGAATGGAATGGAATGGAATAGAATAGAATAGAATAGAATAGAATAGAATAGAATAGAATAGAATAACAGAGTTGGAAGGGATCTTGGAAATCTTCTTGTCCAATCCCTTGCTCAGGCATGAAATTTAAAATGTATACATTTTTAAAGGAATAGTTGAATGCTAGCTTGACTTTACTGGATTCTGGTGGTCATTTTGGTATAGATTCCACTGAAAGTGAAATATCAAATTGATTCCTGCAAGAATCCAGGGCAGACTTATTTCATATCTCAAAGTCTAAATGTTATAATTTTGCAGCATTTTGCAGCATTTTGCATTTCTTCTGATTAAAATGGGAGTTGGACTACAGTGTATACCTAAAGATCCGGTTATTTTGCCCCAAAGGCAACAGGATGTTGAAACTACCTAAAGCTGTAAGAGAGGACTGTACTCCTGTGATTGTAATACCTCATCATAATATAAGAAGGTACCCCAATGTATAAATTGCACCAACATGGACACCCTTTCTTCCTCCTCTCCCTCCTCCCCTCCCTCCCCCTCCCCTCCCCCTCCCCCTCTCCCTCTCCTTCTCCTTCTCCTTTTCCTTCTCCTTCTCCTTCTTCTTCTTCCATATCCATCACTGGATGTTGGCGATCATGTTGACGATCCCATTTTTTTCAACAGCTGCATGAAAAAGTATTGCTGAGTTTTGTCCATTTTGAAGCCATGATGTTCTTCTGCCTGGACCTCGTTTGCCTTCAATCTTTCCTTGGAGGATTAAGTGAAGTATGCCATGTTTTTCCAGGTATCGTATCACATGTCCAAAATATTCTAATTTTTGTTTTTGTATGGTTTTGGAACAACCTTTAGGTTACTTTAATGTTTATCTACTAGATCGATCCTGCATGAACTTGTGGTTCTACAAGAGGTCAAAGCAGGAGATCCACAGAATATTTGTTCTGCAATGGCTCTTCTGCATGAACTGATGAAGAACAAAATGTAACATGACCAAGGCCAAGGGGCAAATTACTAGATACATACATCGGGACATGGAGCACAACATATAATGCCAATATGCCTTCATATAGTTCATTGCATAATCATCCCATTATTAAGGAAAGTTTTCTTGTTGCGGAACATGGGGGATGTTTATATTCCTGCTCGTTTTTTGTTTTTGTTTTTTTTACTACTGGGCATATAACATACATTTCAGAGGTGGTATTCAGTAGGTTCTGACCAGTTCTGGAGAACCGGTAGTGGAAAGTTTGAGTAGTTTGGAGAACCAACAAATACCACCCCTGATTTGCCCTGCCCCAATCTATTCTCTGCCTCCCGAGTCCCAGCTGATCGGCTATGTGTTCTTTGGTTGTCCTGCACAGGAGAATGGAGCTGGAAAACAGGTTAATGGTGTGGGGAGGGAATGACGATTTTGCAGTAACCTTCCCCTGTCATGCCCACCAAGCCACACCCACGGAATCAGTAGTAAAAAAATTTGAATGCCACCACTGATACATTTCTTAGTTCACTTAACTTTTCATCAAAGCAGCAATTTCTGTTTTTTAAGGAGGCTGTCTAATTTAGATTTAAGAAATAAATTTATCTTTTTTACCTCTTTTTGAGCCACAGTGGCACAGTGGTTAGAATGCAGTACTGCCTGCAATTTGGCAGTTCGAATCTCACCAGGCTCAAGGTTGATTCAGCTTTCCCTCCTTCTGAGGTCAGTAAAACGAGGAGCCGGATTGTTGGGGGGCAATAGGCTGACTCTGTAAACTATTTAGAGAGAGCTATAAAGCACTGTGAAGCGGTATATAAATCTAAATGCTATTGCTATTGTTGCTTGGATATTTTATATGTAGATAGAAAGTACCAATTTCTTTTCATTCTGTTTTCATTCATGTTCAGTGTTAGTGCTGGCTGTGATTGCATTATTATTAGTCATATGGATGAATCTATCCAATCCTGGGAATATTCAGTAGCCCTCAACTTATAACAGTTCATTTAGTGAGTGTTCAAAGTTACAACAGCACTAAAGAAAATTTTTCACACTTATGACCATTGCAGCATCCCCGGGATCCAGGGGTGGAATTCAACCGGTATTACTACCAGTTCGGTGACTATGTTTTGTGCCTGACTTGTGCTGCACGTGTGTGTAAAAAAATCTTGAGCTGTGCTGCCCGAACAGCTGAAAAGTGCTGTGCGCAGATGCGCAGTGTTTAAAAAGCCTCTATTTTCCTGCTTTTTCAACCTAAGCTGCGCCGTGTAAAGCTGCTGAGGTTGAAAAAGAAGGAAATAAAGGACAGGTAACAGCCCAGGCGGACTAAACAGCAACAAACACAGAACTGATTCAGCGTCTGTTGCTCTTCAAAGCTACCGGTTCTTTACAACCAGGCAGAACCAGTAGCATCCTAGCCCTGCCGTGATCCCATGATTTACATACGGATGGTTGACAACTGGTTCATATATATGACGGTTTCGGAGTCACGTGATCCCCTTTTGCAACTTTTTGACAAGCAAAGTCAATGGGGAAGCCAGATTCACCTAACAACCGTGTTGCTAGCTTAACTGCAGCGATTTACTTAACAACTGTAGCAAGAAAGGCAGGGGTGGGATTCAAATTTTTTAACAACCAGTTCTGTGGGTGTGGCTGGGTGGGCGTGGCTGGGTGGGCGTGGCTTCTTTTTCTTTTTGTAGCTCTCCCCCTTTTTTGCTTCCTGGGCCTCAGGGAAGTTTCCTGGGGGGAGGGGGGCATTTTTGCTCCTAGGAAGCTTTCCTGGGGCTCAGGAAGGCAAAAAAATCAGAGCTCAGGTGGGCGCACAACACTCACCCATCCCCCTTGCCCCCCCGTGCCCCTTTTTCCCTCCTGGGCCTCAGGGGAGCCTCCTGGGTGAAGCAGTATCACCGCAAGGGGGATCCCGGCACAGCTGATCATCGGAACAGCTGATTGTTGGGAGGAAAAAAAAAAGCAATACTTTAAGGAGTGACTGGGTGGGAGAGAACGCAGTCAGTGCATGCACGACAAGGACTGACTGGGCAGGAGGGGAGGGGCAGGTGGAGAGGGGCGGAGCCAGCCAGAGGCACGATTTGCCGGTTCTCCCAACTGTGCAGAATCATAACAACTTCTCAACCAGTAGAATCCCACCTCTGAAGAAAGGTCATAAAATGGGGCAAAACTCACTTAGCAACACAAATTTTGGGGTCAATTGTGGTCGTAAGTCGAGGACTACCTGCATAGTTTATTGAAATGTATTGAATGGGACACAACAACTATTTTTTAAAAAAACAACAACATTTTTTTCTTACCATGAAACAATAAATTCCATTCAGTTCTCTTTCTTAACAAATGAATTCAAGCATACTTGATGCATTAAAATTTCAAGCATATTGCAGCATCTGATTTGCAAATTACCATTACACGATGTCCGAACGATTGGATGGATATGGCCAGGAAGCTATAATTTATGCAACAATTTGATACATTTCACATCCTACCTTGATACAATTAGGATAAGAAAAGCTTTCCTGCTGACATTAACAGATGTTGCTTGAGATCGTTTTTGCAGCACTCAGACCGGAGGCAATCAGCAGCGAATTAAATTGCTTCTCCGAAATGCAAGCATTTAGTCTGCCAGTCAAAGGCCAGAGAAAATACAAGAAAAGGGCTTGGTCCTTAGATTCAAAGGTTTAGTATTGTTGCAATCTTTTTACTGAGCTTCCTGGGTGTTAATTTCTCTAATCACTATGATCATCATCAAACAGGAAGAATTGCCATCCCCATGAAAACTAAGTGTGTTTGTGAATACCCACTGTATTCATATGCTGCTCCCATTTTCTCAAGAGCTAGGATCTGTGTCTCTGTGTTATTTCTGTGAGTGTGTGTGGAGAGAGAGAAAAGAGAGACTGAGAATTCTAAATTGAAAAAAAATGGTGTTAGAATCCTGATGTTGAGAGGTTATTTTCTTGCAGACATTCCATTACCCAAACTAGATGACATCCTCAGTGCCCCAGTGATGTTACCTAGTTTGGGTAATGAAACATCTGTAAAAGAACAACAACAACAATCAAGCTTGGAAAATATCAAGGACCCTTCATTTCAACCCTAAATTTCAAACATTCTCCTTTATCAATTCTGAAGTTTGCAAACACCAAACACAGAAAGATGAAATGAGGTGGCTGCATGAATTTCTCCTTCTTCTCCTTCTCCTTCTCCTCTTCCTTCTTTTCCTTTTCCTTTTCCTTTTCCTCTTCCTCTTCTCTTCCTCCTCCTCCTCCACATTCTCCTTACTCTCATCCTCTTCCTTCTTTTTCTATTTCTTCCCATTGACTTCATTTTCCAAAGTCTTTCTTTGACTCATCTAAAAGAGGGGCTTCACATCATGTTAGAAAAGGTGCTTGCCACCTTTATTTTAGGTAGATGGTTCCTTAAAGTAGAACAATATGATAATTTTGCTTCACTGTCAGAAGGAGTGCATTACTTTACAAAATACACTTAAAAGAGTCCTTCACTTGAATTATTGTTGGACTGAAGAACGCTTCTGAATCACAGGGATAGAGTTAGACATAAGGCTGCATAGATATGGCAAGGATGTTCTAATATTACTAATTTATTTTTTTACAATCAAACAGAAGAAACAAAACTGCTTTAACAAATTGTTAGCAGCCACCAGCTTATATTAGGTAAACATAGTCATATATTTAGACTGGATTTGGTATTTTTGTCCACTGGCTGAGTCAATTTCTTTGTTTCTTTGTTCGCTTATGAGCCATGGTAGTGCAGTGGTAAGAATACAGTACTGCAGGCTACTTCTGCTGACTGCTGGCTGGCTGCAATTTGGCAGTTCAAATCTCACCACGCTCAAGGATGACTCATCCTTCCATCCTTCCGAGGTGGGTAAAATGAGGACCCATATGGTTGGAGGCAATATGCTGACTCTGTAAACCACTTAGAGAGGGCTGTAAAATCACTGTGAAGCAGTATATAAGTCTAAGTGCTATTACTATTGTTATTACTTGTGGTATGACACACTGTCAGCTAGATTAGATTGGATTTACTGTTTTTATCTACCTATAAAGCCCTTCTCAATTACTTGAGAGAGCCAGATGTTGTTTGACAGTGTTAAATATATTGTTGTAGGATATAGGATGTAGGATGTTCCAGTTGTCTTTTGCAATTGATCAACGGTGAATTTGTCAATGCCAATGGTGCTCCAATTATTAGTGTTGTTTCCTATCTTTGTTTTATAATGCTCAAGATGCCATAGATAATACTTTTATGTCTTTCTATTTTTCTCATAACCACCCTAATGATCTCCCTGTTACTAGTCCAGAATCTTAATCACAGATGGGATCCAACCAGTATAACTACCGTTTCTGTTGCTCTGCGTCATGCACACATGAACAAGTCGCACAAGTCACCCAAGTGATGCGAGTCATGTAAGTGCAATTTACAACCTGCTGAGCTGTCCAGACAGCTGAGCAACGCTGCGTGCGGGTGCGCAGCGGTTGGAAAAGCCCTTTTTTCCTGCTTTTTCAACTGCAGCTGTGCCGCATAAAGCAGCTGAGGTTGAAAAAGCAGGAAATAAAGGTCAGGTAAGAGCCCGGGCGGGCGGGCGGGCAGGCCGGTGGGCCGGCTAAAACAGCAGCAGACACAGAACCGGTTCTATGTCTGCTGCTCTTCGGAGCAACCGGTTCTACCGAGATGGACAGAACTGGTAGAAACTCACCCCTGATCTTAACCATTACACCAAACTGGTTTTCATTTGTATAAATTTACATTCATTTTCTCACTGTATTTCTGTTTGTACATAAGATTCAATTGGTCACTTCATTTCCCGTTATGCACAAGTGATTTTTACTACATTAACATTGGGATCCAAACTCTACCTATGTATACAATCTAGCTAACGTTATCTGCAAATCATTGGGATTCTCAGTCAACAATATGGCATTGTTGTTGTTGTTAGTTGCGAAGTTGTGTCCGACCCATTGCGACCCCATGGACAATGTTCCTCCAGGCCTCCTGTCTTCTACCATCTTCTGGAGTCCCTTTAAGCTCACGCCTATTGCTTCAGTGACTCCATCCAGCCACCTCATTCTCTGCCATCCCCTTCTTCTTTTGCCCTCAATTATTCCCAGCATTAGGATCTTCTCCAGGAGTCCTTCTCATTAGGTGGCCAATTCTTTTCTAAACTCTCTTTCCTTCCTTCCTTCCTTCCTTCCTTCCTTCCTTCCTTCCTTCCTTCCTTCCTTCCTTCCTTCCTTCCTTCCTTCCTTCCTTCCTTCCTTCCTCCCTCCCTCCCTCCCTCCCTCCCTTTCCTCCTCTCTCTATCATTTACTGCTTTAACATTCCATGAGACCATCTTCCATATGCTCATCATTATGTAGACCCATAGATATTGACATCTGTTTCCCATCTTGGCTTGGGCAGTCAATCAAGACTTTGAAATAATGACTTTTTAGCAAGACAGTGAAAATCTACCCATATCTGTACCATATGCATCATTCCATGCTGACATTAAGGGCCAGTCAGTTTAGGCACATTTTGGTGTCTATACTAGAAGCCCAAACTTATATTTCAAGTATACTTAAGCTGTTCTATACAAGCTAAGATTGAATCTATGATCTCTTTTGAAAGCCATGTGTTGCTGCTTATATTCCAACATTTAGGAGATACATGCAATGTACTGGCACATTCAGAATAGCTGTAGTTCCTCCCCTCTCCCTTCTTTTTTTTTATCTGTTTTCAATAATGTTTTCCTCACTCTAAAAAAACATAAGTGCTTGACTGTTATATGAATTTTCATTTGGAATTTGCTGGAAGAGGGGGGACTTAAAGAGCTTCAAATGTATTTGTGCTGACTAGTTTACTATTCCTTCCACACATCTGGTCCTCAGCTTAAATCCAGGTGGAGCAGGAGAGAATATGCAGTATTGGAAAGACATTCTGCCTATGGGGGAAATAAAAGATACACATATTTTTTAAAAAAAGACTTTTGGTCCCCCCCCCCCCCCCTGATGAAGCCAATAATCTTTGCATATAATGGTTTCAGACACATTGAGTGAATGAAAGAAATATTTCTGGGTGCTGGATAAAGGAAAAATAATATTTTAATTTGTATTTTCTGGTATTAATAATGAGAATCACCACCTAATTGGAATGAATAAAACATTGCAAAATCCAAGAACCCTTGAACTTATTTTTCCTCTGAAGACTCAGTTCTGCAAGATAAGATGAAGCTTTCTGATTGCACTTTGCAAACTGATCTGATACCCATCATACTCTTTGTCTGTCATTTAAGCAGTGATTTATGGAAGGATTCATGTGTATGTAAAAATTCAAGCTCCAGATGTGAAACCACTATTCCAAAGAGCTTCTGATGTCCTAATTACACTTTGATGAGAATGAAAGGAGAGCTACAGTAGAAAAAGATATATCTACTACAGTTTTACTAATTTGTCCTTTAGAGGACATGGATGGGAAGGAGAACATGTATGCTTTGAGGAGACAGTTTGATTTTAAAAGTTAGCCAAAAATACCCCCTCTCCCCCCAAATCCCCTTGATTCCCATGGGTGGGATTTATCTGGTTTGGACTGGTTCAGGCGAACTGGTAGTTCCAGTTTGGGTGAACCAATAGTTCTGGTTTGGTTGAACTGGTAGTGCCAGTGATCATTTGGCCCCACACACTCGCCTCTGCCCTAGTCTGTCCTTTATTTCCGTGTTTTGCAGCTCAGCTGATTCCTGCAGCACAGCAGATATTTTACTCACCACGGCTGCAGTAGAAGGTAAGTATTAGAGCTGAAAATGGGAGGTTTCTAAATGCTGTGCACACACACAAACTGGTTGTTACACCAGTTGAATCCCACCCCTGTTGATTCCGATTGTGTTCTTCACCTGCATTATTGCCTGCATGAAAGAAAGAAAGAAAGAAAGAAAGAAAGAAAGAAAGAAAGAAAGAAAGAAAGAAAGAAAGAAAGAAAGAAAGAAGAAAGGAAAAAGAAAGAAGGAAAAAGAAGGAGGGAAAAAGAAGGAAGGAATTATAAAAAGGTGGAGAACTCAAACAGATATTCTATCTGTATATATAAACTTATTCAGATATGCTAATGAAAATTTATATCTTAGAATATTTGTAAAAAGTTTTAGAATAGTACTGTACTGTGTGCTGATGGTGCTAAATATCATGTCTTTAAAACAGGGTTTGAAAAATTCCATGGAAGAGAATGCTTTTAGTCACAATTAGCCATCATCACTACATATTGTCTCCAATGATATGTATTCTACAATTCTGAATATCAGAAAGCCTAAGAGAGAGATCCATTTTATTCAGGGCCTGCTTATCTGTGGCCCATAGGTAGTTGTGTCCAAGTCCTACTAAAGTTCATTTCATATTATATTTCTGTTTAAAACAGTTAAAAAGACAAAGATTTAGTATTCATCATGAATGGAGGATTATCTTTAGAAGATGACATTTTTCTCACTGTGTTCTCATCCATTACTCCCTTAAACATAGTATTAAACACCTTCTTACTGGAATTTGGACTTGGAAATCCTAGTATATTATTCATGTCATCAGC
The DNA here is from genome assembly GCA_023653725.1 of Bungarus multicinctus. Classification (NCBI taxonomy): domain Eukaryota; kingdom Metazoa; phylum Chordata; class Lepidosauria; order Squamata; family Elapidae; genus Bungarus; species Bungarus multicinctus. Next base: position 40,799,850 of record CM042851.1, on the reverse strand, counting down.
AGAATTGAGGAAGGAAAAATATAAACAATAACTATTCCTGGTAAGTACTTGGTTAGCTAAAAAAATAGCAACAACCCTTGATTATTGTACTTCTTTTAAAAATAACATGTCCTACCATGACCACATTAAACAGTCATGATTAGATGTATACTATTCTATTTTTACAACTTTCTTTCTTACCCTTTTCCATTTAGAATTTGCTCAGGAAAAAATATGTTCCACATGTTAATATATTATTCTTTGAACATATGTGTGTAAACATATTCAAAGTCTATCTGTTCCCTTACTAAATTGCATACAAAGAATCAGAATTTCATATAAAGGTGCAGACATCCTGTTTCATTGCTACTTTACTAGTGTTCATTCTAATTCTCCAATATATGGGGACTCAGTGACAATTATCATGATAACTATCAGGGGTGGGATTCAAAATTTTTAACAACTGGTTCTGTGGGCGGGGCTTAGGTGGTAGGTGTGGCTTAGTGGTCATGTGACTGGGTGGACATGGCTTAGTGATCATGTTATTGACTGGGCATGGCCAACTCAATATCACTCATATCGAGGCATGCATCTCCTTGCCTGGCCTCTCATGATGCTGCAACAGTCATAAGTGTGAAAAATGGTCATAAGTCACTTTTTTCAGTGCCATTATAACTTTGAATGGTCACTCCACATAAGCAAAGTACCAGCAACTGAGAGGAAAAAAACTCCAGAGATGTTCCTGAGACAGGAAGTCTAGTCCTGCCAAGAATGTAATAAGGATAATAAGGCAGTTTCTGTAAACAACACCAGAATGTTTCCTTCCTGCCTTCCTTACAGGATTAGGCCAGTAATTTCTTCTAACAACCGGTTCTCCAAACTGCTTAGAATGTTAACAACCGGTTCTAGCAAATAGGTGCGAACTGGTAGAATCCCACCCCTGATAACTATATCCTCTAACTTCTCTGTGTGTGTGTGTGTTTGCCTCTGTGTGTTTTTTTAGATGGGTGTCTCAATCAATCAGAATAGAGCTGAAGCAGGAGGCCCTATAGCATTCTGGACAAATGACTGTTGAGTTAGTTGAGATGAAAGAGTTATAGGCAGGGTGACCAGAGGAAAATACCCTATGGTGCCTTCCTTCCCTTGATGCCCTAAGCATATGGTATACTTATTTTGCTTAAAAAGCCATGGTGGCACAGTGGTTAAAATGAAGTACTGCAAGCTACTTCCGCCGACTGCCAGCAATTTGGCAGTTCAGTTCACACTGGCTCAAGGTTGACTCAGCCTTCCACCCTTCCAAAGTCAGTAAAATGGGGACCCAGATTTTTAGGAGCAATATGCAGACTCCAGTAAACAACTTAGAAAGGGTTGTAAAGTCTAAGTGCTATTGCTATTAATAGTTAATCCAGGGCTAGTCCTACATTTTATATCTTTAATTTGACAGTCTGACTTGCATACACCTTATAAGTACCAGCCCATTGAGAATGGCTATCACCACAGGGTTCTTCTCTGCTGATTTCTGAGAAGAAAGTCCTGCCTTCTTTCCTGATTTTTCTCTGTTTATTCCATCAGTACTTCAAAAATTGTCTGTCTGCACTGCAGGAAGATATCAGCCTGATCCAACAATATGTTCTCCTTTCATAGTACAATTGTATTCACACAGAGCTCAGTTTTTACCTCTGTTCCCTCTTTTGAAGTACTGAAGTCCATCCTGTTCTTCTTTGTATCAAAATAATGCAATGCAATTACAAACGGAAATGATTGTTTACATTCTCTAGCTGCTCCTATCCTTATTTTCCTTTCAGACATGGGGCTGTGTTATAATTATTATTCAGATTTTTTTGTGTGTGTGCATTTAGCAGTTTTTCATTTAAATAACCCGGATGGATGGAATACTACTTAGGCAATCTGTCTTGAATTTCAATTTCACATTTATCATGACAAAAAAAAATTAAACCCATCTTTCTGTCCAAAAAGAGAAAGCTTGATGTGAACTCTAATAAATCAAATCATTGTGCTCAGATGGGGCTTCAGCTGGAAGATCTTTAGAAGTTGTGGGTATAACTAAGTTAGCTCTTTACCCTGAGCCAGGTTAATAAAGGTGAAGAGCTGATCTTAAATCTTACATAGTGTAATTCCTAAGGGACGATAATGGAATGTTCTTGGTTCAAATGTCACTGTATTCACAAACCTGTTGGTTGAATATAGGAATATAGGAAAGTTACTCTTTACTCTGATATTTTCCCATCACCACAATGCTGCAGTTAATATGGATTCTACTGCAAGGGTTGCTGAATGCTAAAATATCCCAAAGGTGCTTTATCAAAAGACAGCTAGACTTCATTTTTCCTTGAAAATGTTTGGCTTCTCAACCAGGAATCTGAAGAAGCTTGGATGAGAAGCCAAATGTCTTAAAGGAAAAATAAAAGTCCAGTTGCCTTTTGATAAAAACACCTTTGGGATAACCATAACCCAGATGACTGAGAATCTCCATAGATGAACATTAAGATTTTTCTTTTTCCTGATGTAGCCTTACATTCAGAGCCATGCCTAATTGAGCTCTGTGATACCAATTTGAAATGAACTGATTTCTCTAAGCTGCTGGTGGGTGGCAACTTTCTTAAATTAAAACGTGCTATAAAAAGGCTATAAAAGTCACGATGCAGATGAAATCACACAAAAGCGTTTCAAAGGTAAAGGGAACTTTCAAGACCAAACATAATAGCATCAGCGCAAAGCATTCCAAGATGTTCTTTCCAAAGCATGTTTTTGCAAGCAAAGCACCTGTCCCAAAGTGTTAAAGCAGTTACATCTTGGGAAAGCTCGTGTGGCTTTTTTGAAGGCTATTTCTGTTTGCATGTATGTCAGCCTGTACACAGTCACTTGACTTCACTGGTGGTCCTGAAGGAAGTGTTGCTGCTTGTGCATAAACGCACACACACACACACACACACACACACACACACACACACACACACAGAACTTTCCAAACAGCTGCACTAATCCTCTCTGAAGATATGGTTGTCTCAAGGCATCACAGGTCTTTTGGTCTGCTGTTAATGTTTTGCGAAGCACCCCTTTCCAAATACTATACCAGGCTATTGATAGCAAACAGGAGAGATTTTTATTGCTATTTATTTTGACACTGTTTTTTTGCTCCCAAAGGACTCAAGAAGAAAACAAAAATCAATACGCAAGTAACGCATCAGTGAAATGGATTGGATCAAATGATCAGCAGTAAAAAAAAAAAAAAAAAACCTTGGCTGAAAAGAGGAGGAAAAAAAAAAAGAATAAAACACAGTAAAAGACAACCTTGACAACAAAATTGATTAAAATGGTAATTTAGTCCATTTTGCCAAGATGTAGAAATTACTGTTGGTGAAATGCATGAATTATTGTGGCAAATGAATGTGGAGGGTGAATATATTAAATATTGTATGATCAAAGAGGCAAGACACTTTGGTTATCATATAATCAACGGAAGAGTTATGGGAAGTAAAGGACTGATTCCTAGAAAGAAACCTAATATTAAACAATGTATGCCATAGAGTCAGAGGTGGGCTGCTGGGGGTTCGCAGGGGTTCGGGAGATCCTCTAGCTAAGATTCTGCACAGTTTGGAGAACTCCCATATCCCACTCCTGGCTGGCCCTGCTCACCTTGCCCCGCCCCTCCCAGGAGGGGACCATTTTGGATGTAGTAAGTGTAGGATGCGCATGGAGGTTTGGGGAGGGTGAAAAACGGGCTTCCTGGAAGTTCGTGAAGGCCGGAAACTGGCCTGTTTCCAGCTTCCAGAGTGTCTCCGGAGCCTGGGGAGACCATTGTTCACCCTCCTGGAGGCTCAAGAAAAGTCTCCAGAGCCCAGAATGGACCAAAATGCCCCACCCCCCAATGGTGCAGGAGGCTGACTAGGCCCCGCCCACCATGGGCACGCCCACCCAGCAACCGGGCAGAGAACCTGTTGCTAAATTTTTTGAAGTCTACCCCTGCATAGTGTATCTGGAATTGGGGTGAAATTTAAGCTGTAGTAATAAATATTACAGTTACTATGGTACAACAGTTTTGGTTACATAGAGACTGAATAAAACAAGAAAATTATTCCTGTTGCATCTTTGTACTTCTACAGCGGCTTGTCTCTCTTCCTTTCATCTTCCCACTCCATTTCACCTGTTCTTCCTTCTCTATTCTATAAAACTTCTCGGCTTCTTATTCATCAGCCTCTGGGACCTTTCTTTTGTGGTGAAGAGATGGCAGAAGTCTTCTAGAATGCAAAAGAACTACAATCTTCACAGGAGAACTTAGAAAGGGATGCTGATGTATTTTTGCTGATAGAGTAAGCAACAAAACAACAACCCACAGATGCTTTGCAAAAGGCAACTTCCTTGGATTTTTCTTTGAAAACATTTCATTTCTCTTCCAAGAAGCTTCTTCAGTTCAATTGATGCTCTAGTTGCCTTTTTGAAAGCACCTTTGGGTTGTTGTGTTGCGTTGTTGTTTACAGTATGCAGTATGCTCCATCCCATATTTGGATAGACCAGATTGCCCTGATAGATTGGTCTCACCGGAAAAACACTTAACAAAAATCATAGCAACAAAAAACCATTAAAACAACAAAAACTTGAAACAACAACAACATTAAACACTTGACCATCTGTAGGAACATGTAATCAATCTCACTAACAGGACAGCCATTTTGTGGCTCTCCCCACAACATCACCATCGCACCCGCATGCCAGATGACAAAGCCATATCTTGTGACTCTTCTGGAAGTCTGGTAAAGTTAGGGCCAGTTTAAATATCAACCTGCAGCTTTACCTATTTTTTTCAACCTCCTAACTCACCCTCCCAAACCTTGAGTAGATTTGTGGATGGAAATTTTTTCCCCAGACTAATTGTCCAGTCTCTCTGGCATGCAAAACAACATCCCCAAAGAGGTTGCTTATGGATGCTCTACAAATAACTTACACTTAACCACATGAGCTGCAGCGAGATTAAGCTAAACCTTCTTTTGATACTGAATGGGTGTTGTTTTTCCAAGCAATTTGGTGACCGAGACAAAGTATTAAAAGTGCAAAACATTTGCATGCATCCTAAGCAAAGGGACAGATCTTTGGGCAGTGAGCATGGGAAATGAGAGAATTCCTATTTGTGATGCTTCCAGCTCCTTGCCACCTTTTTTTTTTCTTTTTTCATCCAAGCCAAAAAGACGGCGTTGCTCAATATTCCACAGTGGCCCAGTGAAAGGATGAATGGAATGTCGTTTCCTTTTGTAGGCTCAGTGAGGAAAAGAGACAAGGGCACAGTAAAGCTTTTATTGACCCAGCTCCAAATTCAGTGTGTCTAACTAGGAAATTGTTCATTCAGAGAGAAGCCAAAAAAGCATTTATATTTTACTGTGGCTGAGACAGCAAAAACAATTCAGAAAACAATGATTGTGTTGAGTATGGGTTTTTTTTTCCAAGGGAAGGAAATGTAGGGCTAATGCAATCCATAATAATATATTGGATCATGTTGGGTGTGGAGGTAAGGGCCAGTTGCATTGTATTAACAGAATAGCATAATTGGAAGAGACCTTGGAGATCTTCAAGTCCAACCCTGAGCTCAGGCAGGAAACTCTATACCATTTCAGACAAAGGCATGTCCAATCTCTTCTTAAAAACTTCCAGTGTTGAAGCATTCATAAGTTGTGGAGGCAGGCTGTTCCACTGATTAACTGTTCACTGTTCCACTGTTCTAACTGTCAAGAAATTTCTCCTTAGTTCTAAGTTGCTTCTCTCCTTGATTAGTTTCCACCCATTGCTTCTTGTCCTGCCTTGGAGAATAACCTGACTCCCTCTTCTTTATGGCAACCTCTGAGATATCTGAACATTGTTATCATGTCACCCTAGGTCAGGGGTAGGGAACCTTGGCTCTTTTATCACTTATGGACTTCAACTCCCAGAATTCCTGAGTGAGCCATAAAAGATTCCCCATCCCTGGCCTACTGGTTTTTCAGTTGTAGGGGAAATCAATTTTTGACTGGAATGGGATTGTTTGATATACAAATGTAGGACATATAAAGAATATATAAAGAATATGTCCTACATTTGTATATTAAACAGTCCCATTCAAGTCAAAAATTGATTTCCCTCACAACTGAAAAACCACTAGGCCAGGGATGGGGAACCTTTTATGGCTCACTCAGGGATTCTGGGAGTTGAAGTCCGTAAGTGATAAAAGAGCCAAGGTTCCCTACCCCTGCCCTAGGTCCTTCTTTTCATTAAACTAGACATATCCAATTCCAGCAACTGTTCTTTATATGTTTTAGCCTCCAGTCTCCTAATCATCTTTTGTTATTCTTCTCTGCACTCTTTCTAGAGTCTCCACATCTTTTTTACATCATGGCGACCATGATGACCACTTGGAATACTGCATCCATGAATACTGGATGCAGTATTCCAAGTGTGGCTTTACCAAGGCCTTATAAAGTGGTATTAACTGATAAGACAGCAGCAAAGTCAATGCTCCTTTCCCAACATATGTAATGAGGTACCGTAACTCAAAATGAGCCAATTGTTACATTTAAATTCTCTGGCAGATTTGTTAGCCAGCTCAGAAAAATTGGATGGATGGAAGATTGATGGGAGGGAAGGCGAGTTCACATGGAAATCTTGGAAAGCTGAACTACATTGCTGGTGTTCTGGGTTTAGTTCATTTACCTCATCTTCTACAGGCTTGTTCTGAAGCATTAATCCTAGGTCCAAGATGCTACTAAACCATTAATAATCCTCTCCAGGTTATTATAGCCCTGTTACATTGATCAGAATGTAATAGTACCCTAGAGATCCAATGCATTGTTCCAATATATTCTTTCACCTAATTGTCTGCTGATGCTGGAATAAATGGTGGAACTAGAATATATAATATAGTCTATGAGACATTTTAAAATGGATGGAGAAAGCTAAGCAAGCATCTTCTGGTTTTTGTTAGCAGCCATCTATTCGACTTATTATTTGGCTTAGGCCTCCTGTCCTTTAGTCTATAGGCTTCTGTTGTACATTATACATTATTTTATGGAATTTATATTTTACCTTTTCTCTAAGAACACAAGGCAATCTAGATAGCATTTCTACCTCAAAGATGACTTCACTTCAACAGCCTTGTGATGTAGATTGAAACAGTGACTGGTTCCAAGCCAGACATTTGAACCTAAATCTTCTCAACCCTAGTCCTTAACCACCATTACTGCTGCTCAGCACCTGAGGGTAGGACAAGAAGCAATGGGTGGAAACTAATCAAGGAGAGAAGCAACTTAGAACTAAGGAGAAATTTCCTGACAGTTAAAACAATTAACCAGTGGAACAACTTGCCTCCAGAAGTTGTAAATGCTCCAGCACTGGAAGTTTTTAAGAAGAGATTGGATAACCATTTGTCTGAAGTGGTATAGGGATTCCTGCCTAAGCAGGGGGTTGGACTAGATCTCCAAGGTCCCTTCCAACTCTGTTATTCTATTCTATTCTATTCTATTCTATTCTATTCTATTCTATTCTATTCTATTCTATTCTATTCTATTCTATTTCAATATATTTTCTTTCTTCTTCTATCAAGCATCAACTTCTGTTTGCTAATGAATGTCTCAGAATATCTCTACCATTGCATTTCTGGTAGGGGTGTAGACTTTAATGTTCATCAGCTGATGATGTGCCTTTGAGTCATTTTTAGCCACATAGATAGATTTTCTCCATGATGATCAGTTCCTAGTGCAATTTTCCAGGTCTTCCAATGGTGCATACATTGCCACTGTAACTGAGTCCCACCAGTTTGCTGCTAGTGCTGAAGTGGTGTAGGGTTTCCTGCCTAAGCAGGGGTTTGGACTAGAAGACCTCAAAGGTCACTTCCAACTGTTATTCTATATTCTACTCCTAAGATTTCAATTACTCATTTAATATTTTTGATATGTGCTGGTCCATGCAGCCACATTTATTTACTAAAAATCACATTATTCTAGTCTGTTGGAAAATGATTGCTGCAAGAAGGACCTGCAAGCTCAAGATAGGAGATTTTCAGTAATCTGAAGGTGGATTGATTTAGTTTTAAAACATATTATCCTTCAAAATCTTACCACTTCCTGCATTCAGTTCTGCCTGGTGCTTGCTTAACCGCTCTAGTTGTAATGGAGACTCCCAATTCTAGTGCAATGCCTGAGGGATATAGGCATTACCAATTTTAGTGTAATGCCCTCTTTTACCGTTTAAAAGAAGGGCCTTTTAATACTTGCATTGTCCAAAATGCTTTGCAAGCAAAGAGAGTCAGAAAGAAACAAGAACACATTTATAATGCCTGAGGTGACTGAGAAATAGGAAATAGCTTTCTCTCCTATTCCACATGAAGCAGATGGATGGATTTATCTCTCCTGGAACCTTAAGTGACTGCTGCTTTTGCCTGTTTATAAAATATGCTGCCTGACTCAGCTGCCTCACTTTGCCCAGTGACAGGGAAGAAACAAAAATTCAATATTTTGTGTTTACCATTTTACTTCCTCTCCATTCATATTATTCAAAGCAACATTTCTTCTTCTTCTTCTTCTTCTTCTTCTTCTTCTTCTTCTTCTTCTTCTTCTTCTTCTTCTTCTTCTTCTTCTTCTTCTTCTTCTTCTTCTTCTTCTTCTTCTTCTTCTTCTTCTTCTTCTTCTCCTCCTCCTCCTCCTTCTCCTCCCTCCACATTCTCCTTATTCTCATCCTCTTCCCTCCTCTTCCTCCTCCTCCTCTTCTTTTTCTTCTTCCTCTTCCTCCTGACAAAAAGACTCCAAAAACAATCAAAGTGAAAATGTCTCAAGCCTAAAGCCACTGCCATTCAAAATAGTAAGCTCCAAAGATGGGCTTTTCTAAAATTCCTGGAAGAGAACCTGAGAGATATAAACGTTTTCAACAACTTACAAAAGACCAGCAGAGTTGGAACAATCCTAACCTCAGCAACCTCCACAGGATGGGCATTACTTTCATATTAATTAAACCTAAACCTATCTTAAAGATAACTTCATCTTGCAAGTTCATGTGTTTTGGTGTGAAGGGAGAGAGGAGAGCCCCAAGGACTGCACAAGTAGGGTTTTAGGCTGGACTTCTTCATCTACTTCCTGCGTCTAATCAGCACCAACTAGTATTATCCCCAGAGGAAGGAAGAGAATCATTACAACACTTACTTCCAACTGTTTAAGATGGTTCAGAAGGACTCCTCACATCCCGGACATAAATTGTTTCAACTTATACCCTCAAAATGACACTAGAACCAGAACAGCTAGACATAATGAGAGTTTTTCCCTGAATGCCATCATTCTGCTAAACAACTAATTCCCACAACACTGTCAATTTATTTACTAAGACTGTATTACTATTATTCCTCTACTATTAGATTATAATAACACTTCCTAATACCTATCTCTTCCCACTTATGACTATAATCATGTTGCTTGAATCTTTACAATTTATATTGTTTTATTTGTTTCCTACTATGATTTAATTGCTTATTAGTAATCTATGACTATCACTAAGTGTTGTATCTTACGATTCTTTTTCCCTTTATGTACGCTGAGAACATATGCACCAAAGACAAATTCCTTGTGTGTCCAGTCACACTTGGCCAATAAAGGATTCTATTCTATTCTATTCTATTCTATTCTATTCTATTCTATTCTATTCCATTCCATTCCATTCTATTCTTTGTTTGGCTTCTAAAAGGGAAATGTTGGGCATAGGTTGAAGATTGTCCAGCCCCATTGTATCCATCAATGGTTCTTTAAAAGAGTGCAAAATATTATTATTACAAGGATCCCAACTTTATTTAAGGATTCATTTAACACTGCCTGGTTCATATCATACCGAGAAAGCATTTACCAACAAGAAGTTACATAGATCTACTATACTGGTAACTACATTTAAAAAATATTTTTGTCCATTTTCTCATTAACTTATTTTTTTTCTCTGTAAAGTTGTAAAGGGCAGAACTGAGCAACTATATTCAACAGATGTGAGAAATATGGAGGTGCCCCTGCATATGTTCTTCTGATCTTCTATTCCCTGTAGAATAGCATGGGTCAGATTTACTGTAAAAAGCTGCTGGCTGGCTATCTGCTGATGCAATAAGGGTGGAAAATAGTTATAATTTCCATTCTTATTGCCACAAGTAATCCTTAATGAAGGTTCTTACCCAAGTTTGGCTTTGGTGCTGGGTATCAACGTTATATTTTGCTATGATTTTATGTTGAATGATTTGATTTAAATAGAGCTTGAAAGTATTTTGATGATACTTTCAGTTTAAGTTCCTAAAGAATCTGTAGCTTCTCCTCCAGACCCTACCAAACTGTTTAACCTCACTAACCAGACATCCTACATCTGTATTTCTACTTCAGTATATAATAGCATATCAGCTTAATAGTTCTGTTAAGAAAGATATTTAATGGGGCAAATTCTTTCTCAGAGAGAAAAGAAAATATTATAAAAGTTGGCAAGAAAATGCTTGAAAGAGAAGCAACTGTTTTCCATTGGCATTTGCATTTGAAACTTTAGAAGTTTAAAGTAAAAAATTTAAACTTGATGTGTATGTGTATTTTCGAATGAATTAGTTTCTAGATCCTAAGAATGTAAGTCAAAATTTATGATCTATCAATATAAAAACCAGTTTTTGGCATCCTAGATAGGTAGATAAAATAAGAAGTTTACCTGAATCCCTGATACCTTGATGGCTGGTGGAACACAGGTTGTAAAGTAGTTTTCTAGCAACATTTGAAGTTAGGACTGACCCCCTCAAATGTTCTTACAAGCTAGTTCTGAACTTCCACAGCTGCCCCTCTATAGTCATGTGACTACATTTTGCGTGCTCAGCAACTGACTAGTGGTGGGATTCTAATTTTTTACTATACTACCAGTTCTGGGGCATGGCTTGGTGGGAGGGCATGGCTTGGTGGTCATGGCAGGGGAAGGTTACTGCTAAATCCCATTCCCTCCCCACCCCACTAACCTGCTTTCCAGCTCCATTCTCCTGTCCAGGGCAACAAAAGAAGGCCCAGCCAATCAGCTGGAACTCAGGAGACAGAGAATAGATGGGGGCAGGGCCAGTCAAAGGTGGTATTTGCTGGTTCTCCAAACTACTCAAAATTTCCACTACTGTTTCTCCAGAACTGGTCAGAACCTGTTGAATACCACCTCTGCAACTGATCCTGTTGCTCACAGATGTACAAAAAAAGAATAATGTAAAAGTACCCTTGATTATTAGCATTATATTCCCAATCAGTAAAGTAATGTGTGCACTTCCACATCATATTTTATTGATTTATTGATTGAAATGTCTTAGCTTAGAACATCATGTGTCAAACATCGTGGGTCTGGCCCGCAATGTGGTTAGATCCAGCTCGTGGGACCATCCTGGAAAATGTGAGGGACTGACCTGCATCACTTTGGCCTGGTCTACCCAATATGAATAGGAAACATTGGGCCAGCATGACTTCGGCCTGGTCTACCCAGTGTGAAGAGGTAACATGCCAACAGTTTGGGAAATGGCATCAAGTTGGCCACGCCCACCCAGTTGACCACACCCAGTGAGTGATATCAAGCTGGCCACACCCACCCAGTTGGCCACACTCGTTAAGTCAGCCATGCCCACTCTCCAAGGTCAACCACAGCCCTGATGCGGGCCTAAATGAAATTGAGTTTGATATCCTGGCCTAGAAGATAATGATTAACCAAAGTTCAGCCAGTAAACTAAGACCTCTGAGTGAAAAACTTTTTGAGTTTTAATCCAGAATTCTTGATGATTATACCACACTAATTTTCAATATAACAATCAGATAATTAAATTTTCTGCCCAAAAATCAAGCCTAATTTATACATTATCCACTACTGTACAGTTGTTTCATATGATATGAATTAAATGAATCCCTTGCTTTGCTTCTTTCTAAACATTTCCACTGTACATGTTGGTAGCAAATGATTTAACCTAGAAAGAGTGTTGCAAGAATACAATGCTTTAGTCACTTCTATTTTAATAAAGAGCAGTTCACCAGTTTGTAGGAAATGGTTTTTATTTTTATGTTATTATTCAGAGCAGTTTTAGGAAAATGCATTTACCTCTGTCTTTAAGGACGTTCATCCCAAATGTTTCCCTCAGTTGATAAAGAGGGTCAGAAATTCTTATTAATTATACTCATGAGTACAATATGAAAGTTATAGAAGCCATTTACAAATAGAGATTGTACACATGTATATTTCTGTTACTCAGAATTTTGTAGTTAGTATATGTATATAAAGAGTTATATACATACTGTATATAGATTTTACTTCATGGTTCCAATTGGAAGTCTTTTTGGAGGTTACCTGGCCTTTTTTGTCTGTCTGTGTTTGTGTATGTGTGCATGTGTGCATGTATGTATCCAAAATAGTAGATAGGCTTTAAGCATAAAGCAAATATATTTTCAAGTTCTCATGATCTGAAGTTTTATCATTTGTGGTTGTTAAGTTGGAATGGTTCTCAGAGAAAATAATCAAGAACTATTTTCAGAAGTCAGGACAGGAAAGAAGATTCTGATTGAATGTTAATACTTCCTAAGAATAAGAACAATTCAGTAGTCAAACCAATTGTTTCTTTTTTGAGTTGTTCAAGCAAAAGCTAGATTGCTACTTGTCGGGGATGCTTGGCAATAGGCCCAAGTATTCCCTTCCAGATTCAAGTATGATACTGAGAAGTCTCATTTTTGACTGTTTTTTTTTTTTCAGTCACTTTTCCTTAATTTTTCCTTCTCTTATCGGCTAGCAACTGGGACTCTTGCAGGAATGTAGGAAAGAGAAGGAAGGTTAGTCTAAATTATCTCTCTGTTTTTTGGGGATTTCTGCACACTGCAAAGCACTGCAGAAGTATGAATATCTTTGGAGATTCTCAGTCAACCAAGTCCCAAAGGTGCTTTTTCAAGAGGCAACTTGACTTTCTTTGTGTTTCCTTGAAGATGTTTTACTTCTCATCCAAGAAGCTTCTTCAGTTTTTCAGAAGTGAAGAAGCTTCTTGGGTGAGAAGCAAAATGTCTCCAAGGAGAAAAAAAAAACAAAGGAAGTCCAGTTGCATCTTGAAAAAAATACCTTTGGGATAAGTATGAATGATAATTCCAAGGATTGTTTCAATCTTTGGGCTATTGTGGTGAGTCATCCAAACTAGAGGTGTGAGTTTTTCTGGCATCTCTAATTCATATCTTCTCCCCAGATTTTTGTTCATTCCTTTGTTAAGAAAATGACTAGGCCATCCTTGGACTTGAATTAGTCTTCAAACCAATTTACTGCATCCTTCAGGCCACCCCTCCAGCAAGCTCACAATGCTGAGATTCAGAAGCAAATTACTCTTTAACGTGACACAAGTTTTTGCCACTCAGGATAGCAAACTGAACACAAAATAAATCTCTGGAGGTGTTACATTTCTCCAGGCACATAAATTAGTTTTAAAGAGAACTGAACATTCTTTTTCCTGCTTCTCTCGTGACTTCATTCTTTCATTTGTCTGTTGTGATAGAACCTAAAAAAATAAGAGGGTAACAACCTTTAAGAAATGAAATCCCAATCGTGAGAAGACTGTCCATGAGAGAATTCACCTGTCTCCTAAAGAATTTTCCTTGGGAAAAACTGCAAGGACAATTTACTCTGATCAGATTATCTAATTCAAGAGCTACCAAATCACTATTTCTTTCTCTTTTTTCTATTAATATTTTTGGATCCCCTCTTAGACGAACAGTAGCATTTTAAAAAAATGTCTTCCATCTTAAAACTTGTATGTTTTAATGATACTCCATCTTTAGTCCATCTTCAGCAGATGAAATGGACAGCTGAGGAGTCTGAAAGCCTTATTCCAAATTTTGTGTGTGTGTGTGTGTTATTTATTTAAAATGCCACAATTCCTACTGTATAATAAGGAGGCTTAAAAAAAATACCCTTCTGCCAAGTTGGAAAAATAACTCGAGTCTTTCATCGACCCACCGCAGAACAATATGAACTTCGTTTAAACCAAAGAGCGGTTCAGAATGCATGAATTCAGCTGAATGTTATTTTTAGACAGTTTGGTATAATTATTTAATTAACGGAAATGAAGCATCGTGGCATTGAAGAATTTGAATGAGTGGGGAAGGGCATTGCGGATGGCTCTCGGTGCAGCTCCATTTCAAGCTAATTCACATTTCCAAAGAACGAAATGGGGAATTTTCATAGCTTGCCCTTCATCCCTCTTTCAGCCTTGAGAAGCGATTCAACCAAAGAAAGCTCTCTTCTGCCAGTGAACAGGAATGAGTGGTTGCTGAGGCAACAGGGTGATTCAGAGGAAAAAGGCTTTTAAAATAAAAATGGCTTCTCTCCAAGTTTTTTTTTCCTTTTTCTTTCTTTTTCTTCTTTTACTCTTGTGGCCAGAAAACAGTCCTTGGGCTTTACAATCAATAAACCTTTGTTTGCTGTGAGGGTTTCACTCAGACTTTGAATGCTGAGCTGGTTAAAAACAAGACATCCATGCCAATTGCAAATAATAATTTACCACAGGAAGTGAAAAATTAGCAGGAAGTTTTAGAAAGCTAACACTACTATCTTGAAGATGCCTTGGGCAACACTAGCCTATATGAACCCAACAATGTTGTTTAAATTTAGACAGGTCTCTTGACATTTCTTTTAAAACCATTTAATTCTTTTAAAAAACATGGGTTTTTTTACTATTATTTTAATTCTTTTTAACAACTTGCACACAGATTTGTGCAATTTGGAATCATTACTATGCTAACAGTCCAGAACCATTAATAGTTTTTGTATATCTTCTGCCTAGCATTTGCACATAAAAGAAACATTTCATGTTTGCATCCTGCCAGATTTTTGGTGCGTTTTCTTCCTATCCACTCCACTGAACAATATAAATAGGATGTTTAACTGAATGTCAAGTGCATTATAAAGGTCTCTCTTGGTTCATGACTCACATATCCAGGGCCTGTCTTATAGACTGGGCTACTTCACTAAGCCATGGCATATTAATATTGTTGGAGTTCCAAATCCAATTCAATACATAATTAGAATAGAACAACAGAATAACAAGGTTGGTAGGGACCAAGGGTGGTATTCAGCAGGTTCTGTCCAGTTCTGGAGAACTGGTAGCAGAAATTTTGAATAGTTTGGAGAACCAGCAAATACCACCTCTGACTGGCCCCACCCCCATCTATTCTCTGCCTCCCAAGACCCAGTTGATTGGCTGGCTCTTCTTTTGTTGCCCTGCACAGGAGAACGGATCTGGAAAGCAGGTTAATGGGGTGGGGGGAGGATTTTGCAATATCCTTCCCCTGGAATCGGGTGGGAATGGAGATTTTATAGTATCCTTCCCTTTCCACACCCACAAAGCCACGCCCACAAAGCCACGCCCATAGAACCAGTATTGAAAATTTTTGAATCCCACCACTGGTAGAGACTTTGGAGATCTTCTAGTCCAACCTCTGTTCAAGCAGGAACCCTTTCAGACATACAGTTTTCCAATCTATTAAAAACCTGCAGTGTTGGAGCACCCACAACTTCTGGAGACAAGTTGTGTTTCTCGATTCTAATCCTAAATTTAATCCTAAATTGCATTAACATGGGAATTGAACCAAGATCACATGAGGTACTAATACCACTATATAAAGCCTTAGTTTAAGACCATACATAGAATACTGCATCCAATTTTGGTCACCACACTATCAAAAGATGTAGAGACTCTGGAAAGAGTGCAGAGAACAGCAACAAGAATGATTAGGGGCCTGGAGGCTAATACATTTGAAGAAATGTTGCAGGAATTGGGTGTTCTAGTCTAGTGAAAAGAAAGACTAGGGGTGACATGGTAGCAGTGTCCCAGTATCAAAGGGGTTGCCATAAATAAGAGGGGGTCAACCATTTTCCAAAGCACCAGAAACCCCCCCCCCAAAAAAAAAAAAACCCAACAACAACAATGGATGCAACCTACAACTAAAAAAATAATTTCTAATAGTGATAGCTTGCCTTCAGAAGTTGTGAGTGCTCCATCACTGGAAGCTTTTAAGAAAAAATTGGACAGCCATTTCTCTGGAATAATGTAAGATCTCCTGCTTGAGGAGTAGAAAACTAGAAGACTTCAAAGGTCCCCTCCAATTATGTTATTCTGTTACTCTAATCATTGCTCAAGTTATACTTTTCTTCTCAGGTTTAAAGGTACAAAACAAAGAACAAATATTTATTTGCACTCAGTTACTGGGTTCAGTACATTCAACATATTTTAATCCTCTCTTTTTCCTCTCTGCTGCTCATCAGGCAGATGAGTAACCATGTGATACATAAAAATTGGAGTGCTGACTTCTATTCGGAGTTTTGCAGCATTAATTTAGCATCAGAAAAATAAAAACAGATGACTGATGCTTCATTTAATGTCTTTATAAACATAATAAGTAAATTTTACAAACCAGTTGTAGATTTCTCTTACATGGAGCAAACACAAACAGAAACATGTTGCAAGTTCAGAGCTTCAACAGCAACTCAGGAGATCAGAAACAGACATCAGTTTCACTTTAGTTCAGCAGGCAAGCATTATACACTGCAGAGGAGAGAAGCAGTTTCATTTTCAATAGACAGACTCTGAGCTCAACATAGCTTCAGAGCTGATGACCTAGAAGATCCCTTCCAATTCTGATTATCTGTTATCTGCTTAATGTAGAGCCACACCTAAGCTACTTTTAGTTTCAGTTTCCAGCCTAGGCTACTTCTAGTTTCAGTTTCCAAAAAAGTCCTCATTGGCTGACTTAGTTGCTATGCCTTTTCATTGGTTGACCTTGTTACCATTCTCTATTCCAGTTCATGAATATACTCTGACAACTTCATTATTATTAAGGAAAGAGTTAAGGACAGAAAAAAAGCAACATAAAAAAAGAGAGAGAGAAAAGCCTGGCTTTTATTGTCATTCTACTAATTGATACACTTTCACTTTGTCGGAATGGCAACCACAAGAAAAGTAACAAAAATAAGAGAAGGAAGAAAAAGGTTTATTAGAACCACTTACAGATGAGGGTATTATACAAGATTTATTGCAGAAAATGTTTGAAAACTTTGGCAAGAAGATGACTGCAATATTTGCCAATAGTTTGGATGCTTTTAAAAAAGGAAATGGAAGAAGGATTTGGGAGCATAAAAAAGGATATGAAAGAAGAAGCTAAGAAGACTGAAGAAACCGTAGAACAATTGGCTGAAGATGTAAAGCAAATTAATGACTAAGAAGCTTTGGCAAGCCAGGCAGAAGTTAAAAATAAACAGAAGAAGAAATGTGGACAACTTGGCATTAGTGGAACCGAGAGAAAAAGAATTGTCTTTAAGAATTAGGGCAATTCAAGAAGCCCAGGGAGAAAATACCAGGAAAAAAGATTGCTATGTGACTGTCTAAATTTTCAAATTGGGGTGAAGATGTTACACAATTGGGAAAAATATATTTCAATATAATGCACAATTGGGAAAATATATTTCAACTGGGAAAATATATATTTCAATATAATGAGTACTGTAGTAAGGATACTCTGTGCACAAAGATGGAAAAGTTCCACATTACCCACCATGGAGGAATGGTTGCTAAAGTTGACAGAACTTGCTAAAATGGATAATTTATTTGATTAGAGAAAGGATAATTTATTGGCAACTGGAAAGGCTTAATGGACTTTTTGCAAAAAAAAAAAATCTTGTAATTTATGGTTTGATTATTAGACAAGATAGATTATAAAATGAAGAAAGTCATGATGTAACATTTGAGAGAGAGATTAAAATATAATTGTATTTATAATTGTTTTTATATCTTTTTATATCTTCCTCTTTTTCCTATGTTCTTTTTTCTTATTGAACTTTCAGTTTTTCTTTTATTTCTCTTTCCTTTCATTTGCTCTTTCTATTTTAGTCTGTGTTAGTCCCTATTATTGCTATTAAAACTTCCTTTTATACATACATACATACATATATATATTTGAAAGTTTTACAAAAGTATAAAAACTAACATGAACTATTAAAAAGTAAACAACAGAAAAAAAGAGAAAAACAGAAAGGAAAAAAGCAAAAGGGCAAAAGGGCAAAAAGAATAAAAAGAAATAGGAAGAAGAAACTTGCCATTTTCTTTGTGGAAAATATAAGTACAATTACAAAGTTTTTCTACGATAACAAAAGAATGCTCTCTCTTTTGTATTGTCCAGATTTATTGTTCAAAACCACACGTCGTAAGTGCATTTTTATTGTTTTATGAAAAAAAGGTACATAAAGGTTTTCTATTCAACCATAAAGGTAGATATTGGTTTTTTTTTCTTTAATAAAGGAAGTTAATTTAGCTATGTGCAAATTCCATTATCTTCCCCGACCATTCCTCTGTTGTAGGTAGTGTCAAAATTTCTGTTAAAACGTTCAGTAAAGATTATGTCTCTCTCATTTCTATAACTTTTAACTGGGGAAAACAGTGCAATATAGGCCAATATTTTTTTCAACCAAGGTGCCTCAAACAGAGAAACTTAGACAATGTGTCCAAAATCCAGGGCCTATGGCTGCTGAGAGAATGAAATTTGAGACAATTGTAACATTTCAGACTGCTGCCATGGACAGGTTGCTGCTGGGGTCACATGATTTCATTTTGAACGTTCCAGGAAAGTTTCCCAGCCACTCTCATAATCCCTCACTCCCTTCTCCATCCAGCAGCAGCCACTTACCTGTCTACTGAGAAGGGGAGGGGAGGGAAGGAAGTTTATGATGCTTCCTGCCAGCTTTCCACATGGAAACTCAATGGGGAAGCCAGAGGGAAGTTGTATGTTACTCCCAGTCCTACTTCTTTTTTGCCCATCCTTATTTCTATTTCTCTGTTTAAATAGAGAAATATCTTTGAAATGATGTCCCAATGGGTAATTGACCTAACTCCCGAGGCTGTTGTGACAGCCTCAAAAACAAGAACAAAAACTCAATGCTATTAAATCCAATCCTTAATCATTAACATGTTAAAAAATAATCAAGAGTACATTGAGTCAAGCTTGACTTGTACTGATTATTAGGACATATCCATACAGTTTTATTTTGGCAGCAGCACAGATGTAATTGCTGTTAACTCCTTCCAGAATCCTGTTTTAGATTTCCTAATCTAGCCTTGGGAATAATCTAATAATCTAGATTATTATTAATGGTCTCCTTAAAACAAAAAAACATCAATCAGATTTGGCCTTGGGGTTCAGTTAAGGTTGGTGCTTCCAGTTTCCCACACTTCATGATAACTTCAGAAATAAACTCATGTCTTTCAAACATGATTCAGGGTCAGTCTAGGCTTTTTCTGAATGATATAAGAAAGCATAATCTGGGTTCCTGATATTCCCAGAATCTCAGGGCCAAAGATTTTTTGCATTTTTGCAAAATGCAAATTAGCTTTGATACTAATTATCTTCCTCCTGCATTTTCCTGCAGATTAAGCGGACATGGATTCTAGCCCATAACATTCAAACATGAAAATAGTTATAGCTGTGGAAATGTTTGCAACCAAGGTACAATTTGACTTCTGGGATGATAATACAACCCTTCTAGATTGAGAACACTGTTTGACTTGAACAGACAATATTTTAGAAAGTTAGTTCTGTTTGTAACACTGCAGTGGAACCCATGTGAATAGATAAGGCATCATCAATATCTTTCTCAATGCTCCCATTTCATCAGAGGTTGACGTGGGATTTTTCTAATTTACGAGAAATCCTCATATCATACTGTCCTGGTCAACAGAGATTAAAGACTTCAACCTACAATCTTTTAATCCTACAGTCTGTGTGTAAAGCAAAGAATCAGTTTCTTTTTGAAGTAGTAACTGACTGCATCAATGGGTGACTAATCCCCACCCTTTGTCTATTTCTGTCTCTACAATAAGTGAATGTTTTTCTTTGCGACATAAAGGAAGCAACTTAATCATAAGTGATCATAGGGAAAACAAGACATTGATCCACATTTCAGAAAGAGGAACCCAAAGCATCTCTGCCACTCTTTTTGCCTCCAAAAGAGAAGCCCAATATCCTAAATATTTAAATCACTAGCTGCTGATGAAAAATCTCCACCAATCACTTTCATTGAGGAGTGTGCTTGTGCAAGGGTAATTGGATGTTCAGGATAGAGCTTTGATCGCCTCTCAAATTTGCTGAGTGACAGAAGTCTCAAAGAAGCAGTGAACATGCTAATAACAATGACTGAGTCTTTTTCTGAATGTGACTCCATCTGGCTTCTAGCAAGATTTTCTACCTTGTCCAGAAGTAGCCAAATTGATGGATTCATAGGTCAGAAGGACTTATAGATTGTTGCAAGGGAGCTCACGTTGCACTTCAAGATAAATTCCTCCTCCTTCAATCTGGGCCATTCTTCAATCCACAGACCTGTCAATCTTTTTGCCTCCGGTCTTTTGTTTCAGTTGGGTTACCATCACAAACTATCAGAATTCTTATTAATTTTACCCTAGGTAAAGGTAAAGGTTCCCCTTGCACATATGTGCTAGTCATTTCTGGCTCTAGGGGGCAGTGCTCATCTCCATTACAAAGCTGAAGAGCCAGCGCTATCCGAAGACATCTCTGTGGTCATGTGGCTGCCATGACTAAATGCCAAAGGCGCATGTAACGCTGTTACCTTCCCATCAAAGTGGTCCCTATTTTTCTACTTGCATTTTTACATGCTTTCGAACTGCTGGGTTGGCAGAAGCTGGGACAAGTAATGGGAGCTCACTCCATTATGCGGTGCTAGGATTCGAACCGCTGAACTGCCGACCTTTTGGATCGACAAGCTCAGCATCTTAGCCCCTGAGCCATCATGTCCCTTTTACTCTAGTTCCCAAATAAATATCAGAATGCTAGGAAACAGTTGGGAGTACCTGAAAGTATCCCATGGAACAAGCAAATAGATGTTAAGCCTTCTCAAAGTAATAAATGCATTACAAAGTTATGGTTAATTTAGTTTGCATAATTTCTTCCATGTCACTTGGAACATGCAACAGAAAAACTGTAATGCATTTATTTCCAAGAGAACTAGTAACCCATAACTTTCCAAGTTTAAAATTCTTTATTTTATGGACTGGTCTACCAGTTTTTTCAATCTAAGCAACCTTGTATAATGCCTGATTAGTGCTTTGTGACATGTGATCCAGGCACACACACAGGAAGATGTCTCCACCAAAACCAGACATCCAATTTCACCTGCTACCCATGTCAAATCGTCTTGGAGGAACCAGCTCTAAAGGAGTCTGTGTGCTTTTGCAGATGTCAACCACTACACATCATCATGATTATGAAGGAGATATTCATATGCTGAAAATTATATCAGAAGAAGATGGAAAATTCTGCTTTAAAACTGAACAGCTAAGGATGAGTTTAGGATGTCTTCACAGTAGATTGAGGGTGAAATGAAGGCCAAACCCTTTAAAATTGTTCCATAGTTCGTACAACAGTTAGCAATGTATGAATATGAGCCCCTAGTATCACCCCACGGAATTGGAAAAATTTTGTTTCTTCTTCCATTGTCTTCTTCTTAATCTTAGTTCTCTTAATATTAATACTTTACTTTGCATATATGTGAACCCTTTATGTATAATCTAGTGATTAGAATAATGGCCTAAATATTCTGGATTTTAGAAATCTATTAACATCATATTCATGAATGTTTGATCCTGCCAAAATTAATCATATTTAATTTCTCCAGTTTCAATTATTAAAGCATAACTTATATCCACTACCTTGAGAATATGCACCAACTTTGTGGATCTAAGCAGATGTATTTAATATGTTAAAATCAATAAAGATTTTAAAAGTGATTCATGTTGACCGAATTATGCTTTAAATGTGTAGCAACTTTGATGAACAAATTTATAATGAGTGTGCTGGGAAGTGCTCTTTAGTAAGAGCAAATAGCAATATTCCGAGAACTAGTAACAACAGAAAAATGCACAATTTATCTAAGCTTTTATTAGAAACATAATCAGAGAAAGCAACAAGTACAGCTTGATTTAAGACAGCATAAGAATTATGGAAACTAGAATGGATCATTAAATAGATTCAAAGTTTTACTGAAGAATGTAAGCACTTAATCAGAGAATTGCTTTTAACATGAGACAAGTGAGTAAATAAAAATGACATTCAGTTGTAACTTTACAGTAAAGAGCAATTGTTGTTTCCTCTTGCCAATTCTATGCTTCCTGTCAATCACATGACATGCTATGGTTCTTAAGTGGCAATAAAATCTATTTTTCTATATAGTATTAAAACTCTCTTTGTCATTACCATTAACTGAATGAAATAATGCATCATAGGGTAACTTTTTGGGACCAAGATACCTCAAATGGGCTAATATACAGAATATGAAATTTGGAGATGTTATGGCTGCTGCTTTGGCTACATGATGGATAATTTGAAATTTTTGTGACAATTTCCCTGCCATTCTTGCAATCCATTTCCCCACCCTCTCCATTCAGCAGCAAGGAATTGACTTATGGCTCATAAAGAAACAACCACTTTTAAGGTGCATGAAGAAAGGTGTGGATATATTTATTGCTTTATATGCCTCTTCTCTAACAGACAAACATGCTGCCAGACCAACCCAAGAAGGTCATAGAACAATCCAGTCAAAATTCAGTTCTTTATTTGTTGATACCATATAGACAGAATCTTACCAGACTAAATCTACACTATTTCAACTCTAATAGAAATACCCTGGCTGGGATTATTCGAGGGATCGGTTCCTACTGCCTTTTTGCCCAAGTGTGGTCATTCTGTTTCTTTGCTTAGTGAGGAAATCTCTGAAACAATGACCCAAGGAGGGCATGGGTTGTGTGGTATAATTCTATCAATTTGCTGAAGAAAGTTGAGAATCGTGTCCATTGAAAAAAAGGCAGGATAGGTTCCTTGTACTATTTTTTCCTTTGAATAACAGGAGTAAAAAATAATAAAATCTTGGACAAGTTTTGTTAGAAGCTCTATCACTGAATAATGTAATATTTGCAAATGCATGGTTATAAATTTGTGCTCATAATTCTTTAGAACAGTATGGGATACATTGGTAGCATGACAAAAGACATTTTTATGACTCTGAGAAAACTGGGGTTTGATGTTGATTACAAGACTTCCCAGCCTTGCCTGTCGGCTTATTTTTCTAATTTTAATGCATAAATAAATACAAATATATGTTTAAATTGGTATAGTAAATAAATAAATAACTTTGGATCCATCTTATGTTTTTGGCTCATTTGTTTAATTGGATCTCTTTATCTAGCTTTAGGACTTATGAGAACACATCACAGTTCAGGCCATATTTATGCAGAAACATTGAAAATCTAAAAGGATTAAGAAACATTTAAGCATCATTGTAGGTTTGTAATTCCCAAGTGAGATTCCTTCCAAATTACTCCCCTCCCTTTTTTTGGAAATGTTATCATTTACTCACCAACATTCCCAAAGAATCCAGATGATGTTACTATCCAAACAGCTGCACACCAGAACAACTAGACACAGGAACAGTTTTTTCTCCGAAAGCCATCACTCTGCTAAACAAATAATTCCCTCAACACTGTTCAACTATTTACAAAGTGTACACTACTATTACTGCTAATCTTCTCATCACTCCGTATCACCCATCCCCTCCCACTTGTGACTATAACTTTGTTGCTTGTATCCTCTGTTTCCTAGTATGATTTGATGTTGATTGTACTCTATGACTATCATTAAGTGTTATACATTATGATTCTTGATTCTTAACGAATGTTCCTTCTTTATGTATACTGAGAGTATTTATACCAAGACAAATTCCTTGTGTGTCCAATGACACTTGGCCAATAAAGTATTCTACTCTATTCAGTGTTTCTCCCATTTATCATTTCTTTTAATGGTCTTTATTGGGCCACTGACTGATTGCAATTATAGTTCCACCCAGATTTTCATAAGTCAATTCAGCAAATTCTGGTAAACACATCTGTGCAAGAATGGACAGTTACCTCCTTCTTTCTCTTTCTGCCATGAATGACATTCTTTTTTCTCATGAATGAAAGCAAATATATGTCAGATAATGTCACAAGATTTAGTCGGTCACCAGAATCAGACGTTTACTCTTCCAAGCCTTCAGATTCATGCTGGAGTCCATCCTCAGGGAATTTCTCTCTACCAGAATATATGTTTTGGCCTATTCTATACAATACAATATAATGTATAATGTAATATATAATTTAAGGGGACGTGGTG
Source organism: Bungarus multicinctus (assembly GCA_023653725.1). NCBI lineage: Eukaryota > Metazoa > Chordata > Lepidosauria > Squamata > Elapidae > Bungarus > Bungarus multicinctus. The sequence goes on along the minus strand of CM042851.1, from coordinate 40,775,641 downwards.
GCTCAGTGGCTAAGACACTGAGCTTGTCAATCAGAAAAGTTGCAGTTTGGTGGTTTGAATCCTAGCATTGCATAACAGAGTGAGTTCCCATTACTTGTCCCAGCTTCTGGCAATCTAGCACTTCGAAAGCATGTAAAGATGCAAGTAGAAAAATAGGGACTACCTTTAGTGGGAAGGTAACAACATTTTGTGTGCCTTCAGTGTTTAGTCATGGCGGCCACATGACCACAGAGACATCTTCGAACAGCGCTGGCTCTTCAGCTTTGTAATGGAGATGAGCACCGCCCCTAGAGCCAGAAACGATAAGCATGTATATGTGAGGGGAACATTTACCTTTACCTTTATGCATAGTATTTATGTAGTGCCTTCCTATTGGTTGATTGGTGCACTGATGACTGGCAATTGGCTGTTGTTTCTTTGTGCTCCCAAGTCCTCAGCTCCTAAGAATCTGATAAGCTGGTGGTAGATTGGCATTCCCGTTGACTGACAGGGGACCCATTTCCCAGGCTTCAATCATTTATGTGATGACCCGGGGCGTGGCATAAAGGCAACACAATCACATAAGTAAGAAAAGTCCCTTTAATACCTCCAACTTTGCCCCCAATATTTAATTACCTTCGGCTGGAGAAAAAACTCTCCCAACAACAATCTTTAAGTGGAGGAAATTCAGACTGAAAACAAAGTGTATATAAACTGTAAATAAAAATCCACACAAACCACACTGCAGCAATTAACTGGACAGGGCAGGATAAGAAATTGCAGACTTCAAAGACCAACAAAACACACGCAGTTGGGAAGATGCCAGGAACCCAGATATGCCTTGACAAAACAAGGTAATACACAATTTGTTTCAAACAGGTTGCTGTGTGCAAACTCCCTTTTTAAAATACTGTGTTCCCAGCGGCAGCTAATGAAGGGAATCAAGGCCCTTTCCTCCCCCGTAAGCCATGCAACTCATGTTGCTCCCTTCTCCATTCCTTCCTGCATGCCCTAGGATGAAGAGGGGGTGGGCCTGGGTCTCCTTCGAATTCCCTCTGCCTTGTTCTATCTCTCCCCTGCTCTGGCCAGTTGGACTGTGCCCTTCTCCAGCTTCTTCCACAACCAACAGAGCCACACTCCCAATCCCTGTCAGCTACTCAGCCTCCCCCTTGGAATCAGATTCTGACAAGAACATGACACATTTCCCTGGTTATCTTTGTATCTCTACATTCTTTTTTCTAGTTCTTAACATTGCAATCATGCATAACTATCTTTATAATTAAATCTTTATGGATTTAATGGCCTTTGCTTCTAGGTAAATAGAGGATTGCAGCCTAGTATTATTTTGAAACAAAATCCCTCTGAGCTTATTTATTTCAATACCCTTGATATGACTGTATGTTCTTATAGTGCACCTGAAGATAAGCTAACAAAAGAGGCTAAACGTAGATGGGTAGATTGGTCAGGTTACACAGTCATTCATCCTTTAACATGTGGTTGCTACATCGAGCTTCATAATTATGCTGTATTGTATCTACAGTGATAAACATCATTGCACCACATTATGGTGGAGCAATAAACCAGAAGCATTGCAAACTGTGGGAAAAGCTCAGGAAACTAACATCAATGGTTGGCTTATTTCTGGACAGGTGACCATAAACTCAGAAATCATATTTGAAGTTCCATTGGAATATTCAAAGGACAATTTGAAGTCTTTAACTTTTAAACATTTGACAATTTGACTTCCACTCACTGCTTATATGATTCAGTTGGTGTATTTCACAATATGTTAGAATTTTTGCCTCTCCCTGCTTGGTTCTTCTACAAGTTCTCAGGCCAACTTGAAATACAGAGCAGCCTATAATATATTGCAGCCTTTGACCTCAGGGAATTTGGCTGCATGAATCTGTCTCTGGATATGTGTGATGGGTGTGTGTGTGTGTGTGTATGTGTGTTTCAAAAGCTTGCTTTTTGCCTCACCATGGTGGTGGTGTTCCTGGGATGAATGAGCCAAGAATGGCACAAGAAGAGCTGGTATTCAGCAGGTTCTGACCAGTTCTGGAGAACCAGTAGTGGAAATTTTGAGAAGTTCAGACAACCAGCAAATCCCACCTCTGACTGGCACTGTCCCCCATCTATTCTCTGCCTCCCGAGTCCCAACTGATCAGCTGGGTCTTCTTTTGTTGCCCTGCACAAGAGAACGGAGCTGGAAAGCAGGTTAGTGGGGTGGGGAGGGAATGGGGATCCTTCCCCTGCAAAGCCCACCAAGCCATGTCCGCCAAGCCATGCCACGCCTACAGAACTGGTAGTAAAAAAAATTGAATCCCACCACTGGCCAGGAATGCATGTGAAAAGTATATATTCCCAAACAAAAGTATCCAAACCATGAAGATCACCCCAGCTGCCCATGTAAAGCAAGCAGGCACCTCTACTGAGCAGCACTGATATACAAGGAGGCTGGAAGCAGAAGATCACTTTAGTGACAACAGAAAAGGTGATAATTTATACAGTGTGGGACAATCATGGTTGTAGTTTACCATAAAAAGTGAATTAAAAGGACATTTTAAAAATAAACATATACTGTATGCTGCTCAGTTCCAAGCATCTCTGGGCAGTTTACAAATGGTTAAACGTTTTTTTTAAAAAAAAGAAGAAAAAGAAGGAACAAGACCAAAAAGAGAGAGCAAGGATGGTAGAGTTAACAAACCCAGATGAGAACAAAGAGAAAGAAGAAAAGGGGTTTTTACTTACCCTCACCAAAGGCTTGGGTGAAAAAACAGAACTTCAGGGTCTTTTGTAACAGGAGTAGAATGGGAACCTTTTGAATCGAAATGGTTGGTGATACAGAGCCAGATGTTACTCCCCTCGGGTCATATGGCACTCAGCATGCTGATTATGAGGAGCTGAGGATCTTTTAGAGTGCTAATTGTGTTTATGACATGACTAGATTAAAATATTCAGGACATCTAGTTCTTGGTGTTGCCTTATAGGAAGAACAATCCAAAAGCCACAATGAAATAGTGTGGGAAGATGCAGCAATAAACAATGGGAACATGTGTGGAGTAACAAGCATGAACTTGGGGACGCTCAACCCTGTGAAAGATGAAATGAAATCATGCCTGGATATATGGGCATCATCACATACAATAGAAATAGAGTAAAATGGAATGCATTATTGCTAAAAGGGAATAGAATAGAATAGAATAGAATAGAATAGAATAGAATAGAATAGAATAGAATAGAATAGAATAGAATGCTTTATTGGCCAAGTGTGATTGGACACACAAGGAATTTGTCTTGGTGTAAATACTCTCAGTATACATAAAGAAGGAACATTCAGTTAAGAATCAAGAATCATAATGTACAACAGTTAATGATAGTGATAGGGTACAATCAAATCATACTAGGAAATAGAGGATGCAAGCAACAAAGTTACAGTCACAAGTGGGAGAAGATGGGTGATAAGGAGTGATGAGAAGATTGACGGTAATAGTAATGTACACTTTGTAAATAGTTGGACAGTGTTGAGGGAATTATTTGTTTAGCAGAGTGATGGCTTTCGGGAAAAAACTGTTCTTGTGTCTAGTTGTTCTGGTGAACAGTGCTCTATAGCGTCGTTTTGAGGGAAGGAGGTGAAACAGTTTATGTCTAGGATGTGAGGGGTCTGTAAATATTTTCACAGACCTCTTTTTGACTCGTGCAGTATACAGGTCTTCGATTGAAGGCAGATGAGTAATAATTGTTTTTTCTGCAGTCCTAATTATCCTCTGAAGTCTGAGTCTGTCCTGTTGGGTTTCAGAACCAAACCAGACAGTTATAGAGCTGCAGATGATAAACTCAGTAATTCCTCTGTAGAACTATAATATAAAACATAGAATGGCAGGCTTGGAAGGGACATTGGAAGTCTTCTAGTCCAGGGGCTTCCAACCTTTTGGACCTCAGGGACCACCAAATTCATAATTTTAAATCCCGCAGACCACTAATGTGAATTTTGACTTACAGTGGCTGGCTGATGTTTATGGAAAAGTCAGTCCCATATTCCAGAGCTGTAGTAGTCACAGGACTGACCCTTTGGTCATCCTGGAGCAGCTGCTCCTCCAGTCCATGGCAGCCCAGATGGAGGAGCAGCTGCTTTGGGATGACCAAAGGGCTGGTCCTGTGACTACTGCAGCTCTGGAATATGAGACTGACTTTCCTACCAATGTCAGCAAGCCACCCGAGAGCGAATTTCCTTCCCCCACCATTGGTCTTACCTTCCAGTTCCAGCTCGTGTGGCTCTACTCAAGGGAAGGTTTGTGCTTGGCCAAAGGGTGGGGGCCAGCGGGTGGGCGGGCGATGTGGGTGGCACAGCCTTGTGTTCCTGAGCAGCCTGGATTAATTGCTTTGGGGGGAGTGCTTTGCGGGGGACATTTCTCTGCGGACCACCAAAATTTTCTTGTGCACCACCAGTGATCCCCGTCTCACTGGTTGGCAACCACTATTATAGTCCAACCCCCTTTTCAAGCAGGAGATTTGGTTAATTGTTTTCACTGTTAAAAAAAATTCTCCTTAGTTCTAGATTGCTTCTCTCCTTGTTTAGTTTCCATCCATTGTTTTTTGTCTTGCCTTCTGGTGCTTTGAAATAAATTTTTTGTGGCAGCCTTTTAAATATTGGAAACACTGCTATCATGTCACCCCTAGTCCTTCTTTTCATCAAATTAGACATACCCAGTTCCAGCAACCATTCTTTATATGTTTTAGTCTCCAATCCCCTAATCATCTTTGTTACTCTTCTCTGCACTCTTTCTAGAGTCTTAACATCTTTTTTATATTGTGGTGACCACAAAAAGGAGCTGAGAGAGCTCCATTATAGCATCAAACATGGGCAGGTACTGACTGCAGAACAAATCATGATCTGCTCACATGCAAGTTCCAGATTAAGGTAAAGAAGAAGAAAGTCAACCGGTTTCAGCAAATGTGATCTAGAACATATACCCAAGATTTTCCAGAAGAAAATGTAGCTATTGCTTTGAAGTTTTGAATCTCATAGGCAGAAACCAAAATGAACTTAAAGATGTTGTTAAGGATGAGTGTGAAAAGAAACCAGCAAATAGGAAGAAACAGAAGAAAGCAAATTGATTGGCAGAATAAACTATGGCAACTTCAAGAAAAGAAGAGAAGCCAAGAAAGACAAGAATCTCAGGAAATCATTTAACAAAATAATTCTAGAAAGCTGTATAAGTAGTATTACAATAACATTTGTAAAGACAATGAATATGGAAAAAAACTATGGAAAAATAATAAGTCTTCCAAAAGATGTTTGAACTGTGAAGAGGATTCCAACTCCAAAATATTATGCTAAAAGATGCCAACAGACATATAACAACCAATTCAAAGATGATTTCAGTAAGATGGAAAGATTGTGATGAAATCTGTATTCTACTGTACAGTAGAGATGTTAAAACCCAAGTACCTTAGAATTTATTTCCTACTTATAAAAACCTCCAGTAGATCAGCACTCCATTCATTCTATCCATTTTTTTAAAGGGATACCTGTTTTAATTATCTCCCACCAATGTTAAACAACTTTTATCACTCTGTAGTTTTTTGGTTGCTTCATCTTCTAAAGCTCAATAGTAAAAAATGCCTCTTAATATCTTTCTTGGAGATTCAATGGGGAAGCCAGGAATACTGCAGAATTGTAAAGAGCTAGCAATACAGTGAAAGACAGGAAGTCTTTCACACAATTTGGTCATCTTATAATTAACTGTAAGAGCACCATATTCCATCCATGCCAAGTACTCTAAAGGGCTCTTTGCTGAAAGGTACTTCTCTTGCATCAAACTGAGTAAGAGTAGTAAAAAGCAGGAGGAAAACTGTTGGACAAAAGACTAACTTGAAGCAATATCCAAATCTGTTATAAAGTTTAGAATACCACAATAGTTGATGAGCAATTAAGACTTATCAATGGGGTGAAGAAGGCACACAGGTTTCCCATTTTGGAAGCAGAAACAGTCTTCCTGTGTCAGTACTTATAGCAGTAATTATTTCTAAATTTGAACTCATATGAATCAATTTGTGGGTTCTTCCTCATCCTTGGTGATATGTAAGTGGCCCACATTTTCCTAAAATATAAATGTTTTTTATTTTGCTATCACATGTTAAAAGTAGATCTTGGTGTTCATGAAATGTAAAGAAATTGAAGGAAATTCAAATGTAGACATTGCTGGGATTTAGTCAAAAATAAATGTGATTAAGATCAGAAAATTGTCTTATGCTGTTATAAAACCATGACTTAAAAGCAGACAACTTTCAGTAAAGCTCATTCTTTTAAAAAAATATCTATGCTACAGTGATCTAGAATAGACAAAACTGAAACTCATGAAACAAGAGGTGACAGTTTTATAATCTAAACCAGGGGTGTCAAATTTGTGTCGTCATGGTGGTGTCACATGACGTATTGAAATTTTCACCCCCCTCGCTAAACTGGGTGGGGGCGGGACCAGCATATGATGCATCCGGCCTGCGGACTGCGAGTTTGACACCCCTGATCCAAACAATCTTGCCATGACTTAAAAGCAGCATTTTAATTAGCAGTAACCATATGTGAAAACATGAGTACTTTTAATTATTGATTTTAGGCATTGCCATCTTTCTAACTATGGATGACCAAATCTTTGTGTTTTGCTTTCTCAGACATTCAGACTTAAAAATCTGCAGTCTCATTTGTGAAGAATTTGCAGATGAGCATGATAACCTGCTCACCCACTTAAGTGGGCCAAATTAAATTAATATAGTTATTCCAAGCAAGAAAAGAGCCTTTCAGACATATGAATATCTTAAAAATGAAAAGTCTTTAAAAAAAAACCTATTATTTTTAAAAGAATTAGCTTCCAAATGTGATTATATATACTAAATTTTACATCCAGATCAACTAAGCCAATTGTACAAAGCCCAATTGTACAATTCAGGATTTGTGGCTAATAATTTTTACAAATAAATAAAACAAATAAAATATTTGGTACCACACTCCTCAAATCTATTGACCATGATAAGACCAAGATAACTAAAGAGAGCTGCAGATCCAAACATCTGGAAACTTTTGAGCTAAGCATTTAAATATGATCTTCTTGAATCAATCAATCTTTCAGCTCTGCTTTCTTTCATATTCAGTTTTTCTAATCTCCAATTCTTCATTGTTTATGAAGCAATCTGAAAATATTTGTTTAATCAGTTATAAAAGAGCAAACTACATTCTCATCCATCCTATTTTCATTCTTTAAAGCGCCTGCTACGTTACAACATCTACATTTTTACTCTCCATTTTAAAGCAGTTGGATACAAACAACTCGTGTTTCCATGTGTTAAGATCTAAAAGATTATACAACATAAGATCATGAAATAATATCATGCATAATAATTTCAAATAAACAACCGAAATTAAAATGCATTTCAGTATAGAAACATGAAAATCACCTGGTTTTAAACTATTGTTCTGCTTATCTTAGGGACAGGAGCGAAGCGCTATTGTCTGGAAAGTGAAATATTAGGAGAGACCCAGAGAGGAAGAAGACAGCAATAAATTATGGGGAAAACAGGACAGGGCAGTAGGAATTGGAAGTTCTGTTGATTGAATGCACAGTATTCCTTGATCCTCAGGAGTCCTTTCTAAAAGCCTCAGTTGGGCCTCTCCCCACATGAGTTTTAAAGATGTGTGCTTAAATCTTAGAAGCAGGCACACTTAGAAGGAGTTGTTGGAAGCAGATGGATTTCACATGGAATCACTTGAGAGACTCAAGAGTTGGTACTGGCTCATATTTAGACTACTATCTGGATCTAATACCAAATTTAACTGTCTGATTCCTTTCCAATAAGTGTTTCAGTACACTTATTTGCAAACACACTAATACTTTTTAATATGAAACTTGTTTATAAGCTTATGGTCAATTTATAATCTTCAAGCTGGTAGAAAAAAAATAGTATACATACAGAAAATGTGGAATGCTGAAATAATGTTTGAAAAGTAAAGCATGATTACAATAATGGAACTATCTGATGATGCAGCAAGATCTAAGGCAGTGCTGTCAAATTTGTGGCCTGCGGGCCGGATGCATCACACACTGGCCACACCCATGCCCGGTTTAGTGAAGGGGGAAAAAGTCGTGAAACATCAGCATGATGTGAGTTGGACATCCCTGATCTAGAGGGACTTCTGAATCATTAATAGCCTTCCTGCTTTCCTCCCTCTCTCCCTTCTTTCCTTCCTTCCACCATTCCATCAAGAATGAATATGGAAAAAAATAACAGATGCTCATAAACCCCAATGTCAATATAAAGGATGTCTGACAATTCTCAAGAATGTTGAATAAAGGAGATGCAGCTGGTCCTGGTTTTCTGGGATGGACAACAGGGGAAGAGCCAGTGGTGAGATTCAATTTTTTTTACTACTGGTTCTGTGGGCGTGGCATAGTGGGCGTGGTGTGGCTTGGTGGGCATGGCTTGGTGGGTGTGCCAGGGGAAGAACACTGTAAAATCTCTATTCCCTCCCCACTCCTGGGAGAAGGTTACTGCAAAATTCCATTTCCATTCCACCCCACTAACCTGCTTTCCAGCTCCATTCTCCTGTGCAGAGCAACCAAAGAAGACCCAGTCAACCATCTGGGACTCGAGAGGCAGAGAATAAATGGGGGTGGGGCCAGTCAAAGGTGGTATTTGCTGGTTTTCTGAACTACTCAAAATTTCCATTACTGGTTCTCCAGAACTGATCAGAACCTGCTGAATACCACCTCTGGGAAGAATTGTTCAGAAGAAAAAGTGGTAGGATACTCTAGTTAGTGTAGAACAGAGGTGTCAAACTCATGTCATCACGGTGTCATTATGTGACATATTGCAACTCATGCCACCCACCCCTTTGCTAAACTGGGTGTGGGTGTGGCCAGTGTGTGATGCATCCAGCCTGTGGGCCACAAATTTGACAGCCCTGGTGTAGAAAAATAAATGCACTGCATTCTTTACCTGAAACTGTAATAACAATAAGCACTATTTTGAATTATTTAATTAGGTTGTCCCTAAGGGCATATCAGGGGAAGATCTGCAGTCTTGGGATGCTAAAATTGCTACAGTTTCAAATTGGCAGGCATCATATGAAATCCTGTTTCCATTTGGCGGATCAAATGATTCTTGCAAAGTAGACTCCTTTGACTAAAGACTTGGAATCTTTCCCTCTGCCACAAATCCGAGCCATATCCCCAGTCTTGTTTTATGTCCTTTAAAACTGCTGCATGTGTTCAACAGGAGGAAATGCCAGTACTTTTTTAAGCTCCCACAGCTCTATTCTTCCTTTCAGCTGCCTCTGCACCTGAATAAGAGAGAGAGAACAGGCCACTGCTTTAAATCTTACAACTTGTCAGTTACATCACCCAAAGTATGTGGTGCAGGTGTCTCGATGTCAAAGATCATTCTATACTTCTGCGCTCTGCAATGATGCAGGCAGATGTGTGGAACAGGCTAAGTAACGTGCAAAAGTCTTTCAAAGATGGTGCCATTTCAGTGAACCAAGGTCAAAGGTTGCACTGCCTTTGGTGCTTTAGGAATGCTTGGGAGATAAAATGCCTACCACTTGCAGTTAACAAATAGCCCATAGCTGCTGCTTCAGGAGGAGGAGGAGGAGGAGGAGGAGGAGGAGGAGGAGGAGGAGGAGGAGGAGGAGGAGGAGAGGAGAAGAAGAAGAAGAAGAAGAAGAAGAAGAAGAAGAAGAAGAAGAAGAAGAAGAAGAAGAAGAAGAAGAAGAAGAAGAAGAAGAAGAAGAAGAAGAAGAAGAAGAAGAAGAAGAAGAAGAAGAAGAAGAAATTAATGCAGCCATCTCATTGCATCTAATTGAAATGAAGGGTCCTTGATATTCTCCGAGCTCGGCTGTTGTTTTATTTGTTTTACAGATGTTTCATTACCCAAACTAGGTAACATCATTAGGGCATTGAAGATGTTACCTAGTTGGGTAATGAATGAAATGTCTGCAAGAAAACACCAGGTTCAGAGACCATCAAGGAGGAAGAGGAGAAGTAGTGAAGGAACCAGAACCCATTGTTGTTTTCTTTTCCCTTGGAAAACAGACTCCAGATGAAAGTGTGGAATCATCCAGAGCATGAACACATTGGTTATAGAGAGGAACTCCAGGAGGAAGCATAGAAATAAAAAGAAGAGGGATTGCACAATGGATTACTTGGGAATAGGCTGATTCCCAAGCAGATTGGCCCAGGTATTCAAAACTAAGCTGTGCTGGTTGCAATAAGTGTAGAAGTTCCAAGGATCAAGGCTTATGAAGCTACAATGGGACTCACCCATGGACAGAAGAGAGGTAGCAACAGATTTGGCAAGATTTCCTCATAACTACGGAATATTATTCATCCATCTATATTTCTATGCCAGGTGGTTGTTTTTAAAGATGTATTGAAGGAACACACAGTAATAAAATGATAGTAAAAATATTTGAGAATTATTGCTTGGTAGTAGAAGTATTTATTGTGGTGATAAAGAGCCAGATTCAAAATGTATCTTTTAGTTAAAACCTAAAAACCAATAAATGTGCAAAACTACCACAATCAAATGCAATTGATCAATAAAAAGAACATGATGGATGCAACAATTAAATCATCAGTTAACAAAGGAATTGGGAAAACAATAGATGCTTAAACAATACAGCTTGAAACATCAGGAAGCTTACATTCTGAAGAGTACCTGTAAAGACAGAAAAAAATCATTTTCAAGGTTAATATTACATGTCCAAGATAAGGCATAACTAAAATAAACTCTAGGGAAAAAATGCTAAGGGGAAGTAACTGCTTCTAAGATAACCCAGTGATATTCTGTGTCCTATGACCTCAGAATGCAGAGGGTTATCGATAGGGGGAAGGGAAGTGGAAAAATGGGGAAGAAAAAACAGTATCATCGTAAATGGAAGTATAGCTGTCTGGCCAACTGGCCAACTGAGCAAGCCCACTTGTTCACTGTTGAATACCAGCTGCTAGAAACAAATAGAGGGGTTTGGTGCCAGCTAGATGGCAACAACAGCTGATGTCTTCTGATATTGATAAATCTAAGCAGAGTCAGACCTAAAGAGAACTTGGATACGGTTCCTTGAATATCCCGGTGGTCTCCTATTGAAAAAGACACTGGTAAATTCTTATGGTGAGCAGCCCACCCAAAGAACGTACCAATGTCTTCCTCAATAGGAGACCACCAAGATATTCCAGGACTGTGGACCAGATTGTAAAATAAATAATTAAATAAATACAAAAAGAACAAATTAAAAACAGCCTGGAAGAAAACAGTAGCAAACAGCTCCTGTTTTGCAGCAAAGGAGCAATTGGAAATTGATTTTTTTTTTCCTGAAGGGATATATTGACCATTATTAAAGCTGATCTATTCTCATTAATTGAGTTCAAATATGTTCAAGATTTACTTATTTTAAAAAGTGGTTATTTCAAGTACGGCAATAGCATTAGCATTTAGACTTCACAGTGCTTTGCAGCCCTCTCTAAACAGAGTCAGCATGTTGCCCCTCAACAATCTGGTTATAATTTTATCAACCTCAGAAGGTTGGAAGGCTGAATCAACCTTGAGCTGGTGAGACTCAAACTAGTGGCAGTTGGCAGTCAACAGAATTAGCTTGCAACACTGCATTCTAATCACTGCACTACCATGGCTCTTAGATGGGCATGTGTAAGTGCAAAAAGCCTTAGGAAATAAAAGATATGCCTGTAATCCAATGCAATGTTTGGAAGAATAACTTCATCCTCCCCTCAAAGTGATTTATAAGCCATCCATAATCATATTGGGGAAATGGCTGCCATATTAAATATATACATATAAATATAAATAATATAAACATAAAAATAAATATAAAATCAGGAATTATAGAAACATAAACTCATAAGGATAAGGGATCCTTTAAAGGGAACCTCATGTTATGACCCAGAGTGTGACACAAACATAACAAAATCCAAAACGTAAATAAATGTCCTTTAATGCCTCCAACTTGGCCCCACTGTTCAATAATACTCAGTTGGAGATCGAACGAACTCAAAAATAGTCTTCAAAAGAAAGCAATACAGTCCGGATTTAATGAGCAGATAGAGGTGAAATAAAAAACCAAACAAACTACAATGATGAAATTTCCACAACAGAACAGAGAAGTATTTACCAAATTCAAGGAGATAACAAGGCACAGTCTGCTGGAAGGACGCCAACCAAGATAACTTCAGTCCAAAATAAAACATGCTTTGATTCTGGCAACTTGTGTTTTAACCATCTCTCTTATATACTCATCTCCCCAGCTGCAACCAATGAAGAGGATCATGGCCGCCTCCTCTCTCTCAAGCCAAGTTGTTGCCTTCTCCATTCTTCCCTGCGTGTCCTAGGATGCAGAAGGGATGGGCCTGGCTCTTCCTCTGACTGCCCAGCCGGCCTCTGCCCTTCCCCAGCCTCCTCCACAACCTCCGGAATCACATCTCCACTCCCTGTTAGCTGTTCCTCCTCTCCCTCAGAGTCCAAGGGCATGACACCTCAGGCGTCTTCTAGTGCAACTCTCTCCTCAGGGCCAGAATCCTCATACCATCTCAGACAAATGGTTGTTCAACTTGGTTTTAAAATATCTACTGGTGGAGCACCAATGACTCCAGAAGGAAAAGTATTCCTAGCTCCTTAATAGTTAATAGTTCTCATGGTGAGGACCTTCTCCCACATTTTAAGTCCAGAACTTGCTTTGTAAAGCTTCTATCCTATTGTTTTGGGCATTATTGAGAACAAATCTGCCCCCTCTTCCTTGTTGTGGCCCTCCAGTGGCCAGCAGCGCTGGCAGCAGACTAAGACAGTGAAGAGGTTGGTGGAGGAACATAGGCCACTCCTGGAGTCTGGAGAAGGCTCTGATGAGTGCTCTACATCAGAGGCAGACATGGGGCCAGGGCCGTCTGACAGTTACCAGCTGCCTTCAGAGTTGTAGATCAAAGGGGCAGAAGAACAGCTGGAGCCTGTTCCCAGTGTGTGTATGCGCATAGCTGCCAGGAGAAGGGAACAGTTAAGGAATAAGTGTTGACTCAGGAGTAAAGGCTCAGGTGGACAGTGAATGGCTCCTCTCATAGGGAATAAAGAGGAGCAAAAGGGGAATGGTGTTTGCAGGAGACAATTAGTTCAATTCATTAGGGTGAAGAAGAACTGTTCCTGACTTCTTGCCAAGTAATTGCTGCTACAGTGTGGCGTTTGGAAGATATCGGCCTGGCAATTCTTCAAGCCTGATAAAAGTCTGCAGTTGTGAAATCTCATGAAAGACTGTTTGCCGGGACTTTGTTGGAGAGGAATTCACTTTAACCTAAATAAAAGGGTTTTTATCAGGCACCCTAGGCCAGAACATTCCTTATCTTGTTGGTAGGTAGTAATCCAGACTGGGTACATAGTAATCGAGACTGATAACAGAAATAGTATTCTGCATTTCTTTTTAGGCATCTCTTGGTGGTCTGGATTTTTATTGACCAGACCTGTAAGACCATGGACCATATTATCTATACGGTAGGAAGGACTTCTGGAAAAGCAGGGTGAAACCAGGCTCAATAGCAGTAACTGTGAGAGGGATCTTGGAGTCTTAGTGGACAACCAGCCAAATATGAGCCAGCAGTTTGCAGCAGCAGCAGACAAAAAAGCTCATGCAATCCTAAGTTGTATTAACAGAGGGATAGAATAGAACTTGTCATTGTACAAATACAACGAAACTGTGGATGCACCGCAGCAACTGTTTGCAATACAATAAAACCAAAGGACTTAAAAATAAAGATTTTTTTTTTTTAAATAGAGTGCCCATGTTTCATTTGCAATCAAGATCAATCAAGAACAAGGGCAATAGCACTCTATAAAGCCTTAGTAAGACCACACCTAGAGTACTGCATCCAGTTTTGGTTACCACATTATAAAAAAGATGTTGAGACATGAAAAAGTACAGAGAAGAGCAACCAGAAAGATTAGGGGACTAGAGACTAAAACATGCAAAAAACGGTTACAGGACCTAGGCCTGGCTAGTCTAGTGAGAGAAGGACCAGGGGAGACATTATAACAGTCTTCCAATATTTGAGGGGCTGCCACAGAGAGGAAGGGGTCAAGCTATTTTCCAAAGCCCATGAAGGCCAGACAAGGAATAATGGATGGAAACTGAACAAGGAGAGATTCAACCTGGAAATAAGGAGAAACTTTCTGACAGTGAGAACAATCAACCAATGGAACAGCTTGCCCTCGGAAGTTGTAGGAGCGCCATCACTTGAGACTTTCAAGAAAAGATTGGACTGCCATTTGTCAGAAATGGTGTAGGGTCTCCCGCTTGGGCAGGGGGTTGGACTAGATGACCTACAAGGTCCCTTCCAACTCTGATTATCTGCTATCTGTTAAAAATGCAAACTGTACCTCATAAAGACTTGGAAAATGTATTTAAAAGATTTCTTGGTCATGTCATCTGCAGGCTTTGAAACTGGGAGGAGGAGAGATCAATACCCAGAATCATACTCAGAGCATTATCCAAAGGTAGCAAACAAATACAATGGTAAAAAAGAAATGGTAAAAAAGTAAGGTACTCAGAAAACATTAGATGCAGTAGGCACACCTATGAAAAGAAATGCTAAATAACTCAGATGTCTTTACACCAGGAGTGGGAAACCTTCGCCCTTTAATGACTTGTGGACTTCATTTCCCAGAATTCCGGAGCCAGCCATGGAATACTGGGAAATGAAGTCCATAAGTCACAAAAGGGTCATAGTTCCCCTGCCCTGCTTTACACCAATGCAAAGTATAAGCAGAAAATAAGAAAAACTTGGCATGTGACTTTTTAAAAAAATATTACTGAAACCTATGAGATGGTATTTATAACTGGAATATTATTGGAAAGACTCAATGTATTTAAAAAAAAAACACATAAAAGGGAAGGTGGGTGGATTATATGTAAAGAGTAATTGGCCAAGACCCGCTTAATTTCCAAATGAGTTCCCCTATAACAGAATCAAATTAATGGAACTGAAAAATATTCTACCACCACAACCATTTTTTTTTTCAGCTTCAATATAACTGTGTTTCAATATTACTTTTGATGTCCATAGGATTTTACTTTTTCCCCCATTCCAAAAGGACTATATTGTTTCCAATAGGCCATGTGTTGAGAACAAATGTCACGAAATGTATGAGCTCAGTTTTCATGTCCCAGCTGTTTTCTTTACCCAAAAATGTGCTGTTTACTGGAGCAAAGAACAGCTTGCACTCATTATTCAATGGTGAGGAAGTTTTGACTAGTACTGGAGTTTTTTTCCTTTCCAAGGGAAAGGAAAATGGGTCAACAGAAGTTCAGAGGTTTGCTTAAGCTGTCTTGGAGAATACATGCTGGGGCTTTGCTGTTTTCAGACATTTTAGTTTTGATTTGTGCTTAGTTTTATTGAACTTTTAGTATTATTTATTTTATTTATTTATTTGATTTGTTAATCGCTTACAAGTTAATAGGTATAACTATAAACATAGTTATGAATACATGAAATGGATACATATAAGAAAAATAAAAGGAAACAATAGGACAGGGATAGTAGGTACGTTGGTGCACTTATGCATGCCCTCTACAGATCTCTTAGGAATCAATAGTAGAGGTCAATAGTAGACAGTCTGAGGTTAAAGTTTTTGGGATTTGGGAAAGAAACCACAGAGTCAGGTAGAGTATTCCAGACATTGACCACTCTGTTGCTGAAGTCGTATTTCCTGCAATCAAGTTTGGTGCAGTTAACTTTGAGTTTGTATCCATAGTGTGCTCTTATATTGTTATGGTTGAAGCTGATTTATTCATTGACAGGTAGAATATTGCAGTGTATGATTTTATATACTATATTTAAATCGGACTAAAGACGGCGTAATTCTAGGTTTTCTAGGTCTAGAATTTCAAGTCTGGTGGCATAAGGTATTCTGCAATGAGTAAAGGAGTGGAGAACTCTTCTTGTGAAATATTTCTGGACTTTCTCAACTGTGTTAATATCAGATAGATAATATGGGTTCCAGACTGATGAGCTGTATTCAAGTATTGGTCTAGCAAATGTTTTATATGCTCTAGTTAGTAGTGTGAGATTACCAGAGAAAAAGCTACATAGGATTTGGTTAACAACTCTTAATGCATTTTGGCTATGTAGTTACAATGGGCTCTAGCACTTAGATCATTAGAGATGAGTACTCCAACGTCCTTGACAGAGTTTAGATCATCAACAAGGTCTTGACTATGCAGCTTGTATTTTATTTTCTGATTTTCTTTTTGCCAACATGTAAGACAGAGCATTTATTTGTTGAGATTTGAAGTTGCCATTTGTTTGAATATCCAGACCATAGTGAATAATATATTTAAATGTAACAGCATCTCAATTGCACTGGTGGCAGAACAGTTAAAATGCAGTATTGCAGGCTAATTCTGCTGACTGCCAATTGCCAATAGTTTGGCAGTTCAAATCTCACCGGCTCAAGGTTGACTCAACCTTCTATCCTTCCAAGGTCAGTAAAATGTAGACCCAGATTGTTCAGGGAAAGATACTGACTCTGTAAACCTATTAGAGAGGGTTTTAAAGCATTATGAAGCGGTACATACATCTAAGTGCTATTGCTATTGCTAATTGTTTATAGAGATTCTTGGTCATCCAAGTCATGCTTGCCCCAAAGGTGATTTTTCGAAAGGCAACTGGACTTCCTTTGTTTTTTCTTAAAGACATTCCATTTCTCATCTCAGAAGCTTCTTGAATTCATTTCAATTATTATAATTTTGTGTTTCTGTGTGCTAAGGGTTGTTGTTGGGGGTTTATTTATTTAGGCAATTCAATGCATTCCCTTTGCATTTTCTTGGTTTTTCTGAAAGGAGGCTCCTTCTTATACCATTGCAGTGGACTCATTGATAGTAAACCTCAGAAATGTAGCTTTACAATTTGCAGTCTCCTACAATCTTTACTATGGAAAGATCCAACATGCAGATCAAAAAGTTGTCTTATATTGTGAAAAGTTATCTTATATTATATAGTTGTCTTACATGCTTATATTCTTGGGGTCCAGAATATACACATTTCCCTCTTATGACACAATCTAAATTGCATTTTTGCGTTCTGCTATTTCTTTCATTCAAATTAACATTTAATACTTTGCCTAGCATAAAGGAATCATTTTTAATTGTCACCAAACCCTAACCCTATTCTGATAATTACAAAATAGTGTAAAATCTTCTGATGTTATTCAACAAAAAAAGAAGAAGATGCACTTATTTGCAAACTTAGGATGTTTTCTAAAAAAAGTAGAGAAACTTGTGGCATCTCAGAGGAAGCTGAAGGACAGGTTAACCACTGCTTCCCTTCCCCCAACCCATCTGATATATTGTCAGCATTTTTATTATGCATCGAATTACAGTTTTGTGCCTGAGAAAACTTACTTTTCAAATATGACTAAAATCTCTTACATTGGTTTATTGTCTTCTTTGTCTTAAGTGCTTAATTGTCCTTGGTGTTTTTCAAGTTATAACTCTCAAAATTTCCAACTAGGATGGCCAACATGAAAGTAAGATCCTTAAACAATGGAATTTTCATCTAAATGGATAACTATTTTTTTTAAAATGTTATAGTTGTTCTAATATAAAGATCAGGACTGTGGAATCATCTTATACCAATATTTTCAAAAATGATTCCTGGAAATGTATTCTGAATACTGAAATGCAATGATATATCTCAAATCTAATAAAGAACGCCTTATTTTGAAATAGAAATAGAAAAATATTCAATAATGTGTAATATTTGAACGGTAACTCTGTGTTTTAAATGGCATAAATATATCTTCTTTATATTTTGACTCATATCTTCTTCCAGGAAGTATACATGTGTGCTTAGTAATGAAATTAAAAAATAAAGTTCTTAGCTCGCTGAATTAATTTAACAACAGAAAAATGCTATCACATCCTTTTGTATGACATATTGTTTATGTTATATCTTTAGTGTGTTATAAATCTTGTTTAAAAAGCTGACATTTATTTAAAGTGCCAGTTTTTTCTTATGGTAAAGAAACTGGTTTAGTTTAGTTTATTGATTAACCCATAGGCCATATCAAAATATAGAGTTCCAAACACAAATTATTAGTAAATTCCCATAAAAACAATTTAAAATGAAATTGGAGTAAAATACAGTAATTTGATATCTGGATAAGTAAAGTAAGATAAAATTATATTTCAGTATCATCCCTATAATCTACCCCAATCAGATCCACATATGCTGATCTCAGCCAAGGCATTTTACCCAAGCACTCTGCCATATTAAATGTTGTTTTCAGATGCTCGCTGCACATAAGGTCTGTTGTTTTAATATGGGGCTCTCAATGGATCATTCATTTAATATATGAACTAAAGTACATGTCTCTAACCCTCTTATACAAACAAAAAATCAAATAGTATGTGAGCCAAATCTTCTACCTCTACCACTCTGCAAATGCAGATACATTCATTGTATGGAATAGAATGGAATCTCTCATATCTGACTATTGTATCAAGGTGTTCAAGTCTCGCTCGCATAAATATCTCCCTAAGACGTTTAAAATTGTAACTTTAAATAGCTTTCTATTTGAAAAATACATGTATATCTACTCAGCCATTTCAAGTTACTTGTCTTACTAAGAGTAGCTATATCATTCTGTGCTTCTATGTCTGTGATTCTTTGAACAACCCCCGCCCCCAAATTTTTATTATTAGGAAACACTTAGATTTATCTAAACCTATTTCAGTTTCTATAAGTAAATATTCTTTCATAGGCTTCAGTTGTTTTGTAAAGTATGAAGTAGCAGATATAAACTGAAAGGTATGTTCAGTTTTCATTCTATGAACTAACATGAAATTGCTAAATTGCTAAATTTCATGTGTGTGTGTGTATCTTGATTTATGCAATCATTCAATTGAGTCTCAACCTTTTGCCTTCCCAGCCAATGTGATAAATAGCTAATAATGACTATTTTTGGTCATTGTCAACCTCTGACAACTGGCAAACATCAGTAATTTATGAGCTGTTGCTTTTATTATTGAGATCCCAATTAAAGGAAACAGATTTACTTTGCACTTTGGAATCACTGTTGCCTTGAGACACTTCGTTGGGTGCAATAATATGCATGTTGAGCCTTTTTAAAAGTGTAATTAAAATCCAGGTGTTAAAAAAATTAACCACAGAAGTGAGCTATTTTATTAGCCATAAAAGTGATCTAACTTAGTCTGGCATTACACCTGGATTTCTAATTATCCATCTGTTCTCATCTTCTTTTAACTGCAAATGAAAAATACACCAACTCTTGGATAGATGCCTTTTTATATACAGTAAATAAACCTAAGGAGAATTTCAGTTTTTTTTTTTAACACACAGATGGAATAAATAATGGATATACATAAAATAAATGCTAGATTGCACATGGAGTAAGTGCTTCTGTTGTAGAAGCATTGTAACCGGGTGACTAAGCACTGTTGTTAGGCACTGAGTATCATGTTCCCATTAGTATCAACCAAATGTTGTTAAGGAGCTCCGAAGCAGAATATTAAGTGATGTCCAAGCACTCATATTTTCCAGAACTGTTTCTGTTTAAGATAAAATTATGTGCAAGAAATATGACCATTAATAGTGACTCATAATCTTATCCTCTATGAATTCTTCTGTTTCTCCTTTTAGGTAGAGGGCTATCAATTCATCAAACGGCATATTCTTCTACAAGTTTTTGTCAATTAAATGAAATCAAACAAAGCGGATTATAACCTTCTATGCGCAACTGTGCAAATCAGGTTTGTTAATATTGCAGCTTTGTTGAAAGTACTGTAATATGTATTTGTAGTCCAAACAACAACAAAAGCCTAACCTTCCCCCTCCCCCCCCGCCCCCAAAAAAGCGGGGACACAAAACAGAAATAATTCCTTCCTCTTAAGCTAGGGGGAAAAACACAGTCCATAGTGAAGAAGTGATGAAAACAGAACAAAAAAAGAAAGCAACAGTAAAATCGGTTTGGATTTCTTGTACGTGTATACAAAGTTTGGATTGTTAGTTTCAGATTATTTTAGCTGTTAATCACATCAGCGCTATGATGTCTAAAAAATGTGTTTGAAGCCTATTTTACCTTGTTGGGTCAAATATGCAGAAGTTTGTGTAATGATATAATATCTTATTACATTGGAAGTTATTAACTTGTTAGAATTATCTTCAGGGGTGGCTTCAAAAATTTTAGCAATGGATTCTCTGCTGGTGGACATGGCCATGATGGGAGTGGCCCAGTTGTCCTCCTGCACCATGGGAGGGTGGGTGTTTTTGACCTCCGAGCGCTTTCCTCAAGGAAGGAAGGCTTTCCTTCCTTCCTGGGAAGGAAGGCAGAAAGGAGCCCATTTCTGGCCTACCCGAACTTCTGGGAAGCCTGTTTTTTGCTCTCCCTGAGCCTCCGTGCACACCCTACACTTACCTGCATCCAAAACGGGCCACATGGGGACGGGGCAGGTGGGGCCAGCCAGGAGTGGGATTTGGGGGTTCTCCGAACTGCACAGAATCTTAGCTAGGGGCTCTCCAGAACCCTTGCAAACCCCCAGCAGCCCACCCCTGACTATCTTGCATTTAGTGACATCTTACTACGGAGACTGTGGGTGTCAACCTAGATAAAGAAATTAGCATTATGGATTATGCCTATCTGTTGGGATTTTGGCTGGAGATATTTTATTACAACACATTAGTTCCTTACTGAATAGAGAGTTGATATTTCAAGGTGGACTTTTTTTTTTCCAATCCATTGACATTCATTTTTACCCCAATATAAACAACGTTTGCTATATTTTTTGACACTGGTTTATACATTTATTGCTCTGTTTTTCATTGTGTTTTCTCTGGAAATATAAGATAAATGTAGAAACGCAAAGCCTCACGCAATAGGAAACTTGCAGTAACTTATCTTAACAAATTGCAATAGCCAAACAAATGTTAATCACAGCCATATGTTCAATCTTTAAGGAACTCTACTCCTCCATTATTAACAATTTTATTTTTAAAAAGTGAAGACAAGACAGACAAAAATCTTAAGGAAATCTGTATTATAACAAAATTAAATGTATAAAAGAAACAAGTGTTCATTATGTTTTGGGCAGTTATTATTGTTGTTGTTTGGCAATGTTCTTTGTACAACAGGATGCAGTGATAATCCTTTATAAATCTTTAAGTAATTAAACTTCATCAAATAAATTGAAAAAGTCCATCTCCATTCCCCCCCTCCCTTTACTTTCTTTTGTTTTACTCTTCAATACATATTGCATGACTTGGCTGTCCTCTATTCCATTGCAAAGTACAGCAATATGGAAGAAAATTAAACATGTGTATTCCAGCTTGCATCAACACCTCAGCTGTGGCCTGAGTTCTTGTAAGTTTTGCACATCTACCACACTGTCCCAAATATGCAGTGCTTGTCAAAAGCAGAATTGGGGATTATTATTTTTTTTGGCATTTGCCACATGACCTATTTGGTCAGAAAGAACTACATGTTTTTGAAATTTAAGCTTTGTTATGAAACATATGGTTTCGATCGAGGGAAAGAATTCTGTGTGCAAAACTAATCTTAAAACTTTTGAAGGCACATGTAGCAAAGTGGCTGAAAGCATGGGATGAGCTTCAGATGAAGCTATTGTTTTTCAAAACTCGATTCTTCCATGAATGCTTTTTACAAGCCAGGATTGCTAAACTTCAGCAACAAACAGTGTTATGGTTAGCTGTTGCCAGCCTTAACACTCAGCCATTAGCTATTGCATAGATACCCGTTGATTCTCTTTATTACATTTCCAATGGAACTCTGAATAAGTGACAAAATTCACTTTGGATATTTTGATTTGTTTTAAAGAGAGAGATATTAATTCATTTTGAAGATCTACATTTGATTTATTTATTTATTTATTTATTTATTATTTATTTATTTATTTATTTATTAAATTTCTATACCGCCCCCTCTCCCAAAAATGGGACTCGGGGCGGTGTACAGCCAACTAAAAACAAAAACAGTATATACAATTAAAAACAAAATTAAAACAATTAAATTAGATTTTCCTATTGTTTTACTTTCACAACAATACTTGGTGAGGCAGGCTTATCTAAGATATAGTGATTGGCTCAAAATGACTCAGTCACTTCCATAGCTGAATGGAAAATATGCATCAGCATTTCATATTTGACTTGATATTTCTGAATAATGGTATGTTTGCAATCCCCCAGATCAGTGTTTCTAAATGTTAGCAACTTTAAGGTAAAGGTAAAGGTATCCCTTGTCCAGTTATTCTGACTCTAGGGGGCAGTGCTCTTATTTTTTTTCCTAGCCAAGGGAGCAGAGGTGGTATTTAGTAGGTTCTGACCAGTTCTGGAGAATCAGTAGCAGAAATTTTGAGTAGTTTGGAGAATCAGCAAATACTACCTCTGACTGGCCCTGCCCCCATCTATTCTCTGCCTCCAAGTCCCAGCTGATCATCTGGCTCTTCTTTTGTTGCCCTGCACAGGAGAACAGAGCTAGAAAGAAAGTTAGTGGGGTGGGGAGGGAATGGGATTTTGCAAGTATCTTCCCCTGGAGTGGGGTGGGAATGGAAATTTTTTATAGTATCGTTCCCCTGCCATGACCATCAAGCCACATCCACCAAGCCATGCCACGCCCACTAAGCCATGCCCACAGAACCGGTAGTAAAAAAAAAATTGAATCCCATCACTACAAAGGAACCAGTCCTGTTTGAAGAAGCTTCATTTTCATGTGGCCAGCATGATTAGATGCCGAGGTGCACAGAATGCTGTTACTTTCCCACCAGAGTGGTATCTATTTACATACTTGCATTTGCATGCTTTCCAACTGCTAGGTTGGCAGGAAGGGGGGTTAATTTTGTCACATGGTATTTGGGTCTTAAGCTGCCAATCTTCTGGTTAACAAACCCAGCATCTCAACTGCTAAGTCACCATGTCCCTTAACTTAAGTGGATTTCAACTGCCAGAATTTCTGTATGCCTGAGATGGTTGCATGCTCCAATTCCAATCTAACACCTTCACCACTACACAAAGTAAGTTCTTATTTATGTAGTATAATGCAAAACTCAAAAAATAGCACTAAAAGTAATCTAGTATCAGATTAGAAGACCATAACAGGGAAGGTATCTAGAACAACCTTTCTCAACTGGCATTCCCTGAGATACTGAAATTTTTTAAAAAACTATTGTGTTTTATACTTTATACTTTAGGCTAGCATTCGTATTTTTACACATCATGATCTAACTGCCAGCCTGCTGTGCTGAAAATAAAATGTGGATTGTCCCAAAGGTGCTTTTTCAGGAGGCAACTGGACTTTCTTGTTTTTTTTTTGAAGACATTTAGCTTCTCATCCAAGAAGTTTCTTCAGCTCTGACTGGATGGTGGGGAAAGGAACGATTTATGCTCCTTGCAGACAGCTGGTCATTTGCATTCTTTTAGAGAGTCATTGAGGCCACTTGGAGATTTATCTGTGTCCTCGGGGTTATCTGAGTAGTCCTAATGATTCCTGTAGTCTACAATTTTTTTTCTGGAAATCCAGTCAGAGCTGAAGAAGCTTCTTGGATGAGAAGTGAAATGGCTTCAAAGAAAAAAATAAAGTCCAGTTGCCTTCTGAAAAAGCACCTTTGGGACAACCATGACCTGAATCATTGAGAATCTCTATAGACTTCTAAAATGTGAATTGTGTAGGTTAGAAGTTACTTCTATTGTATCATTTTCATGTTTTGAGGCAGGGATGGGATCTGACTGGTATAACTACCGGTTCTGTTGCTCTGCGTAGCGCACGCATGCGCAAGTCACACGAGTGCAATTTACGACCTGCTGAGCTGCCCGGACAGCTGAGCAGCGCTGCGTGCAACTGCGCAGCGGTTGGAAAAGCACTTTTCTCCTGCTTTTTCAACCGCAGCTGTGTCGCGCAAAGCAGCTGCAGTTGAAAAAGCAGGAAATAAAGGTCAGGTAAGAGCCTGGGCGGGTGGGCAGGCCAAAATAGCAGCAGACATAGAACCGGTTCTATGTATGCTCTCTGCCTGCTGCTCTTCAGAACTACTGGTTCTACAGAGGTGGACAGAACTGGTAGAATCCCACCCCTGTTTTGGGGTGATTTTTATGCAAATGGTCTATGAGCCTTTAAAATTATTCCAAGGGTCCCTAATCTACAGAGCCATTATTCAAATAGTTGAGGTACACTTTGGTTAGAAGAATAGTTTTCTGGATATCATTGAGTTTCTAGCATATTCCACTGTCATATTACTTTGCTACAAAACTCAAAAGCTCAGTCGTTTCATTTGTCTAGAAGTATGATTCAGCTAGCATTGCTCAATTGTAGTCCTTCCTGTACAGCAAGCTTTTAAAAGCAGCATACAACTGTTCACCATCTGCTATACTCATATTTTATTTTCCCCAGCCCATTTGTGTGACCATGTGTAAGATTGCACACTGTTGTTCTTCATGTCCCAGGACAACCTCACTAATGAGAAAGTTATTTCTTAAAAGAGACGGGTGTGGAGAAACATACAATCAGTATGAAACTTTAAACAAGTGGAACCAGACAGAGGATACAACTAAGCAAAATATCAAACGGCGTTCATCTAAATTACTAGCCGTTGTCTTTTCACTGTAATCTTAGGCCAAACTCTGTACTGTGTGAATCACGTGTTGAGTGTTTAAATATGGACAATTCTATAAATGGTCCACAAGTGCACACCATTAAGGAACTTTCAAAATTAAACCGCATTCAGTTGACTAAGACAGAAGTTAGTATCTGTGCATCCTTTTAGTCCTCTTTTAAAATAGAAGAATAACAGTCCAACAGAGTTGGAAGGGACCTTGTAGTCAATCCTTTGCTCAGTCAGGAGACGCTATACTATTTCAGACAACTGTTTGTCCTATCTCTTCTTCAAAACTTCCAGTGATGGAGAATCCACAACTTATAAAGGTAAGCCGTTCCATGATTAGAATAGAATAGAACAGGACAGGACAGGACAGGACAGGACAGAACAGAACAGAACAGAATAGAATACTTTATTGGCAAAGCGTTATTGGACACACAAATAATTTGTCTTGGTGTAAATACTCTCAGTATACATAAAGAAAAGATGCATTCATTAAGAATCAAGAATCATAATGTACAACACTTAATGAAAGTCATAGGGTACAATAAGAATCGAATCGAATCGAATCGAATCGAATCGAATCGAATAGAATAGAATAGAATAGAATAGAATAGAATAGAATAGAATAGAATACTTTATTGGCCAAGTGTGATTGGACACACAAGGAATTTGTCTTGGTGTAAATACCCTCAGTATACATAAAGAAAGGATACATTCATTAGGAATCAAGAATCATAACGTACAACACTTAATGATAGTCATAGGGTACGATAAGAATAGAATAGAATAGAATAGAATAGAATAGAATAGAATAGAATAGAATAGAATAGAATAGAATACTTTATTGGCCAAGTGTGATTGGACACACAAGGAATTTGTCTTGGTGTAAATACTCTCAGTATACATAAAGAAAAGATACATTCATTAAGAATCAAGAATCATAACGTACAATACTTAATGATAGTCATAGGGTACAATCAACAACCAAATCATACTAGGAAACAGTCAATATAAATCGTAAGGATACAAGGGACAAAGTTACAGTCCTACAATCACAAGTGGGAGGGGATGGGTGATAAGGAGTGATGAGAAGATTAGCAGTAATAGTAGTGCAGACTTTGTAATAGTTGAACAGTGTCAATACAGTATATAATATAACTTGGCCACCATCAACATATTTGATGGCAACACATCCTGTATCACTTTAAGTGATACTTCCTTTTCCCAATTCAGAACCTCCCCGATTAATCCCAATTGCTGAGACCTTTCTAACGGTAGAGGGAAAAACAGAGAAAGTATACTTATGTAAGTTTAAAGGAGCTGATAGGAACTGTGAGGACCAAGCATACCATACATCAATCAGCAGTATAATTGGGAGTCTTCATGGCCAACCAATAATATTATATGCTTTACTTTCTTAATGTTTCTGCCACTAGGATTTTACATACTCAATGAATTTTCTGAAAAAAAGAGCCCATCAGTTTCTGCCCATTCTTTTGTTTTGTCTGTTGTTTAGTTGTGGGATTCAACTTCTTGGCTCCATCACTGGATTTACAACTTATGAAGAATAGTCTGGTTAGTTTTTACTATTTATTTCAATAGACAATAATCTCACAGATAATGTGAAAGTTTATTTTAGTTTGGAGTCAGACCCAGGTTAAATATTCAGGCTTCACAATCAAATCAATGTTATCCTAGCTGTAAATCAGACTAAACTAGGTATCATACTGGGAATTTGCGCCTGGGGCTTTCAAAACAATATTCTTCCAAAGGTTGTTATCCCTCCAGCTAATTTATTATAAACTAGGGGTGACATGATACCACTGTTTCAATATTTGGAGGGCTGCCACAAAATGGAAGAGGGAGGTCAAACTATTTTCCCAAGCACCAGCAGGCAAGACGAGAAACAGTGGATGGAAACTAATCAAGAAGTAACTTATAATTAAGGAGGAATTTCCTGAAAGTGAGAATAATTAACCAGTGGAACAGCTTGCCTTCAGAGATTGTGGGTACTCCAACATTGGAGGCTTTTAAGAAGAGACTAGACAGCCATTTGCCTGAAATGGTAGAGGGTCTCCTACTTGAGCAAGGAATTAGACTCTAAGATCTCCAAGATATCTTCTGATTCTATTATGCTGTTAATTTGGTTTGGAAGTATACTATAATCTTTTTTCTTTTGTGATAGTGCCTGGCTGTTTCCTTATTTTTTTCCTCAATTGTTAAATTTATGTACAGCCCGTGGAACCATTTGTGAGGCTGCTTCTTGAGGCAATGGGAAGAAGGAAGGACCTTGATCAACAGGAGGAAGGAGGAAGAACCAGCCACAAAATGGCAGATAAGAGAAATCTGAGTCTGGGATGGAGCTGTAATGTGAGACAATGACTTTGAGCAGAGTTCCGAAACCTTTCCAGGTTAGTAGCCCAGAGCAGAGGGGGGGGAAAGAGAGGATGATTTGGTGGGAGGGGACAGGTCCATGAGCGAGTGTGTGTGAGGCTCGCTGTGATGCTCTAATGGTTAATTCAATCACCTCTCTAAATTAGAGTATTTTGTACCGAGACAGAGCCCTGTAGTTGAACTTCTGAAAACAATGCTTTTGCATCTTGGCCTACTTTCTTTGAACTGGAATACACAAGATGATAGATTGAACCACAAGGAAGGAATAGCACTATTTTTTAAACAAACCAAGAAACAAGAAGGAGATTCCTTTCATGCTTTTAAATTTAATTGAAGCTCAAATGCTAATGAGATTGCTAACTATTATTAAGTGAAAGAAAAGATGATCACATACTTACTTTGGCCACCATGTTGATATGTAAGTTTAAGGATATCGTATGTGAGAATGAATTAATTTTAAAGCAATTTTTCTTCCATCTTACTGAATTAGCCTGGCTTTTTTTTAAAAAAAGGAAAAAAGCAGGTGAACTTAGAAAAAGATAGCTGAATGTTATATAAAGCACAGTCTTTCTTGATTGTAGGCTGAATGGAATCATGGCAATGTGATCATCAACAGATTTATCCTAATTACTTGAACAAATCCATTGTGGACTTCAAAGAGATGCCATAAATTTACATAATTTGAAAGGTTTACTGGCAGGACATCCATCTGCCAAGTGTTAGCTAACACTCACCAACATATTTTATGCTCTTTTTAAACAGCACATCCTTTGTGCAGCTGGAGGGCCATGCACATTTTGAATGCCTTAGGTTTGTTCTAAGCGGTATTGACATTGGGGTTGGGGGGAACTGAAAGAATGAAATGTAATACGCAGGAGCTCAGTTCTTTGGAACTGATTACCTGTCTAACACACCCTTCTCTCCCCTCCCCTCCCTCAAAAAAAAGGAAGCTATAGAATCTTTGGGACTTCAGATTACATTCAGGGATATTCAATTACAGTCTTTTTCAACAGGTGGTAAAGGCCTGATTGCTACTAACATCTGGTCTATAAGCATCCTAAATGGTTAATTTCTTCCTGTTCACCACAGTAGTAAATATGTAAACTGGTATTTTGTATGTATTGCTTTCTTTTGCCTTGTATTGCCATTCTTGACTGGAACTAACTGTAAATAACATTTGAGTTATCTGTAAATTATACCAATTAGGAAATATACAGGGATAGGTAGAAAGTATCAAGTAATTAAAAGAAGGGTAAAGATTCCTCCAATCTGCATTACTACTGATGTTCTGGGTTGTGGATTTTATCTCTTCCTCTCCAACCAGGCACAGGGGAACAAGGTTGCAAGGAACAAAGCATTTATTATCATGACTTTGTAACAAACATCATTCTTGACTCCTTGAGTGTGACATGTGATACATAAGGATGAAAAGAGTGACATTTGTCACATGACATCCCAACACTATGTTTTGTCATTTTGGCTTAATTGTAATTAGGAACAGATGCTTATGTTTTTCAACCAGCAGGTGGGAAGAAGAACCATGTTGGAAAGCTGAAGGACACCTCTCAAGATACATATTGTGGTAGAACTTTGGTATCAGGAAATATATTATCTACATCAGAGATGCCAGTCTTGAGCTTCCCAACTAACCATGTTGACTGGGGAATTCTGGGAGTTGAAGTCCACATGTCTTAAAGTAGACCTTGGTGTAATCCAACAAGGCAATAGTAGTTTCCCAAGATTTCTAAGACTTGATGAAACTATCACTATACCACCCAACCTAGCCATTGAATTTCAATTTTGAAGACAATTGGTTTTTTTAAACAATACTCATTCAATGGATCAATTATGATGGGATGATCAATCCAGATCTGGGTTGAAGAAATTTGGATGACCACAAGATGGAAGCAAAGTTTTTGGTGCCCTCTAATGACTGCCTGGATTTTTACCAGCCAGATATAGCAATTAGTCCTATTTATGATTATTTGTCCCTGCCTTATTTCATGTTAATCTTGACATTAAATGTTAATGTTAAAAAATTTAAGTGCCATAATTGTTAATGATTGGGACTTCATTGCAATACTCATGACAATAAAACCAGTTGGATATGTTCCATGAGAATTAATTGACAAATTTAAACCTATATCTTTCTGTATAAGTTACATAATACTGACATTCTTAAAATGTGTCTTTTGCCATCTGCACTCAGCATGTTGTCACACACAGTTGTTAATTTTGAAAAGCAGTCTTGCTAAACAAAAGCCATAGAATAAATGGGTTGCCATAAGAAAACAATTTAAAAGGAGTCACCTGTTGAGAAAAGACACTTAATCAAACCAGGGTAAGGAATGAGACCACCCAAGATTAGAAAGATTTCTCCCACCCAGAAACCAACATCAGTGTGGCAGTTTCAAGGCAGGTACACTGAAATATGTGAAGTGCTGTGGGAGCCTGTAATCAGAATCAAAATAGACATAAGCCTTTTCTCAAAAGTGAATTCCCAGAGACCAAACAGATAAGACTCCATGCAAGTTAATTGACAACAGATGATGCAAATGAAAACTGATTTATAGGTTACTTTAGGTAGGGGAGAAAAACAGATTGGCTTAATAACTTAATAACTTGAACTTGGGCCTAGATTTACATTATTCTTAATGCTTATAGCAATGCTCAGGCCTCCATGGAAGTCATCCCCACACATGTGGATTGGTGCAAAAACAAAATAAAAAAAGCTAAATAATTGGAGGACTTGGGAATACAATATTCTAGTTTTTTTCTTTCTTTTCATGTGGAAGTGTGTGGTGGTTTTTTCCCCCTGTGAGTCTTGTACAAATTTGGAAGCATTTCAGAGGGCCCCAAAGAGGAAACTTGTGTCCTGGATAAGTGTTCTCAACTATGTTATGTTGACCTAGCTGAGAATGTGTGGTTATGGTGGAGGGATGCGTACAGAGAACTATTAATTCTATTCTGGAAATAGTTTAGGTTTGGAATTCATGATAGGATACCAAATCAAATATGACTGGACCAAAATGTCAATTAGTAGGATGTGGTCTGGATCATCTTGCTTTTATAGAAGACTTTGTTATGATAACTCAGGAGCCTCCCTTTCTGTTGTTTAGCATTACATAGGTGAATAATGATCTGCTGATCTCAAAACAAGCAAACTTCATCCTGGATCAATTTTTATCCCAGTGCCAAGTCATCACATTGATTTTCTAATTGCTATTCCCTTCTAGTCTCAGTATATTAGTCTGTGAGACAAGATTCAAAGTAAGCATTTCCTGCTTTATTTCTATCGTGAAATGTCATCGTAAATTCTATTAAATCCAGAAGCGTCGGCTGATGCAGAATGCTGACTACGGAGGAAACTACAGGCAATTGGAATATAGAACAATTTTTGTCATCTGTAATTGTAACTACTTTCTGTCTGGGTCAAGTTTAAAATGCTAGTGATTACTTCTAAAAGATGCTTGATCCTGTATAAATTAACCAGAATCCAAGCCAACCAATCATGTTAGCATGGTAATCGCTAGATCTGGCAGCTGAACAGATCTAGATATTCTTGCATGAAACAGATTTTCTAAATCGGTTCCAATCAAGGTTTGGCGCTATAAACATATGGACCTCTTTGTCGGATGATCTATGGCAGAGTGCAATGTTATTATCATTTTTGCTAGACCTCACAGGAAATTCTGATACCATCAACCATAAATCTTTATGGAGAGATTACCAAGCACAATTTGAAAGTCATATTTAAAAGGCCATCACCTACATGTATGCTGAATGATTATTATTTTATTCTGTTTTATTTCTGGGAGTTCACAAGACTTTATCCCCCATATGATTTAGTGTTGAGTGTAGGTTATAGTAGATATGCATGCATTAAAAAAAAAAGATTATAAGCCACATACTCCTGAAAAAATAGCCCATAGGCATACATGAAACCCCTGAGGAAGTTCATTTGGAGTTTTAGAGGAAAGTGTCATCATTATATCAGTGATACCTAACATTGTTATTTTTAAATGTGATCCAGATGAAACAGTGGAAATGCTGAATTGCTGTCTCACAGAGACACTATTAGTAGATAGTTATCTCTCTTGTTAACGGCCATTCAA
This sequence comes from Bungarus multicinctus, assembly GCA_023653725.1. Lineage (NCBI taxonomy): Eukaryota > Metazoa > Chordata > Lepidosauria > Squamata > Elapidae > Bungarus > Bungarus multicinctus. Next base: position 40,744,489 of record CM042851.1, on the reverse strand, counting down.
CCTGTTCTGGAGGGGCTGCACTCTTCTTATAGGAATTTGGTGCTATCTCTGGATCCATCTTTGACATTACAAGCCCAAGATGTAGACAAGGCACTTCTCCAGATGAAGGTGATACAGAATACTATTTAACATGGAATAGGTTTTTTCAATGGTTAGAAACACGAGGTAGAAGTAGGAATGCAAAAGAATCAGGTTAGATGGACATGGAAAGAGATACTATTTTTAATATTGATACAGGAATATAAGTATTAGAATGATAGATAAGTTGACATATTAGAACAGAGGTCTCCAAACTCGGCAACTTTAAGATTTGGGGACTTCAGTTCCCAGAATTCTGCATTCTCTATGGGAGTTGAAGTCCATAAGTCTTAAAGTTGCCAAGTTTGGGGACCTCTGTATTAGAATATGGTGAGAAACTATTGTACAACATCAGCACTGTTTAAAATAGTATATATGTTACTCTGTTTTCACTTTTGTTTTATGATAATTGGAATGCCAGGAAAATTACACTGTATTCAATATATTTACATATAAACAATAAAAGCATATCTAAAAGAAAAATAAATGATTTGAACTGAATGAATACAGTAATATTTGTTTCATAAGAATTAGCTGTATAATAAAGTATCTCATTTATAGAAATATAAAAAAGGCACTTCTCCATGTTTGGGCTGGATATAGCCCTATCTGATTATGTACAGTTTTACTACATTAATCCCTTTCCTGGTAATTTATTCAGATTACTGCCATGTGGCATACAAGGACCTGCCCTTGAATAGCATAACAGAGTTGGAAGGGATGTTGGAAGTCTCCTAGTCCAACCACCTGCTCAGGCTATTTATTTGATTTGATTTGTCAATCGCTTACAAGATACAGATATAAGAATAAACATAGTTTTGAATACATGAGATAGATACTTATAAGAAAAATAAAAGAAACAATAGGACAGGGACGGTAGGCACGATTGGTGTGCTTATGCACGCCCCTTACAGGCCTCTTAGGAAGGGGGTGAGGTTAATAGTAGACAGTCTAAGGTTAAAGTTTTTGGAGTTTGGGGAAGAAACCAGAGTCAGGAAGAAACCAATGTCAGGAGACATTGACCACTCTTTTGCTGAAGTCGTATTTTCTGCAATCAGGTTTGGTGCAGTTAACCTTGAGTTTGTATCTATTATTTGCTCTTGTATTGTTATGATTAAAGCTGAAGTATTCATTGAAAGGTAGAACACTGCAATGTATGATTTTATATACTATATTTAGATCGGACTGAAGGCGGCGTAGTTCTAGGTTTTCTAGGTCTAAAGTTTCAAGTCTGGTGGCATACGGTGTTCTGCAATGTAGGGCAATTCTACCGGTTTGGCCCAGTTCTGACAAGCTGATAGCAGCAATGAGCAGCAGAGACCAAACCGGTTCTCTCTGCTGCTCTGCTGTTGGGCCCACCTGCCTGCCTGGGCTCCCCTACTCACCTTTATCCACTGAATTTGAAGTGCAGCTGCTTTGCACGGCACAGAATAGTGTCGCACAAAAGCTGCTGAAGCAACTGGGATTGTGCAGGCTTGCAGGAGGCGAGTTAGAATGCCTCTGCGCCTGCGCAAAGTGCGCGTTTGGCACACGCGTGCATGCAAAGCCATGCCCACCAAGCCACGCCCACCGAACTGGTGGCAAAAATGTTTGAATCCCACCACTGCAAGAAACCCTATAACATTTCAGAAAAATGGTTATCCAATCTCCTTAAAAAACTTTCAGTGTTGGAGAATTCACAACTTCTGGAGGCAAATTGTTCCACAGGTTAATTATTCTAACTGTCAGGGTTAGAACTCTCCTTAGTTCTAGGTTGCTTCTCTCCTTGATGAGTTTCCACCCACTGCTTCTTGTTCTGCCTTCAGGTGCTTTGGAGAATAGCTTGACTCCCTCTTCTTTGTGGCAGCCTCTGAGATATTGGAACACTGCTATCATGTCACCCCTGGTCCTTTTTTTCATTAAACTAGACATACCCAATTCCAGAAACTGTTCTTTATATGTTTTAGCCTCCAGTCTCCCAATCATCTGGCATGTATTTATGAAGATGGATGAAATCAGTATACAAAATCCTGTAGCAAGGACTGGAGGAATTGACTGTATCACACCAATTCAATTAATAGTGCACTACTATTACTGTTAATCTTCTCATCACTCCTTATCACCCATCCCCTCCCACTTGTGATTGTAGGACTGTAACTTTCTTGCTTGTATCCTTATGGTTTATATTGACTGTTTCTAGTATGATTTGATTGTTGATTGTACCCTATGACTATTATTAAGTGTTGTACATTATGATTCTTGATTCTTAACGAATGTATCTTTTCTTTTATGCATACTGACAGCATTTGCACCAAGACAAATTCCTTGTGTGTCCAATCACACTTGGCCAATAAAGTATTCTATTCTATTCTATTCTATTCTATTCTATTCTATTCACAGCAGTGGTGGTATTCAATTTTTTTTACTACTGGTTCTGTGGGCATGGCTTGGTGATGTGGCTTGATGGATGTGGCATGGCTTGGTGGGCACAGCAGGGGAAGGATACTGTAAAATCCTCATTCCCACCCCATCCCATTAACCTGATTTCCAGTTCAGTTCTCCTGTGTAGATCAACAAAAGAAGATTCAGCTGGTCAGCTGGGACTCCGATCAGCTGGGACTTGGGAGGCAGTGAATAGATGGGTGGGTGGGGGCAACCAGAGGTAGTATTTACTGGTTCTCCAAACTACACAAAATTTCCTGCTACCGGCTCTCCAAAACCTGTCAGGACTGGCTGAACACCACCTCTGATTCACAGGTTTCTGGTTCACTTCTAGTTCCAGTTTAAAGTGCCTGCTTAAGCTATAAAGTCTTCCAAAGGTTGGGACCACACTGTTTGAAGAAATAGCTCTTTCTCATTTTTGCACCTAAGATCATCCCCAGAGGGGCTGATCTACTTGTTCTGCTCCGGAGGGATGCAGCACATGGTTATCTGAAAGCATTTTTGTCCAGGGATATCCCCCTGCCTTTGAAATGTCCCCTCCTCCTCAGTGAAATAATCTGTCCTTCCCAATGTAGCATCTTTTGGTTTTTCAGTTCTGAGAAAAAAGCGTTTGTAATATGTAGCCCATATAACAATGTGCTAAAACCATTGCATTTTTGTAAAAACACCTTTACTGCAGCTTTTTTTACTTGTTTTATCGTCTTGTTTTGGGTAATTTATATCATGTTTTGATGTCTATTTTCTCAATTGTGTTTACTTCTTTGCCTTCTATGATCAACCACTTTCACACATTTTTCAATGGAAGCAATGCACAAGTGCTTCCAAGACATGCACACATATTTCACTGAAAAGCCTTTAATTATCCCCTCCTTCTTGGGTTTCAGAATTGGGAAGAGGGACCCGATGAAGTGCAACTGAGACCACCAGCAAGTAGCAGCTGCAGTATAAAACAGCAGGAAAGACTAGTTCAGTGGGAAGAACTGTGTAGGCCGCCTCTTTTTTTTTCTTTTTAGTAAAAGTTTGTGACAGAGTGAAAGACTGCGAGACTCTTGAAAATCAAGTAAAGGTCTAAGGGTGTTACAGCCTGAGGTAAGGAGGCCAGGAGGTTGCAATTAAAAGGACACATCATTGAAAGAAATTACTCATCCCTTTCAATCCCAAACTTTTTCAATTACACCAAGCTGAAATTTCACCAACAATTGCTGAGGGACGACTCCAAAACAAACACACTTAAAAAGGAAGAAAAAAAATGAGATATTTCAGTTAAGCTCCACTCTAAAATTTCTTATAATGCTTATCTGCATCCTCAGTAGAAAAATGAATTCCGAGGGGCATATAATTTGGGACTATTTCATAGAGTAAACACAACTTGACTTCTAGTGATGGTTTGGGCATAGTCATACTGTTTTTTTGGCAGGATGCAGTAATAGTTTGCCCCCAGCTGCATCTGGAATATTTTTTCCCCCCAACTTCTCAGATAGCCTACACTTCTGGGACTTCCTGGTTTTCTCACCACTCTAAAAGTTAATCATTTTAATGATTACCCAAGCTTGGCTGGTGTTCCCAACTAAATGAACATTTCATTTTGATTCTTCAACCCTTCTGCAGGAAAGTATTTGGGGAGAAAGCATGGTAGTTTTCACAATTCTCTGTGGTGTGAGTTGAATGCTCATATTCACAGAATCACATTTTGGATATAGTTTACAGAAAGCATTACAGTTTTTTAAGGGGATCTAAAGCAGGGGTGTCAAAATCGTGGCCCACAGGCTGGATGCATTACGCACTGGGCATGCCCACCTCCATTTTATCAAGGGGGAAAAAAGGTTGTGATACGTCAAGTGACAACAATGTGGTGACATGAGTTTGACACCCCTGATCTAAAGTCATTTCAATAACTGATACTTAATCCTGCTAAGAATTAACAATCAATATTGCCATTGATCAGGGGTGGGATGCTACCAGTTCTGCACGGCTCTATAGAACCGGTAGCTCTGAAGATTCTCAGTCAGGTTCTGTGTTTGCTGCTGTTTGGCCCACCCATCCACCTGGGCTCTTATCTGTCCTTTACTTCCTGCTTTTTCAACCTCAGCTGCTTTGCGCGGCACAGCTGAGGTTGAAAAAGCAGGAAAAAAGTGGCTTTTCAAATGCTGCGCACACATGCACAGTGCTATTTAGCTGTCCAGGCGGCACAGCTTAAGGTTTTTTACACACATGCACAGCATGCGTCAGGCACAAGTGCACACAAAAAAATATAGTCACCGAACTGATAGTAACACTGGTTGAATCCCATCCCTGCCATTGATGCTACTTACCCCTCCCCTTTCTATTTTCATATCAATCCTACAAAACCTGGATAAAAATTAAAGATAAGTAGCTGTCCAATCTCTTCTTAAAAGTCTCCAGTGTTGGAGCACCCACAACTTCTGAAGATAAATCATTTCACTGGTTAATTGTTTTCAGTATTAGGAAATTTCTCCTTACTTCTAGGTTGCTTCTCTCCTTGATTTTTCTCCATCCATTTCTTGTCTTACCTTCTTGCAGGTGAACACACTGTAACACAGAAGTAGTAGATCCTTTCACAGCTTGTTGTGTGTTTACTGTGTGAACCCCTCTGCCCTTTTACATCTGCTTAATGGGTGAAAGCCCTTCCTTTTACAATCTTCCTCAAAGTAGTAGTAAACAGTAGTAGTTGACATAAGACTAGTCTGCTGAGTTTTTCATTAGCGTATATTTACTACTGCCGCTAATTGAGAAGTTAATGCTTACTCAGAAGCTATTCTCAATGTGTTTTATTTCCCTATGTATGTTCTTTAAAAGAAAATTACATTGTGGGTTTATATGGGCCCAATCATAACATCAGGCAACCATACTAAAGTGTAAACTTCAATCGAAAGCAAGTCTTTCAAAGTGCATGCATCTTTCATAGTCTTCATAACCCTTGCTCACCACTTAAAAGGAAGGCCCCAAGGATTTATGATGAAGTCAGAATTGGGGTTCTTAAAGAATATTTCATATGTTGAACAGACAAGATGACAAAGATCAAACTAAGGGAACTAACCACTAGAATAAACTTACTAGGCATTTTCCTAAAGCGCAGACAGATGGCCTAATTGCTCTGTAACCCAGTTTTGATGACATATGTACCACTGATTCAAAAAAAAAAAAAAACCTGACAGCTCTCAAAACCTAGTCTGGAAGTTGAATGGTGGCAATTGGACTTCTTTTCTTTTCGGTTGGAAATGTTTTACTGCTTATCAAAGTAGCTTCTTTCATCTGAGCAAGTTAGTTAAGGGGACCCCATAGACTTGGATAAGGAGTGGAAACCTAATGGAGGCTTGAGGCTGATTGGAAAGAGAGTCAATTTATTGATGAAACAGAAGGACATGGGTGGTCCTGGGCAGTTGACCACATGGGGTTGAGAATGAAAGATTTTTATACCTTTTCTTGGGCATTGCACTTGAACTTCTTGTTCCTGTGCAAGAACATGTATTCTATTGGCTGTTGTAGGGGTTATGTAGGGATCATAGCTGGCTCGAGTAGGTTGAGCTAAGTTTGGTTGAACTTTGGACTGCTGATGAAATGAAAAGGCATTGGGCAATTCCCATTGTGGCTGAGATCTAATTCTACCTTTGTTGGATCTTGGGTGAGGGTATTTGCTTATGAATAGAGCTAACTATCTCTTTATCTCTTCAGTACTGACATGTGTTAAGGGCTATTAAGAAAGGTGGGAGTTGCTTTCCAAGAACATGTTTCTCCATTTCTCCTTTTAGGGAAATATAATATTCTGCCTTTTTAATATTTCTCAAAATATTTCATTCTTCTAGGAGAAGGGTGGGTGCCAACTTTCTACAGGAACATTTCAAAACATTTCAAACCAGACAACAACAAAAGAGAAGTCCAGTTGCCATGACTAAACTTCCAGATAATTCTTGACTGAGAATCTTCATCAGCATATTGCCTCAAAACCTAGATCATTTTTTTCTCTAGATGAGAAATCTCTCATTTTTTTTATTTGAATGCAGGATTATAAAACAGTGCCATCCTGGTGAACACCTTTGTAACTTATGTGTTATACACGTATGTATACATGCATGTATGTATCACATTTAGAAACTGCACATCTCCCCCCGAATTCTGGGCAATGTACAAATGTAATATTAGGAGGATTGTACTGATAGAATACAAATTAGAAAACTAATAAATTCCTGCAACCGTTCTTCATATGTTTTAGCCTCCAGCCCCCTAATCATCTTTGTTGCTCTTTTCTGAACTCTTGCTAGAGTCAAAGGATCTACAACTCTCAAAGATCTGGGTTTTTTCAAAATCCAGAACTGATATCTCACAGACTTAAGGAGAAATGGGAAATCAAAAATGCCTCTGGGTTCATGCAGAGCTCACATATAGAAGATTGGAGAAGTATTAGAAAAGCTGCCACAGAGAAGCAGCGTAGCAGCTCCTGTGCAGAAATTAAACATGTCACAAGCCAACTTCAGCTGAATGGTACAATCACATCACCATGTAATTAAATCACACTGCTGACATTTTGCACAACCTTACTGCTTCACATATTTGTGCTGGAGCCAACAGTGCTTTTGAATGCTCTTGTTGTGCATTTGCAAATGGATATAGGCTGTGTCTTTATGTATAATAAATATAGATGCCTACCATTTTACACATTTCTGCAAGATGCAAATGGGGGCAACTCACTATTGAGAGGAAATGGTCTGGCTATGCAACATGCACCTTTGTAAAAATTCTTTGAATTCCAGGCCTAAGGGATCCTTGTTAATCGTTCTTCTTTCCATAGTCATGCACATAGTGGCTGGAAATGGTCTACTCAGTGGTGCAATTCAACTAGTGTAACAACCGGTTTGGTGAGTGCACATGCACAGCATTTAGAAAAGACCATTTTAACCTATAATACTTACCTTCTGCTGCAGCCCCGGTGAGTAAAACAGCTAATGCATGGCAAACCACTTCTGCCACGCAAATCAGCTGTGCTGAAAAACAAAGAAATAAAGCACAGGAAAAGACCAGGAGTGGGTGGGCGGGGCCAAATGATCAACGGAACTACCAGTTCGCCTGAACCAATCTGAACTGGCCCAAACCAGTTCAGACTGGTAGAATCCCACCCCAGGTCTTTTTCAAGAATAAGCATAGCCCCATTAATGCAGTCATTCAGAGGAAAGCTCTTTACAAGATAAAATGTATAAATGAATTGGATCTGAGTGGCTCATTGCTTGCTCAACACCTTGGGCAAATATTTGTTTTGTACTGTAGGACATATCTGGCATTGTTCAAACAATCCCTTCTTTCAAAGTACATGCCTTTTTTTGAACAAAAATCAATCTACCCCTGTCTTTCAAAAAGCTTATGCAACCTTGGAAAGGTTTTGTACGCTGACTTCCAATGGGAATATTAATCTTTTCATCAGTTCATCTATCAATCATTAAGAAGAAATATCCGTAGGGGTTCTTGCATGTTGCATGTCTTGAGGAGTATATCCCAAATTTTAACTCTTCACTGCAATCCTAGTCAAGAATAGAAGTGGGAGAAAAAAATTCATTGAAACTCAGGAATTGTTTCTTCTATTACCCAACGGTAATAGTCCTTGTTGTCTTGAAAAATTCATCTCCAACAAAGAACAGCACCCAAACCTCTATCTCTATCTCATGTGCCTCTATCTCCATATATTTAGCTGCATTATTCAGAACTGCCATTTTTTCAATGCATAGGAAAATTGCTATTCTGAAAATTGTAGAATCTAAGATTTCAAGGGTGGAAGTGAAGATGGAATACAAGTATGAATAACGGCCCTGCCAATATATATTCAACATACTTTTTGATATGCTTTCTTTTGCTTTGACTACTCTGAGTCATGTTGAACTGATTCTATACCTCAAGCCTACTAAAACCACGTTTATTCCCAATGAATCTGGAGCACTCACCATGTAAGCACTCTAGTTAAGCTATAATTGTGGTTAGCTCAAAACATCAATTCCATTCAGCCTATTCCGAATGATTGGATAGTTTTGCATATATAATTTGATTTTCATTTACATGTCTCAAGTAGAATGAAAAATAAAAACTTTCCTACCCTGACAAGGCAACCATGAACCATGATAAGGTATGATAATGAGCCATAGGGGTACGGTGGTTAGAATGTAGTATTGTAGGCAAACTCTGCCCACAGTCTGGAGTTCGATCCTAACTGGCTCAAGGCTGACTCAGCCTTCCATCCTTCCTAGATCAGTAAAATGAGGACCCAGATTGTTGGGCGCTGACTTTGTAAACCACTTTGAGAGTCCTGTAAAGCACTGTGAAGCAGTATATAAGTCTAAGTGCTATTGCTGTTGCTAGTTCCTTTGGAGTGGAGGAAGTACTCCTTCTTTGTTGTTGTTAATCACAAAGTTACGTCCGACCCATCGTGACCCAATGGACAACATTTCTCCAGGCCTTCTTGTCCTCTACCGTCCCCCTCAATCCATTTAAGCTCACACCTACTACTTCAGTGACTCCATCCAGCCAATTATTGTCTGCCATCCCCTTCTTCTTCTTTTGCTCTCAATCTTTCCCAGCATTAGGCTCTTCTCTAATGAGTCCTTCTTTCTCATTAGGTGGCCAAAGTATTTGAGTTCTTCTTCTAGTCTGCCTTAAAAACAAAGTTGAAAAAAAGAATAAAATCTGACAAATGATGAGCACTGCTCCCAAAAGTTGGCTGTGACTAATGGAGTAAAACACACAGGGACCCCTTTACCTTTACCTTTACATGCACAGTTCTTGAGAGTGAAAATTTGCTTACAGAAAGTATATACAGCAATAATTGTGTTAGCTAGTTTAGAGTACGGGTCATCCTTGACTTACAACCATTTTTAATGACTGTCCGAAGTTACAAAAGCACTGAAAAAAATGACTTATGATTGCTTTTCACATTTATGACTGTTGCATCATCCCCGTGGCCACATGATCCAAATTCAGACACATGGCACCTACTCACATTTATGGCAGATCCTGTGATCAGCTTCTGCAACCTTCTGACAAACAAAATCAATGGGGAAACCAGATTTACTTAACAACCATGTTATCCCCTAACTGATTTAATTGTCAAGACTGCCTTATTATTCAGAGTTGTGTTTTTTTTTACTGATGCTTAAAATGCAATGGTCTTGCTGTAATTAATGATCCTTATTTTCACCAGTACAAAATCATAGAAAGAGCCTATTGTCTCTTTAAATAGAGATAGATATTTAGAATAGAATAACCGAGTTGAAAGGAATCTTGGAGGTCTTCTTCTGCTTAGGCAGGAAACCCTATACCACTTCAGACAAGTGGTTGTCCAATCTCTTCTTAAAAAATTCCAGTGTTCAAGCATTTACAACTTCTGTAGGCAAATTGTTCCACTGATTAATTGTTCTAACTGTCAGGAAATTTCTCCTTAGTTTTAAGTTGCTTCTCTCTTTGATTGTTTTCCATCCATTGCTTCTTGTCCTGCCTTCAAGTGCTTTGGAGAATAGCTTGACTCCCTCTTCTTTGTGGCAGCTCCTGAGATATTGGAAGACTGCTATCATGTTATCCCTAATTCTTCTTTTAAGAATAATTATTACAAAAGGTTGGCATCAAGTAAACCAATATAGTCCTCTCTTGTGGAAGATTATCAACATTTCTTAAGAATCACCCGATCATATAAACAAATAAAGCTGAGCCTTAGTCATCTCCATTGACCAGCACAACTGAAGATCAACTCTGAATTAACAGCCCTGTAAGATCTAGGGAACCATCTTCCTTCTGGCTATCAGAAAAGGCATGTTTCCAGCTTATAAGTATCCAAAGATACCCTAGAGAGCACTTTGTCCACTTCCTTGGAGGTAATAATAGGGTTATAATATAATGCAGCCAGATGAAGCCCATCATCACCCTAATCCCTGTTCAAGCAGAGTGATGATCTTCCCAGCAAAATGCTGTGCTAACTGTTCACCTAGTCTCCAGTGTCCAACTCTTCTCCATTAATTGGATGATCAATGAATAATCATTATGTTCATTTGTCCTGCAAATCCACAACTGGTTCCTTAAAGGGACCCTGCTTTAATTGTCTTTCAAGTCCACTTAAGAACTTATCAGGAAGTAATTAGGAAATAATTTTATGGACAGGAACAAAATAGCATGGAAGATTGAGAGAGAAAAAAACAATCTCTTGTCACAATCATATTTGCAGAGGTAAAACACAAAGTAGCATCTTCTGTTCTTAGTTTTAAAGATAACTGTATGCTTTATAGGGACACGGTGGCTCAGTGGCTAGGACGCTGAGAGTTCGGCAGTTCGAATCCCTAGCACCGCATAATGGAGTAAGCTCCCGTTACTTGTCCTAGCTTCTGCCAACCAACAGTTCGAAAGCATGTAAAAAATGCAAGTAGAAAAATAGGGACCACTTTGGTGGGAAGGTAACAGTGTGCTGTGCACCTTCGGCATTTAGTCATGCCGGCCACATGACCATGGAAACGTGTTCGGATGTGTTTGGCTTTGTAATGGAGATGAGCACTGCCCCCTAGAGCTGGAAACAACTAGCACGTATGTGTGAGGGGAACCTTTACCTTTATCTTATATGCTTTATGTACAACTGGATTATACAGCCCATTGTAATCATGGTTACTTTGGCACCATGGTGACTTTGACACCTACCAAGCTTCTGGCCTTTCTTTCTTTTTAAAAATTGTTTCAAACAGCAAGTCTGAGATTCTGCAAAACCAAATACAAGTCCCCAGGGCCATTTTTATTTCCACCAATGCCTCTGTGACCCAATTTGGCCTAGTGAGGCATTTTGAGAAAAAGCCTCCACTAAATTCACTCTCCTATGAAGAGATAGGATTATTATACATTATTTTTATATATAAATGCATTTTCAATACACATTTGAGCATGCAGTGCCTTAAGGATGTCAGGATTTTGCCTGCACATGATTATAGCCGTAGTCTGATCTGGGCACTTAGAAAGTTTTTAAGTTATACATGCGTATTCTTGCTCAAGTGTGGATAATGTATGCAGACTCAATCCACGGAGAAAAATGTATTTCTAGTTCAGGAAAAATGCTGTCAAAGCCCTATAAACATGGAAAATGGAGCTACAGCCCAAACGCCCCTCCTTCCTACAGTGCTGAATGAGTATTTATCAATTACACATGCAAACATAAACAGATATCTAAATGAGCCTCTGTAACTGGGTGAAAATGGAAGCCTTATAAATTTTCAAATCCACTTGAGTCAAGTGAAATTTCCTTTCTTGTTTTCTAAGTGATTCATTAATGCTTTTAAACTTGGCTTTAACTTATCAAACCTTTAAACACCTGGGCATCAGTTCCACTCTTACATAATTATCAGCTTACCTTATTTTACCTCTTGAGCTGTGTTTACCAATATTCTAATCAAAACTTTGTATGTGTGCATATGTTGAAAAGAGTTGATCAACACACCAGTAATTTGCTGAAGTTTAGTCTGTGAGGAATGAGCTATAAACAAAGCAAAGGTCTTTTGTTTTAGCCAGGAAAATTAAAAAAAAAAAATTCTTACTCTTAATCTCAGCGTTCAACACAACCTTGTAACATGGTTAATCTTTTTTTTTCTTTGTATAGCTACTGAAACAAATTTTATAAAATTGACAATGCTGATCCTTTATTTTCCTTTATTTATTTCTTAGAGATCATTTCAGATGTGGTATTCAGCAGGTTTTGACCAGTTTTGGAGAACCGGTAGTGGAAATTTTGAGTAGTTCAGAGAACCGGCAAATACCATCTCTGACTGGGGATTTTACAGTATCCTTCCCCTGCCATGCCCACCAAGCCACACCCACAGAACCGGTAGTAAAAAAAAAATGAATCCCACCACTGGATCCTTTCATTGTTAGATTACCAGTTACTGATTATATTCATATCTAAACTCTTTCAACATATTTGTCCAGAATGCATGTAAGTGAATCGGTAGCGAAACATTAGTCTTATGGTGAGTTGAATGCAAACAAAGAAAAGTAATGGGATCATTTGAAAATAGACAGTATTTACAATTTTCATTTGACTGGACTTCTCTGTTTCCAGAGATGCTCTTTGAATTCAGCTCACAGAAGAAAACTATAGGAAAAGAACTTCTCCAAACCCTCAAAATAAAATCCAACAACAGCCTTTGAGCCTTTCCACATTTATTCAAGGTAAATAGTTATGCAGATAAAGACCTTACCAAGAAATGGTTGAAACAATGGCTGGAAACTAATCAAAGAGAGAAACAACCTGGAATTAAAGAGAAACTTCCTAACAGTGAGGACAATTAACCAATGGAAAAGCTTGCCTCCAGAAATCGTGAGCGCTTTTAAGAAAAGACTAGACAGTCACTTATCTGAAATGGTACACATTTTCCTGCTTGATTAGGGGGCTGGAATAGAAGACCCTTCCAGTTCTATTCTATTCTAAATGGCAACTTCCTTCAAGATACACAGTAACGTAAGAAGAAATGGAAAGGAAAGCTAGGATCTCAAGCATTTTGTTTGTCCTTCTATACATATTCCCTGAGGGGATCAACTCTTGAGTTTATTAGTTGAGTAAATCTAGAGCAAGAATTTCATATTTCATTTTTTTTTTAAATATGACTAGAATGATTTATCTAGGTGACATGACTTTAATCATTTTTAACTTCTGTTTTATACAAACAAATGTTTGCTATCTTCGTCTGTCTTCAGTTATAACTCCTGGCTTTTTCAAAGACATTGCAATAATCAATTTTATTATATCCATTTACTTTATATATTGGTTTGCTTCATTCCTCCCCACCCCAACCCTTAATATTGCCAAGTAGCAAAGATATAAATGCGGACATGAAAAATGCCCAGTTGGATTCGGGTGCTGCATTTGATTGCACAAACTGGCCCTTTTTGACCCCCAAAATAGACCTGAACCTGCAGCAAGAACATTAGGATGATGATAGTATCTTTTTTTTGCTGCTCTAAACATGCGAACTGTCCCAGATATATGAATTTCTGCTTGCTGATCAGCATCAAGAGCCAGGATGGTGCAGTGATTAGAATGCAGTATTGCAGGCTAATTCTGCCAACTGCCAGTAGTTTGATCTTCACTGGCTCAAGGTTGATTCAGCCTTCCAACCTTCTGATGTTGGTAAAATGAGGATCCAGATAGTTGGGGGCAATATGCTGATTTCTGTAAACTGCTTAGAGAGGGCTGTAAAGCAGAATAAAAGTCTAAGTACTATTGCTATTTTAAGGGAGCGGTAAGCCATGATCCTTGACTGGCTGAGTTTTGTTTCAGTACATGATATTTTTAGTATCTATCTCTAAATTCATAAATCAGTCCTTCAACCTCTTCTTTTCTTACTCTTTCTCAATTTCCAGTTTTTTTAGACATTGGGAAAATCACTGTTTTAAGAATTCTGACATTTACAATAATAACATAGAAACCTCCTTTCCTTTATAATCTTGTCTAAGATTGCAATTTTATTTCTTCCTTTGTCTTAATCATTCTATTTCTTCTGCATGCTATCCATCTCCAGCTATTGTATTCTTAAATCCAAGAAAACAAAGCCAGTACCTTCATTTTTATTTTTGCTGTCAGCTATAAGTTTACAAAGCCTATCATTATGTTTAGCCTCTTAATACCAGTATTATCCCAAATGTCTGCTTTTTAAAAATGATCCTTAGTAAACTTAACAGGCTTTCTTTCTTTTTGTTTAGTTTCTGAATCAAAACAATAGAGATATCAGAGTAAAAGGAAAATGAATTTTATTGCCAATTTTAATTGTCCTAGTGGCTCTGAATTATGTCTTTGGAACTCCTGAAATGTTTTGAGTTATCTCCAAACAATTACATAGTAGAATATATCAGCTATTCTTGAAATTCTTGAAATATTTTAATTTAGCAATAGCACTCAGACTTATATACCATTTCATAGCACTTTACAGCTCTAAGTGGTTTACAAAATCAGCATATTTCTCCCAACCATCTGGGTCCTCATTTTACTGACCCTGGAGGTGTGGAAGGCTAAATTAATCTGGCTATGGGCAGAGTTTGTCTGCAATACTGCATTCTAACTTCTGCGCCACTAGGACTGATTTAGTTAATTAGTTTCCTTTAACTAATGTATGTATGGAATCCCCCATAAGTAAATTACTAATAAACAGATTATTGGAATAGTGATATTAAGGAAATTATAACAAAAAGCAAAGCAAGGGAAAATTCTATCCATTTGATATTATTAATATATTGTCAGGGATTCTCTGCAAAACTGACCTAATTAGGAGTTTTGTTGTCACATTGCTTAGCAACTGAACAAGCAAAGGAAGCTTTTTGCTTGCATTTTGTGTGTTGTTTTTACTCTGCATTTGATCAATGTTCTGCTGCTCTACTCTGCTCCTTTCTAACCCAACCAGAAAGATATTTCAACTAGTTTATATCTGTTCAAGCTATTATTTTGTTTTCACCACTTGTGATGAATCTTTGAATAGAGCAAAGTAATGGATGTGCATCTAAGAAGCATCTTCATGGTAATCACTTAGATTATTTTGTAATGAACCAGAGAAATGCATACCATGTGTACTGAAATGTATGTATGGCAGAGAAGAGCAATTTATTTTATTTATTTGGACTCTTTAGTAATTTCAGTAGTGGCAGTGGCTTGGCATAGAACACATTGATTGATACTCCTTATACCCTCAATCTTAATAGCTGGAAGAAACATTCTTTGGTTAATAACATTCTCTTCATTTTGAGAAGATACAAAAGTCCTTGCGCAGGATTGAAAAGTGGTGTGGAAATTATCTGAGTTGTTCTACTATGACTCAATACAACTGACCCCATGTTTAACCTTCTAATATCAAAAGTCTTAGAAGATTTTATTTTGATTGAATTTGTCCCATATGTTTCAAACTTGAATTTGGTGTGTCTTATCATTTGGAAAATGCCTGCAAATATATCATAATAAAAAACCCTGTTATTGTTGTGGTATTTTTCTAATAAGTACCAAAGGTAACAGCTTTCCATGCACATAATAAATACAGAAATAAAAGCAGTTGTATAACTGTATACAGGTCTTTAAGGATTTGTTTGGTTCTTTTAAAGTTAAACCAATCCACTCCACCTATCCTTCCCTTCTTCATATGGGGATGGAAAAGCTGAAGATTTTAAATATCTGAACTTACAGAAGGAGAAGATATAGAATCCTTTTTAATAATATTTTGTAATATTGCTCTGTAGCTCAAAGAAGAGTGGAGGATGGGTTAATTTCCTGTTAAAGGGATTAAGTTGGATGGAAGATGCAACACTACATAGGTATGACATAATTCAGTTGCATGCCATCAATGGTTTAGAGAACATCTACAAAATCCTAAAGAGGGACTTTTGCATCAAGGAGTATCATCCAGATTCAGAAATACAAATAATGTCTTTAACTGAGGACTGTCACTTATTTAGCAGTTGAAAGCATACAAATGCAAGTAGATGAATAGGTACCACCTTGGGAGGAAGGTAACAGCTTTCCATATAGCTTTACTTATAACCATATTGGCCACATGACTATGGAAAATGACATCAGACAACGCTTTGTCTCTTGATCAAGAAATAGAGATGTGTACCATGGCTTAGAGTCAGATGTGACTGGACAGGGAAACCTTTACCTTTTTATCAGGAGAGGAGGGGCAATAAATGAAGACTCAAAGAAAATAAGATGTACCAGAAGTCCCCAAACAAGTAAAAGGAAAGGAACTAGGAAAAGAGAATACAGCTTGCCTTCCAAATCTTTGAAGGGACAGAGAAATCTCTGGAGGCAGAAAATATGGAAAAATGAATAGTGTATGCAGCTATTATAATAGCAACTTCCTGAAAAACTTAATATAGCAGACCTCAAATAACCTTAAGAAAGAAGATTAAAGTTTCAGCAAAAGGCAACAGGAAATGGGTGATTAGTTGATATATGATGGATGTTGATGTTATGTTAGTGTTCGAAAAGAAGGAGAATTCAAGACTTACAAAGACCCAATCAAATACAACATCCATAGGGAATATTCTAGAAGGAAAAGTGTCAAAGGATGCTCTGATGGAATCTGATTTTTTTTTCTACTGAAACTAGTCAAAGAAAGTTCAAGAGATAGTGGGATATACTATAGGTCTCAAATTAAAAACTCTAAAATAAAAGGGAGAATTTTGGACCATTCTCCTTCTCTTTCTAGATTTAATAGAAAGTCCTAAGAATCCCCCAAAATATAGTGTTATAGGAAACTAAGTCTGACCAATACTGAAAATAAATTCTTATGTAGGATAAAAATTGTCAACTGACTGGAAAATACTTGGAACAGCTAGTTATTCCTGAGAAGAAGAGGGACTCTATTCTCCACCAGTTCATTAGAATCTACTACCCAGTCATTATAGAGTGATCAAGTACTGTATCAAATCTGGACCAATTTCAAACAACTTTACTAGATAGTTTAGATGTGCTCTTTAAAACCATCAAGGGTATTAATATAGAAGGTTAAAACATATGAAGAATGGTTGTAGGAATTGGATATGTCATCTAATGAAAATAAGGACTAGGGGTGACATGAAGTTAGGGGCTGTCACAGAGGATGGGCTTAATTTTTTCTCTAAAACACCGGAAGACAGGACAAGAAATAATAGATGAAAACTCATCAAGGAAAGATCCAACCTAGAACTAATTAGAAATTTCCTGACAGTGAGAACAGTTGATCAGTGGAACAGAGAATCAGCTTGCCTTCAGATGTTTTGGATGCTTCACAGGTTTTTAAGGTTTTTAAGACGAGACTAGACAGCGACTTTCCTGGAATGGTATAGGGTCTCTTGCTTGTGCAGGATGTTAAATTAGAAGACCTTCAAGGTATCTTCTAATACGGTTATTCTATTATATGTTGTAAATACTGTTCCAATCTTATTAAGCCAACTCCCCTCCCATAAGTAGTTTTCATCAGCAAAGAAAATTGCTGATGCATTGATAAAACCTTTCATTGAGGGCAGGGGTGGGATTCTACCAGTTTGGGACAGTTTGGGTGAACCGGATGTTAAAAATTAACATCTGGTTCGCTGAACCGGTAGTTGAACCAATCGGCTTGCCCCACCTGCCCCTCTCCTCCCAGGAGTCTCTTTGGATGCAGGTAAGTGCAGGGTTTGAGCAGAGGCTCTGAGAGGGCAAAAAGTGGTCCGAACCGGATGTTCTGGAAGTTCTGGAAATAGGCCTGTTTCGGGGTTTCCAGAGGCTCTCTGGAGCTCCAGGGAGGCTGTTTTTGCCCTCCCAGAGGCCTGAAGGAAGCCTCCAGACTCTGGGGAAGGCAAAAAACAGCCAAACTGGAAATTCCAGAAGTGTGGAAATGGGTCTGTTTCTGGCTTCCAGAAGCCCTCCGGAGCC
This sequence comes from Bungarus multicinctus, assembly GCA_023653725.1. NCBI lineage: Eukaryota > Metazoa > Chordata > Lepidosauria > Squamata > Elapidae > Bungarus > Bungarus multicinctus. The sequence continues at coordinate 40,726,593 of CM042851.1, read as the reverse complement.
CCAGGGAGGTCATTCTCACCCTCCCAGAGACCCAAGGGAAGCCTCTGGACTCTGGGGAAGGCAAAAAATGGCCCTCCTGGAAGTTTCAGTAGGCCATGCCTACTGAAATATATTCCACCTAGGTTTTAATTCTTACTTTATATGTAATACTCCACCCATACTCCATACTTCAGTTTCATTGTCTTCTTTTAAATAAAAGCCATTTTTTCAGTTGATCAAGATAAATCCTTTCTGTTACATTTATAAGTATCAGGTCACCTTGTATTGATTGAAGGGTCAAGATAACCTGAATGTGTGCTTGCAAATATGAGGAATTCTTTCCAAATGCTTGGACTGGATTTATTATCTAGACTCCCCCCTCCCCCCGCTTCCTCTGGGAAGAATTAATGGAAACAGGAAATCTGCAAACATTTAAAATGGGTATGTGAGATTATTGAAAAAAAAAAGCCTTCCTACAAATAGAGCTTTTAAAAGAAAAAAATAACCTACAGGGTTTTGGACCATTATGTAGTTAACTCAAGCCACATTTTAAAGTAATTTGCACATGCATGTATTATGTGTATGTATACTGTATGACTTTGAATTAATAATGGGTTTGGGATTAGTAAATTAGAAAATTTTTAATGATATCAACAATGCTGGCATTCAATTTGTACCTTCCACCAATAGCAAAAGCAATACCACTTATATAATACTTCATAGTGCTTTACAGCCCACTTTGAGTACTTTACAGAGTCAGCATACTGCCCCCCAACAATTTGGGTCCTCATTTTACAGAACTCGGAAGGATGGTGTCAACTCATGAAACATTTCTATGGTTGTTTTAGAGTTGCCAACAGAAAGGGAGGGAGGAAACGGGTTTGAAAGAGTAGTGCGGCAGCTTGGAAATCGAAAGTGCACTCCATACATAGTTTTTCAGAGATAGCAACTAGGTGACTGAAGTTTCTACCTGTGCAAAAATCTAACTGGAGAACACAATTGATGACTCTTGGTTGTGGATGTGTCTCATTGGAGAATATGAATTATGATACATCCAGGAGGTGGGGGAAAATCAGGGTCAAGGGTGACAATGATTTATGTGTCTCAGAGTTGGCTACACACAGGCATTGCCGGACATATAAATAAATCCTTTGAAGTTTCAGAAGTTTGGCTCGAGACTCATGATTTAATTGGGATAACTGCCGGAATTTGAAATGATGCTGAGCTAAGATAATATTAATAAAAATGAATGCAATATGTGGATTGGTAAATATCTGGCCCACTTTCCTGGAGAGAGGTCAGTATCATAGTTTAGTTAATCTGTTTTCCCTACAGCTTCAAAAATGTAAAATAAAGTCTTAATTACATTTGACTTCAGGATGCAAAAATTACAAGGGAAAAGCTAGGAAGGTGAGATATCTAATGCATACAAAGTAGAGGTGCAATATTTTTTCAAAATAATAATAATAAAGCATAACATTTTGAGAGATAAATGAGTATGCTTGTTTTCAATAACAGTTAATAGTTGCTAATATAGATCAAAATTGTGTGTTTGAGCAAGTACATGGCTGTTAACTCCAAGGGGTCCCTGCAATATTATAGATGTAATAAGTGCCTAAGATTATTTTAGGATAAAGTAATGTCTGATTGGCTCTTTTAATTTTTATTAACTGTCAATGTAAATAGAAAAATGGATATGCAAATCAATTGAAGAAGAAGCAAATCCAACCTGGATGCACTTGGGAGCTGAAGGCGTTTTAAGTCCATGCTGAGGTCTTCTGCCCTCTTCCCAGTGTAATATGTTCTGTATAGAAGAAGGAACATCTTGAAAAGGCACTTATAGCATCCAGGCTTCCTTTCCTTTCCTTTCCTTTCCTTTCCTTTCCTTTCCTTTCCTTTCCTTTCCTTTCCTTTCCTTTCCTTTCCTTTCCTTTCCTTTCCTTTCCTTTCCTTTCCTTTCCTTTCCTTCCCTTCCCTTCCCTTCCCTTCCCTTCCCTTCCTTACCCTGAATAATTCTTTCCTTTAACTTTCAGGAAATTAACAAGTGGGATTTACCATTCCAAAATGGAACATTGATTAAACCATTTTTAATTACTTGTAAAGCAATTGGAAAAAATCAGTTAGTAGATTATTTATTCCTATTTATTTTAGAAAACAAATGTTTGAGAAATGTTTCCACTTATTCTAAATGCTAAGGCACCTACTTGGACTGCTCTTCTAGAAAAGAGAAATATTTACAGCAAAAGGGAAAGTAGACATGGATAAAATGCATTTATGAAACAGCTGTTTAGTTGTAGGTTGTAATTTACTTACTCGGCAAACGAGAACTTGTGATTTGGCTCTGACTTAAAATTTTTCCATATGGAAGAATATATAATGAAAGTACTTCATAACATACTCACCTACTTCCATAGATGAAAGAATGTAATAAGGGTGTTTGCTGTGACATTTTCAGGAACTGGGTACTTTTGGCATGGGTCTCTCCATGCTCAATCCAAGAAAGAAAGACCATTCATATTATGTGCAGTTCTCTCTCTGTGGAGAGGGAAAAATATAATACACCCCATTTCTAATGTCTAATGACTTCTGAAAAATGGTTCCAGTTGTCCTATCTCTAGTCTGCTCTTTCTCATAATCTTCCATGTAGCCAATTAACTACCAGTCAGAATCTAAAGCATTCAGCACCAGAACATTTCCCAGGCTCTGGCTGATGCTTAACCTGCCCCACCACCTCCAAACCACCATGTCACATTGCCAATCTATCAGCTGTGAGCTGGACATTACACAACAGCTGCAATCCATGACAAACATCCATCTTCTCCCAAGCGACACAAAGACTCTATTGACAGATACAAGCTTCAGAATGCTTTGGAATGCATCCATAATTATAATGTCATTCTTAGGGGTTTAATAGTTCTAACAGGAAAAAGCAGAGAAGGGAAGTATATAGGGGGAGCAAAACAGGCTAAGATACCCAGTGCAGTAGAAAATAATTCTTCATGTTCCTACATATTGCATAACAGAGAACAGAAGGGGAACTCATCAAATTTCTAGACAACATTAAACTGGCAGGAGTAGCCAACACCCCAGACGACAGATTCAAGATCCAGGTGGATCTCAACAGACTTGAACACTGGGCCCTATCTAACAAAATGAAATTCAACATAGATAACAATAAGGTTTTACATTTAGGCAACAGATACAGATTAGTACAGATGTAGATTAGGTTAAATGTACAGATGTAGATTAAGTTAAACCTGGCTCAATAGCAATATCTATGAGATGGATCTTGGAGTCCTAGTGGAAAATCACTTAAATATGAGCCAACAGTATATGGCAGCAGCCAAAAAACCCAGTGCAATCCTAAATTACAGTAACAAAGGAGTCAAATCAAAATTACGTGAAATATTGCTACCATTTTATAAAGCCTTAGTCAGACCACACTTTGAATCCTGCATCTAGTTTTGGTCACCATATTAAGATGTTGAGACCCTGGAAAGACTACAGAAAAGAACAACAAAGGTATTTAGAGGATTGGGGGCTAAAACATACGAATAATGGTTGCAGGAATTGGATATGGCTAGTCTAGAGAAAAGAAGGACAAGGGGTGACATAATAGCAATGTTCCAGCATTTGAAGGGTTGCCACAAGAACAGGGAGACTACCTATTTTCAAACCATCAGAAGGCAAGGCAAGAAACAATGGATAGAAACTGATCAAGGAGAGAAGCAACCTGGAATTAAGAAGAAACTTCCTAACAGTGAGGACAGTTAACCAGTGGAACAGTTTGTCTTCAAAGGTTGTGGGTGTTCCATCATTGGAGGCTTTTAAGAAGAGATTGGACAGTCACTTGTCTGAAATGTTATAGGGCATGGGTGTCAAATTGGATCACGTGATGTCATGTGATATATTGTGACATTTTTTGCCTTTGCAGAGATGGGATTGGTGTGGCCTTCATGTGATGCATCTGGCCCACGGGCTGCCAGTTGGACACTCCTGGTATAGGGTCTCCTGCTTGAGCAAGGGGTTGGACTTGATGATCTCCAAGGTTAATTAAGAACAAGTTAATTGAATTAATAAGGTTAATTGTTAATTGTTATTTTGTTAAAATGCAGGTAACAACTTGTTATGGCTTTTCCAACCCAGAGGGAGACCCAAGAACATTGAAATTGGTAGATGCAAGCTGTCTGGCAACTACACCCAAGTCTTCTTCAATATTCTCATAATCTCTCACTACTGCTTTAGTAGGAGTAATGGGAAGTTGTATTCCAAGGGATATGAAAGTGTCAGGTTGTTTGTTCCAAGAATTGGGCTTGGTGGAAGATCCATGCTCTTTCAACTAGAAAAAGAATAGAACAATTCTGTCCTTTAGTTTAGAATTAAGAAACTCAGTACTGTGGCTTAGTTTTGAAAAGAACGAGTAGGGTGCAGCTGGTAATGATATCTGAGCAGAAAGCAGGCTGCCCGAAAGTGTTTGAGGATCCTTTTAATGCTTTTCAAACAATGCGTGCTGTTTCTTCTACTACAGTGACAAGAAGAATGTACCAGAAAGTACCAATGTTAAACTTCTTATGAACAATCATAGGATCAAAAAGTTGAAAGGGAACTTGGCGGTCTTGTCCAACCTCCTGCCCAAGCCAGGAGTTTTTCTACCATCCCGGATAACTGGTTGTCCAATATTTTATTGAAAATCTCCAGCGATGGAGCACACATAACTCCAGGAGGCAAGATGCTCTATTGTAATCATTCTTATTGTCAGGATTTGCAAATTAAATGTGGTTCTCAAGTCAGTTTTGGAACCATGGTTATCCTGAGTCCTGAAATGGATTATGCTACCATAGACAAAACCAGGGAAGAAACATTTATCTCTCTCCATCTCCTGGTAAAGACAGTGGAATGCTCCTCAGATTAACCCAGAGTAACCCAGTAAGTAACCCCTTTGAGGATTGTTCAAAACTAATGAGTTGGCTTCAATTCAATGCTTAGATTAAGGAACTGAAGATCTGTGTTTTATCCCTGATCAATACAGTTTAGATTTAGCTGCCAAGAGTGTTATATGAACAGGCAAGTACATGCTTGGCAATAGTTAGGTCTGGCGTTTGTTGGAACAAAAACAAACACATTTGCAATACTGTCATCTCAATAAAATTGAAAGAGGGAAGGGAAGGGAAAGGGAGGGAAGGGAAGGGTTTGGGATATAATAAATAAGAAATCTGAGATGTTGCAACTCATTTAAAATGTACATTGCTACTTCAGCCTAACCCATTAAGTTTTCTGAGCCTGTGGTATTTGGCATAATTTCTTCTGTTCTTTTGATAAGTACCTAAACAGGATGTCCTTGTAAATTAAATGAAAAACAGCTCTGGAAAGTTTCCTCCCTCAGGAATAAGTATTAAGATTGGCAGATTATTTAAATGGAAATATACAGGAATGTACTTTAGCTAGCGCTGGAGAATGATTCCTGCAGATATTACTGAAGTAGTTTCATACAGTCCCACTGGAGTGAGTCAATTTTAATGGGCTTGGGAATAATACTTTTAGCCAAATGGTTTTGCAAGTTCTAAAGTCCTAAGAAGTAAAATGTAAAAAATGCAAGCAACTTCCTTCTTCCTATAAATCCTTCCATTCCCCACCATTCAGTCAGAACTGAAGAAGCTTCTTGAATGAGAAGCAAAACATTTTCAAAGAAGAAACAAAATCCATTTGCTTTTTGAAAAACTCCTTATTTATTTATGTAAAGATTGCACCACAATCAGACCATACTTTGTATCTTTGATAGTGCAAGGAGAATAAAAATCCATAATGGGATTAAAACCAATTAAAGCCACAAAAATAACAGTAATAACATAACACCTAGATCAACACCTTCAAAAACAAATAAATATGACCATAAAGCTAAAAGGAACATGTATGATTGCATTGGGTAGCTGTTCTGAAGAAGCTGCCATATTAAAACAGCGGCTTCTAGCTTTACCTCAAGAATCATCTCAGAAATATGCAACTATAAGTAACTTCTCCCTAGATGTTGCAACAGTTGGGATGACCCTGGTTGGAAAATACATCCTGGGGCTGGGCCATAAAATGCTTTGTAAGTCAACAACAGAGCCTTCAACTCTGCCCATAAATCGATTGGTAACTAATGCAAGAGCCTCAGCCTTGGAGTCATATGTTCTCAATCATGTTCCCAATAATGAAGGCCAATGATTACAGAGTGCTTTAGACCTGTTGTGGTTGATGAATGATTTATAAAGCAAGCCCCTGTAAAGCACATGTTTGTAATCCACGTAGTAGTGATTAGGGCATGAGTAGCTAAGTCCTACTTCTGCGGGTATATACCTTTTGATATCCCACATATCAGGGGCCACCTGGGCAATATATCCTTTATATCTCATATATATGCAGGTCTTGGCATGTTCAGGTCTTTTCCCATGTAAGATTGAGAGTATCGTGGTGATGTTTTGATGAGGTCCCACTTGCCATCTTCAGGCTGGTGTTTTTGGCTTCGTGCTTGTGAGAGCAAAGTGTGATCGGAGCTGCCATCTCTCTATAAAGAAAGAAACCGAGACACAGAACAGGACAATGGTATCGCCCTCCTCCCCTACATCAGAGGCACCACAGATAAAATCAGCAAAATTCTCCACAAAATTCCTGCAAGAAACCTGTTTTTCCTTGAAAAGAAGCATGAGAGATAACAAGAATAATCTAACTAAAGTAGAAGAGGAGAGGGTAGCTAAATTCCACAGAAACAAAGCTTAATTACTGCATTTACACAATGGGGTGCCGTTTGTAGAACATCAAATATTGATTACAAAATTCTTTCTCAGCAGATACACTGGTTTCATAAAGAGATTACCAGTAATTTGCAAATGAAGGCAAGTATGTGTGTCCCAAGATAATGTCTATTAAGATTCTCAGTCATTCAGGACATGGTTGTCCCAAAGGTGCTTTCGCTTCTCATCCAAGAATGGATGAGAAGCAAAACATCCCATGAGAAATACAAGAAAGTCCAGTTGCCTTTTAGAAAAAACACCTTTGTCCCAAGATAATGTTGAAGAATCCAATCTGAGTCGGTCACCAGGGCCAATGATTTATTCTTCCAAGTTTTGGGGCTTGTGCTGGAATCCAGTATCAGGGAATTTCTCCCTCTCCATAATGTGACCGACTCAGATTGGATCCTGCAAGATTAATTTGCATTCTTAAAAATGGGACATTCATAAACACTTAGGGGCTAACAGGTAAGGTCCCTCCCATTGTAATCCAAATAACAGATGACTATCATTTATAACATATGTGAACCTTTTTCAGAACAAATGGTACTTAGCAGCCTCAAAAAAGAGAGTTAGGCCAAGCAAATTATTGTTCCTGGGACTGCCAATGTATTTAACAGTTCAGCAGACTTCATCTATTCTTTTAAAGACCTCTAAATCAAAGATATAAAACAAAAGTATAAAGATGGCAAGAATTGGGTCTATTTTTATAAAAGATTGTAAAGTAATGCTATCATTAATTTATATTAGACTGTAATCACATTGTCTCATATACATGTGGAATTTCTACTTATAAGAGCACATAAATTTCATATTTACTGTCTTTTTTTTAAGGAAAATAAAATTTTGCTGTGGCTAAAAGCCAAATGACTACTTTAGATTTTTCCAAGTTTTTCAGCAGCAGGATATAGGGGCAGCAGAAGACCTCCTGCTCTCTCTTTCTTTCTCTGTTTTAAACGTGTTTTGTGAAGTTGGAGAAACATAACTCCTAAATCCCATGGGCATGCAGAACTCATGGTGTGTTTTTTTGGATACATGTTTTGTGAACCACATCCTAAAGGCAGCTGCCTCGTGAACTAGTAATTTACTGTTCAACTATCAAGCAGGGACAGACAAATCTGTCAACTCTGGTTTCTAATTCTTCTTCCTTTATGAATGGTTTGTTTTCAACACATTTTGGGATCAGAAAATAAAAAATTGTACATATTTTTCGTAAAAAAAAAAAAGCTCTTGCTGAATCATTAGGCATATCGCAATATGGGTGCAGCTCAAGAACACATCAACATAGAATTCTGATTATCCTCCAAGACCATTAAACGTCAAGGATTCTCCCTTCACAGAAAGACTGCACCAACATCTCCACATGAGTGTTTTTATTATGAATCAGAATCAGATTAGAGCTGGAAGGGACCTTAGAGGTCTTCTAGTCCAACTCCTTGCTCAAGCAACAGGCCTTTACAGAAGTTACAGATTAACAGAGTTGGAAGGGACCTTATAGGTCATCTAGTCCAATCCCCTGCCCAAGCAGACCCTACACCATTTTTGACAGATGGCAGTCCAGTCTCTTCTTGAAAGCCTCCAGTGATGAAGCTCCCACAATTTCTGAGGACAGCTGTTCCATTGGTTGATTGCTCTCATTGTCAGAAAGTTTCTCTTATTTGTTCAGTTTCTATCCATTATTCCTTGACTGGCCTTCAAGTGCTTTGGAAAATAACTTATACCATTATATCTTATACCATTTCAAACAAGTGACTGTCCAGTATTTTCTTAAAAACTTCCAGTTGATGAAACACCCACAATTTCTGAAGGCAAGCTGTTCCACTGGTTACTTGTCCTCACAATTAGGAATTTTCACCTCAATTCCAGGTTGCTTCTCTCTTTGATTAGCTTCCATCCATTGTTTCTTGTCTTGCTTTCTGTCAATTTGAAACAATAGTGGGATTCAAATTCTTTTACTACCGGTTCTGTGGGTGTGGCTTGGTGGGCGTGGCATGGCTTGGTGGGCATGGCTTGGTGGGTATGGTGGGGGAAGTATACTGTAAAATCTCCATTCCCACCCCACTCCTAGGGGAAGGATACTGTAAAATCCCTATTCCCTCCCCACCCCACTAACCTGCTTTCCAGTTCTGCTCTCCCGTGTAGGGTAACAAAAGAAGACCCAGCCGATCAGCTGGGACTCAGGAGGAAGAGAATAGATGGGGGCAGGGCCAGTCAGAGGTGGTATTCCGAACTACTCAAAATTTCCGCTACCGGTTCTCCAGAACTGGTCAAAACCTGCTGAATACCACCTCTGGTTTGAAAATAGGTTGACTCCCTCTTCTTGTGGCACCCTTCAAATGCTGGAACATAGCTATTATGTCATCCCTTGTCCTTCTTTTCTCTAAACTAGCCATATCCAATTCCCTTAATCATCTTAGTTGTTCTTCTCTGCACTTTTTCCAAAGTCAACAATACTTTAATTTTTGGACAGGGAAGGTCAAAGTGGATGAGGCAAGAGTTCAAAGTAGTTCAGCCCATATTAAACATGTTGATAAGATCATGATCTTCCTAGGTTTTAGTGAAAGTGGTTCTGAACTTTTTCTCCCCCTCCTCCCCCCAAAAAACACAATAATAAATTTATTTTAGGGTACACTGCAATTAGTTTCCATCTCAGGATAATGAAAGACAAAGCTATTGATTTGGGGGAGTATACGCAGTTGGAAATAAGTTTGAAGATTATCTGAGGGCCAAGTTTTTCTTTTGATAATCTGCCTCTTTGAATTGTAGGTTACAAACAATTAAGCAGGTTTATCTACTGAATATATGTACCTAAGATACAAATCCTACTTCTTGAAAACAAAAGCGACCTTCAATGAACTTTGATGAACTTTTGAAAATTGGGTTGCCTTGGTGTTCACTCAATTACCATATAAATATAATAACATTGGTCTTACTTTATTTAATACTGATACTATCAAAGAATATTACTCTAAACTTTGCCCCCATGTCTGAATTCTTTCTCCCCTCATTCAACTAAAGTTCAAATCCATGCCTTTAATTTGTGTTCATCATGTTCTCTGTGAATCCAGGTTAATGTTCAGTTGGTTTGTCAAGCTCAATTATGTCTTGATTCAAAATAGAAGATTGGTAGTGCTATTTTAAAGTATAGCCATTATGATAATCCCTCTTAGAGTAAGTAGTTTTATGCAAACTGCAAAACTATTTCTTAGTCCCCATAAACCAACTGAATTAACTAGAAATTAAAATTGCACTGCTAACAATAAAAAGTTGCGCTATTTAGCAATGCCTTAAATTAAATGTAGGAAAATATATAAGAAATCCCACTTGAAGATTAGCAGGACTAAAAGCCCCATTTGAAAAGTTAGATACTGTATACCTCTCGATAAACATTACGTTGCTAAGTACAAAACCTCAGACAAATTCTTGTTTATCAGGATTTTAATCCAACGGTTTACCAGATGTACAGTGAAATGTGCAGAAGGGAGGAAGAGAGTTGAGTTTTCACCGGAAGTTTAACAAAAGCATGTAGGGATTACTTCAGAATACGAAATCTGTGAAATGAATTGTACCTTCACTTTGGGGAGCTTGTCTTGTTTAATTGATATTACATGAGGTAGACCAGCTTTTGAGTGGATTACGGGAAGAGAGATCTGGTGAAATAAACTTGACTTTCGCAATCAGCATTATCCTGCAAACCAGTCAGTCAGTATTATGCATCTGTTCTGGGTATCTGATTGTTCTGACTGGTATGGTCAAGCCGGAAGGCAAAGTCTGAAAGGCCAGTGAAACAGAACTACTCATTCATTTGATGATGGATGCACAGATGTTTTCCTCCCTTAGGGAGGATGGAGGGAGGAGGGAAGAACAAAAGAGATAATAGCATACCATGTCAGCAGCTTTCCCCAGGAACTGCAAAAGTGATTCGCTATTATCAGGGGAGACAGAGAGATAATGGATTTGGAAGCTTCGCTCCACACACAGGAAGTGGAGTCCTGGGAATGCTAGCAGAAAAAGAAGAGAGAAGCGAAAGAATATTATCGGCAATGTTTCTGGAAGCAGAAAGGAACAATAGATGCATATGAGCTTAGAATTCAGCTTTTAGAAGTTTGGCTTCTTTTGGATGAGATGAATATGAAATGGGAGAAGCAGGAGGGGCTGGGCTGCCTTTCTTCCAAGACTTACAAGCTAGGGCAGGCTGCTAGACACCGGGTTTTTTTTTTTTTTAACAGATATCTGAGGTAAATACGTGGCTGCTATTCATGTAATTCACAAAACTTATTAAACCTTAGTTGAAATGCAGCCTAAAAGTTTCACTTCACAATGGCAGATTGTCTTTCCTTTTTCTTTTTCAGAACATAGGAATATCCATACCTACAATCTAACACATGAGGAAAACTGCTACTTCCTATATTAGGCGGAGTCCAGTGACACAGAAATATTTAAAGAAATGAAATGAAAAAGAGTAAATTGACTCTAATTCTCATTTCAATGCAATGGTTCAAAAGTTCCAGCAGAGAAGAATGAAGTATCATCTAAATTGAAAAAGAAAAGAAAAGAGTGAAGAACTATAACTTAGCAGACACATCTGCAGGGAGGTCAAAAAAAGTCAAAATGGTGTCTGACTATACAGTTGAGGCCCAATCCTTTTTTACAAGGGTCACAGCATAGATAAAAAATGTAATGAGGCTATAATTACACAACTGTGGTCAACTTCTTGGCATTTTTTTACTTCCTTCTTAGAATCCTTCCTTCCTTCCCTTCCTCCCTCCCTCTATAAGTGAGTGAGTAAGTAAGTAAGTGAGTGAGTGAGTGAGTGAGTGAGTGAGTGAGTGAGTGAGTGAGTAAGTAAGTAAGCAAGTAAGTAAACAGGCTTTAAAACCATAAAGAGTTTTGAGGGAATAACAATGGAGACATGAACAGCATGTCTTTATATTTCTCAGTTGGAACTATAACAATCGGTGGGAAATGGCAGAGTAAAATAGGTTTCAAAGAAAAAACAGTGTTTAAGTTCATAGTGAGGAAACTTGTGGGGGGGGATTTAACAATGAATCAGCATGTATAGTGTGACTGTTAATAGGCAGAACAGATCCAAAGGATCTTTTGGATAACTGGGGCAAGGGGCACCGATTATACAACTTAACTTTTAACTGACCAAAACTCAGAAAGTTTCTAGAGCAGAAATTGGATATGAGCTTGTGTTCCATCATTTTGCTCCAGCATCTTAAGCATTACAATATTTTTTTTTTGACAAGGACTGACTTACATATCATTTCTTGATCTCTACAACAGGATGTACAGGCACTCTTTGACTTACTACAGTTTGTTTACTTATAAAAGCACTGGAAAAAGTGATTTATGACCCTTTTTCACATTTATGACCATTGTAGCATCTCCAAGGTCATGTGATCAAAATGGCAACTGACTCATGTTTATGACGATTGCTGTGTGATCTGAAGTCATGTCATCACCTGTTGCAATCTTCAGGTTGAGCAAAGTCAATGGGAGGAAACCAGATTCACTTAACAACCATGTTACTAACTTAACAACAGCAGTGATTCACTTAACAACAGGTGGCAAGAAAAATCGTAAAATGGGACAAAATTCACTTAACAACTGCCTTGTTTAGCAATGGAAATTTTGGACTCAATAGTAGTCATAGTGTATGAAGTTAGCACCCACACCTCTCCTAGAAAATTGAAATATTCTAGGAAATATTAAAAAGGCAGAATGTTTCCCCTAAAAAGAGTAGAAACTCAGAAGCAGAAACTCACCTCAGAAGTAGACGCTCACCCCCACCTTTGTTAATGGGTGGGCCATTAAGGCCTGGGCCAGAATACTTTACATAACAAAGATCTCCAGGTAAAGCTATAGCAATTGCTCAAAAGCCCTTTCATCATCCAGCAAGGCTCAACCAAGCCTGGAACTCAGGACAGCCTACAGGATTGCCCCTGCATGGCCTCATGAGAGTCTGACAATCAATCAGAATACAAGCTCCGATTCAAATCCCAACAAAGGTTATAAAACCCAGGCACTCTCAGCATATCAGTCCTTCCTTCTCTTTTCCTTCACCTTGGAGCATGTGATCATCCTTCTTTGGAGCTCCAGGCCATGTGATCCTGATGTCCACCATTAAACCTTCCAAACAGCCTCCATGTTTCCAGTGTCTTTTTCCCCACTTGGAACTGAACCCAGAAGGATATTTCTATCAACGATAGGTTGAGGATTACCCGTATTAACAGATGGAAGATTAAGGATACTAAGCAGGTTCATCACACAGTGGACTTTAGAAGGGTATTGAATAGATTTCCAAGAAGGAAATTCAAACACATCAATCCATTATCTTCCAGGTATTATTTACAATACTTACTTAGTAGGCCTATCATATCTGGGCTGCAAAAATCCAGAGAATTCCTTAGATGGCAGCAAAGGTATGCAGAAAATTCCATTCCTTGCTGTCTAGTGCTCCTCTGGATTTTTGCAGTGCAGATCTGGGATGCCAACAATTAGCGTAGCCAAGGTATGGATTCCCGAGAGATACTCATTTGGCAGGTCCAGATGTTTCCTTTGCTTAAAGGAATGGTCTTGCAAGTGAGGAAGGAAGACTGAATTTGTTGCAGATGTTCAGGTTCTAAATTTAAACAGATAAAGAAGTCCTTATCCAGTTCAAATAAAGTAGGATAACCTGACTGGTATCTACAGCTCTGTCCTCTAAGAAAGGAAATCCCCAAGAGACAGGAGAATGGAGGGAAGCTGCCATTGCTGCACAGCATCTGTTGTTTAAAGGAATTAAATGAACAAATGAATGAGAGACAGCTAGTTCTAAAGCGCTAATAGCAATAGCACTTAGAGTTATATATCACTTCACAGTGCTTTACGTCCCTCTCTAACCAGTTTACAGAGTCAGCATATGGCCCCCAACAATCTGGGTCCTCATTTTACCTACCTTGGAAGGATGGAGGGCAGAACCAACCGTGAGTCGGTGAGACTAAAACTTTGGAAATGCTGGCAATTGACAGTCAGCAGAATTAGCCTGCAATACTGCAGTACTGCATTCTAACCACAATGCCACCACTAGAAGCTAGAAAACAGGAGACTGTGAGTTCAAGTCCTATCTTAGACATGAAAGCCAGCTGGGTGACTTTGAGCCAGTTACACACACACACACACACACACACACACACACACACACACACACTCTCTGAACCCACCTCACAGGGTTGTTGTGGGAAAAATAGAAGGTATGTTAGATATACTCCCTTTGAGTTATTTGTGAAAATAATAGAGGCAGGAGAAGGGAGAAAGGAAGGAAGGAAGGAAGGAAGGAAGGAAGGAAGGAAGGAAGGAAGGAAGGAAGGAAGGAAGGAGGGAGGGAGGGAGGGAGGGAAGGAAGGAAGGAAGGAAGGAAGGAAGAAAGGAAGGAAGGAATTGATTTACTTTGCCTCATTGGAAGACTATTCCTGATTTGATCAATGGCCAGGAGTAGGTAAAACCCTCGCCACCAGTTGAGTTGGTTAACATTTTATTAGTGTTCAGGAAATCATAAAGTAATATTTTCCTTTAATTATCATCCATCTACAATACATGGCCAAATAATCATTGCATAATTTTCTATTTAAATGAGAACCCTTTGGCTATCTTGAGCCTTACTTTACAGGGAAATCAGGTTATGCCATATTTTATGAAACACAAAGTTCGTGATGACTTTGAAAAGTTTGTACTGCAGACTTCAAACATACATTTTGTTTTAATTTTTTTAAATTTACTTTCAGAAGTTAGCATTATGGACGTAGATATAGAAGCTAAAGATACAGCTTTAGATATACAGTATAGCTGTAGTTATAGATATGGATACACCCACCATCTTACTAGTGCTATGTATTTCTTATGCCTTATTTTCTTTCTTCCATAGGCTCTTTTATACAGGTAGTCCTTGACTTATAACCAAGATTGGGACCAGAATTTCCATCGCTAAGTGAGTTGTTAAGTTGTTAAGTGAGTCATGTCTGATTTTCTAACCTTTCTCCTCACTTTACACTGCAGTTATAAAATTAATCGTGCAGTTGTTAAGAAAAATTGGCTTGCCCCATTGACTTTGCTTGTCAAAAGCTGTGCAGAAAGATAACCAAGGGTGATCATATGATCCCAGGAAAGTGCAACCATTGTACATACGACCACAGGGATGCTGCAATGGTCAGAAGTGTGAAGACAAGTTGTCAGTCATTTTTTTCAGTGCTGTTTTAACCTTGAACCATTGCTAAATGAATGGTTGAAAGTCAAATATTCATACCACACAGCAAATTGAGTATTTTCCTTCCTCACTAAATTCCTTCCCCTACAGCAGGGACATCAAATTTGATTTCATTGAGGGCCACATCAAGGTTGTGTTTGACCTTGGGGGGGCTAGATGTGTGTGGCCAGGTGGCATGTTGGGGGGGAGTGCTGGCCTACTTGACATCACTCGAGGCTCCATTTTCGACAGCCTCCTGCAGCCCTCTGCCAGCAAAAATGAAGGAGGGCAGACATTGTCCTCCCAGGCTCTGTTTTCAGCCATGACGGCCTCCTGTAGCCCTCTGCTAGCAAAAATGGAGCTCAGGGAGGATGCACGTGGCCTGCCCAGGCTCTGTTTTTGGCTGTGATGGTGTCCTGCAGCCCTCTGTCAGGGAAAACTGAGCTCCCCAAGCTCCATTTTTGTTTTAAATTCTGGTGATTCTCCCAACCAATATGGATTTTGAAAGAAGAAGGCAATATCTGGAAAACACCTAAGTGATGAAACCAAGTTTAACCTATTTCTTGATTTCAGAATATTATTTTACATTGAGAGTCAGTCTGCAGTAGTGATTAGGGCAGTAGACTGGAAGACTGGGAGTTCTAGTCTCACCTTGGTGACCTTGGGCTAGTGACTTTATCTCAGCCCTAGGAAGGAGGCAATGGCAAACCACTTCTGAAAATCTTGGCCAAGAAAACCTCAGAGTCATCTCCTGGTAGTCTCCAAGAATCAGACCAGAAGTGGTATTCAGCAGGTTCTGACCAGTTCTGGAGAACCAGTAGTAAAAATTTTGAGTAGTTCGGAGAACTGGCAAATACCACCTCTGACTGGCTCCATCCTCATCTATTCTCTGCCTCCCGAGTCCTAGCTGATCAGATGGGTCTTCCTTTGTTGCCCTGCACAGGAGAAAAGATCTGGAAAGCAGGTTAGTGGGGTGGGGAGGGAATGGGTATTTTGCAGTAACCTTTTTTTTAAAAAAAATTAATCCCACCACTGAATCAGACACATTTGAATGGAAATAAACTAATTCCAGTAACAAATGGCCTATATTTTGTTCAGAATCCTCTCCTAACAGTGTTTACTGGAATACTGTAGCAACTTTCTACATTATTTTTTTTAAAATCCATTAATTTTAAAAACTGTGGTGGTGCAGTGGTTAGAATGCAGTATTGGAGGCTGACTCTGCCCACTGTCAGGAGTTTGATCCTAACCGGCTCAAAGTTGACTCAGCCTTCCATCCTTCCGAGGTCTGTAAAATGAGGATCCAGATTGTTGGGGGCAATATGCTGACTCTGTAAAACCGCTTAGAGAGGGCTGTAAAACACTATGAAGCGGTATATAAGTCTAAGTGCTACTGCTAATTTTCAGTAAGAAATTAAATAAAAAGATTCCATTTCCTTGCATTTCCACTTGTGTATTCTCTGATTTAAAACTGGGGTTCACAAGAAGTTGTCCGTTCTTTTTTTGTTTTCATAATTGAGATTGGATACTGAAAGGAAGGCTGTTGACATAAGCTGGCATTGACCTTCTAAATGAAAAGTCATATTAGAAAGGTGGCTTAATGAAGTTTGCATAGAAGTAGCATGAGATAACAGGCACAGGGACAGATGATCAGCTATGACATTGTAAAGAAAAAGGTCAAATTCGTGCAATATTGAACAGAAGTCCCCTGAACTTGGGTAAGCATTTGCTCTAGAGAGTAAAATTCTGTGCTGCTTTTTTTTTTAAAGAAAAAAATTGGTTCTATGTAACACCTGGCCGATGAATAGACGTTTCAGCTGGTAATTAAGATACTATAGGGCAGCAGCAAGATTTCAGGAGTGGGGTTATGAAGTGGTGCTCTTAAAATCAATTATCACCAACAGCCTCCACCTGCCACAACATGGCTTCCTTTGAATTTCCTTATTGTGTAGTTGAAAAAGTTGGATTCTTCTTCTTCTTTTAAAAACTGGATTTTCACTGAATTACATCAGGCAAATTTTTGCTGGATTCAGGGGAGAACCTTCTTCCAATGCAGTTACTCAATATCACATTACAAGTTTTCAAAATAAATCTATGTTTTAAGTCAATGAATAACGAGGCATTTAAAGGAAATTGTGACTGCCCCCCCACCTCCTAAACTCTTTTCCCATGTCCAAAGAACTTAGCATTCGGCGACAACTCAAAAGGGATTTATTTAAGCCTCAAATAAGTATTTTTTAGAGTCTTAATTAGAGGAAGTGTTTGAGCTGTTGGATTCAGATGCCAAAAAAGGATTCGTTTAGGACCAGAACGAAATCTTTCCTGTTCTCAAATTAGCCCTTTCAAAATACTTTGAATGGAAACTGGGAGAATTGTAAAAAGAAAAAAAAATCATGCTTATTTTATGTTTAAACTTGTCCTGGAGTATTGTTATCATGGCCTAAGGAGGCTGAATGATTTCAGCAATAACTCATTGTTCGGATACTTTTAAACAAACCACTAAATAGTAGGTGTACTTCTCTGTGAAAATTTTTTTTGCTGCCTTTTTGATTTCTGAATCTTTGCCACTAATATTATCACAGCTTCCTGTGGTTCCTCCTGATAAAAAAGGGACTTTGAACTGTAGGAATTTAGCACCCACCCCTTTCCTTGAAAAATGAAATATCCTAGGAAATATTAAAAAGGCAGAATATTTCTCCTAGAAAGAAAAGTAGAAATTCAAAGAGGCAGAAACTCAGCCCTCCCACCTTTGCTAATAGACCATTACTCCAGCCTGGGTCAGCCTATTTTACATAACAAAGATCTGCTCCAGGTAGAGCTATAGTAGGAATTGCCCGAAGCCCTTTCATTACATTATCATCCAGCAAGGCTCAACCAAGCCTGGGACTCAGGACAGCCTATAAAGTTGCCCTGCCTGGCCCCATGGGAGTCTGACAATCAATCAGAATTCAAGTTCAAATTCAAATCCCAACAAAGGTTATAATACCCAGGCACTCTCAGCATATCAGCCCTTCTTTTTTCACCCAAGGCATGTGATCCTGTCCACCATTAAACCATCTTTCCAAGCAGTCACCATGTTTCCAGTGTCTTTCTTCCCCACTTGGAACTGAACCCAGAAGGATAATTCTTCCAATAGAACAAATCACACTAAATTTTGAATTCCGTTTCATTTATTTCATAAACAATAACATTCTATTTTTGCCCATCTGAAAAGTAATTATCTTCTTGTTCAGTTAATTCAATTAGAAGGATAACCAAGGCCAATTGTGTGAGTAATTCATTAGACAGGCATGATTTTGGTCAGCCTTGAATAAATTTCTCAGACTCAGATAAATTTATTTATTTATTTATTATTTATTTATTAGTTAGACTTATATACCGCCCCCTCTCCCAAAGGGACTCGGGGCGGTGAACAGCCAAGATAAAAAATACACATACGGAACACATGTACAATATGACAATATTAAAAATTAAAAGAATTAAATACAGTTTGGCTCTAATTAAAAATTTAAAACAAAAAGTTAAAAGAGATTAAGAACCAGGTTAAAATTTAAAAACCCCTAGGCCAGTCCGGCTTGCCGAAATAGATGAGTTTTAAGTAAACGATGGAAGGTCATGAGATCAGGGACGGCCCTCACCTCCGGGGGTAATTCATTCCAGAGAGGGGGTGCTCCCAATGAGAAGGCCCGCATCCTCGGGGTCGCCAGCCATCTAGCCAGCAGCACCCTGAGGAGACCGACTCTATGGGAGCGTACCGGTCGGTGGGAAGCCGATGATGGCAGGAGGCGGTCTCGCAGGTATCCCGGTCCCGAGCCATGGAGTGCTTTAAAGATAATAACCAAAACTTTGAAGCGCACCCGGAGGGCCACCGGGAACCAATGCAGCATGCGCAGAAGTGACGTAACATGGGAGCCCCGAGGAGCTCCCATTACCACCCTCGTGGTCGCATTCTGCACCAACTGGAGCCTCCGGATACTCTTCAAAGGCAGCCCCATGTAGAGACCATTGGCATAGTCTAGGCGGGAGGTCACCAGGGCGGAGGTGACCGTGCGAAGCGCATCCCGATCCAGAAAAGGCCGCAACTGGTAGATCCTACGGACCTGACCAAAAGCCCCCCTGGCGACGGCCGCCACATGGTCTTCCAATGACAGCCACACATCCAGGAGGACACCCAGATTGCGGGCCCTCTCTGTGGGGGCAAGAATTTCCCCCCCCCACAACCAGCGATGGAACCAGCTCGCTGTACCAGGGTGCCGGGAAGCACAGCCACTCAGTCTTAGATGGGTTGAGCTGAAGCCTGTTTCATTCCATCCAACACCGCACGGCCTCCAGGCACCGGGTCATCACTTCGACGGCTTCATCGGGGTGGCCTGGGGTAGAAATGTACAGCTGAGTGTCATCAGCGTACTGATGGAACTCTACCCCAAAGCCATGGATGATCTCACCCAGCGGCTTCATATAAATGTTGAACAGAAGGGGCGAGAGCACTGATCCCTGAGGCACCCCGCAAACCAGGGGCCGACCTCTGCCCCCCTGCCAACACAAATTGCGGGCGGTCAGAGAGGAAGGAGGAGAACCACCGGATAACAGTGCCTCTGACTCCCAACCCCTCCAGCTGCTGCAATAAGATACTGCGGTCGACAGTATCGAAAGCCACAGAGAGATCTAAGAGGACCAGGACAGAGGAATAGCCTCTGTCACGGGCCCTCCAGAGATCATCCACCAATGCGACCAATGCCGTCTTTATTTATTTATTTATTTATTTATTCGAACTTTTATACCGCTCCCTCTCCCAAAAAGGGACTCGGGGCAGTGTACAGCCTACTAAAAACACATAACTGACATCAAGAATAAATATAATTTAAATACAGTTTAAAAATATATTAAATACATAGGTCCGGCTGTATCCCATCCAATTGAAAATTTAGAAATGTAAAATCAGGGATTAAATTAAAAGTTAAAAATATAAAATTTAACAGTTAAGACCCAATTAAATTTAAAACCCGAACCCATTACTGGGCCAGGCCAGCCTGTCTAAAAAATAGGGTTTTCACCGCGCGCCGGAAGGTCAGGATATCTGTCATGGCCCGTATCTCCGGGGGGAGATCGTTCCATAGGGAGGGAGCTCCCACAGAGAAAGCCCGAACTCTTGGGGCCGTCAGCCGACAACGATCAGACGGCGGCACCCCAAGCAGGGCAACCCTGTGAGAGCATACTGGGCGGCGGGAGGTTGATGATGGCAGTAGGCAGTCCCGTAAGTACCCAGGTCCCAAGCCATGGAGCACTTTAAATACCATCAGTACCACCTTGAATTGAATCCAGAAGGCCACAGGAAGCCAGTGCAGCCTGCGGAGAAGCGGTGTTACGTGGGAGCTCCGAGGGGCACCCACAATCACCCGCGCGGCTGCATTCTGGACCAACTGCAACCTCCGGAGACTCTTCAAGGGGAGCCCCATGTAGAGAGCATTGCAATAGTCCAGGCGGGAGATAACGAGGGCAGAAGTGACTGTGCGAAGTGCGCCCAGATCCAGAAAGGGCCGCAACTAGTAAATCAGACGAATCTGATAAAAAGCCCCCCCTGGCGACGGCTGCAATGTGTTCTTCTAAGGACAGCCGTACGTCCAGAAGGACACCCAGATTGCGCGCCCCTTCCACGGGGGTCAAAACCTCTCCCCCCATGGCCAGCGAAGGAACAAGCTGACTGTATCTGGGCGCAGGAAACCACAGCCACTAGGTTTTGGTCGGGTTGAGACAAAGCCTGTTACGACCCATCCAACTCCGCACGGCCTCCAGGCACCGGGTCATCACTTCGACGGCTTCGTTGGGGTGGCCCGGGGTGGAGATGTACAGCTGAGTATCATCAGCGTACTGATGGAACTCCACCCCGAAGCCACGGATGATCTCACCCAGCGGCTTCACATAAATGTTGAACAGCAGGGGCGAGAGCACCGACCCCTGAGGCATCCCACACAGTAGGGGCCTCGGGGCCAATCTCTGCCCCCCTGTCAACACAAATTGCAAACGGTCGGAGAGGAAGGAGGCGAACCACCGCAACACGGTGCCTCCCATCCCCAACCCCTCCAACCGCCGCAATAAGATACTGTGGTCGACAGTATCAAAAGCCACTGAGAGATCTAACAGGACCAGGACAGAGGAACAACCCCTGTCCCGAGCCCTCCAGAGTTCATCCACCAACGTGACCAACGCCGTCTCCGTGCTGTGCCCGGGCCTGAAACCCGATTGGAGGGGGTCGAGATAACTCGCTTCATCCAGGTACTGCGGGAGCTGACGTGCCACCACACTCTCAACAACCTTCGCAACAAAGCGAAAGTTGGAGACAGGACGATAATTTGATAACAATGCTGGGTCCAGGGACGGTTTCTTGAGGAGGGGCCGCACCACCGCCTCTTTCAAGGCGGCGGATAACAGCCCCTCTCTCAAGGAAGCGTTTATAATACCCTGGAACCAGCCTCGTGTCACCTCCCGAGTGGCCAAAACCAGCCAGGAGGGACATGGGTCCAACAAACAGGTGGTGGCATTAAGCCCCCCCAGTATTCTGTCCATGTCCTCCAAAGTAACAGGGTCGAACTCAACCCAATTGACCTCACCAATATCTCCCCCCGCCCCCCCCCCGCCCGGAGATGCCCAGTCGGAGTCCAGCTCATCCCGGATCTGAGCGATTTTGTCCTGCAGAAACCTAGAAAACTCCTCAGCCCGCCCCTGCAAGAGATCTTCCCACGCTCCCACCTCCAGAAGGGAGCGGGTCACCCTAAACAGGGCGGCTGGGCGGTTTTCCGCGGATGCAATAAGGGTGGAGAGGTAAGACCTCCTCGCCATCCTTATCGCCACTAAATACGTCTTAATATAAGATCGTAATAGTGTTCGGTCAGACCCAGAGCGGCTAGCCCTCCAACTACTCTCTAGGCATCTTTTCCGGCGCTTCATCTCCTTAGCTCCTCAGAGAACCAAGGAGCCACTTGGGATCGGCACCGGGTCAGAGGCCGCAAGGGCACGACCCGGTCAAGGGCCCCAGCAGCCACCCTATCCCAGGTGGCGACCAAGTCCTCAATCGAGTTGTGTGTGTGAGCTTCGGGAAATGGCCCAAGCTCCGTCAGGAACCTATCAGGGTCCATCAGGCACCTGGGGCAGTACCATTTTAATGGTCCCGCCTCCCTGTGGTCAGGGGGTGCAGAACGGAAGTCAAGCTTCAGGAGCGAGTGATCAGTCCATGACAGGGGTTCTACAACTATATCCCCTATACCCAGATCACTCTGCCACTGATCAGAGACAAAAACCAAATCCAAGGTGTGACCTCCCACGTGAGTAGGGTCCCGAATTAACTGGGTCAGGCCCATGGCTGTCATGGAAACCAGGAACTCCTGAGCAGTCCCCGAGGCACCGCCGGCAGAGGGCAGGTTGAAATCCCCCATGACCATAAGCCTGGGGGTCCCAACTGCCACGCCAGCTATGACCTCAAGGAGCTCAAGCAGGGCCGCTGCCGCATAGCAGGGAGCCAGGTATGCGACCAACAGGCCCACCTGTACCCTGGGACCGAACTTCACGAAAAGGAGCTCACACCCGGTCGTCTGAGAAACTGTGGCTTCCCTCGGACACAGATCCTCCTTAATAACCACCGCAACACCCCCTCCCCTCCCCTGGGCCCTCGGCCGATGAAAAACCTGAAATCCGGCTGGGCACATCTCCACCAGAGGGACTCCCCCCTCCTGGCCCAGTGGTAACTGGACCTGGTGGTAACACCCACCAGATCCGCACCCCCTTCACAAATCAAATCGTGAATGAGAGGGGCCTTATTGATGACGGACCTGGCGTTACATAACATCAGTCGAAGGCCCAGGGCCCGATCGCTCAAACCCCCTGGGGAACGGGAGATAACAAGGGGGTCGGAGCGTGCCACAGCAGACAAACAGTGGGGACGCGCTCCCAATACAAAATATGGCCCCCTATAGCCGCCAAATCTGCTTCTCCCGCTCACCGTACTAATAGCTTTGATTTCACCCTCCCCGGCAAACCCCCCCATCCTTAATACAGCCTTATCCGGACCCCGACTCTCCCGGCCACGCTTAACCCACGGCCTGGTCCCAGCCCCAGGCGAGTTGTCCCCCAACCCCCGCCCGGACACTCCTAACCCCTTTAAAAATCTAACTAAAAATTTTAAACAACCCTCCCTCCCATGCTTCCTATGACCCCACCATTTCTCCGGATCCCAAGATCCGTCCTTGAGATAGGCCTTAGAGAGATTAGAGGGCCATTCCTGAGACAGGGGGACATATCTCAGGGCCCACAGATCTTCCACAGAATACGATAGCGTCCCAGACTGAGTCTTCTTTAACTGACCCCGGCGAAGCTGGGAATCAACCGGCCGGGGCCCGAGTCCAGGTCGAAACAATTCGGGGCATATCCATGGCCCCTCCGGTCTCCCCCCTTGCCTCCACTGTTGGGGCCAGGGGGGTAGCGTCGAACCTTGGCCCCGAGATAGTAAGGACGGGGCCGCCGCCGCCGGCGCCCGAAGGCCTCCCGCAACGGTTCTGGCCTCCAATCCACATTGCCCTCACCGCCTCCGGGTAGATGGTAGAAACGCAGCCGCCGCCGCCCGAAAGCCTCCCGCGATGGCGACGGTTCCTGCGACGGTTCCGGCCTCCAATCCACACTGCCCTCGCCGCCTCCGGGTAGATGGTAGAAGTGTGGCCGCCGCCGCCGCCGCCTGAAAGCCTCCCGCGACGGCCCCAGCCTCCACAACCGCTCCGGGACCACTCCTCTGCCTCCAGGCCCGGCCGCACGAGACCAGCGCCGTCCGAGGGCCATCTGCGGCAGCAGCCCCGACAACAGCTCCAGCTCCAACCGCGGCAGCAGCTCCGACAGTCCCGGCAGCTCCGGCAACGGCTCCGGCTCCAACCGCTCCAGCTCCAGCCGCTCCGGCTCCAACCGCGGCGGCAACTCCAGCGGCAGCTCTAGCCCCAATCCCGGTTCTGGCTCTGGACTTTACAACGGCCCCAGCCCCGGCGGCAGTCCTCCGGCCTCGCCACAAACCGCCGGGCACAGCACCGCACCACGGCCTCCTTGGGGGTCGCCCACCCCCCCACGGGTCCTTTCGCCACCCCTGCCACAGGTGAGGACCCGGGGGGGGACTCACCCCGCCATTCGGCCATCGCAGTGGAGTTCCTCAGTCCGACATCCTCCGGTCGCCATCTTAACTCTCTCTCATTTTCACTTTATCAGTTTCATATGGCCACCCATCACACAAAAGTGACTCTAAGCAGGGTAACTCCCTTTCTCACAGTGAATTTGTCATCAGACAAGATGTAAGTGGGATGTCGTGCATTTATTTATTTTATATAACCATTCGTTAAGTGGCCATTCAAAGTTGCAGCATCCACATGGTCACATGATCAAGAAATGGTAAGCTGGGCAACTTGGAGTCATGTGATCACATTTTGCAAACTTCTAACAAGCAAAGTCTTTGGGGAAGCCAGATTCACTTAACAACCTTACTTAACTACGGAAATAATTCACTTAACAACTGTGGCATGAAAAGTCGTAAAATTTGCAACCTGTACTTGCAAATTACTGACACAACAGAAACTTTGAAGGCTTCCAAGCAGGATCTTCAAAGCATTCCCATAAAGATAAGGGAATCATTTAGACTTTGTGAGCATTTTTATATACTCCAGAATGGAGGCACGCAAAACATCACTCACCAGGTTGCTTGCACAGGTAAGACATATTGATTTGGAAAAGATGGTCCTGTAGGCAACAACATCAAGAATGACCCCCAAAGAAATTATCTAAAACATCATTGATACCCTAGCTACTTAGAAAATACTATGAAAACCATTTCAAATGTTCTAAGAGTCTACTAGCCCATAGTCAGAAAGTCTTTGCCATTCAGAATTATTCCAAGAGCACAGTATAAAATTATCCAGGAAATCACTTCATTCCAGTAATGAATAAATTCAGTTTTGGAATTAATTATCAGAAGATATTTCTACGTAACAACTATAGTAGTACTCAATCAGTAGATGGCAGTATTTACAAGTTTGGATCTATGCTATATACTCTATGCCCTTTTTTTCTAAGTAGAGTTTCCTGTTTCCTGTTATAGTTAAATAATTGAGCAGTAAAACACATGGTGACTGTACTTGTTTGCTCTGTGTGGTGCTTTATATAAACGGGATTTCTAACATACAGGAATCTGCAAGAATCTTTCACTTTGCAGAAATCAGCGTTCCTAACAATCAGAAAACAAGCATGACATTTCATAAGACTCCTGACAACTCCTAAGCATTTAGGTGGCAGTGTCATACCTTGGGAATTATTTGCTACCCCAGGATTTGTCATAATTGAAGGAAGAATGAATTGAATTGCATGTGGGATTTTCTAAGATAAGGCACAATCAGACCTTTTGTTCTTTAGCTGAAAAGTGAATTGTCCCAAAAATCTATGAGAACATTAATGAAAAATAACTCAACAATTAAATCCTATAAGTAAAACCACCGAGAAGTCCAAAGGTAACAGCAGGATAACATTATATTCCAGCAAAGACCATTGCTTCAGTACAATTAAAACACATGATTTTCTATCAAAATATATCAGGCCTAGAACATGACAGAAATAGATAATGTTTTGGCCAACTGACTGATCGACTTGTTCAGGAAGTGTCTGTTAAGGTAGTATTCTGTCTTATAATTATTAAGAAACAGATGAAGATTCTGTAGGAGCATTTACATTAGGCCTTATTTTCTAGTGGCTCTTCTTTCAATAAAGCATTTAGGTATACTGGAGTCAGTCTCCGAATGATACTTTAAAAGCACTAAAGAGTAAAGATGGGCTAAACATGATCAAGCACTTCATCCATAACCTCGGGCTCCACTAATGGAAAGCTATTGGCAAAACTGGGTGAACAAGTATTCCAGTTAACTTCCACAACAGAGATGGCTGATGGCTGAGTAACTAGGAAACTTTGCCTTCTAAATGTCTTGCATGTCAGCATTTGACTGCATTGCTGTCAAATTTACAAACATTAATGGCATGCTTTAGATCCAAATATATCCTTCTTACCTCATTTCTCTGTGATTGAAATTTAATAACCTTTCTATTGATCAGCTGGAAGAGTTTCTACACTCACTTGCTAAGGTCACTTACAATGTAACTGTTAACGTTCCGATTGATGAAGCCAACCAAAGCACTGCAAACACGATTGAGATGATCCAATCTCTGGATGCACTTTAGTTAGGTTTGACAATCAGAATATTGACATTAAACCGGATCTGGTTCTGTCATAATCATTATCACTTCTCAGCTTGCCAACGAACCAGGAGGAGAGAAAGTGAAGATGGAATGTAGGCTCCAGACATCAAGAAGATGAGGGTGAGAGCCAAGGACACTTCGGCAGGTGTTTGCCAAAACCAAAGACTTTTTCTCATAACAATGTAATGAAACTCAGTTGTACTAATGGAGTGGGGAAATCATATAGCAATATATATGACATATATACTGCTTCACAGTGCTTTATAGCCCTCTCTAAGTGGTTTACATACTATTGCCCCCAACAATTTGGATCCTCTGAAGGATGGAAGGCTGAGTCAACCTTGAACCGGTGAGACCCAAACTGCAAAACTGCTGGCAGCCAGTGATCAATAGAAGTAGCTTGCAGTACTGCATTCTAACCACTGCACCACCGCAGCTCATATATATTTTAATTATATGGGTTTGCAGGGGAATTAGCTAGATATGGTTTTGCCCTAATCAGTGCCAAAATGATGTACTCAATAAAGTTTGCGTTCAGAGATTGGATTGTTTTGATCGTGCTTGCTTTGGTTGGGTTCATCAGTCAGAACATTGATAATAACTCAGCTAAATTTTCCCTTCTCTTTGGCCATTACCTGTTTCAATTGGTTATCAGGGAAGAGAAGACCTGACCTAGCCAGTGATAATTTAAACTTCAAGAGACTGAACATCAACCATTCTCAAGGTTTCCAATAAACAAGGAAGCATGTGGATTAAATTTGAGTCTTCTTTTAATCAATCACCTGCTGTTCAGTCACCCACAGACAGACTTTAAATATAAAAAACCTTGTGAACTCTGAACTATTGCAAATAGAATTATCTTTGTTCCTAAAGCAGGCAGAAATATATATATATATATACTGTATATAAATCTCTCAAATACCATACTCTGGTGGATCATTGAATTATTTTCAAGCTAATTTTAAATCACTGGCTTTTGGAAGATGGTTAAGAAAGACGCACAGGAAAGAGACTTTACAACAAGATCAATATAGATTAAGTTGTCTGATCCCATTTACCTTGAGTGTTTCACTTAAGAACCACAGTCAGTCTCTATAATCTAATTTCTTGCTAATCATGCAGAGATACTTCATAGTTAATTTACTTACATAATAAGTATTAGATCTATTCAACTACATCAAAACTGTATTGGCCATTATGCAGTTGCTTCTAAACTCCATTCTATCTTGTAGAATGCTTTAAAAAAAAAAAGAATGTGACAATATTCATGTAAACAAATTAATGCACAGGTTACTTCATGAAAGAGTTACCCAGCGTTTATTTCAAATGGATCAATTCTTTGGTACAGGACTGCACCACATTAGTTCCAAGGATAATACTAATAATAAAAAAAATCTTATGCATTAAAAAGAATAACAAAGTAACAGATCATACTGCAAATATTAACTTTAAAAAAAATCAAGTACAAGTGTACATGATTTTCTTTTAATAAAAACATTCTTTATAATTAGGACCAATTAAATAACATGTTTCAGAAAGTGATATTGATCAGAAATCTCTCATTCTGGGTTACAAGGCAGATTTCAGATTAGACTACAACCTATTACTATTACTAGTACCTGTTCATACAATGTATACAGAGGATGTTTACATACCAGTGGTGTGGTATATCTTGTTCCAGTTTTCTCTTTATACAGTTGTTTAAAAAAATCTGTAGATTCTTGAAAATATACATTTTTTCTCACCCTGCTACTTTACCCTCGATGTATCAATACATCGAGTCAATCCCCTGAAATATCAATTAGAGACATTACAGCAAAATGATTTGGAGGTTTTTTTTTTTTTCTTATGCAGTAGCTTAGACTGAAGATTAATAAACTATAAAGAAATAGGTAATGAATAACAAAAATCTGGCTTTGCAATAAAGTTATAAACCTTTCTGTGTAGTATCCCAGAAGAGTTGCTAGAAAGATACCAGTATAGACTATATAGAATACTTTATTTGGCCAAGTGAAAGTAGTCATACAAGGAATTTGTCTCATCTCAAATTCTCTTAAATCCCTGTTATATAATCTTTAAATCATCAAACTTCCAAGTTTACAGAGATGTCACAGAATTGATAGCAAACAAACAAATTGTGAATTCACTGAAAATTTCAGTCATGTATATATTTTCAGGGAGATTAACTCTGTTGAAGTCTGCTGGGTTTGATCTAAGCCAAGGGTGTCAAACTCATGACGGCATGTTGTCATCACATGATGTATCACAACTCCCCCCCCCACTTCGGTAAAACAGGGTGGGCATAGCCAGCACGTGATGCATCTCATCCACAGGCTGCGAGTTTGACACCCCTGAGCTAAGCCAACATACATAGTAGGGTGAAAATTTCTTAGGATTCAAGTTACATAACTTGTTTCTGGTGGCCCTTGTAGGATTATACAATGCATCAATATGTTGCAACTCAATGGGCTGCATATTTAACTACCTGTCTTTCCTCTCACAACAATTTCATCCCACGACAATGGTGAGTTTCAGCAAAAAAAAAAGAAACATATTAAAGGAGAATATTTGTAGCTCAGGGTTGAAATTATGGGTCCTTGATGCTCTCTGAGCTTGCTTGTTTTCTTGAAAACGTTTCATTGCCCAAATTAAGTAACAATATCTTAGTTTGGGTATTGTAGAAAGCACCCACCCTTCTCCTAGAAGAATGAAATATTCTAGGAAATATTAAACAGGCAAAATATTATATTTCCCTGGATGAGAAAAGGACAAACATGCTCTTGGAAAGCAGAAACCTTTGTCAATAGTCCCAGAAAGACTGAGTCAGATAACCTACAACACAAAAGATCTTCATCTCCAAGGTGATAGGATTAGCCCTCACTCAAAATCCAAACCAGGACAAAGCCATTAAACCATAAAAGGAATTGCCCAAAGCCCCTTCATTACATCACCCAGCGAGATTCAACCAAACCTGGGACTCAAAACTATCTACAAAGTTACCTCGGCATGGTCCCATGCAAGTCTGACAACCAATCAGGATACATTTCTTGCCACAGGAACAGGATCAAAACCCAACAGAGGGTATAAATCTCTCTCCCTCTCTCACCCATGTGCTCTTTTTTTTTGCCCAGGGCCTCAAACCATGTGGTCCTATCCACCATTAAACTATCTTTCCAAGCAATCTCCATGGTTCCAGTGTCTTTCTTCCCACTTGGAACTGAATCCAAATGGACATTTCTTCCAACAGTAATGAAACTTCTGCAAGAAAACAACCAAGCCCAGAGAACATCAAGGACCCCTCAGAAAAACAAAAACCATAATTATTGATATACTGTAATTATTGACCTGGTTGCAATGGAAGCTGACCTACCTCAACCAGGGTATGTGGATTTCAATTCCCAGAATTTTCCAGTGAGAAATATTTGCCTGGATTTTTTTTTCAGTGTCATTCAGGTATCCTGAAGTGAAGATGTCTGAAAGCATGAACTTTGTATGCCTAAAAGAATTGTGTTGTTGCAAATGCTCCATAACAAAATTTGCAGGTGATTTGTGTGCGTGTGGTGCATATGAGTTGCAGAGAGACAGAAATGAGAAGCATTGAAGTATTCAAAATCTTGGTTGAAGGGGCATGTAATAACAGGTAAGTAATCATACCTGTTATCTCCTCAGGTACATGTGTCAGCTCAATGAAAAACCCAAGATTGGGAAAAATACATATTTTGTTCTTTGATGAATTCATTAGCTGGAACCGAAAATCATTGGGCTGTAAATGTATATGGCTTTGCCCTGTGTGATTTAATTGCAGTTATTTGCTTCATTTTGTTTTCACACCTGCCAATAGGCACCTGACCTTATTAGGGATTATCAGCACTAACTCCTCACATTGTTTCAATATTGCTCTTTCCTGATTCAATTTGCCTTCTCCTTGTTTGCTTTCACAGATATGCTTTCATATGCCCAGCCCCCTGCTTGAGACTGTTGCCTCTTGCAACTTGAATGAAGGTGATGATGTCATGTTCTATGGTGATTTAATTGACATACCTACACCTGAGGCATCAAAACCAATAGGATTAGATCATGCAGGGCACAAATTATGCTTCGGATTGGGAGGACAAATAAGGAGATGAAATGCCGAAATGGTGCTAAAAAACAGCAACAGCTGCAGCTAGACAGAATGAATGGTCCCTGAAAAACAATTTGAACAAACCAAGCTCTTCAGTCATGCCAGAAATATTATCTGTTATCTATTATTTAACTTATGCACACTTCTGATAGAAATGTGCATAAGATGAAAATTCAGGAAGCTTAGGATAGTTCAGATTGACCTTTTTGCCTTGGCTCTTTCCCTTTCCAAATCTTCCTTCAGGATTCCTATAGGTCAGTAATGGCTAACCTTTTCCATGTTGCGTGCCAAAAGTGCATGTACGTGTGTGAGTGTGTGTTAGCTCGCGTTCCTGCACCCATAATTCAATGCGCGCGTGACTTCCCTTCCCCCCTGCACATGTGTGCGCGGACCCCTGTGCGTGCATCCACACATGACCCCCCCCACTGCACACCTCTGCGCATGCACATGCAATCCCCCTGCACGCCGCATGCCTCTGCGCGTCTCCTCCCATGCATGCGTCACAGATACCTGACATTCAATTGGCTGGCGGGGGGGGCGCATGTGCACTGGGGCTCTTCCGAGTGACCTCTCACGTGCCGGCAGAAGTGGCTCTGTGTGCCACTTCCGGCACGCGTGGCATAGGTTCTCCATCACAGCTATAGGGGCTAAACACACCTGAACTCTCTAAATTAATGTTCGTTTTGGGAAAAAAATTAATGGCAGCTCACTGAGATGGGGAAACAATTGTTTACTAATCAAGTAGAATTCTTCAATTTCACTGTATAAGGTCAATTACTTGAGTCCTAAATGCCAATCCACCCTACCAGATGAGTCTGAATTTAGTGTTATAAAAAGAAAAGAAATTCTAAGAACCTTCATAATAACACATGCAGGTTTATAAAATATGTTTCTCCTTAATTATCCCAGACAAACTCCATTCCCACATTTCAATGACAGCAACATTCAGTGACGTTACAAGAATGGTCTTTATAGAAACCAGGCATACCGTTGAAAACTAGATCCCAAAAAAGAAGCTAGATGCATTGAAATCAAGGATTGATGGAATCAAGGATTACTGAGAAAACCATGAAGGACAAGAACAACCAATCAGTTCTGGCTGAAATAAAATTCAATAGCTCTCTTGAAGTAATGATGTTAGGTGAGCAAATTAAGGATAGAAAAGCTGATTTTGCTTGTTCTTTGCTATAGAGAAGGGATGTTAAACTCAATTTCATTGAGGGCCACATCAGGGCTGTAGTTGACCTCGGGGGGGGCTGGGTGGTCATAGCCAACTGGGTGGGCATGGCCGACTGGATGGGTGTGGCCAGCTTGACACCACTCCCCAAATTACTGGCATGTTTCCTCTTTGAACAGGCTGAAGTGACACGGGTAGACCAGATTGAAGCGACACGGGTAGACTGGGTCAAAGTGACATGGGCCAGCCCCTTACATTTTCCAGGACAGCCAAGTGGGCTGAATCTGACCACATCAAGGGCCAGATCCAGCCACGGGCTTTGTGTTTGATACACCTGCTATAGAGGAATTTAAAAGAGAGAGAGAAAGAAAACAGCCAAGTTGGATAGCAATTCAAAAAGATTGTTTGAATGTCAATGAAAGAGCTACAGATTTTACTGGAAGACCAAGGACTGTGTGACGACCTGGAGTGTAACACAAATGTAACAAAATCCAAAATGTAAATAAATGTCCTTTAATGCCTCCAACTTGGCCCCACTGTTCAATAATTCTCACTTGGAGATAAAAAGTACTCAAAAATAGTCTTCAAAAGAAAGCAATACAGTCCGAACTTAATGAGCAGATAGAGGTGAAATAAAAAACCAAACAAACTATAATGACGAAATTTCCACAACGGAACAGGAGAAGTATTTACCAAATTCAAGGAGATAACAAGGCACAGTCTATTGGAAGGACGCCAACCAAGATAACTTCAGCCCAAAATAAAACATGCTTTGCTTCTGGCAATGCTTTGTTGTAATCATCTCTCTTATATACTAGTCTCCCCAGCTGCAACCACAACCAATGAGGAGGATCATGGCCGCTTCCTCTCTCGTAAGTCAAGTTGTTGCCTTCTTCGTTCCTCCCTGCGTGTCCTAGGATGCAGAGGGGATGGGCCTGGTTCTTCCTCTGACTGCCCAGCCTCCTCCACAACCTGCAGAGTCACCCCTCCACTCCCTGTCTGCTGTTCCTCCTCTCCCTCAAGAGTCCAACTCTACCAAGGGCATGACAGACTGTGGTAGATTTGTCCATGTAGTCAGAAGGAGACGTACCCAAAACACAGACAGACCAAGGGAGACCTCTCTTTTTAATCTGGATGATGCATTCCTGTCGTGCTTCCATGTACAATCCAAAATTGACCACGGAGATAAAATGGAAAAAAAAAAAAACTGGGAAAATCTATCAGTGATTAACTTTTTCCAGGCCTTTCAGAATGGGCAAAGGAATTCGACATTGAATGGCCTTGCCTTAGCCCTCCCCTGGTGTTCTTTCAGATAGCGGCCTCTTGTACATAACATGCCTTTGAAAAATAAACACATGACTGTTTTGTGGACTTAACCTAAGAGTTTAGCCCACTTTTCTGTCATTCATAACTAAAGGACCACCAGCAAACTTGGGGCAACCTCTGGTCTTCATTAACCACATTGTAGTTTCTCCTCCTGAAGAAAAGAACTGGGGAGGGGAGAGAGAGAAAAAGAAAAAGAAAGTCTTTCTTTTTCTATCTTATTCTATGTCACTTCATGGGTTAAGTACTTGAGAAAATGGACAATTTTGAAGCAACAGATTACCCATTCATGGCTGGTTGGGTATTTTTTCCCCTCCCTGCCTTCCTCTCTACCCTCTTGTGTTCCTTTCTTTGCTGTTTCAATGAAAGTTGGAGAAGAACAAAGAGATTTGGAAGAAAGTCAAGATAATCAGATTGAAATCGCCTTTGGTTCAGAAACGCAGGAGTTAAGTCTCCTAATTCAGGCTCTGATCTGTTCAGTAAATTGAGGGGAAGCCAAAGAGAACTTTCTTGGGGGAGGCCTTGCATTTTCTGGGAAAGGAAAGTGATGCATTTTCAAAGAAGTCACATTCACTTTGTTCCCCAAGGCATCTTCCATGCAGGAACAGTTTTTTTCCTTCTAGTAGCACAACTAACACATCAAAAGGAAAAAAGAAATATAAGGGTTCTGTAAGTGGACAGCAGCATCAAGGGGAAAATGTATAATGGGAGAGAAGCTTTTTTTTTTTCCTTGCAGAGACATTTATAAAGCAGTCTCTAGAAGTTTGCAGCTTCCAGGTCATTTTACATAATAACAAAACAGGAGCCAGAACCAAGAGAAAGAAAATGCAGAATGCTTAAGATAAGAAATAACAAGGGGAAGTAGAAATCAAATCTCTCCACTCCACTTCTGACTGCCATTTGCTAAGGGTGGAATATACTTTTTTTTTTTTTTTACTTTAGGTGAGTGAAAATAATCTAAAAAAATTATAGATCTTTTCCATCTATCACCACAATGCCCTTATAAATATATATATATATATATATATATGTATTGTGTATGTATGTATATACATATTGCTATCATTTTTTCAAGATTCCCCTTTTATGCCAAGTGGCACTCTAAGAAAAAAGAAAAGCAAAAAATAAGGTAGTATACTGTTATCACTAATAGAACTAACTATAGAGAAGGAAGGACTCCCTGGAGAAGAACCTAATGCTGGGAAAGATTGAGAGCAATAGAAGAAGGGCACGACAGAGAATAAGGTGGATGGATGGAGTCCATTGAAGCAGTCGGCGTGAGCTTAAATGGACTTCAGAAGATAGGAGAGGACAGGAAGGCCTGGAGGAATGTTGTCCATGGAAGGGGTCTCCAACCTTGGCGACTTTAAGCCTGAAGGACTTTAACTCCCAGGGAGTTGAAGTCCTTCAGGCTTAAAGTTGCCAAGGTTGGAGACCCCTGGTCCATGAGGTCGCAATGGGTCAGACACGACTTCACAACTAACAACATAGTAAACATGTGTCCGTTGTACAGGATCTACTCAAACTAGAGTAAAAAAATTCCTTCCCTTCTTGTATAGCCTTTATTGTGATTTATAATAATATGAATGTTCTTAACTGCAATAGAGAATATATATATATATAAATATAGTCCACAACTCAGTAGCAAAACATGGACAGAATAAGTTTGTGCTAGGTCTAAATAGCAAAGTCAACTCTGGAAAAGAGCCAAATTGAAGTCTCAAATAAGGATCCAGAATACAACTCAATCTAAAAGAATTTCTAGACTTGGGGATAGAACTTCAGAGCCCCCAAAGGATACTCAGAAGGATCTGCTAACTAAAGGGCTGACTTTTCCCTTTTCAGATAAGTAAAGCAAATATTCATTTTCATCTAAACAAGATGTATGAGTCATACGTCATTCATTTTTAAGCTCTCTCTCTCTCTCCCCCTCTCCCCCACTCTCTCTTTCTGTGTGTGTGAGAGAGAGGAACAGAAGAGGAGGGAGAAGTATGGAAAAAACAGTTAACACTCTCTCTCTATTCACTAAACAGCTTTATTTTGATTTAGAATTGATCATAGTTTCTTTTTAAAGGAAAAGAAAAGTAATCCACAATTCCTTAACATATGCCACATCTAGTTTAATCCCAAATTTTGTAGGAAAAAAAACTGGAGAAAGTGTGTAATGCATACAATTGCCTGAATCATATCTCAAGTTCTACTCAGTAAGTATTTTGGATCCAAAGCAACATGAGTAGATTTTTACTCACGCAAGATGGCTGAACATTCATGAACAACATAATTATTTTCCCCATCTGTCAGCTCCCATTCAGTATTGCAATTCCCACTATTGCACAAGGTTCTTCCATTCCTCTTCCTTCCAGAGGAAGAAAGAGGTGGGAGAGTCTCTTTGGGTAAAGGGAACTCTCTTTGAACTCCCTGTGAAGATTCATTAATGTGCTTAAAATGATCTTTCAAAAAATGAATTCCATAGTTGAACTTTGGACATACAATCATGTATATGTAATTTTATTGCAAATTATTCAAAGAAACAGATGTTTCCAGGAATGTGGCTTTCCAATTGCTTTGGTATGCTTTATTTATATACTTATTCAATTTCCATAGACACCCATCTCAACCATGTGACTCTTTATCAAACTATGCTTTGTCAATAAACTACTATCTCTACTCTATTATATTTAGTTATCCATTATATTTTATGTAATGTGTATATACATGGCTCACCTGGCGGGTGATCTCATAATGACCCTGCAATAGATTAAAATAAAACAAGGGCTAGAGTTTGAATTGAAGTCTTCCTGGTCAATCTGGCATTTAAAATGCAGTTTAATTGGTCAATGTCCAATTGTGTTGGCTAGGGTTAAGAATAGCCCACATTCATAGAAATTAAGCAAGATGACCTGACCAAAATATGCAAAAACCATTCACAAGGGGCTGAAACATTTTTTTTAACATCCAGAACAACAACAAAAAAGAACATTTGGAAGACACCTCCCTAATTCACTGGGTCATAAGAAGGAAGGAAAGGCACAGCACAATCAGACTTTCCATAGTATGTTATTATGGCCAATCTTAATAAAAGTAGTTTTAACTTCTTGATTGAATATCAGTCAGGTCCAGTGGTGGGATTCAAATTTTTTTACTACCGGTTCTGTGGGCATGGCTTGGTAGGTGTGACATGGCTTGGTGGGTATGGCAGGGAAAGGATACTGCAAAATCCCCATTCCCTCCCCACCCTACTAACCTGCTTTCTAGCTCCATTCTCCTGTGCAGGGCAACAAAAAAAGACCCAGCCCATCAGCTGGGACTTGGGAGTGCAGAGAATAGATTGGGGTGAGGCCGATCAGAGGTGGTATTTGCCAGTTCTCTGAAGTACACAAAATTTCTGCTACTGGTTTTCCTGAACTGGTCAGAACCTGCAGAGATACCTTCTCTGGTCTGGTCTGGTCTACCTAGTGGGCCTGACAAAGGTACAGTAGTTGCTGATAGACTAGCTTCTAATTAGCATAATACATGGAGTATTATCCATATGTAGAAGGATCAGCCATAAGTAGACAACTGTCACTTTTCTAGTTAAGATGGTGATGCAGTATTCCAAGGGACATTTGGGTGGGACTGATGCTGATGGGGAATAGCATCTAGAAATTGGGAAGAGGGGTACATTTTACATGAAAAAAAGAGAATGATGGTAATAAATACAATAGCAATCAACAATAGCAGGAGTGTCAAACTCGATTTCATTGAGGGCCACATCTGGATTAGATTTGACCTCTGGGTCCGGCATGGGTGTGGCCATAGAGGGCATGGCCAGCCTGACATCAGAGGTGGTATTTAGCAGGTTCTGACCAGTTCTGAAGAACTAGTAGAGGAAATTTTGAGTAGTTTGGAGAACGAGCAAATACCACCTCTGACTGGAGATTTTATAGTATCCTTCCCCCGCCACTCCCACCAAGCCATGCTCACAAAACCGGTAATAAAAAAAAATTGAATCCCACCACTGCTTGACATCACTCATGTCAGGGAGGTGGCCAAAGTTCTATGCTATCAAAAACGGAACTCTGGTGGGCTTGTGTGCTCCCCGTTTTCAGCTGCAATGGCCTCCTCTAGCCGTCTGCCAGCAAAAGCAGAGTTCGGTTTTCACTGGCAGAAGGCTGCAGGAGGCCATTGCCGCCAAAAACAGGGCCTGGGAGGGCTGCATGCAGCCCTCCTGAGCTCTGTTTTTAGTGGCAAAGGCACTGAGGGCCGGTCCTTTGTTGTTTCCAGGGTGGCCCCGTGGGTCAAATCTAAATACCCAATGGACCAGATCTGGTCCCCAGACCTTGAGTTTGACACCCCTGAACTATAGTGACTCAGCTAATGTAATTATGTCTTACAAAATGTTGGTATGTAATCTAGATAATATTGAAATGTCCCCAAATATAATGGACAGGGAGAGGTCAGAGGTAAAGTCAACATACTGTATAGATTCTGGAAAATAATTAGGTTTTTGTTTTAATTTGTTACACTGGCTGCATTGGAGTGCTATGTCCCCTCATAGCAAGCTTTAGAAAAACAGCCTGTTTATCCGCTCCTTAATCCAACTATAATACCTTCTTCCTGTATGTTAGACCCTGATGAATATTGCAGGGTATATGTCTGATAGAATTAGTCAAAATCAAATGGTTTCTATCTGAACTATACTGTAGAACTGGTTGAGCCTTGATAGAATTTCCCTTGAGAAGTGAAGCCATGGCGATGGGAAAACGTCACACCACCAAGTAACATAATGGATTCAGCTGTGCCTGGGAAAATCTAAAGCCCCTTTCACAGTCCACTTCAGTCTTAGTGGTTCAACCCCATCATCTTTACTCACTCCAACCCTCTTATGGGCAAACACAAAGGCCAACCCACTTTGCCAGATTTTACAGAAAAGTTCCCAGTCCCATAACAAATGGAATTAATTATAGGGGTAAAAGACCTTTCTTTCTCCCTCTCTCTGTCCCCCCCTCCCCAAATTATATCTTTTAACATTTAGGCCTCTTTTTCAACTCTTTTTCAACCGACTCTCATTTAACATTAACTTGAGTGACCCCGATCTATAGTTAAGAGATAAAGATACACAGATACAGTGGAAGTAGAAAAGAGAGAATGAAGCAAACCATTCCCTGAAATAACAAAATGATTCTGTGTCTCTAGTATATCATGGATTGACTTGCTCCTATTGGTATTTAAAAAAAAGAACGTCCAGTTGTTCAAATAAATGACAAAAATCACAAAAATAAGATTAGATGAGCAAAGGCCCTTTAGCAATAAAGAGTGTTGCTCCATTCTTAAAACTTAGCATGCTTAGGATGGCACAAAGCCTTTGTGCATTTTTTAAAACAACGTTTTATTGATTTTCTAGTATTACATTTAATTAGTGCTTAATAAACATCCTGTTGTCAGGGTTGTTTTGTTTGTTTAACAATACAAATTAAATTTCTAATCTTTATCCTTTTTTTCCAGCCATTGATAAAATAAATTCCATGTTTGGTAGTATTCTGTATCTTCTTTCTGTTTAATCTTCAATGTAAGTTTGTCCATTTCTGCACAGTCCAATATCTTAACTCTTCATCTA
The DNA here is from genome assembly GCA_023653725.1 of Bungarus multicinctus. NCBI lineage: Eukaryota > Metazoa > Chordata > Lepidosauria > Squamata > Elapidae > Bungarus > Bungarus multicinctus. Next base: position 40,688,136 of record CM042851.1, on the reverse strand, counting down.
GTGGTATTTCTCCAATGCTGTGCAAATACAATCCTCACTGCTGTTAATACATGCAATATTTAAAATATACTTTGTTTATCAAATTTTTTAGTACCATGCCTAATTAAAAAAACGTTCAGGTTTAAGATCTATAAGAAGTTGCCATTGTTAATTTATAATTTCTTTCCCATATATTTTGCCATTTCTCTAATGCTATATTATATCCAAAGTTTTGTGCCTTTGTGTATTATTGTATATTACAAAAGATGTAGTGTTTGTGTATTTTTTATCAGAAATGAGCCATAGTTAAACTTTATGCTATAATAAATGTCTTGGTTTTTAAAATGTCATAATGTTTTTGGATTGTTTTAGACTTAAATAGATTAACACCTGGAAAAAGTTAAATTAACCATAGAAGAGTTGAGACTAAGAGATAAAGTCGCCTTGGGGTTTTTGATACATTGAGAACTATGAAGGACGTATGAGGATTAACTGTAGACAATTTATCATATTTCATGTGTTGAGATATTTGTCTGAAAAGAGTTCCTTTGATTATGACTATTCCTAAGGACTGTAGAGAATCTGGGGGGGGGGGAGACTTGTACTGACAGTCAACTGATTGGTAGCTAGTTGGAAATAGCAAGTTGTGTGTTTGTGTGTGTGTGTGTTAGTAGTTGTCTTGATTTGCCAAATTAACCTAAATAAGCAAAAGTTCTTTCAGTTGCCAGTTCTGATTAACCATTTCACTATGGTCATCTGAGTGGGGGGAAGGTATAATTGACTTGCCATAACCTGTAGATTTTGTAGAAATGTTTAATTACATATATATATGTTTATAGCCTTGTGATATTATACTTGTACTGAAATGTCACTGAACAGAGTTGAAAGGGATCTTGGAGGGACCTATGAGCCACAATGATACAGTGGTTAGAGTGCAGCACTATATTCTACTTCTGCTGACTGCTGGTTGCCTGCAATTTGACAGTTCTAATCTCACCAGGCTCAAGGTTGACTCAGTCTTCCATCCTACTGAGATGGCTAAAATGAGGACCCAAATTGTTGGGAGCAAGAGGCTGACACTGTAAACCGCTTAGAGAGGACTGCAAAGCACTGTAAAGTGGTATATAAGTCTAAGTGCTATTGCTATTGCTTCTAGTCCAAAACCCTGCTCAATCAAGAGATCCTATACCAGTGGTGGCTAACCTTTTTGGGCTCCTGTGCCAAAAATTGGGTGTGCACTTGCGCGCCAGCATCCAGAAAGCAATGTGTGCTGGCGCCCCCATGCCCCATGCACATGTGCATGCGATCCCCTGCCCCATTACTTGCACTGTGCCTCCCAGCTGATTTTCGGCCTGTTTGAGGCCTTTTTCGGCCTCCCAGGCTTGAGGAAAGCCTCTGCAGCCTGAAAAATAGTCCCGTTTCGTTGCTTCCGTTATTTCCAGAAATACAGGAAGTGATGAAACGGGCCTATTTTTCAGGCTGCAGAGGCTTTCCTCAAGCCTGGGAGGCCAAAAAAGGCCAAAAATCAGCTGGGAGGTGCAGGCATGTGCAATGAGGTAAGTTTTCCTGCAGCTCGGGTGCTGGCACAAATGGCTCTGTGTGCCACCTGTGGCACACATGCCATAGGTTCACCATCACGGCCCTATACCAATTCAGACAAATGGCTATCCAGTGTCTTCTTAAAAATCTACAGTGATGGAGCGCCCACAACTTCTGAAGGCAAGCTGTTCCATTCGTTAATGGTTTTCACTGTTAGGGAATTTCTCCTTAGTTCTAGGTTGCTTCTTTCCTTGATTAGTTTTGATCCATTATTTCTTGTCCTGCCTTCTGGTGTTTTGGAAAATAGGTAGACTAGACAGACCTTTTCTTGCTTCACTATAGGATTGCATCATTTTGATTGTTACTAACAAATAATTTTATTTGCTGATAACTACTTGAAATGGCATTCGGAAATTTAATGTTCAGGAATGGTTTTAGGCTGATATGGCTTTTTTTTCTTGACACATAAGTATTTTTAGCTTTGACTGGCTATTTTCTAGGCAAATTTGTTTCAGAGCAGAAAAAGGAATGGAAACTTCTCTAAAATTTATATGATTTACATGGTTGCCCATATTATGGCAGTGTCTATAGGTGGCATACAAATTCAATTAAATCAAATAATAAATATCTGAGCAATTCCCACTTAAAGCAAAACAATATCAGGTGACAAAGCTGGTTTCATTTCCTGACCCAGATTCCTTTGGGAACAGCCAACATATTCATACATTGCAAACGCTGACAGGGTTATTTTTACTAAGAGAGATGCTGCAATGAAGTAGGAATGATTGCTGAGTCAAAACAAGATCTCCTGGCTTAATGGAATGGATCCAGAGCAGGTTCAACCCATATTAAAATGCCCAAGGTCCCAAACCAGTCCCCCCAGCTTCTGAAGTGATGTTTCTTTTATAAACTTATTTGCGATAAATGAAAACAATTGAAATCAAATCCTATCATAAATAAGTAGTGGAAAGGCTGCCTTTTCAAGAAATAGTATTATTTCATGAACAGCAGTGCAAATAGGCCATTTCATCTATTTCAATAGCTATCTATTGATAGCGGTGGTGCAGTGGTTAGAGTGCAGTGCTGCAGGCTACTTCTGCTGAGTGCTTGCTGTCTGCAATTTGGTGGTTCAAATCTCACCAGGCTCAAGGTTGACTTAGCCTTCCATCTTTCCGAGGTCAGTAAAATGAGGACACAGATTGTTGCGGGCAATATGCTGACTCTATAAACTGCTTAGAGAAGGCTGTAAAACATTGTAAAGCAGTATATAAGTCTAAGTGTTATTGCTATCTGTCCATGAAATGGCCTATTCTTTACTCATTCATTATAGGGTGAAGGCCTCTTCATTTCCAGTTAGAAGTTCAGAGCCATGGTGGCCAGTGGTTAGAATGCAGTATTGCAGGCTAACTCACTGCTCACTGCCAGGAGTTCAATCCTGACTAGTTCAAGGTTGACTCAGCCTTCCATCCTTCTGAGGTTGGTAAAACAAGGGTCCAGGTTGTTGGGGGTAATAGGTTGACTCTATAAACCGCTTAAAGAAGGCTGTGAAGTAGTAAGTGCCATTGTAATCTATCACATTGGTCCAATGTGTGTTTGATATATAAATGTATTTCTTTTTCTTTTTATAGCACTTTTATTAAAAATTACAGCTACACAGATTAAAAACTAATATTCACTTCAAAAGCAAGAATAAAAAGTAGAAAATGCAGAAAAAAAGGAAAAATAAAATTAGAAAACAAAGGGGATAGTATAGTACAGAATAAGAAATATAAAAAGAAGTAACTTCCTCTATCACAAGTATGAATAGGTTTAATAATTTATCTCCTTCTCTTAGAATACAATAAACAATCTACTCATCCCATATTTCAAATACTTCTATGTAAAAAGATCCTTTAAATCTTGTACTTCTATCCTAATCAACAAAAGTCCATTAAGGATTACCAGAATTAAGAATACATATATTTTAACCTTGATCAAATAAACCCACTATATATTCCTTGCTTTTTCTTTTAACAATCTTAAACTTTAATCCCTTCAAACAACATTCTAAAGATTGTTTTCTTTTCATTTTTTTCTTTGTCCCTTTCAGAATTTTTTTTTCAAAGCTTTAACAGGTCTCTCTTGTAAATCCAGCTTAAGAAAGTCATCTGTCACTCTTGATTTGTCCTTTATGTATCTCTTTTAATAATTCAAACATTAACTATAAGTTTCAGTCATGTTCAGTAAAATATCTTCCTCTTTCAAAACATATTTTAGAAACAGTAATGTTTCTATAATGGCAGAAATTTTTAAGGTAACCTCTCAATCCACTGATCAAAAAAGTCCTTTAATATGCTCAGTATTAAAGTTTTTTTGCAGCAGAATTTAGGAGCATAGATGTTTGGAAGGCTCTAATTCAGATTTTTTTTAAAATGTTAAGTGTACCCAACGTAAAGTTTTCTTTCTTTCAAAAAATACGTTTATTATCACCAACAAACCAGCTGATAAATAGACCTGCAGACATCTGGTACAATAATATGTAAAGTTGTTGTTTATAATAGATGTTTACAAATACAAAGCTCTAGATGTTTATTTTGTACTCAGCACAGTGTTAATAATCCAACAACTCCTTTATGTTTACACAGAAGTTAAGATAAGGACTCCTTAATTTTCTGGAGTTTGCTTTTAATCATTGGTGCTTTAGAGGTTTACCTAAACAAGATGTAAGGTAAAATGCTAATGATTTCCATATTGTTGGGATCCTCGTAGCTGGTTTGCATAGCTACCTGTCATTTGTAACCCCCCAGAGATCCTTACAAAATTTCAGTGATATGACTAACTTTGGAAAAATCAGTGGCAGGTGAATATAGGAATACTTTATATTAAGTTTATTTTTTATTCTTTTATCATTTCAGATAGAATATAATTTATTTTATCATTATTGCAATATTTGAAATAATAATTTCCTTTGTTTAACCATTATGCTCTTTGGAAAATATTCTATAATTTTAAGGCATTGCCCAACTACAATGGGAGAAATAGGTAACGTTGCATTACTCTTGCTGTAACATGTGTAGGAAGTTTGTAATTGAATGACTTAGTTTTAAACTTCTTGGGTGAATTAACTTAGTTGGACGCTGTTTCCTACAGTTCAAATAAACACCAGTATTTAGGCATAAGAAATCATGTGTATATTTAATCCTCAATAAAGAGATCATAGTACCATATGTTATTATAACCATTAGGTCTTGGTAGTAAATTGCAAAAGCAAAGAATCAAAATTTTCAGGAAAAAATTGCTTTAAATTAAACAAACAAAAACAAATTAAACAAACAATCTGATTTAGGTTACATAGTTATTCAAAAAACATGATGATAATTATATGGGTGGCCTGATTTTGCTGCCAAAAATTATATTATATGGATATTATATTCCAAGCAAGGAGCTTTCTCCCTTGTTCCATCTGCTCAGGAATGTTCATTATAATCATATGATGCTTCTGCCTAAAAGTAATTAAGAGTTAATATAGAGAACCTTGGCTGGTTTTGAGAAACTTAAACAAACTCAGATACTGGTTAGTACTTTGACACAACCATGTAGCTTTCTTGGGAATAATGTGTAAGTCAAGGGTGTCAAATTCAAGACTCCAGGGCAGGATCCTACCCATGAGGTGTTTAGATCTGGCCTGCCAGGCCGCCCTGGAAACAGTGAAGGACCAGCCCGCAGTGGCTCTGCCAGTGCAAACCGAGTCCCTCCATTTTTGCTATCAGAGGGTTGCAGGAGGCTGTCACAGCCAAAAACTGAGCTTGGGAGCACATTTTCTCTGGCAGACCACCAGGAATGGGATTCAATTTTTTAAACAACTGGTTCTGTGGGCAAGGCTAGGGGGATGTGGCCATGTGACTGGATGGGCATGGCTTCTTCTCTTTTTTTTGCAGCAAACCCTGCGCCCCATTTTTTGCCTCCTGGGACTCAGAGAAGCCTCCTTGGGGGGGGGGGGGGGCGTTTTTGCTCCCAGGAAGCTTCCCTAGGACTCAGGAAGGCAAAACATGAAGCACAGGGGAGCAGCTTCCCCTTGCCCCCCCCATCCCCTGCCATATGCCCCTTTTTCCCTCCTGGGCCTCAGGGAAGCCTCCTAGGCAAAGCAGTAAGTAAGCGAGGGGAATCCTGGCACAGCTGATCATAGGAATAGCTGATCATCGAGAGAGGGGAAAAAGAAATACCTTAAGGAGTGACTGGGTGGAGGAGAATGCAGTCAGCGATGCTGCACATGCGCAATAAGGACTGACTGGGTGGGGAAGGATGGGCAGAGAGGGGCAGGGCCAGCCAGGGGCATGGTTTGCCAGTTCTCCAAACTGCGCAGTATCATAGCAACCGGTTCTATAGAACCAGTCCAAACCGGTAGAATCCCACCCCTGCAGAGCACCCAGGCCACTACAGGCATCTGCAACATGACTGCTGTCAAGCTGGCCATGCCCACCCAGCCACTCTCACTCTGGACCCCCCCAAGATCAAACACAACACTGATGCAGCCCTCAATGAAATCGAGTTTGACACTCCTGGTGTAAATCATTTGCCGTTGCATTCTTTCAGGGCTGTGTTTTTCTTTCTCATTTGCAAAGCTCTTAATCTAATACCAAATACTAAGGAGGCTAGTAAATGGTTTAGTATGACAAAGGCAGCATTCCCGCCATTTTTTGTAGCATTTCATTAAGTGGCACCCATTTACAAAAAGCGCAAAGATTGCAGCTCAATGGCACAACACTGTTTTTGTCATTCTTATTTTTGAAAACACATTGGAAGAAGGGTTCACTCATTTGTATTTTAATTATTATGTGGTCTGTTGCACAGTCAGCCAGATGTTTAGACTGGTTTTGGCATTTATATTCACAGACTGAAATCTAGGATAGGCAGATGTGGATGTTTGATGGTGTTACAGATTTCGTCACAGGATGTAAGCTGTTTCGAGTAAATTCGCCCTTTGCAATTGACTGATGGTGAATTTATCAATGCCAGTAGTGCTCAAGTTGTTTTGGAATTGCACCCAAGTCCCCTATTACTATTGGTACTGTCTTTGTTTTCTTTTGCCACAGTCGTTCTATTTCTATTTGCAGGTCTTTGTATCTTGTTATCTTTTTCAATTCCTTCTCTTCTCTTCTCTTCTCTTCTCTTCTCTTCTCTTCTCTTCTCTTCTCTTCTCTTCTCTTCTCTTCTCTTCTCTTCTCTTCTCTTCTCTTCTCTTCTCTTTTCTTCTATTCTATTCTATTCTGCCACTATCTAGACTTTTTTCGTCTGGGCAGACCTTTCCAATTCTTCCAGTTCTATTTCTGTACTTTATTTCATATTTTAAATCAATATTGATCTGCTAACCTCTGCTTTATTATTTCTGATTCTGGATGCTTTCCTTTACAGAACTGGTTCATACTTTTCAGAAAAAACCTCTTTCCGTTGGACTTGATATATAATAACATAATTATTTGTTTTCAGTCTTGTATAATTGGGTAAACAATGTTTCCTTCCAGTAGTCCTAAAGCTGCTGGCCAGGCTGTTCAGCCAGGAGTCCTGAGTCCAGTAGTCCATTTGTCACTAGATGTCCAGGAACTCTAATAATTTCCATGATTCTTGTTAACCTAGGCAATGACTGATCTGATATGGGTTTTTGTCACTTACATCTCAATCAATTAATTATGGAATATGCCCTCTTTGTTTGGCTTTTCTAATGAGATTCTGTTTAGAATGGTTGAACCTCTGGCATAATTCTCATCTTTCTCAGAACATGCAAACCTCACAACCATATCAAAGTAGTATCTCACTGGGAGATTATTATTATATTACATTTTATCCAGCCATTAAGATCCAAGGGAAATAAATGAGCAAAGTGAGAAGCCCAGGCTTATACTTGAAATACTGTCTGTTTGTCTGTCTGTCTGTCTGTCATGCCGCTGTCAGAATCTGATTTGGAGAGGGAGGCCAAGCAGCTGACAGGGAGTGGGAGTGTGGCTCCATTGGCTATGGAAGAAACTGGGGAAGGGCAAAGGCTGGCTGGGCAGATCAGGGGAAAGGTAGAGCAAGGGAGAGGGAATTTGGAGGAAGACCCAGGCCCACCCCCTCTTCATCCTAGGGCATGCAGGGAGGAATGGAGAAGGGAGTGATGTGAGTTGCGTGGCTTATGGGGGAGGAAAGGGCCCTGATTCCCTTCATTAGCTGCAGCTGGGAACAGAGTGTTTAAAAAGGGAAGCTGCGCACAGCAAAGTTGTTGGGAGCAAATCATGAATTATCTGGTATCGTTGAGGCTTATCTGGGTTCCTGGTGTCTTCCCAACTGTGTGTGTTTTGCTGAGCTTTCAAGTCTGCAATTCCTTCTCCTGCCCTGTCAAGTTAATTACTGCAGCGTGGTATGTATGGATTTTTATTTACAGTTTATATGTTCTTTGTTTTCGGACTGAATTTCCTCTACTTAAAGACTGTTCTTGGGAGAGTTTTTTTCTCCAGCCGAAGGCAACCTGGACATTGGGGGCAAAGTTGGAGGTATTAAAGGGACATTTCTTGCTTATTTGACTGTGTTGCCTTTGTGCCATGCCCCGGGGCATCACACTATCTCACATTTATCTATCCATTTCTTTTATTCATGATTTCAACAAATATTAGTTAAATCCTTGGTGTAGTATTTTTTCAGCACCATTGTTGCCTTAATGACCTGATATCCAAAATGCTAAGTACCTTGCATTTGTTTCAAACTCTTTGGTTTGTAGATCATTCAAACATAATACTGTATGTCTAATTTGTGGCTATAAGACACACCTGGAAATCTAAACATAGGGAATGTTTTCTTTAATTAAATAAAACTTCTCATACAATAAGCATTATCATTATCTTCAAGTTGGTTTTTATGTGTGTCTGTATATATTAAGAAGCACTGAACTGCTTCTGTGGAGAAAGGATTTTTCAGTGAAAGGATTTTCCAGTGTTGCCTGAAGGAAGCCCAATTGAGGGCTGCTTTTGTGTCCCCATGAAGTTGCCACCAAACTTCATTAATCTACTTGCTTTTTAGAACTGGTGAGTCAGCAGGAGTTGGAGCAAGTGACGGGAGCTTACCCCCAACCATGGCAGCAATGGATCTCAAACTTGAACCTGCTGATTGTTGTCCCAATGTTCTAATTTCGTGAGCCATAGCACCTGTATCTTCAAGTTGATACTTTGACATTAAGCTACAGTTTAGTCTATATATTATTCTATTTCTACCCTGGCTAAAAATGCAGTAAATGCAACTTTTCAACCATTTTCAATTGTTATAGCCTAGTATTGGACTCCAATTTAAACTGTGGTTAAGCATTTTAAGATCATAATATCTGAAAGCCCTTTTCCTTACATCTGCTTATAGATCCTTCTTACCTGACTTTAGAATATCCAAAGAGTTCACATCAATTTTCAGAATTCCAATCCAATCTAACCATTATGGAGAATTCTGGAAATTAGAATACATTATGATGGGATATAATGATGTTAAAATGGTTAACTACAGTTTAAATTGGACTCTAAAACTAAAGCTGAAATAGAACAATTGACAGGAAACCTATGTAAAGTTGAAAATAAAAATGCACATACCATCACAATTTGACTATTGTATTTTTAGTCAAGGCAGAAAGGCAGAAAAATACCAGAACAACTAGACACAATAACAGTTTTTTTCCCTAACGCCATTACTCTGCTTAACAAATCATTCCCTCAACACTGTCAAACTATTTACTAAGTCTGCATTACTATTACTATTCATCCTCCCATCCTTCCTTTCACCCATCTCCTCCCACTTAAGACTATATGACTGTAACTTTGTTGCTTGTATCCTAACGATTTTTATTGACTATTTCCTAGTATGATTCGATTGCTTATTGTATGACTATGACTATTATTAAGTGTTGTACCATATGATTCTTGACGAATGAACCAAGGCAAATTCCTTGTGTGTCCAATTATATTTGGTTAATAAAGAATTCTATTCTATTCTATTCTGTTCTATTCTATTCCATTCTATTCTTCATTCCAATACATTCTATTCTATTCTATTTATTCTAAATAGAATAATCTACGGATAAAGCTACAGCATTTATGGTAAAGTTACTTTGTTTAAAATATTTAAAATAAGTACTTATTTTTTATTTTTAAATAAATAAAATAATATTGTTTTCCTTTAATTACTTTATTTTAAAAAATGATACGAGCCCTTATCAAGGCAGAAAAATGAGACAATATGGGGAGAGAGGAAGAGAAAGAGTGAGAGCGAGAAAGAGAGAAAATATATATTTTGATGCTTGCTGCAATTCATTTTTGCATTTCATATGTTTTTATTCTGAAGCATCTTGAAGTACTTTAGCACTGTCAATGCTAAATATACTTGGAGATCTGGAAAGTCATCATGTGTGCAGGATAACCTCCTCCCCACAAGCTGCTTAAATATATGAAAATTACTCAGGATGTCCTTACATTTGGAAGAAAAGGGGATCCCCTAGTGGACAGTTTAATTACTTCACTCTTTGGGTACTGCCTAAGGCTGTCCGCATCCCAAAGGAAGAGAGAGAGAGAGAGAGAGAGAGGAATAGAAGAAAGGAGCATTTGCTTAAATTAATTTGATATGTATATTAATGTCTCTCGGCTTGAGACCAATTCTGTTTTCAAAATGTAGACTCTATGTATCATAGATGGGAATGTGCAGAACTGACCTCTTCCAACATTATTGGTTTTATTGAATCTTTTTCCCTTTTGTTTTTCTTATAAGTTTGGCACATGCTGCAGTTGAGCTAGAATTTAATTGTTCAGTGCAAATTTTACTTTGGGGCCTAATGACAACATTTGGTGCACTTCCCTGTTGTAGCCTAAGGTGAAAGGAAGGAAAAGGAAGAAAGAAAGGAAGAAGGGGAAAAGGGAAGGGGGAAAAGTGAAAAGAGGAAAGGAAGGGAAGGGAAGGATGGAAGGGAAGGGAAGGGAAAAAAGGAAAGGGAAGGAAGAAATGGGAAAGGGAAGGAGAAAAAGAGAAAAGAAGGGGAAAAGAAAGAAAGGAAAAGGAGGGGAAAGGAAAGAGGAAAGGAAAGGAAAAAGGAAAGAAAAAAGGAAAGAAGTAAAGTAAAGGAGAATAAAGGGACCAGAAATCTGATAGTTATGGTCATGCACACTTTTAAAAAACCCTGTTCTTCGTTCCTGAAGCCTATTTAGCTGAAATGCTGGCTCTCCAAAAGCTGTGGTTTTATTTGGCTCCTCATTTCCTTGGATATCCTTTCCAAATCCATCTTCTCCAGCTCTCTTCCTTTATTTCTCTCATAAGAACTCAGCTGCGGAAAAACCAATAGAATTTTGGCAGCCCTCTGTCAACCTGTGTCCAAATGTACAATAAAATGCTTCGTCCCACACCGTTCTCTCTCCAGGATTCAAAATGAGGTTACAAACCAGAAATATCCAGTTGAGACTCTCCAAGGATTGCAGATGTTCTTTTAATTGCTTCTCCGGATTTGCAGCAGACTATCTTACATTAATGATGGTGGCAGGAAACCTAAACAATAACATATTGTACATATATCAAATATGTAAAATTACATTTGTAACTGGAAGTGGAACATTTTTTGAGTTTCTTTTGCAGGTTTAAATACACGCACAAAGATCTGAAAAAAGGACTGTTACTATTTACTTTATTTGCTAGATCTATAGCTCTAAAAGCACAAAGTACTCTCTCCATCCCATCTTCTCCAAGAACGAATATCCTGTGGAATAGATTGGCTTGAAAAAAAGAAAAAGAAAATAATGAACTTAAAACAATCCAATAAACTTTGACCACAACATCACAGTGGCTCAAATAGCAATAGCACTTAGACTTATATACTGCTTCACGGTGCTTTTACAGCCCTCTCTAAGTGGTTTACAGAGTCAGCCTATTGTCCCCAACAATCTGGGTCCTCGTTTTACTCACCTTGGAAGGATGGAAGGCTGAGTCAATCTTTAGCTGGCAAGAAGCAAACTCCATCCAGATGTATAAATTGGATGCAAACAAATCAGGACAATGTAATTTATTTAAAACTTTTAACTTAACTTTTTTTTTCTATATAAATTCCAGCACTTGTTCATCCTGAGGGGGACAGACAGTACTTATGTACAGTTTTTGCATTTTAAAATAGTAATGCTTGTATGAAACATTATTTGACAGTCGTAATGAGCCCTGAGTTTAAGAATTGTTATTGATTCTTGGGTCTATAGTAAAATCAATTGAATTCTGACTTTACTGGACATAGGTTCCATGTGTGCAGCCCATGGCTAAGTAAATGCTCCTATTACCAAGTGCTAGGAGTTAAGAGTGTTCGGGAAAAAAAAATGTTGATCTAATTTGCATGTTTCTGTGTTACTTGTCTTTAGTTGCAGCTGGATGGCCTGCTGTGCATATTAACCTCCAATTGTTCATTATACTGAACCATTTTTCATAGCAGGTCTTGCACACTTAATTATTTAAACATTTCCAAGGGACAAACAAAGGGTCATGGCCAAACAAGTTGCTCGCCAAAGATTGCAGCTGCTGACCCTTTTAAAAACCCTATTTCTCATCTGACCTCTGAAAGAACCGTGACTATATTTTGGACCAATTTTTTTTTTTTTTCATTTCTCCCAGGAGGAAAAAAGCTCCCCAAAATGAACTCATAAACTATTGTCCAAAGCATTGTTTATTTCCCCGGGGGATTAAAAAAAAAAATTACGCAGAGGAAGTTATGTGTTTTGATAAGTGATTCTTTCCATTAGAATTGGTGGTCAAATCAGTGTTCTTGCTGGTTAATTCATTTGGAGAACTTCTTATCCATGTAAGGCACTCAAGTTTCTTTCTGTAACTCTTCCGGATCTTATCTGTGTTTGATTAGAATATTTTGCAACATATACACATCAGGAACAGTGAAGGATACTCCTCAAATGTTGTATTTAATAACCGCAGCTGTGAACACTTTGACCATGATTTGGACATGAAAACAGCATTACTCTGATGCTCATTAAGGTGGCCTCTCTGTAAGCTATAAGTGATCAAGGAATTCACTCATTAAAATCAGTGGGGCAAACAGAGGCATCAGGCTGCACGCATGAGAACTCTGAAACTCTTATTCAGAATTTTTAAAATACCCATGGCCCTAATTGTTAAATTATCTCAAACACAGATATGCCAGCTTTGCACCTTTGCCATTTTTAACATACTTAATCTCCTTTACACCTTTTACAATTTGAAAAGAAAGAAAACTGAAATATATGGAACAAATCAGAAATAGCTCCTAATGTGCCAACCATACTTTGGTAATAAATCTGTTTATTTGTTCATTTATTTGGAGTGGTGTGGTGGCCTAGAGGGAGAGCTCTCACCTCACAATCAGGAGGCTGTGAGTTCGATCCTAGGTAGAGGCAGATATTTCTCTCTCTGGGCACACTGAGAATATACCTGTTGAACAAAACTCCGCATTGGTGACAGGAAGGGCATCCGGCCAGAAAACACTCAGCTCCATTCAGTTGCCCAGATTCCATCCCACAAGGGATTATGGGGTCATTAAAAGAGGATGATTTGTTCATTTATTTGTTTAACCAATTAAGCCTATATTGTTACTTCTCAATTTGAGTCCAGTTGAAATGACACTTATTTCTCAATAAAGACACACGGATTAACAAAGTGTAAATTCTTGAGTCTTTCTTAGTACCCTTTATTCTGGTAATTTATCACTGATGTATGACTAGTTCTATTTCTGGAAAACCCAAAAGGACAGTTCTTGTGAATGTGATCTTTCTTCTTTGAATATCCAGTTCAAATCAATGTGCATACACATCTATAGAACCAACTAACTTCATGTATATAGATAATAAACAATTCCTCCTCCTCTTGACATTTCTGTTGAAAGATAAAAATCAGATGGAACAAATGGTTTAGAATGGCACACAGAATAACAGAGTTGGAAGAGACTTTGGAGAACTTCTAGTCCAACCCCAAGCAGGAGACCCTACACCATTCAGACAAATGGCTATTCAGTCACTTCTTAAAAGCTCTTCTCCAGTGATGGAATACTCACAACTTCTGGAGTTAATTAACCACTGGTTAATTGTTTTCACTGTTAAAGAGTTTATCCTTGGTTCTAGGTTTTTTCTCTCCTTGATTAGTTTCCATCCATTGTTTCTTGTTTTGTCTTTTGGAGCCTTGAAACTAGGTTGACCCCCCTCAAATATTATATATTATTGGGCAACTTATTTTGGTAAGCATTTAGTTTTAAAGCAAGGACTATATGGTTCTAATCAGAGATTATTTGAAAATAAATAATTCAGTAGGATACCTAAACTTACCTAAGTCTTTTCTTACTAGCTTCTCCACTTTATTTTAAGATTTATCCTATCCCCTATCCCCTTGCTTTTACAGTTGTAAAATTTAGGTTATGTATGATATTTTAGGGTGTTCTAATTAGACACAATGTCTTTAACTTATTTAAATATGCCATTCTGTGATAAATGAAAGATGTAAACATTCTTCTCTTTTTCATATCAGCAAAATATGATTATCCACATAGTGCAGATAAAGGGAAATGGATCTGCCAGTGATCAGTTTTTTAAAAATGGAAAAATAGTATTTTATCTAAAGCTTTCAGGACTAGGTTGCATGAGCTTTCAAACTTGTACATCTGACCAGAAGAAAGCTGCAATTTCCTCAGTATTCATACTTGTAATAGAAAAAAGCTTTTCCTGGCATGGAATTAGAGTGAAAAAAAGAGATTTGTGTAAAGGTAGAAACTTTGAAAGCCACTGATTAAAACTAGATTTGACTTTATGTATTGAAAACCAAATATTAGTAGTATAATAAAGATCAATAACAGTGTCTAGTTATTTAACTGATGCTTCATATGCTTATAAGAAGTGTATCCTTGAATTTGAGATGTTTCTTTGATTATTTTTTATATTGCTAATTCAATGTCAGGTAAAGTATTTTCTTTCTCAAGGAATAATTTTACAAATGTCAAACCAAGCCTCTAGCCACTTTTAAAATGATTGTCTCCTTGCATATCTGTAAATGAAACAGCCTTTAGGCTAAACAGCTGCAAAATCTGCACACTGTTTACTCAGTATTTCCAGAAGTGGGCTGGCTCTGTCTTAGCTGATTTAGCAGGTGGGTTGGGGACGATACAAGCATGCAGTATTCCCTGGCCAACAACCAAGCAGTTCTATCATGTTCAATGATTGATTTGTTACCCAGACACTGATGAAAAAAACCTCCTTAAAATAAAGTAAATGAAGGAAGTAATAGAAGAAAAGCAGAAGTAGCATCAGTTATAGGAGAAGAAGGAAAGAGGATGATTACAGAAGAAAGAACGGTTATAGGAAATTGGGTATGGTTGCAGAAATTGGGTATATCTAGTCTAATGAAAAGAAGGACTAGGGGAAACATGATAGAAGTGTTCCAATATTTGATGGGCTACCACAAAGATGAGGGGTAAGTGGAATCAAACTATTTTCTAAAGCATCAAAAAGCAAGACAAGAAACAATGGGAATTAACCAAGGAGAGAAGCAACCTAGAACTAAGGAGAAATTTCCAAATGGTGAGAACAGTCAACCAATGGAACAGCTTGCCTTCAGAAATTGTGGATGCTCCATGCCTGGAAACTTTCAAACAGAGACTAGACAACCATTTGTCTGAAATGATATAGGATCTCCTGCTCAAGCAAGGGTTTCGACTAGAAGACCTCTGGGGTCCCTTCCAACTCTATTATGCTATGTTCTGAGTTCTAATATTGTGACGATTTTGGACATGTGAGCTGCAGCAGTTCAATTCTTAGCAAAATAAGCAGCAGATACCCAACTACACAAAAAGGGACATCTCATTTTATTATGTTCCAGTCAAGTAGAACTGAAGTTTTGTCCTAGGCTGCCCGATTTTGGCCACATTAAATAGTGGCAAACAGAAAACTCCAGTTGTTTTTATCATCTAGAGATCCCTGGATATTTGCAGCCCAGCTCTAGCTACCCTACCTTGTAATACTTTTTAAGAACCATGTATAGTTTGCATGAGTTTATCTTACCATATCACACTATAGGATATTGATTTTTTGGGGTGGGGTGGGGTGGCGTTACTTAGAATAGGGCCTGAACCCTTTCACTATGATGAGTAAATTATAGGACTGAATATTGAATGAATACAGCCATTTATACCTTTCTTTAAAAAATTATTTGGACCACATAATTGAATCAAACTGCTGTGGTCTGACTGGTAACAATAAAGGCATATAAAGAGCATGTATTGTAGGTATCATGAATGGACTGCCTCTCTTGCTCCTTCTTTGCATAATTCAAATGTGAGATCCAGATATGAAATCTGTGATAGCTAAATGACCCTCTTCTCCTATACCAGCTTTCCAAATTATGCTGCTTTTATTTTTTCCTTTTTCAACAGAACTTCCCATAAAGCAAAGTGGAGAGATGCTTTATTTATTTATTTATTTTTATTTTTTTATTTATTTTTTTATTTATTGATTGATTTGATTTGTCAATCGCTTACAAGATAATAGATGTAAGTATATACATACAGTAATTATGAATACATGAAATGGGTACATATAAGAAAAATAAAAGAAACAATAGGACAGGGATGGTAGGCACGTTGGTAGGCATGCCCCCTACAGACCTCTTAGGAAAGGAGTGAGGTCAATAGTAGACAGTGTAAGGTTAAAGTTTTTTGGGGTTTGGGGAAGAAACCACAGAGTCAGGTAGAGTATTCCAGACATTGACCACTCTGTTGCTGAAATTGTATTTCCTGCAATCAAGTTTTATGTGGTTAAGCTTGAGTTTATTCTATCCATCTATTGTGTGCTCTTGTGTTGTTATGGTTGAAGCTGAAGTATTCATTGACAGGTAAGTCACTGCAATGCATGATTTTATATACCATACTTAGATCAGACCAAAGACAGTGTAATTCAAGGTTTTCTAAATGTAGAATTTCAAGTCTGGTGGCATAAGGTATTCTAACAACGAGTAGAAGAGTGGAGAACTCTTGTGAAATATTTCTGGACTTTCTCAACTATGCTAATATCAAATACGTAATGTGGGTTCCAGACTGATGAGCTGTATTCAAGTATTGGTCTAGCAAATGTTTTGTATGCTCTACTTAGTAGTGTGATATTACCAGAGAAAAAGCTACGTAGGATTAGGTTAACAACTCTTAATGCCTTTTTGGCTATATAGTTACAGTGGGCTCTAGCACTTAGATCATTAGAGATGAGTACTCCAAAGTCCTTTACAGAGCTTGGATCATCAACAAGGTCTTAACTATTCAGCTTGTATTTTATTTTCTGATTTTTTTTGCCAATATGTAAGACAGAACATTTATTTGTTGAGATTTGAAATTGCCATTTCTTTGATCATTCTTTGTTCGCAGTCACATGGAGGAAAAAGAGAAAATGACATCTCCACTTGGAAATTCACCTATCTGGTTTAGTGTTGCCCAAGATGTCAGAGCAGGGGTAAGGGCTATTGTCATTTTTATGGGGAAGATTGTGGAAAAGTGGGATAGGTTACAGCTTCATAAGGCTCTGGAGGAAGAAGAATAACTGGATTCCTTTTGGTTAGGTTTCAGACTTGTTCACAATGTAGAAACATCATGCTTGTCAATAACCCATGTAGAGATGGATATTTTTTTAAAAAAGAATTTGCTTCAACCAATATCCAAGGAATCAGAAACTCTAAAAATTTGCAGCCTGATTCTGACTGCAGGAAATTAAGGGTGGAATAAGGAATCCAGCTTATAGCCTTTCACATCTGGACTGGGTATCTTCCAACCTTAGAAGCATCTTTAAAATATTTCATTATTCAGCACCATATAGCATTGAGCTCAGTGCATTGACTAATTTGATGCCTGTTAATGCATAGCTGTTTCCATGCTGACATATTTAATAATTACAAAGGATGGTTTGGGGATCTTGTAAGAAAGCTGTTTGCTGGATTGATCAGGTAAGTAGATGGAATATTCTTTTTTTGCTAAAGAAGAAACATCTGTTCCCATGGACCTTAAATATTCTGAGATCAAAACTCTGATCCAAGATCAGAAGGTTAGTTCTTACTTACTGGATGAAAATTCGGTTCTTCCCTTTGAGCCTAGCATCAACTGCAGATAAACTGTGCCTCATTATGAGTCATAACAATAGAAAATAAATTAAATACCATTGGCTGGAACCAATCACTCTCACTCAGTCCAACCCACCTCACAGGATTGTTGTTGTGGGGAAAATGGGAAGAAGAAGGTGTATTCAATATGTTCACTATCTTGAGTTATTTGTAAAATAATAAAGGTGGGATAAAAACAAACAAATAAATACTGACTGAACAAGGAGTAAGACATCTTTCTTTAAAATTTCTAGTTCAAATTCTACTCTTCCAGATGTTACTTTACTCTGTTTCCAGCAGTCATGTTTCTCTATGTTTTTATTTCAAAGTTTGTAAAAGACTTGTAAGTATTAAGTGGTAAGTTGACTTGCACTGTATTGCTGCTAATTTGTCTTTTAATTTCCTGGGTTTCTTTGTGTCTTTGATATTAAAAGTTGGAAAGTTTCGGAGAGTTACTAAGTGAAAGAAAATTTCAGGGAAGCTGCCCACTGGCAGATGTAAGGACATTTACAATGAGTTACTTCATCTTACAATAGGAGGGAGGTAAGGAAAATGCTCAGAAATTAGCTAACAACAAACTTATCGAGCTGATCTTAAAGATAATTGCTCCTTTCAATGGAAGGAATTGAATGGAAGAAGTGTTTCAGACTCCTTTTAATATAGTATATAGCCGTGATGGCGAACCTATGGCATGCATGCCACAGGTGGCACGCAGAGCCATTTGTGCGGGCACGCGAGCCACAGGCAAACTTACCTCACTGCGCATGTACTCGCCTCCCAGCTGATTTTTGGCCCATTTGAGGCCTTTTTCAGCCTCCCAGAAGCTCAAGGGAAGCCTCTGCAGCCTTTGTAGGCCGAAAACCAGGCCAGTTTCATCACTTCCTGTATTTCCAGAAATATCAGAAGTGATGAAATGGACCCATTTTTCTGGTCTACAAAGGCTGCAGAGGCTTTCTTCGAGCCTCTGGGAAGCCAAAAGTCAGCTGGGAGGCGCAGTGCAGGTAAGGGGGTGGTGGTGGAGAAATCACACACATATGTGCAGCGGGCATGGGGGGGTCACACATGTTGCCTTCTAGGTGCTGGAACGTGTGAGCGAGGAAGCACACAATTTTTGGCACAAGAGCCCAAAAAAGTTATCCACCACTGGTATATAGGCTACACTATATTTTAATATAATATAGGAATGTCAATATGATACCTGCTGAAAGTTATACAGAATACAGAACAGAGTACAGAATAACAGGACAAATGGCTGCCCAGTCTCTTTTAAAAAACTCCCATTTGATGGAGTGCCCACAACTTCTGGAAGCAGGCCATTCCTCTGATTAATTGTTCTCACTGTCAGGAAATTTGTCCTTGGTTCTCTTCTTGACAAGTTTCTATCCCTTGTTTCTTGTCCTGCTTCAAGTACTTTGGAGAATAGGTTGACCCCATCTTCTCTTTGACAGCCTCTCAAATATTGGAACACTGCTATATGTCACCCCCTTCTTTTTGTTAAACATATCCAGTTCCTGCAACTATTTATCATATGTTTTAGCCTTTGGCCCTCCCATCCCCAATCTTTTTTGTTGCTCGTTTCTATGTCCTTTCCAAAGTCTCAACATCTTTTTTGTATCATGGTGATCAAATTTTCCTCAATATTCCAACTGTGGTCTTTTTGGTATAAAGCAATATAAAGCAGTACTAACATTTCACACAACCTTGATTCTATCCCTCTGTTGATGCAGCCTAAGATTTAATAGCTTTTTTTGGCAGCTGCAGCAAACTGCTGGCTCATATTTAAGTGGTTGTCCATTAGGACTTCTAAATCCATTGACTTTTTCCCTCAGTTTTTACATCTTTAAATAATCTTTTTAAATGCTATTGTTGACATTTGTTGCAAGTCTTAGTTTATACTGAGTCTTAGCTTTCCTGAGTTCCCTTTGCAGATATAATCTCATTTTCCAGAGTTTTTCAAGCTTCTTGACTTGTTTTCTCTTTTAAGATTTTCACCATGGAATCATCCCAGGCTCTACGTTTATTGAAATCAGCTGTCTTAAAAATCTAACACAATAGTTTGACTTTGTTCTACTGCTTTTGCCTGTTGAATTCCAATATGACATGCTCAGTCTCCCCCAAAGTTCCCACAACTTCAGCTGCTTCTATCATTTCATCTTTGTTAATAAGAGTTAACACTAGTGCAGCTGGCCCTCTAGTTCCCTTCCCTTCTCTGCCTGTTGGGAGACAAAGTGATTTGCTAGGTTTGTCAGGAACCTGTTCAATCTTCTACTAGATGTGGAGTTTGTCTAACAGTTGATGTCAGGATAGTTAAATTTCCCCATTACTATTGTAGTGTGCTTCCTGCACACCATAGCAAACTGATTAGCAAAATGGTCATGTATTTCTTCTCTTTGGGTGTAGTATACACCTATGGCAATGTCATTCCTAGATTGATTGTTTTGGTCTACAAATTGCTGACCCCTGAGCAATGAGTTTTCTATCACCAACACACATCTATTTTTTTCTTAAGGAAGCCTAGTAAACTCCCCCCCCCCAAAAAAAATGGGTGCATTCAATGATGTCCCTTGTTCAGGTGTTTGCACCTAGACAATATAACAATATGTTACTTTTGTATATTCCTGGAAATGTACATCTCTATTTCTTCCTTGAAATACTGTTTTTATCATATAATGCAGCAATGTGATCAACAGTCTTGAGCGTTAACTGATAATCCTAGCTCTAATAAAATAAAATAGAATAATAAAATAAAATATGGGAAGAATAATAGTTTCATGGTTATAGTTTAAAAATGCCTGGGACAATTCAAATAAAGATTCTCATTCTGTTCTTGAAACCCTCTGTTATTCAGTGTAATATATACACTCATACAAGTATTTAAATGTGTGACCACCAGTTCATTTAATTACTATTCATTTAAATAGAAATGTTGGGTCCTTGTCATTATTTTATGGTTCCACTAGATGGCAACATTATACTTCCAAATGAAAACCAATCATTCTCTTTGAAAATTTCCAAAGGATTAAAACACACCACAGATATATACACCCTTAGAGATGGAGACCTGTAGTGGGATGTGCCAGGTTTGAACAGAGAATACACAGGGGAGAAATAGCTCAGAAGGGTTGAGAGGCAAAAATAAAATAAGAAATACAGATTTTAACAGAATAGCAATGTATATAAGAAGGTATTATACTCATGTAGACTGAGAAGCTCTAGATATAGACTCCAAGGTTGAAATAACAAGAAAAAAGAAAAAAAGAAACAGGACTTCATTGGCAAATTGATCCTAGGTTTTACAGTTTTCCAATCTCTCCATATCAACTCCAAGCATTAAGTTTGATCAGAAAATTAGCTGCAGTTGTGGAGAGTGATTAGGATACTGGGACACAACCCTTCTTCCCTGAGGTGCATTATTTTAAATTATTCATATCCCTGTTTTCTTCTTGATAAAACATGTCCTCTGGGATGGCTAAAAAGTGACAATGTTTTTAAAGCCCCCCAAAATGAAGTATACATTAAAGAACAACATTTGTGAAATATGACATAATCAGCAATAAGGAACAGATGAATGAGAGATTCATTAAGCCTTGTTATCAGTGGTGGAATTCAAATAATTTAACAACTGGTTCGCCCAGGGTAAGGCTGGTCATTGTGGCAGGCATGGCTCATCCCCATCCTCCAGCTCTGCCACACATGTGGAATGAGCCTCCCGCAATGGCCAACCTGACCCTGGGTGAACTAGTTGTTAAATTATATACACACCTCTTATCCAAGTGGATCCTGGGCACTGCGTTGGGCTGGAGAAACAGGAAATGGAGCAGCTGGCATGAGGGAAGGAGGAGGAGAAGGGAGAAGAAAGAGGGAAAGCGTCCTTCTTCTTCCCTCACACCAGCTACCCTGTTGCCTGTTTCTCCACTGCAGCGCAGTACCCAGAATCCACTTTGATAGTGGTAGGGTGGGGTGGGGTATAATTTAATAACTCTCTGGGTACTTACGGGACTTACGGGACCGCCTGCTGCCATCAACAGTCTCCCGCCGCCCAGTACGCTCTCACAGGGTTGCCCTCCTTGGGGTGCCGCCGCCTGATCATTGCCGGCTGGCGGCCCCAAGGGTGCGCGCTTTCTCTGTGGGGGGCCCCCTCCCTGTGGAATGATCTGCCCCCGGAGATACAGGCCATTACTGACATCCAGATCTTCCGGCGCGCAGTCAAGACCTTATTCTTCCAACAGGCCGGCCTGGCCCAGTAAATGGTTTATGGGTTTTAATTTAATTCGGTTTTTAAATTTTTAAATCTTAACTTTTTAATTTAATCCTGAAATTTTAAATTTTGTATTCTATAACTGAAGGGATTCGGCCGGATTCTTGTATTTAATTTGTTTTTAAATTGTATATATTCTATTTTTAGTAGGCTGTACACCGCCCCGAGTCCCTTTTTGGGAGAGGGGGCGGTATAGAAATTTAATTAAATAAATTTAATTAAATAAATAACCAAGTTTCATGAACCGGTGTGAACTGGCTGAATCCCACCACTGCTTGTTCTATAACATTTACACTTAGTTTTGTTAGGATCCATGTCTTCTTCTAAGCATCAAGGGATTAAAAATGAAGACAAAAACAAGAGAAAGCAAAACAAAATCTCCTTCAAGCTGAAAGGGATACTTGGTGTCTTCTTGGCAATGAAGTAAAGTGATTTTCATTGCCTTCAATTACAATTCTTTCTCCTAGTTTTCACTTTACCTTTGAGACTTGCTAGATGTAGACAGCTAGCTGTTGCTTCTTTGCTCAGCCAAAGCACAATCTGCTGTTTGATCAAATTTCAAGAGATACCACCAGAGGCAGTGAACCCAACTGACATCAATACAATGGAATGTTTTCTACCTGCTTCCTTAAAGCTGGCTTAATGATTAGGAAACTGAATAGATTTTTTTCACATTATAAAATTAATTGGAGCCTGAGCAAAGGTTGCCTCTTAAAAGAATAAATTTCTTTAAATGGGTAGGGAAGCGTAACTTAAGGTCCAATTTGCAGACAGGATGAAGCAATTAAAAAAAAGGCAGAAAAAAAGAATATGTAACTGCAAGGTTGTTAGTTATCAGAAATATGTAACTGTGAGACCAACTTTAATAAATCTTGGATGGATTACAAGAAGGCATTCAACTCCTTGTCACATGATTGGATAACTGAGTGTCTAGAAATGCAAAATGTTGGTGGGAACATCAAAGGCTTTGACAATAAAAGGGGAATTGGAAGAGTATCTGAATGACAGTGAAGAAGATACACCATGAAGGTTTACTGAATACTGAAGAGACAAAATTGGCCTTCAAGAAAGAGTAGAAAAGAGACAAGGCAGGGCAAAGCATTACATGGAAAACAGCAACAACTAACATGCAAAGTAGATAACAACAAGACCTGGTGATGAATAAGAGCCAGGAAAATTCAAGAAAGGGATAGAGGGTCTAATTCTGGCTGCATAAGACCAACCCTTAAGAACAAATTCCACCTTTGTAAAGAAAGTGTAGAAACAGTGCCTCACCCTGTTGGCATCACCTCAAGAAAATTGAACTGACTATAGACAATAACATGACAAAATAGCAATAATGGTGCTTTGGAGTATTTGCAAGAAATGCCATTTGCCTGCAAGCCAGAACTAGTGAGACCACAAAACAGATAACGTAACAAAAAAACACAAAGAGGACAAAGTGCTCTGGGATTTTAGAATTGAGAGAAGCATCTGCTACACAACACCCTAGACTTAGCAATTGTCAATAAGAAAGAGAAAATCAATAAATCAATAAATCTGGACAGTGGATGTGTCAGTACCTGGAGTGAGCAGAATAAAAGAGGAAGGATTGAAAAAAAAAAAATCCCAAAATACAAAAACCTACAAATACCATGTTTTCCCGAAAATATGACCTACCCTGAAAATAAGTCCTAGCCTGATTTTTTTTGGGGGGTGGGCCTAATATTAGCCCTACCCCAAAAAGAAGTCCTAGTGAAAGGGGTGGGTATGGCGAGCACAGAAAGCAGCCCTTCCCTTCCCAGGTCACCTCATGGCTGCTTGGCCCTTTCATCAGGTTCGCAGATCAACTGAGCCAGTGAGGACTGGGAGTTCTGTCTCTCTGGGTGACTGGAGATGTTTCCTGCATATTCTTTCCAGCCCCAGCCCTGATCACAGCACTAGGCAACCTAACAACCGAGGGCCCCTCTCTTCCCAGTTCATCTTGTGCAAAGATAGTGCCAGTAGTATTAGGCACTTAAATCAACACCAATCCATTGCAATAGTAGTAGCATTACAAATACAATGCTATACTGTTTCCTATGCACCCACAGAATAGTAAGGACTCTTTGGAAAACTTTAACTCCTATGGTGCCTCATAGATTAAACAAAAAATGCAGCTCTGCTGTGATTTAGTTTCATATTTTTTCCTCCCTCCCTCATTTATATTGTTACCTGTATATATAACTTGAGATTTTAATTCATGCTTTTAACTATCATGCTTTTTATCTTTAGTGTCAGTATTGATAATGCCTGTTTGCTCCATTTTCACTGGGAAGGCAGAAGAAAAACCAACAGCTTGCTTGCAAACAAAATTAGCAACTCAGCTAGTTGTTCCCCTGGTTGGTGGACAACAAGGGGATTTCTTTCTGTTATAGATTTGTTCAGAGGAAACTTAGCCTTAACCTTATACTGCACTTCAGAGAGAAATTCAGGCTGCAGTTACTATAGCTTTCCCTAATTCTCCTATGTCCTCTTCCACCAAAAAAAAAAAAAATTGTGCTTACTTGCTGAATACAATAATAAGTTCTGTAGTGGTGGAAGATAAAGAGGAATGAACAATATTTTGGTAAATGGACAAAGTACTCACAGGGGGAACTTCTGCACATAGAAATGAATCTGCCTTTAGGGCCAGTACAAAAAGTCCCTTTCCTGCAATCCTACATCAAGTAGAGGAGAGAAGGAATTCTGAGTTCTAAAATCTGTCATCCTTACTTGTACACAAAAGGTTCGATCATCCAGACTATTTTGGCACATGGGAATGAAGATGCAAGTGATGTGGCTTTCCAATTTCATGTACTGAATATAACTGAACTATTCCCTAAAAATAAAGAGTGATCGTTTTAATATAACCATGAAAAGAAAAACACAAATGCGTTGGCCTGCAAATAAAGCACTACATAAGAAACAGTGAAACAAAAGCCAGAGCAAGCACAACAATACAAATCCAGCAATATTTATATATAAAGAATTGCTATGATATCACACATATGTCTTAATCATATGTCTAATCTTTGCTTAGTTTCATTAAACAGCTCATTCCAAACTTAAGAATGGACACACATTTCTTCAAGTTAATCAGTAGTGATTGGTACACACATGTCTATCCAGAGAGAATTATCTTTAAGGCATTAATGTAAGCATATATTCAAAATTCTTCACAATAGAGACATTCCATGTGATTGGGATTTGATTTAGCAACATACTGATATATTTCAGTCTTAGCATCTTTCTAAAAATCTGGTTTCCCACAGTAAGGATCTATCAATGACCACAACCAAAGTATGTAGGCTAATGTTAAGTATTTAGCAGAGTATCCTTGGTGTCAAGGATTAATACAGCAGATGGAAGTAGTGTTCAAATTGTAGCAGTGAGTATAGAACCACACAAGCACAGCAGTTGAAGTGCAAAGTCTTTATATACAGTAATGTAAGCACAGTTCAAATTCCATTCCAATATCACACACAGTTCATCCATCAATAGATTAGATTAGATTACTAACCATTCTTGTTCAGTAGATATAACAGCAATACATCATCTTCAATACATCCATGCATCAATGGAGAAATATAGTTACAGTGTTGAAGATACTTGCCAAGTAGAAGAGTAGCATAGCAGAAGCCTAGCAAACCAGTAGCAGCATTCCAACAGTACTCACAGAGACTAACATACACTAGCCATGTGCTCTCTGGCTTCTTACTACATAGCACTCCTGCTTTCTGTAGCCAATCAGCATCGTGGCTACAAGATAGTGCTGAGTCATTTCTGACTTGCAGCCATATATGGTAAACCAATATAGTGAAGTTTCTTAAAGAAACCTAACAGCTAATATACCTGCTATCTCTTTAACGTAAGAAGTTTGAAACCAACATTTAAAAAAACGTTACTTGAATCGCCCAATAGACCTGCATAATTATCATTAATTAGTTTGTGAAGTAATACTTTAAGCTCACAAAAAACTATTTAACTTTCTTAAAATCTGAGGTTATAGATTCTGTAACATTGGAGATTATAGTTCTCTGTTCCGAATTTTTTGCCTATTATTCCTATTCAGTTTTTAATTTTGTAAAACTGAATTGCTATTCTCTCTCCCTCCCACCTTCCCTTGCTCCTTTCTTTCTTTTTCTTTCTTTCTATCTGTCTTTCTGTCTGTCTGTCTGTCTTTCTTTCTGTCTTTCTGTCTTATCAGAGGGGTTATTGAAGCAGCCAAACAAATTTGTCCAAACAAGAGATAAAACTGAAGCTTTGGCAAATTATACTCCTCTTGATAAATTATACTTTCTTTTAAAATATAATTTAAAAATTACCCTCTTAAAAATTGCTATCCCATTTGCAGCCCACACTTCCTCACCCAAACATTTTGCTCAGCATCTGAAAAGGAGAATTATTCCAAAGGAATAATATAATGATACTTCTCAATAGTGTAAAGATCAACTTGTTTAATTCCTCAGTAGTGTCTCTTAATGTATTTGGTGATATCTGTAGCATTTCTACAATAGAACATGCCAAAATTTCGGTGTCAAAGAATACATCTGCAATTGGCTCCATATCTGCACATAATCATTTCTTTTTTAAAATTTTAAAATGTTAATTATATGGTTCATTATGCAATAGAAAATCAGGAAAATTACCCTTCTATTTTCATATTAAAAAATTAACTCTAAAGAAGAAAACTTGGATTTTGACTATTCTGTGAAAAAAACCTCATTAATTTATTTAAAATATCTGTATTAGCATAGACTAATATTCCTCCTGAGGTAATATTCCTTTTAAAATGTATAATTCCCCAGAGGCTCATAAGTATTGTCAGTCATCTATTAATGTGACCAATAATCTGTATTATATACTTAGAAATATACTGATCCATGAAAGAGGATATTTTCATTGGAATAATTGCAAATCTTGAATAGTAATTTGAACACAAACTTAAGTCAATTTTTGAATATTTCTATAGAAACTATTACACATTGGCTTAAACCTATTGCACTTAATTCAATGTAAAGAATATTTACTATACTATTATATCTCTAGAAATATTTACTACTTACTAGTTTACTAATGAAAAGTTTACTAATCCTCTCATAATACCAGATAACACAGAATGAATGATTGATAATAGTTGTCGAAGTCTTTTTGTCAAAATTGCAACCATAATCTTTGTGGATGCATTTCTAAAGCACACAATTTGTAGGATTCTTTTTTTTTTTTCAAAATAATTTTTATACAACCATATAATGATAAGGGGATTCTTTATTTTCTAAAAAGAAAGAAGCAGCTTAAATACTATTATGGTCTTGGGGTAGTTCTTATTCCAAGGGGGACATGGGGACACGATGGCTCAGTGATTAAGACACTGAGCTTGTCGATCAGAAAGGTTGGCAGTTCAGTGGTTTGAATCCCTAGCACCATGTAACGGGGTGAGCTCCCGTTACTTGTTCCAGCTTCTGCCAATTTGAAAGCATGTAAAATGCAAGTAGAAAAATAAGGACCACCTTTGGTGGAAAGGTAACAGCGTTCCATGTGCCTTCAGTGTTTAGTCATGCTGGCCACATGACCACAGAGATGTCTTTGGACAGTGCTGGCTCTTAGGCTTTGAAATGGAGATGAGCACTGCCCCCTAGAGTTGGGAATGAGTAGCATGTATGTGTGAGGGGAACCTTTACCTTTACCTCACTAGATGTTTTCATCTGTCTACATGGGTTAGTATTATTAAGGAGTATTATTATTAGTATTAGTAATGAGAGATGATACTCAGCAGCAAGCCCTGGTCAACCAAATGATGCATTTAAAGTGTAAACTGTGAGGTCAAATAGAGATGAACAGACTTAAATTGAAACTTAACAAGACCAAGTGGAACAATTCTACCATAGGGATGTTCTATTTTTAATTCTGAATGGAGGTACAGAATATCAGGCAGGACAGATATATAATTTGGGATCATTTTGGACTCACTGCTGAAAGCCATTAAAAAACTAAAAAGTTCTTTCTCAAGTCACCCATGTCTTAATCATCTCAAGTATGGCATACTACAATGCATATCACTTGTCACTGTCCTTGAAGGTCACATGGAAACTCTTACTGGTCCAGAATTCTGTGGCATTAGTAATTATGTTTTGGAATACCCATACATTTCATCTAATATGCAAGTTGCCACCACATGCCATGCATGTGAATTCATCAAAGCCTGGTATTCAACCAACAGAACTATCGACAAACATGTCAATTTGGAGCCAGCCTATGAATCCCTAATAAGCCATATCAATTGAATGACCAACCAATGACCAACGACCACCTCTTCACTTGGATGCAATATTCTTCACACACAATGACCAGTCAATCACATGACTCACCGACCACATGAGATCAATAAAAGTGGTGTCATGGTTCCGATGGATGCCCTAATTAATTTATGAAGCTCAAGTCAAGTTTCAAAAGAAATCTAATTATTTATTATGAGCAACATGTCGGCACTTTTTCTAAGTGCAGTCAGCTCTGCCCTATGTAATTTATTGCCCACTATGATCCAGTTTCCGCTCTCCTCCCAGGTTGTGTCATAAATCACATTGTCAAACAGAGCACTTTTGCGGGCTATAGAAAACACACCTTTCCGGATGGCTCTGGTAACCTAGGACACAATTTGGAGAAAGGTATGCATGGAATGTGCTTCTGGTCATAGCAGCTCAACTGCTTCATCAGATCTCCCCCTTCCTTCTTATGGAAACTCGAGAGCAACCAGGAATGCTTTACGAGTTGACAAGTGGTAAAGAACTGAAAAAAAGATACTTCAACTGAAGTCCTGCTGAGGATGTCACCTCGCCTGATGATTAAATGTAAGCTAAACAGCAAGCTCAGAGAACAAACCACCACCATTGATGAAGTGATAAATACTTCTGCCACCCATACTTTTTCAGAGGCTCTCTCTCTCTCTGTCTCATGGCAGGGGTGAACTTGTACATGCACTGCAGTTAATATTCTGATAACAAAATTCATTTTATCATGTAGGTTATTCGTGCAATTTGTGCTCATGCATACTGACTACTGATTGTATTATGTGTAGATGGAGAAAAGTAGAGAAGGAAATAGCCTATACGATGGATAAGAAGCTGACTTGTACTTTATGTGACACATTTGGCTAAGTTGGAGACAAACGGATTATCTAACAGGGATGTACATTCCAGGGAACGGCTGGGAAGCTGGGAAACACAAGCACACACACACTTTAATGAACAGCAGGGAGATGCTCTGTTTGACTTGCACGAAGTCCAAAACACATCTTCTAAATCAAATGTGCCCAGCCATCATATGCACTTCAAGATTCATGTATTCCTGTAGTTTACACTGTAATACCCACACTTGCATTTCTATTAAATCTAAAATATGCAAAATGGCCTTTATTATGGATAATTTAAGACAGCATTGCGCTATCTCAAAATAATCTTTTCCCAAAGACAAAATGGCTTTTTCCAAGAAAGGCACAGTTAATGATTGGAGGGAAAGATTCTCCCTGGCAGGAAACTAAAGAAAATGTTAGATTTCTTTTGCCTGGGCAATAAACTGACCTCCATGTTGTCTGCTATTTGGGGAGATTGGGGGAGAGAAACAAAGATTTGATTCTGCAAATGATTCCCCATTGTGAGCTTCATTCACTTCATAATGTGGGTGTCAGCTGGCAAAATACTTTGAGTGCAGGGCTATTAAGAACTGATTGCAATAGGCAGCACAATACTGCTGGAGATGAACAAGATAGAATAGAATGCAGCTGACCTCTTTTAGCATATTCTTCCTGCAAACTTTCTTATGAATTTTAAAAATAAAAAAAGGAAAGGGAAATAAAAAAGTTCCATAGAGAAAGTTTCTCAGCTAAGAAAATGAAGTATACGTATATTTGGTTATCCACAATACTTAACAGAACCCAAACATTTACTATCTAGTAATGTGACGTGTTTCCCTACAAAAATCAGAATAATTATAGCAGTGATATGACTTGCGATCTTCTTCTATGGAAGCAGAATTTGGGCCTTGAAAAAAGCAAGGTAGACAGAATACTGACACTTTTGAATTTTGGTTTTAGAGAAAACTAAGAATACTGTGGACACTCAAACAAACATTTTTCTTATATAAATGTTTATTTTTAATATGATTATTCCATTTTGGTTGAACAGTGTGTTGTCTGGGTACAAATACCTTTGTTAAATAATAATCAAAATTACAACATCATTCATTACATTAATATTGATTCTGCAATATTTAACATAGTAATGTTCCACATATTAATTCTACAATGTTAACATATTAACACAAACAAATTATTGAACATATCAACCCAGAGTTTTTCCATGAGGCGCAAGTGACCAGACTCAAATTATCCTACTTTGAACGCATTATGTAAAGATCTAAATCTCTGGAGAAGGCCCTAATGCTGGGAAAGGTGGAAAGAAAGAGAAGAAGAGGAAGGCCAATAGCAAGATGGATGAACTCAGTTACACAGATGATATGTACACCATTGGTAGATTTGAAAGTCAGTGACAGATCATCCTAGAGAATGGTCAATAGGAATTGAAAGCAACTTGATGGCACCTAATCAAAAAGATAGCAAAGTTGCTGAATAGAAAGTCAAAAAGATTGACAACCAGTAGGTAGATGGACTCAATCACATTGGTGCAGCATTGAGATACCTAAAAGACCAGATTAGGCACAGACTATCATGAAGAAAAAAAATGGATTAAGAGTCGAGATGACTAGATGGCACATAATCAATCAACCAAAAATCTCGCTACATTTAATAGCATGAATGTCTGTCCTCAACTTATCTGCCTCTGTGTCTGTCTCTCTCTCTATCAAATCTGTCTATCTATCTATCTATCTATCTATCTATCTATCTATCTATCTATCTATCTATCTATCTATCTATCATCTATGAAGATCAAGTGAGGTTCTATAAAGCCTTAGTAAGACCACACCTAGAGTACTGCATCCAGTTTTGGTCACCACACTATAAAAAAGATGTTGAGACTCTATAAAAAGTACAGAGAAGAGCAACCAGGATGATTAGGGGACTGGAGGCTAAAACATATGAAGAACGGTTACTGGAACTGGGCATGGCTAGTCTAGTGAAGAGAAGGACCAGGGGAGACATGATAGCAGTCTTCTAATATTTGAGGGGCTGCCACAGAGAAGGAGGGGGGTCAATCTATTTTCTAAAGCGCCTGTAGGCCAGACAAGGAATAATGGATGGAAACTGAACAAGGAGAGATTCAACCTGGAAATAAGGAGAAACTTTCTGACAGTGAGAACAATCAACCAATGGAACAGAAGTTGCCCTCAGAAGTTGTGGGAGTGCCATCACTTGAGATCTTCAAGAAGAAGAAGAGATCCATCTATCATCTATATCAACTCTCTATCATCTATCATCCATCTAACTATCATCTATATCATGCCTCTATCATCTCTCTATTATCTCTCTCTCCTCATATATTCAAGAAAAAAGAAGATTTTGCTCATTTAATCATTTCCAGGAGCAAAAATGCTCTTTCAGAATAGAATTAGGAAGTCTTTAAGGCCTTGGGACAGCAAATTCAATCTACTTCTTAAAGTGTGCTTTTACATAATGAATTTGCATGTCTGTGCCTGGAAAGCTAACCTCAAATGCACAGTTAAGACATCATTAGGCTCCTTGTCTTTACTGTGAGACAATTGATACTTTATGAGTGTTTCCTAGAAGGCTGATTGAAACCATCATTATGAGAAAGACATCCTTGTAATCATTCACTGTTAGCAAGGTTAAACCCATGCTTGGGTGAAAGCTAATATTTAAAAATCTAGCAAAATCCATTTGACAGGGAAAGGAAATAGTAGCAGAAAGATTTCTATTAATGATTAAATTTATTTATTCTTTCTATGTAGCTCATTTCTCTATTCCATTGCTACGTAGCTAAAAAAAAAGCTTATAATCTCTAAGAGAAAATTGCATTGCAAAAGAAACAAACAAACAGGGAGCAGAAGCCATTTTATGGATACTGAATCTAGCACACGTAACTCACACTCAAATGCAGATAGAGACATGTATAGTTGCGTGCACTTTTTCTCTGAAGCAGAATTTGTTTTTACATTAAAAGCAGATGCAAAATTGGTGATTTTGGGACACGAAGCTTTGTAGAATAATGTTGAGCTTTCTTCAGAAAGTAGAAAACATTTCCATCCATTTCTGATCAGAGCAATACTTTTCTGAATGCTATCCAGAATTTACATAAAACTCTATCCTATTCGATAGTGGGGAGGAGTGTCAGTCATAAAATGGACAAGAATATTTATCGTTTCATGCAATTGCTTTAAGTAAGTAAACTACAAAAATATGGGTTCCTTTTGCAAGGAGGATTTGAATTCTCCCCATTTTATATCGTTGAAAACGAACACTTCAGCTGACTTTTGATATGATTCTGTGATATTGATGTAGATATTCAAATCTATAGGAATATATTAGGTTTGTGTTCTAGACTGTTCTTTTCTGAATTATTACTAAATATCTTTTTTTTTTACTTCTAAACTTTTTTTCTATTTCATCTGATAGCAGGAGAAAAGCAAAGGCTGATATATTGGTGGTCCATATCTCCTAATTTACTGGAAGCAGCTGCTCACTTTGTCCAGTCTTCACTAAACTAAGCCCATGTAGATCAAGATTACAAGAGAACAACCATTTTAGAATATTAGAATTTCTTCAGCCCTTAAATTTAGAATCGTCTGTATCTTTTGTGTGCCATCAAAAAGTCTGGAGTTTTGCAGCTTCAGTACCAGTATTTTGTTCCAATACAGGGGAACAGGCCTATTTCCTGTCGTCATCCTGTTCTATTGCTTCACTTCAGGCTGGGAAACTTAAATCTCAGGTAGAATAGTTGAAAGAAGGCAAAAGCACTATCTTTGGACCACTGGTTTGAAGTCATCCTCGTATTCTCCAATATAGATACAGATAATCAGAGTTGGAAGGGAGCTTATAGGTCATCTAGTCCAACTCCCCACTCAAGAGGGAGACCCTACACCATTTCTGATAAATGGCAGTCCAATCTCTTCTTGAAGGTCTCAAAGTGATTGTGCTCCCACAACTCTGAGGACCGCTGTTCCATGGGTTGATTGTTCTCACCGTCAGAAAGTTCCTCCTTATTTCCAGGTTGAATCTCTCCTTGTTCGGTTTCCATCCATTATGCCTTGTCAGGCCTTTGGGTGCTTTAGAAAATAGCTTGACCCCCCCCCCCCCCCTCTGTGGCAGCCCCTCAAATATTGGAAGACTGCTATCATGTCTCCCCTGGTCCTTCACTTCACTAGACTAGCCAAGCACAGTACCTGCAACAGTTCATTGTTTGTTTTAGCCTCCAGTCCCCTAATCATCCTGGTTGCTCTTCTCTGTACTTTTTCTAGAGTCTCAACATCTTTTTTATAATGTGGTGACCGAAACTGGACGCAGTACCCTAGGCGTGGTCCTCTGCGATTCCTCTGTGATTCTGACAAAACAAATCAAGTTATACATCATCTGATAATATGCTGTGCCAGGAAACCTGGTGATAAATAACTCTGAAGAAGAAAGAAGTGGCAGTTGATAAAAACAGTAGGAACTCACACACACACAAATGTTCTACGTTATGCTAAATAGCTGCAGATGTTTCTTTTGGGGTTTGGAGATTTGAGTTGGTTTACAATCCCAGAGAGACAGATCTCACTATTAGAGCTGTGAGTGTTTCACTCACATCATATAACCCATCTTATTGCTTTTTTATGCACTGATGCAATAAATAGTATATATCGCTCTAAGGGACGTGGTGGCTCAGTGGCTAAGATGCTGAGCTTGTCGATCAGAAAGGTCGGCAGTTCGGCAATCTGACTCCCTAGCATCGCGTAATGGAGTGAGGTCCCGTTACTTGTCCCAGCTTCTACCAAGCTAGCAATTCAAAAGCATGTAAAAATGCAAGTAGAAAAATAGGGACCACTTTGGTGGAAAGTGTTCTGTGCATCTTCAGTGTTTAGTCATGCCGGCCACATGATCATGGAGAAACTTTGGACAGCATTGGCTCTTCAGCTTTTCAACAGAGATGAGAACCGCTCCCTAGACCTGGAAACGACTAACACGTATGTGCGTGGGGAACCTTTACCTCATATTGCTCTAATATTGCTCTTAGATCTACTCAGTGGTAGGTCCCACAGACTCCAAATGTGCTTACTGTTAAGTGAGGTTCTAACCATATGTCATATTGAATAAACAATGCAACATGTGACCTCAATATATTTCACTAGAACATTCTTGTACGGAGTGGGAATCTATATTTCTCATTCAGCTATTTTTCTCCCCAAGAGTTAATCCCTTCCAGGAGGTGGCAGCATAGCTAATCTTAGTTGATCAGAGATGCTAAACATATTTAGATCTGGTTAATAGTTTTATAGAAACCTGTAGCTTAGCTGTTAGGTTGCTGGGCTTATTGACTGAAAGGTTAGCAGTTCAAAATCCAAGTACCACGTGATTGTGTAAGCTCCCTTCTTACCCAAGCTCCTGCCAACCTAGCAGTTTGAAAACATGCAAATGCAACTAGAGAAATAGGTATCAATTTGATGAGACGATAATAGCATTTCATATACCTTGGCATATAGTAATGCTGGCCACATGACTACCGAAGCATCTTCAGACAACGCTGGCTCCCTTGGCTAGGAAACGAAGATGAGTATTGCTCTCAGGACTAGACACAGCAGGAGAGGGGAAACTTTTACCTTTACCTATTGGAAATTCCTGCAGGCATAGGTTAGACAGTTCCAAAAACATTCTGTAACAAAGTAATGGCAAACCAGGTATTGTTGCCAAAAAAACTATGTGGAGACACCAGTTTACTCAAACACTTTTACTTGTATAGGTTGCTAAAAAAAGAAAGATAGAGAGAGAGTTGCAATTGATGCCAATATTCTCTTATAATTTTATTTTCAAGGCTGTATTAGAAGAATGGACTTCAAGAGAAATGCTGCTGAGGGAAAAAAAAAATTACATCCTTCCAACTCCAGCAACCTCCTATTTTTCAAACTCACCCAGACTTTTATCCCTACCAAACAGCAAGCAGCCAAATACAATTTTAAATCAAATAATCCTAACCCTCTCCCTCCCTCCCTCTCTCTCTCTTTCCATCTTGCAACAATTTGTATTTAATTCCTGTTATTTTTCTCTTGCCATACAAACTCAGAAATATATTTTTGACATTGTTTAAATGTACATCAGATATCAATATCAGTATAGTCTGGAATAAAAATAACATCCAACGTAAAATATTTGTTTTAATCCTGGGAATTCCAGCCAGTAGTGACAATTGTAGTTTATTATACATTTTTAAGGACTAAGACAGATTACAACTCCTACAAACCTCCTCATATTGACTAGTGATGATGAGGATTGCCATTTAATATTCGTAGAGGTCATTCATTTGGAAAGTGCATGGAACTACCACCAGTAGCCCTGCTACAAGCTAATTGCATGTCCAATGCTAATCCAAGAAGTGAAAAGAATTTTTTTGCTTAGTTCAGATCTTATTTCATGTATCAGCTGTAAAAGCCAAAACTTCTGTCACTTGCAGATATTTTGATGGAGTGTTTTCATTTTTCCTTTCTCCTGCATAAAAATTCATTTTGCTTTGGTAAGTTCTTTGGTGCGAATTCTTTCATTGCTTTATCAAATACTTAATATCAAACAAAATCATCCAGAGGTTTCCTCCTGGATTTGATTTTTTTTAGTAAAGTATGGGAACATGTTCAAAATAGATAATATTCTCCTCTGTGCTAACAGCCTTTAAGAATGAGAGTTTAATGGATGAATGGATGAAATGAGATTTCTCCACTCCTGAAAATGATCTCCCAAGGGGCTAACGTTTTGTTAATCATTTTTGTCTTTTCAAGGACCACATGAAATAACAACAATAGCATTTTATGTTGCTCCATAATGCTGTTTGGCATTCTCTGTGCAGTTTACAATATCAACTATTGCCCAAAAAATCTGGCTCCTCATTTTACTGATCTTGGAAGGATGGAAGGTTGAGTCGAACTCCAGGCTATGGGTAGAGTTTGCCTGCCATATTGCATTTTAACCACTACACCACCAGGGGTCCTAAAACAACAAAAGCATTCCACTGCATCACTCTTGAGGGCAAACAAGAGGTCATGTTTAGGTAGTCAGTCACCATATGAACTGCTACATGTATTTCCATAAAAAAGAATACATAGTCCTGTACAGCACAAACTAATTGCACTAGTCGGTATATAGGTGTTGTTATTGCAACATAGAATCACTTGCTGTGGCAGAAAGTGTCATGTTTCCGTTTTGGTTGTCATGGATAATAGCTGTTGACAGATCTTTTTCCTCATAGCAGAGATGAACATAGACCACAGACAGATTCCCTCCTGCTCTGCTTTTGTAAATTGACAAAACTGTCAAACATCCCGTTCAAAACAGGCTGAACATTGTAGTTCC